>OY728133.1:1110466678-1111716678 GCA_963277665.1 Viscum album
GATCCATGGGTCATATATGACGTGTCCAAATCAACCCCACCTCAATCCAAGCCACATTGTGGCCAGGACCACTCAAATTGTCTCTATTTTCTTCAAAATGGACTAAATTGTAAGTGATATCAACAACTGACATACGGGAAATGGACCAAATGCCTTAGGATTCTATTGACACTTTAGGAAAATGATCCATGGATCATATGTGACGTGTAAGAGTCAATCCCTCCTCAATACGAGTCATCGTGGGGTGGGGACCACCCAAACTGCCTCTCTTTTGTTCAAAATGGATAATATTTTACGTATATATGTCAAACCGATCAAACAGATTCTGATTGTGTTGAAACTTTAGGACATTGATCCATGGATCATATGTGACATGTACCGGTCAACCCAGCCTCAATTTGAGGCCCATTGTGGCACTTATGGAGTCATAAGTTATGAGACTCCTATGAAAATACATTTTCACCATATATTATAAAAGTGGTTGTCATACGAAGATTGAAATGGGTGTAAATAATATTTGATTTATTGAAACTATGATTGAACTATACTGGATTATTGTTGTCATATGAATATTCAAATGGGGAATTATTCACCATGTCTCTAATCAACGAGGTGGTGTAATTTTTTGTTGTTTTAAGTCAGTCAGTGTTTTTAGTGGTGTTTTTTATGCAGGTGTATGCACTGCAGGGGTTGTAGTGCAAAAATTCTGGAAATACAGAATACCAACGGTTCTAAACCGTTGGTATACTTTGAGAAACAATTATACCAATGGTTCAATAATACATTGGTAAAAAACTATACTTATGAATATTGCAAAGGTTTCATTGAAACCGTTGGGAAAAAAGCTATACCAAGGGTTTACAACCGTTGGTATAAGATCAAAATCATTGAATTCCCAACTGTTTTATTGAAACTTTTAGGAAGAAAACTATACCAATGGTTGTGAACCGTTGTTATAAGATCATAATTATAGAATTCCCAACGGTTCTAAACCATTGGGTAAACCTATACCAATGGTTCTTTTTAAACCGTTGGGAAATCAATACATAGATTGGGCTATCCCAATGGTTTACTTCAAACCGTTGGTATAGATCTTTCCCCACGCCTTACATCCCTACGGTTTGGAAAACCGTTGGAATAGAATATACCAACGGTTTGGACAACCATTGGTATAGAATCTAACAACGGTTTTCCAGCCTATACCAATGTTTTAGAACCGTTGGTATATCCTCTATTTCCAGTAGTGCTTTTATTGTATTAGGTATCCACTAGTCCCAAGAAATTAGACCATATCCTTCATTCTGAATGAAATTATTTTGATGAGAGAATTTTTCAATTAATTTATTTTATAAATTTTTTATATATCATTTTATCTGGTCTAATGATGTTATATTAATAATATAATTCTTATTTAAAAAAAATCAAGTTTAATGTAACCCTACAATCTTACTCATTTTTTTAGAATAACAGGTTCTTTTTGTGTTGGTTCAACAAACATTATGAATGATTTTGTGACAACATCATAATTTTCATCATGAATATGTATAAAAAATTATTAAACATATTAAATGATATTAATGAGAAATTTAAAATGAATATGGTTCTTGATTTGTGAGAAAGAAATAGTGTTCATTAAAATATAATGTATTGTTTTTGAAAAACTACCCAAAACATGATTGTTATAGATTCCATTCACAAAAACAATACACATAACATACATAAAATGGAAATGGTATTGGTTAAATAATTATAGAATTTTGATTCTACTATATTAAATAATATTATAATAGTGAACATGTTAGGAACAAATAAGTATCACCTTATCTATTAATAAGCATAATCAGAATCATAAAAACTTCCAACAACCATCGATTAAAATAGAAAATAGTTCATATATATGTAATGAAGTGTTATAATTTAAAATTGTAAAATTTATTATATAATAATGTAGTTATTAATTGATTTTTTTAATATGGTTATTTTTATTATATAAGGGGTTAAATATCCATCTTATAATTCAGGAGTAAAGGTTAGGTTTTATTCCAATCTCACTTTGCAATCATGTTTGTTTATGTTTAAATTTCCATAGAGTGAAATTTTATATTCATTCCATTTAAAATCATTTATATTTTATTCATATATGAGTATTTCTAATCCTTCATTTTTTTCATTCAACTTCAATATCCTCTGGTTCAGAATTCAACTGAAAGGATTCTAATAATTTGAAATGACCTTATCACTTCATTCAGTTAGGAATAATTCTCTTATATTTATATATATATATTTATATCCTTGTTATATGGATATAAGTATCTAAATAAATCAATTATTTATTAAGATAATTTATTATTATCTTTGAATTTTAAAAAAATTAATCAAAGGTTTATTTTATTAACAGTATTTTGATGAGTTATTTTTATTATCTTTGACATTTAGTAATTTAGTTTTAAATCATTTTCAAGTTAAATGAATTTTCTTCCATCATTATGAGTTATACATAAGAATGTTATTTTCTTAATATCATGGGTTTTCAATGTAAATACTATTCTCATTTGTTTTAGAAATTATTTTATTTTAATATAACTATATTAATTATAATGTATAGTTATTAATTTTTTCAATTTTATTTTATAATTATATTATAAAATCCTTTTTATCAACATCAACATTCATTAATGTTTTTATACTTCACTGGGTATGTTCTATAATGTTAGCATACACTTTAATTTTATAGGTTACTTATGATAATAGATTATGTAACATTTTATGAATCCTTTTCATTTGAATATGTTTATTATTCTATCTTGGATTTATAATTATTTTCATTTTCATATAGAACACTTATATACGGTTTATCATTTTTGATGGGTGGGTCTATTATATCCCACTAAAAAAATTGGTAATGAATTATCTCATATGATTATTGGTGATGGCGGTAATATCAAACCCCTATGATAATATATCTATAAAGTGATGGGTGGTCCTTTTATAACTTTTTAAGGAAATGGGTGATGAATTTTATCTCATGAGATGACATGTCAGGGATTGTGAATAACCACAATCAATTATGGTACTTTTTCCTCTATATTATGTTGGATTTATTATTGAGACTCTATAAAAGGTGTGATTTTATATTCATATTTATATTTCAAATTCATATTCCGATATTATGTTTTCATAACTCATAAATATTGATTGATGCTTCCAAACTCCTATGACTTTTGTCTTATGATGTACCAAAATCCTTAATCCATGAATCACAAATTATTATACAACTTATATTGGATATTATTTTATTATATTATGTTCATAATCCTTATTTATGTTCTCGTACTCATATGATCACTTTATGTTCACTTATTATTTTAGATAGTTATCTCTTATGTTTACCCATACGAAGAATATGAGGACAACCCATTGATTTGTTTATACACCCAAGGTTATAAAGAAAAGTATACCATATGATATGTATGGAATGTGTTTATGTTTCATATAACAACTGGGAAATATTAATAGTATTGAAAAATATTTTTTTTACATATCAAATATCCAAATACAACAAACATACAGTTTATAGGGTGTCATTTATTATGATATGTAATGGTTATTCATGTAAAATGATATTATTTGTATGTATGTTATGGTTTGATTATTTTAGTTGGATTAATATATGGGTTTAATTACACTTATAAATTAGGATATGGTTAGTATAATGGAAAAACAGAAAAACCATATAATGAACCAAAAATTATATAGTGTGAGCTAGAATTCCATAAGTTGAAATGAAGGTTCTCTTATTTATAAAATCATAGAATTTATTTTCTTTATCATATTATTTCTTAGTCCAATTATTTTTTCTTCATACTCATATTAATTTTTTTTATTCATTCTATGTAACCAAGATAAATCGAGTGAAAAAAGATACCATGGACAGTGTGTTGGGTTTCAAAATGATAAATCATACATGATAACAACTAGTGTGAAAAAATAATGTGCCTATTATCATAGAACTCCATTGTGTGATAACTAAAAGCAAGAATTATGAAAAACTAAAATCTTATATAAATAATGAACAAATATTTATTGATTCTTTCAAATAGTTACATTATCCCTCATTTATAGGGCACAAAATCCTCTAATTTCTAAATAATGGATCAAAAATATATACATGTCCTTTTTCATTCTATAATTCTCAATGCATGATTATTTTTAATTATTTATTATTTTTATGGTGATGAAAATCAGTGGTGGACCTTAATCAAGTACACAACAAAATAGGAAAAAATCAAGTACATGAAATATGAATCATTTAAGATAGTATATTTCAATAAATATTTCCCACAAAATTTCAAACTAATATAATTATAGAATATATTGAGGTGAAGAAAATTGAGGATTAATCTATTGGTCATTTGAAGAAACCCTCACAAGACCTAAAAGGTATGCTTATATTTTTACTATTGATCCATAAATAAAAATTAATAATTTCATTAGATTCTTAAAATAATTCCTTTAACTGTGTTATACATTTGTAAAATTAGTAGCTTTTAAGATATTATTTTATGTTCTCTTAAGTTGTAAATGGAGGATTTAGACTACAATTATTCATTACACTATGGTTTATATATAAATTTCGTTTTAATGAAGTTTAAATGATAAAATTAATGCAATAATAAAAATTAAACATATAATATATCAAAAAATTGGTATTAATCCTATATAATAATGCATTAATGATATAGGTAAATATTTTATTTATGGAGGATATGTGATCACAAAAAATATTGATAATGATATTTGAAAAATCCAATCAATGAAATTTATTAAAATAAGTATCACCCTTACACCCCACCAAAACTCAAATGATTAAATTATAAAAAGTAAAGACGTTTTGAGAAATAGTGAACTAATCCAAGGGTTAATTATAACAATCGACATCAATATCCTCCAATTATAAGAGAGGAAGTTAAATACTACGAAATCACAAATATTGATGTGGGTTACAAAAACAATTTTGTGAAAGGTAATCTCATCATCCAATTAATATATTAAAATGTGTTATTGGATTATGTTTCGACCCACCCCTTTATATTTTTAAAAATTTTGTATCGAAAAAAGTCATCAACTAAACAAATATATATTATATTTTCAATGAAAACACATAGTGGTGTGATGACTACTACCTATGTGTATAACTATTCTCTAATAGATTTTTACGGTAATGTGCTTCCTATAATTCTTATTATTCCTCCATTGGTCTTATTGGATGTGGTTTTTTGAATGGATTATTCCTCGTTAGATAGATCCCATATCAATTATATATATTAGGAAATCATATTTTATATCCCATGTCATCCCATGATAATATAGTGTTGTATGGATAATTATGAACATCCTAAAGTAGTTACTTCCCATAAATAGATCTTGTTACCTAATTATGGGTGATAATTCACTCAAATGATTTTAAAAAACATTAAATTAAATATATATATATATATATATATATATATTGTTAGGTAAAAAGATGATGTATTTCTAAAATAATTTTATGTTCTTCCTCCCAGATCGCAAGTTTTATTTTTCAATAGAACCCATACTTATTGAAATGCCAATATTAATGTTTCTTAATAGAATGACCTTAAATTAATATGATAAATTGTAAAATACACACACACAAAATATCGATATGTTTTTTATAAACCATATTACTCAACCCTATAGGGAATCAATACTCTTTTTTAAGAAGAAATATGTATCAATCGATCTATATAATAATTATCAAGAACATGCCAGGTTTTGAATCAATGTCTAATATCCTATAACCCATTTTGATGACTTTTTCAGAAAACAGAGAGAGGCCCAATACTTCTCAATGATTGGTCTTGGATATTTATATCATAAATTTTTTTGAGATTAAGGAGATACCTAATGTAAACATTTTTACAAGAAATGGTCAATATGAATTCATAGTTATTCAATTTATACTTACAAATTCTATTTATTTCTACATGGGTTTTATTAATTGAGTCTTCAGATATTACCATAATCACTTATTGGTTGTCTTTATACATATTTTTTTAATATATTATAAATATAATTAATATCATAAAGATAAATGGTGGATTATTATATAATCCTTTAGAAAGGATAAATAAAGTAAAATGTTCCTGTAAGAGTGGATCTTGGATAAAAAAGTGTCATTCTTGGGTCATGAATTCAAGTAAAATTGTATATTTATAGATCCTTCAATGATACAGAGGGATGAAGAGTCTCCCAAACCAACAAATGTAATGGATATCCTTGAGTTTTTTTGGATTTTATGGATACTAAAAATACATTATTGAGTAATTTCACATGGATGTGAATAAAAAAACCATATTAAAAAATTAGGGAGTATTTTTTCCCTTGGATATATGAATGTTAAGAAACTATCAATGAGCATAAGAGATGGTGAGTCACTACACCTATACTCACAATACCCAGTAATGGGGAAAGGTTTCTAATATTCCGTGACACGTTAAGAAAATGATTAAGATTTGTCCTTTTTTAAAATGAGATGGTGGTTGTTTATAGCTCATATCAAATAATATTCCATGATGAAAATTAATCAACACAATATTTGGATCTTATAGTTGTAATATTTGGACAAAATATATGGATTTATTATCTCTATGGTGAAAAGTGTGATATATATGTTGATAACAACAAATATATATATATATATATATATATATATTCAAACTGAATGAGTTGAGCATTCACTAGAATAGATTGTTGTACTTGATAATGAAGTATTAATTCTAGATATGTTTTACCCTTGAGTAATAGAAGAAGATGGACGGTTCATTGAGTAGGAAGACGCATGATACCTTATTCAAGATGTGGATTTACTAAGACCCAACAGTCATAGATTAATGTATGGACCTTAAAATTATAAGGTAAGGAAGAATATATTTATTTACACAATGACTACTATACTATACATATATTTGATGATCAGAGAAGTTAAAATGGATAATCTAGAACTATAAAAGAAGGTAAAAAATATTCCAAATTTTTAACATGATAGAAATGGAGTAGTACAATTTTAAATCTGGATATTCTTCTAATAAATAATAAAATTTAAGAAGAATAATTTAGTTTATTCAAATAGATTATTCTTCCCCCTTCAACTAGGGAGTAACAAGCTATATATAATTATTATTATTGACTTTTTATGCGAAAATATAAATAGTGAGATTTGTAGATTATATATCTCAATGATTGATATGTCTGTAAGTTATGGAGGAACAATATATCTCTAATGGGATGTTGTGACCCTTATCCACACCTGTATGGAAATGGTAGGAAATGACTATGTATTTCAATATAGCAATTCCCAAGGTTTCTAATGTTCATACTCCATATAACTTATTGTTGACTATTATATGAAAATATTTAATTTCATTGATATTTGATAAGATCTATCACTCGACAAACATACAATGATATATATAAATAAAATTATAAGGTTTTATAGTGTATCACTTTCCATTATACATTATTGAAATATTAGGTTTACCTTTATGTTTTGGATAACACATAATAAAATTATCATATATAAATTTGATCATACATATTTATTACCATTCTCAGACCAATAGTAATTCATTAATATCAATTCAAGCATTAAGAGAAATTATGAGACACAATTCAATGGAATTAAAAGAAGGTTGGGATCAAAATGTTCCCCTGGTAGAGTTCTCAAATATATATAGTTTCCATTTTGACATTCAAATGGAACCACATGAGTCTATGTATGAGAAGAGGTGTAGAACTAAAATATATTTGGATAATGTTAGGGAGTGTAAGATAGTATTATCAACTAATTTAAATGATATTTTTTATAATATTCAAAGAATTCAGTGATATAATTCAACTAAAAAATATCGGTAGAATTTCTATGATGAAAATTATTAGTTATATTTTGAATTTAATGTCAAAAAAATTCCATCAAATATCACAATGGAGTAGGTTTATGAGAATTTAGAAGAAGGGAATGTTGACCCCCAGAGATATTGAATCCTTTAAATTCCTTGATCATATGGGGATGTTATCTTATCATCTTGAATTTTCATAAAACCTCTCTTTAGTGAATGATGAGTTTCTTGTATCACATTTTATGATGTATATTCCAGACCATACACATTTATTTAACCTATAAATAGTATAACTGGAAAATGATCTCTCTTACAAAGAGAAATATTAAGAAGTTTTGATACACGAGATAAAGTACTAGGAATCAAGATCACTAAAGTGGCCAAATTTATATGGTGGAATAATAAATGTGAGGAAGAAATATGGCAACACGATTATGTAATAGGGAATAATTATCCTCATAATTTCAAGAAGAGTAGTAAAAATTTAGGGGGAAAATTCTATTAATGGGGGAGAAAGTAACAACCTAAGATTTTCGTATATATTTACATTTAAATATTTACTATATGTATGATATCATATAAGACACAGAAATATATTCTAAACCACCAATTTTATATTTTAATAAGATAGAATATTGTAATTCAATAAAAACATTAATAAATTTGGATAATTAGATGTTAAGCATAATTATGCAGAGAAAAACCTAATGTAAATATACATTAAATAATTATTTAAAAAGTTTTATTAGAGAAAATTTATTTTAATTCACTATATTTTAGGAAAATGGTTTTTGAAGAATTATTTCTTACTAATGAAATTGTAAAATTAAATGCGTCAATCAATTATGATTTATTTTAATGGTATTTGATTAAAATCATTTAATATTATGTTGATATTTGTTAATGGAATATTTTTAAATTATAGTGTATTTTATCTTAATAAATTAAACTTATCGGTTTTAAAATATTATTTTAAAAATAGGATTCAATGTATAAACAAATATATTTTCACAAAATTAAATTATTTACTGATATAAAATAATGTTAAAGAAAATTAATTCCTAAAGATTCATTTTTCTACAACACCAATTATATTCTATATTTTTTATTTTTTATTTAGAAGAGAAATTTATCATATTTTAAAACTGTATTAGATAAAATTTAGTACACATTTTTTATCATTATGTAGAAATTAATAAATAAGAAATATATTATTTTAATATATAAAAATAAGTTATTGAGCTAAAAATTGAATTACAACATTAACAGTAAAATGCGGTAAAATGGGTTAAACTAAGTGGTAAGGAAAAAATATATAATGGATCCTTGTTTATACATTTTATTGATGAAGGTATTGACTACTCATATCAATTATTTTACACTTTTTATCTACATTTATTTAAAATAATTACCATAAAATTATGGAAACAATATCTCCATAAATTACACTAAAATATGTCCTGAAAAGGTCCCCCCATTCACCTCATAAACCACGCTTTTACCTAAATAATTTTATTTATTCTCTCATAAATCCTTCATATACATTCATTTGCCTCGTGTAATACAACAAAAAACTAAAATTGATAAAATAATAAATGGAACTACCAATGAAAATAAGGTGAACCGTTTTTTCTACTAGCCAACCTAATTATAACTCCTCTATTAATAGTGAATTTTCTATATTAATGTTATTATTGGTGACCTCCTGGGATGTTTCTCAAGTTGTGTGAGTTTGAGGAAAAATCACACTAAAGAGAACATTTATCATCCATTTGGGTCATTTATTAGTCTAGTAGTCAATTCAGGTGAATATATTTCCCCCACACCGGGGATAATGAAAATCTACATGGTAACTAGTGGTACTAAGTGAGCCAATACCCAATGAAAATTTCAAAATGGTGGGGTGCCTATGTTGTCAGTAGGTCCTAGTTGTTGTGTTATCAGATCGGTACCTATAAATTAGTGTTGGGGATCATGCTGGGTTGAAATGTAGATTCCAAAATTGGTACAGTGTGATCAAAAGTGTGGGGGGAGAATTTAATACCATATAATGTGAAAGTGTTTAAATAATAAATAAAACTAATCATTTTAACAAGGTGTTAATTTATTTCCAAGAGTCTACCTCATTAAAAATGTATAATTAAGAGAGCATGTCTTGTAGTATTTTCAGGATGGGTGACCTCCTAGAAATTTTCATAGGTTTTGTGTGATTGGAGAAAAACACCACTATAGAGAACATGTGATGGCCTATGGGAAAAATCATTAATCCATTGATATGTTTGAGCATGGGCGTGGACCCTAGGGAGGAAAAACCAAGTGTCTATGGTGAAACTAGTTGTTCTTAGTGATCCAGAACCCCATAACCATATTAAAAAAGTGGGGTGAGAGTGAAATAATTAATGGAAATTTTTTACTCCTCTAGTAACCAGAAGCAAGGCTAAATCATTTATTTTGAAGGAAAACATTTCAATAATGTGATAAATAATCGAATTAATCAACATTTTCATCCTTCTATTTTTCAATTAATTTTTCAACTAAAATCATTCATAAACCTCATTATCCCTTATATGGATTCTTTATTTTAATTATTATTCATCAATAAACATTATACATCAATTATATAACCCTAAACACTTTATTTCGTTCGGTTTATTAAACCATAAATATTAGAGATTCTATAAAAAATAAAAATATTCATGATGAATAAGTATAATTATATGAATAATGGAAATATATGATATTAGTGAGTAATATATTTTTTAAATAATTTTCTTAATATGTAAATAAATGATTTCTCAATGTAATTTTACTTGATTATATGAAAAAATTATACGAAACATACTCATCTAGGATTCAATTATCATGAATTTAGCCCTTATCTTCTATCATATAAACATGGGAATATATAAATAATTAAAAAACCAATATTCTACTCCCTTGTCTAATTTTTGAATTATAATATATTTTTAAAAAATATTGGATATAAATATCCATTATGAAACTTGTGTTGAATAATCAAAACCATTGACATTTGATGTTAAAAATAAAAAATAACTAAATTTTATATGTTTAATGAATTATTATTATTTTAGAGTATAAATGATAATATATGTAAAAAGTGTTCATAAATAAGAAATTATTATGGATTTATTTATGGTAAAGAAGGTTTCTTAACATTCATGGAAGTCTGTAGTAATGATAATGTTTCTTTCCAATCTCAGTTTAAAATCAAGGATATTTATGATTAATTATTTGTGGAAATAAATTGTCTAGTTGTATCTCTAAAAAACATCAATTTTACTCTCCATTTGTTATTTATCATTATTACATGTCTTATTTATATTCTACTTTCCTTGGGATTAAAATTCAAAAAAAGTATATATATAATTCGAACTAACATTATACCTTCTATTGGTTACAAATATTTCTCCTCAATCTAAATATTCATAATATCATTCTATAGATGACAAAATATTTTCAAATCAATTCTTTATTTAGGAAACTTCTATTACAATTACATCTATTTATAAATAAAAGAAAGGATTTTTCTTTGATCATTTGTTTTCCTAAGTTATTTTATATTTACTTTGTCAATTTTTATAGTAGTGTATAATGAATATATTTAATAAATATTTAAGCATGATTACATTTTCCAACCCTATTAGTAGTTATTATTAAAGAAACATTTTCTCCTCCTTTTCATGGCATTAACATGTAATTTATATTCCTATAATTTTATAAAATATTTTTAAAAATATTCTTATCAAAATTATTTGATTATTTTTATTATTATTCAAATAAATTATCAATTATCATAAAAGAATATTTTTCATCTATGGAAACATCTGTAAATTTATATTATACGTTAATATGGATGTGATATAATGATACCATCTAACTTCCTTATCTGGATTATATATGATAATTACTTATTGATGTTGTAAACTCATTACATTCCCAAAAGGTAATTATGTTATGATGGAATTATGAGTGATTTCATGTTCATATGGAACATATATATATGGTTTGTCCTTATATTATTGTAGGTGTTTAACATCGATCCAATGCATTGATTAAATCCTTGTATCCTTATATGAAAGGGAATATGGTGTAAACAAAACCCCTTAAGGGGCTTTCTTCACAATGTAATAATTGGGCCCATTAAAACCCTCTAATGTATTGGGTAATGAAATACATATCATGAGATGACATGTCAATGATTGGATTGAAAACCCAACCCACTATGAGAATATTTTTTGTATATATTAATGCTCTTGGTAGTGATCCTTAATATAAGTAATAATCATTTCTTCTTCAGTATATGACACATTATTATGAAAATGTTATTTTTTATAGATCATTATTATTAACTGATTTTTACAAAGTCTTATGACTTATGTCTTATGATATACCTAAAAACATATATCATGGATATTGAATTATTATTATGTTTTTTATTGGGTATTATTTTATTATATTATGTTCATGCACCTAGATTATGTTATTATACTCATACACTCATCATATACTCACTTACGATATATAATTTTTGTCTCATATGTTTATCATTTTTGAGAATCTTGTCTCACCCATTTCTTATGTTTTCATTTCCTATGTTATTAATAGGAGTATAACAGATGATATTTATATAAGGTTTTCTACTATTGTAAAAATACATTGAAATATTCACAGTGTTGTAAAATGGTTTTTACATATCTAATACCAAAAGACACTACACCTACTATGTTTGGGTTCAATTTATTGTCCAATGGAAATATTATTCTTGTAAAATTATTTAATTTTTTGTATGATATGCATAGAACATATTAGTTAGTATTATAATTGGTTTCAGTTTATTCGGGTGTTTACTTTATGAAGAATTAGATTTTAGAACCTAAATAAAACTACGATGAACCAAAAGTGATATAGTGTTGGAGAAAAATTTCATAGGTTGAAAAGAATGTTTAATAATTAAAGATATATTATTATTTTATTTACATATATTATGATTTATTACCAAGATTATTATTTCATAATATTGGAATGTAATTTTTTTCATCATTCGATGGAACCGTGATGAATAATATTAACAAAAACATAGATGGATGGTGTAATTAATATCAAAATGATATTCAAAACAGGATGAATACTTGAGTGAAAAAAACATGCATCCATCCTCACCAAACTCCATCAAGATATGAATAATAACAATAACCATTAAAACTCAAAAATTCACTAAGGATGTCTTAAATCGACATTGTTATTTCAAATAACAACATCCACCTACCTTTAGTGGGTTCATATTTCATTAATTTCCAATTTATGGATAAAAAAATATATAAGATATTTTATGTTCTCTAGTGCTTGAAGAATTAAATGGTTATTTTAAATATTATTAATTTTAATGTTGATGTAGGTAAATGGTTTTATTTTATCATTTACATGGGGAAATAAGTATAAATATAATTTATTTAATATTCATAGTTCATGATATAAATTTTGATTAACATTTTCACCAATCTATTTTCATTAAGATGAAGAGGGAATTACATGAATTGAGTAAAAAAAATAATAAATACATTAATATCAATGAATAAAACATCAAAACAATTATAATGCATGCATATATTTTTAAAAAATGAATCTCAATGAAACATAGATCATTTCTGTTTTTGTTTCGGTCAAATTATCGAAAAGGTGTTAGATATATGGGAATTTTGTGGCTATGAATATATTCGTTGACATGCTCTTTAGTTAGAAATATAGATTGAAAAATACAACTAATATCTTGGATTTTGATAACAAAAGAAAAATTGATGCATTATTGAAGTTATAAGGATAAATCCTGTGGAATCATGAAAATTAATCATTACATATTCCAAAAATATGGGAATAATCAAGTTGGAAATTTAAATTAATGTATAGGTAAATGATTTATGTAAGGAAGGTAATGTGAAAAAGAAATTGAATACGAAATAGATTTGAAAATTATATTCAATGAAATGGATTAAATAAAATCTCAATAGAACATGACACCAAATCACTTAGGATTTAATTATAAAGAGTATGGGATTTATGTGAACTATTTAACTAATCCACGGTTTAATGATGAAAATTGATTTCAACAACCACAAATTACACGGTATCAATGGATATCCTATACATAACCACTAATAAATTGGTTAAAATAAATAAATAAATGTTAATCTCAAGTGAAACTCATGAAATATACATTTCATATTTGATAATGTTTCTAACCATGCATTTAGAATATAATTTCATAAAATGGAATCAAATCTCCACCCTAAGGAATATATATTTAAGTATTGGAGAAACATATTGTGGTGTGACGATTGAATCCAAAGTCTAAAACTATTCACTGATAGAAATTTATGGGAATCTGGTTCCAAAAAATAAAATTTGTATCCATTTTTTAATATTTTAAATGACTTTTCCATTGATTTTATACATATAAATAGAGATCCAATCATTTTATTAGATAATGAAATAATATATCTTATCCCAAATCAACCCTTGATGATATATTTTTGTAAGGCTAACTAAAAACTCCCTAGAGAATTTACATACCTTATATTGGTCTTATTACCTAATAATGAGGAAAACATAGCTCAAATATTTCAAGAATTATTTATATTGAAGATATACCTATTTTTTAAGGATATATAAATATATATGTGTAATTCTAGAAGTGTTTCATATTCTTCCTTCTAGTCATGAAGTCTAAATTTTTAATAGAACCCATATATGCTTCTATGATAATATAAACAACTCCTTAGGAAATTACAACTTTTAATTAGAGTAAATGATATAGAAACACCGAGATATTATAATTAACAGTTTTATATACAAAATTTCATCCTCATGGGGTTTACCAACCCTATTTGTTATGAATAAAGATGGATCAATTCAACTTTTCAATAATTATAATGAACCTAACTTGATTAAATCATGAAAACTTATCCTCTACCGCATATGGATGAATTGTTCTGTCACTAATGAGGGGATAAATACATCTAAAATATTTATTATTGATATGGGTGTCATTAATTAAGGGTGATAAGGGAGGATATACACATGGTAACATTATGTAAAATATATGGACAGAAGGAATCCATTATGATTCCTTTCAATGTTACAAAATCACCCATTATCATCACGTATTTTATGAATTTAGTATTAAGATATTTTATGTTTTTAATTTTTACTTTTATTTAAAGATGATGCTCTTAAATGTTACCAGTTAATGTAAGGTGCTAAATTTTATGACTATGGTAAGGACCTAGGAAAAAGGGAAACTATATGGAAAACATAGAATGTGTTTATTCTAGACATAGAAGTTTCATTCTTGGGTCCTTTAATCACAAGCACGGTTATATATATGGATCCATCAAATAGAAATGTAAGGAAGAATGTACTAGACCTATGAATTAAATGGAGATCTAATGTTTTAATAAATTTAAGGGATAATACTTATTAATTTTTAGGAAATTTATAATGACCATAAAATCCACTAATTATTTTAACATAGAGAGGATCCAAGTTCCCATTGAAAGATAAATGTGAGGGGAATTAAAAATATATCAAGGGAATTTTGGTCAGTATGCCTATAAAAACTACCCTATAGGGGGCCGAGATTGAAATATTCACTAATGAATTAATGTTTGTATTATGTTGAGTTATTATAAATAATGAAATTATAGTATTCTATGCCTCACACAAATTAATGGTCTGTGAAAAAATTTAAATTATCAATTATTTGGTTCTTGGGATATCATATTTTCATTAATGATAGGGATCCATCATTTTCATAGTGAAAAGTGGGATATATATACTATTATCATGATTTTAATGTGTATATTCACAATGAAGGAATTCAACATAAACCAAAAGGAAATGTTTGGAGTTGATCATGGGAAATTTATTTTAAATACATTACCACTAAGAGAAGTAAAATGTAAAAGAACAATATTTTATTAATTATTTTCCTTAATTAAATATTATATGAGTAGTATGTATTGAACACCACAATAAACTAAAACTAACAAAATTTTAACCATTACAAAATTTTCAAATATTAGCATTACATTATAGTTGTCAAATAATTTTGTATCACTATAATTAACCACATTATAAAAATAATACAAAATATTATAATAAAATTATTATTTATATACTTAGAATATATATTTCCCAAAATTGTTTGTATGCATTATGAGCAGTTATATTAAAATTAATTTTTACCACTATTAGAAATAAAATTAGATAAAATGATTTTCCTATTTGAAATTATCATGAACCAATTGAGTTATTTGGTCTATTTCATTAAAATGTATAAAATTTTCATTCAAACATAAATATTAGTTACCATGGTAAAATTCTTATTTTTCAAAGAATTATTCCATCTTCAATATTGATTATTTTTCTAAAATTAAATGGAAATATTTTAAAATAATAAATTTATACGATGTTTAAACATACATTAAAATGAATTAATACTAATTTAATTAGTAATAAATGTTATGTGATATTATGATCACTTAATGATTAAAACAATATTTTCTTTCAAAAATAATTTTTCTACGCATTACATGTTTTAATTTAAAAATTATTTTTTTTATATTTATAAATTTAAGTATAATAAATTGATTCAAAATTCATATTTATCATGTGTAATTTTATTATGAATATTCATATTATATTTTAAAAATATACTATTTTTCTTGTATCAATCAAAATAAAGATAAAAATGTGATAAAATGTGTAATCTAATCTTAAAAAAATTATTACATAAATTTTACACTTAGACCTTATAGAATATCAATATTATTCTTGAAATTCATACCCAATTTTCTCCCCAATATTTCCCAATATAGAATACCAAACTCTCATGAAATTCTATTATTACCCCTTACTTACCACTCTATTCCAAATATTTTCCCCCATTTTCACCAATAATGTAAATCACTTCCATCCATTTCATTACTCATATCTATTTTGAAATTATTATGAAAATATACCAAATTTACCTCTTCTTGATCCCATATAAATGTTTGACAGTCCCATGACTCATCAATTTTCCTCGATTTATTCAATTCTTAAGGGTACATTTAGGTAATATCTGAATCTTCAATGAGGTTAGTGCACATTATACTAATCTAGAATAATCAAAATGGATTTTAGTCATTTAAAATTGACTTATGATACCATATAATGATTTCTTGTTATACATCATGGTCATTTTCTTTTGAAAACACATCTCACACTCATGTATTATTCATTGATGTATCTAATGCTACATAAAAATTTTATTTTTTTAATAATAATTATTATATATTTTAATAGTCTGTTTCTTCATTTCATGTTTCTACTTCCCATTAATATTCACTATTCCATAATGGAAACCCATGTTTTTATTTTTCTAATTTTCATCGTATTCTCAATAATTTATTTTAAAAAATAATAATTATACTTTATAAAATGTGGATTTTCAGTAAAGGAATTTCAAAATATTTGAATGTTGTTTCCTTTACATGATTTAATATTTATTAGTTATACTTTAAATTTTGACATATATTTTATTTATTATCAAGGTATATTTAATATTATTTATTTGATGTAATTTTTTTAATAATTTTTATCTTAATCATAAAAAAATATTTTCTGTAATGTGATGAAAATATATTATTTCTAAAGGTGATATTGCAAAACTCTTTTTAAGAAAGATTCATCTTGTAAATTCACTTACATTTTTAAATAACTATTCTACAATGAATTAATGGTTTATTAATCACCTTATATGTGCCCTTACATAGATAAACCTTTTGTGGGATCATGTTTTTCAGGTCAAATGGTATTGTTTTTATTTGATATAATTACAAAAAGTTATTAAACTAGTTTTAGTTTTATGGATTATTTCTATGAAGATGAATAATCTATGTTTATGTGGAAATAATATGTATGTATGAAAATATCTGTGGTCCCATATCATCCTCTAATGTATTATTATAAGTTTTATATAACATGAGATTACTATGATAATCTAATAATTAATTCTCACTACACTGTAGGAATCAAGTAAGGAATGATCAAACCATTAATGAAGCCGGGTAAGGATGCCTACTCCAATTTATTATGTGAATTATGTTGTGATTCATTCCCCATTATGTAATGTTTACTAATTATTATGTTTCTAACACATATTTTTCCAATTTTGTGTTTTAGTTTCAAGAAATTTATGGTGTGTATGATATTCTATGTTTTAATGATATTCCAATTTCTTATGTTAATATTTAATGTTTTTTCTTTTCATTATATGAATCCCATAAATTCCATTAGAGATTTTTTGAGATTTATGTTTATATTACATGATCTATAATGATAAATTGTGTTTTTTTACAAGTGATCCCATGTTATTTTTATATAAAAGTTATCACTTACTGATGTTTTCTCTCATATTTATTATATAATCGTTATTTCTAGTTGATATGTTTAACTTATAAATAATTCTAGATCACTTATCTCTTATGTTTCCATTACATACATTTTGAATATGATTTTAACTTATGATAAGTCTAAATGAGGGTCAAGAGAAGCACAGTTACAGATAATTTTCAAAAATTATTGTAAAAGTGAATATTTATGTAGCTATCCTCCAAGACACTAAACGTTTTAATCCTCAGGTTGATAAACTATTTTTTAGATGTATTAATTTTACTCTAGAATCAATGTAATGTTTATGTACATTTATCTTGGGACCATATAGTTTGTTTCAGTTGAAATGTTTATTTATTTTTGGATATTAGAGAGTTTATTATTTATAATTAAAGTAATATAATATTAGTCAAAACCCAAGATATAGGTCTATGTATAGGATGAAATTTGTAAATATTACTAAATTTTTTATTTGGTGATTTTCTAAGCAATACTTTTTTCCCAACCAAAACCAATTTGGGGCTTGCGCCCTAACTACCCCAAGCCCGCCTATATAGGGAATGGGTGGAAACAAGCATAAGATACCCAACTAAATTGGAGAAGCCTTTTCCTAAGTACATGTGTGTGCACAAACAACCATCACAATGGGGACGTTCAGAGGAAATGAGTAAAATACATAACCCAATGAGAAAGTAAACTAGACATGTATAACCTCAAGGGTGTATGAGAGTAAAAAAGTGAAAAATGAAAAATTGAGAGTGAAATACACTCCCAAATAGAAATATGTCCCAACCTAACAAAACTAGAAATGTAAAATACTAAGAGAGCATAGCTCCTAAATCCCAATATAAGACCACCATACATGATCAAATGTACCCAGTATCCCTTAGCACCTCAGAATCAACCGTCAAACGATTATTCATCTAGATATCACTTGATACGTGTGGGAAAAATCCCATTTAGGGGTGAGTATATACATTCCCAATATGATTCCCCAAAATTTGAAGGGGTATGAGTAATAAATATAACATGAATAGAAAGACAGTAGATTCAAAGAGAATAGATCAACCCAAAATAAGAGTGAAAGTTACCTAATCCAACCATAAAGGGAACAACATGATGAGTATATGAACAACACATCGAGCCTTCTCTGCCTATAAGAGGACTGTCGCCTCCTCCAACCATTAGAAGATAAACATGGGAAGCAAGTAGCATACCTATGCATCATCACCTCTCACGTATAGATAGTAACCAAATACAAGGTGTGGATATAGGATAATATAATACATCCAGTAAAAAAATCCCATGTGAGAATGTGAGGGGATATCAATCCCACATCTCATCCCAAGAAGAAGAGTAACCTCATCTAACCACAAGTGGCTCAACACGGTAACTAGATGAACTACAGAGTGAATCTATGCCACCAATAGAAAGAGACTAAACTAATCTAACAGTGAGAAGTTAAACATTAAACGTACATTTCATACCCAACATATATTTTCCTCTTTTGGAAGAAGATTATCCAATAGTTAAAAAGGTTCATCAACGATGACCATCATCTCAGATGTCTACCCAGAGGTAACCACCCAAGTCACCATAGCCTCTTCACTATGATGGATAGTAGAGCGATAAAAACTGGAATATGAGGATCAATTCCATAGTACATCTTGGGGGATCCACTATATAGTATTTAAGGATTCCATATCCCATCTATGCTCAGGGGTCATGTTTGTATCCATTGAAGAGGGAACGACCATCTATTCTGGAGATTCAACTCCGTATCTTTCTGGGATGCCACTACTCAATTATAATAGAGGGTAAACTTGGTACTAGTTGAGGATTCCACTACCAAATTATGTTGAACGGTTAAATCAATTGTCATTAGGGAACCACTTCCTATCTCTATTCAAAGGACAACCTATTACTCGCCGTGAACACCAATTCCAGGCTGTACTAGAGGGTCAACTCAGTAGCCTTTGGTGATACTGTATGATCACTTCTGCCCTCAAGATTTTTCTAACCAGGAATCATTCATAAATCATTCCACATCATATCTCAAAATACAAAACCAAAATAACCATTATTTTATACACTAAAAAACACTCCAAATAGGATACTCACGGGCTATGTTTTGAGTCTAAAGGAAGAAGATGTGACATGTTAATGTCTCTTTAAATAGAGGTACATTCCATGTTAAGCACCCCCACAGTGTGTGGTCTAACTCTACGGAATGGTCATGTCTTTTCTAAAACATGGATTTTTGTTCTTGTAGTTCTACACATCATGTAATGGTACTACACCATGTGTCTTGGCCAAATGTGTTATGAACACACGAGGCTCATCATCGGTCAGAGGGTAAAAAACATAATTTTACTAATATTCACATAAAAATAGCCCCATATGGATAAAAATGTCACACATCTATGATCCTCATGAACAAATAGTCAGTATATGCTATTAACATTGAAAATTATTCACCTAATGAGAAATTCACATTTTTCTACATAATGCCTGAACGATGCTTCATGAGATGGATCCATGAACTCGAATCAAATACCTGATATTAGTTTGAAAACATCCATCTAAATTATGGGTTTTCAATGGTGATTTTTTTTCAATATTTCATCGTATGAAGATTATATGAATGACACCTAATTCCACATTTATAATAATATTATTATTGGGAAATTTTTTCTGGACATAAGACTCCAAAAAAGGTGTCCAACATCGATCATAAAATGAAAAATCTCAATTCCAAGGTTATCTAGTTGTTGAAGGATCATTAATCCAACACTTAATGGGGAAGTTATATATAATTTACTAGTTTATTACCAAAATATTAAGATTAATATTTTATTATTATTATTTATCTTTCTTAAACAATATAAAAAATGAGGGGCATTCCCAACATCCTCCTCCCATTTTCTGCATGTGCATCCCCACTTCCATTGAGCCTCCTATTGGGTTTTCCTCATTTTTCTATCTTTATTATTGATTTAAATAATGATGTTAATATGGGATTAATCCCTTTATTATGCCCAATCCATACAAATTGGGGATATTCACAAAACCACCTTTTATCAATTCTTTACCCTTTATTAATTTATTGTATAAAAACAATATAATTATAATATTATAAATTAAACACCCACATTAATTTTCTAATTTAATTCCAGGAAATTATTTTCTAATGGATCTGCTAATATTAAATTTAATACATTTAATGTTATTACCCATCCATAGTTTTTAGGACACTATTATTATTTTTATTTAATATAATAATAAAAAAATCAATGTTTAATTTTATTAATTCATCAGCATTATTATAAATTTTATTATTATTATTATCAATGCTCACTGAGTTGACCAAAACCAACCACCATGTTATAGATTCAATCCAGGCCATGTTCATGTTCACCCCGAGTACCCCTTTCCATGGTCCCCTGAAGACATCCTCCAGTTAGAATAGATCATGTCACATCACACGTCTTTACCATGTAGAAACTGTGAAATCAGGAATCATCGAGCTGATCACAAACCACCATCAATCACTATCCCACACCTATAGTCCTAATCCAATCCATTAAAAAACCTCATCCCTATCACTTTTCAATATATCCATCAATATTCATTATGTAGGTTTTTTTGTAACCATAACAAATCTTGGTGTTTGAACCCACTCAAACCCTACCTAGAAATGTTGAATTGTGAACATGTTGTCTAGTGATAAAGAACATAAAGAACGGTGTGAGAAATAAACCAATAAAAAGGTGATAAACATAATTTTCCCATTAATATTGGAAAAATATTCCATAAAGGGAAAACTTGGGTGAGACAAATGGATTGAATAAGAAATAAATTTAGTGAATAATTTATTACAATACGT
Organism: Viscum album; assembly: GCA_963277665.1. Taxonomy (NCBI): domain Eukaryota; kingdom Viridiplantae; phylum Streptophyta; class Magnoliopsida; order Santalales; family Viscaceae; genus Viscum; species Viscum album. The sequence continues at coordinate 1,110,488,936 of OY728133.1, forward strand.
GGGCTCATGAGAATGTTCATTTAATCACAAATTAGGGGAAAACATTTATTTTTCTCAATATTTTAATCAAGAGGACAGGAAATCATGTTTTATGGGTGATACCATACTTATGGATCAATTCTTTATTTAGAATTCATCTTCTAGTGATGAATATAATATATTTCATCTATGCTTTTTGATCAACCACGATTTGATCATCGATCATCATCTGGTCTCAATCCAATGATGAAGAATACTCTCCTCCTCCTTTTAGACCCTCCAAGGTTTATGCAGCCAACACATGGAACATTTTGATGATTTTATTTATGAATAACTTAATTAGGTTCTTTATGAAAACAAAAAAATAAATTATTTATTTATTTTAATTAAATATACCTACCAAAATATCACTCTTTTGAAAGTCTCATGCCGACCAAAATTGGGTTAGGGTTGTTAAATACATTAATTAAATTTATTAATTTATCCCAAGAACCCACCAACAAATTCCCCATCTAAACATACCACATTGGCCAAATTTTTTTTGTTCCTATCATAAAATCAATGATTCATATTCAATAATAGTCTCAAATATCGGATCTGGTAGTCCATTTATGATATATTCCAATTTTACAAGAAAACTGTATGCTTGCAATTAAATTATATTAAATATTTTTGTAAAAATAATTCTGGGTCACTGTGTCTCATTATAACATGACTTCTAACAAACTATCTATTAAAATATTCATAAGAATAAATCAAAATATTACATGGAAATATTGAGAGTCTCTAAATTATTCCTGATTTATAATATTTTCATCCCCAAAAAGAAAAAACTAAGGGAATTCGTTGGGATACTAATCCCATGTCTTGATATCCAATATTTCACCCATACAACATGATGTATAGACAATGATGATGTGTAGAACTCCCACATAAACTCCTCTCATAACATTATCGAAATCATCTCCCCTCCCTTGAATAGGATGAAGTGATTCTCCGCTTTGAAAAAACCATCAGGTAAAACTATTAAGGATATCTGGTCAAGAAATATCTCTCAGAATATATCTCAAATTTTTTCTTCCTTAACTCTCTGGGGAAGTAGAGGTGTGACAACCATCTACTAGAGGTATGTTTCACCATCCTTGCCCACATGATTCAACTGAAAAGAGTTCCACTGCTCTTTCACCTTACTCAACATTATCAAATGGAAAAACTTACTGTGATCATCATCTACCATGGACAAACCCTAGGGAGATCTCAAACTTGTGTCTCTTAGACCCTTTTTTATCCTCTATCACTACTATGTTTGAGAATACCTATCGAAATAACATGATCATTGAATCTGGAACTGAATGCACAAGAGTATTCATATGACTAACATTCCTGGAGCATGTTTAGCTTCTTCCTCCTATGCCTCATGTCCGCCAACTCTGATGTCAAGGACATGAGGGTTATATTGTATAGTAATACTACATAGCAATCCAATAAATGTTATGTATGTTATTAAAATGTATTTTTAAACTCTATTATGGAATTCAACATGCCCAAGGGTATCACCAATAACTTAAAGAAACCATAGTGAATCTTGGAATCCATGATCAGTGCATCAACCTCTCATACATGGAGTGGGTGATAACCCATATTGAGGACAAACAATTATCCACATCACCTCCCTCCACTAGGCTACTAGGTCATAAATTCTCAAAATCGAATAATTTTTTCAGACAGTCAGTTGGTTCGGGAGATGTCTATCCACACCTTACATCAAGCTCCAATCCACCTCCCTAGAGAACAAAATTTGGATACCTAGGATAATGCACTGGGTTTTATTAATCCCTACCTCTAATGTCTCTTAGAACCACACTAATACTTCTCACATCCCCACTAATTCATCTAATGTTCTAGAAAAAAATCATGTCATCCCTTGTTTATGTCTATATAGAGGACCATATCACGATGGGTTGGTAAAACCATCACATCATCATAGCCCACCAATGTTGGAGGGATATGAGAGATCATAGCAACAACTATTCCCAGGGTAACACTGGACATATTTTTAATAGATTCTAACCTCCTGTGAATTTTCTCGTCCCACTCCATTTGAGGATTTCCACTCATCAAGGTTGAAAACTTCATCCCATAACCGAATGCACTGCTACTCAGTAGTAACAATCATCAGAGAATTTATAGTCAAAAACTAGTAGATACTGAATAAAATATTGAAGTATCTCATGATCACTATGGAAAAATTTCATGTAACGTTATTTCTCTTCATTGTGTAAGGTTTTCCCATTAATGGGAATATGGGACCACTGAATCTCTAAGCAGGGTCCTCCAATAAAACGGTTGAGAAAAGGGGCCTTATCTGGTATCATTGTGTCCGGAATATGGGATGAGCATATGGAAATTTGAATTTCAAATCTCTAATAACAACTACAACTGAAGAAGTAGTGACATAGGTCGTACCCTGAACCACACTTGAGTCCACATAGCCATATGCTCCTGCAAGCAAAATTGATCAATCCACTTTCCCACCTGTTCACCCTATGAATGGATTGCTTCAGCACCTTTTCACCCTAGGAAGAACTAAAACACATAATCAAATAAAAATCTACCACAACAACTCGACACTATCTACTTTGGGATGGCACCGACTCACCCACATGGTTTTAGGTCATGTAGTAAGGACGCTCCTTGGTGGGGGATGTGTCCCTATTCAATGTGTGGCAGAAGCCACATCAATCATCACTAATAAATGGCTATATTAAATCCTTTCATTAACCTGAATAATTATCACAATGAGTACCACTATTTAATGGGTTCCCACATGGTTGGGGTATCCAAATCGTAGGATTGGGCCTATCCTCAAACACATGAAAAGGGATTATGGATAAAATAACCTATTTGATCACTATTTTTGGAACCTCTTATTCACACTCTACACGAGTTTGTCATCTAGTTGTTCATCCAATGTTAAATAATACACTATAAAGAGAATTGGTTGCAAGTGAAACCATCAAATCAATCATGATATACACAAGTATGAAAAAACGAATCATTGTATCAAGCCAGAACTTTTATTCTTGTAGAACTACATAATTGTATAACCACAGTGGCATCTATTGGTGGAAATTATATGGTTCTCTAAGCCTGCATACATCCTCGGCATGATATGCTAGTACCAAATCCTACTCAACATGGGGTTAATACTTCCTACCCAAATAAAGGAAAAGAACTCAGAGGATGGGACTTGAAATGAGAAATCATCACTCATCATATCGTTTTCATGGTTTGAATCTTGTATCTTGACTAGTTTTTATCGCTAAGGAATCATGAATGTTATCATTGCATACAATGGTCATATGAGAATATATATATATATAACAATAATGTAGAGGTAACTCAAGAATGGTATTCAATGACTCAATCTTATATGATGCATGTAACATTGATCTCTATAATCAATGCCTTAGTATGTCGTGTCAACAAGAAGGTAGTTATGGTCTTCATGAATTTATACGTATTTTTCCTACACAATCACATGATTCTTTATATTGAGAGACATACTCAATATAATGTGACACAATTTCCCAAAATTACAACTAAAATTTTATAAGGGTATTAGTTTGAACATCTTCCCAAGAAATTAACTTGATCTGATACCAATATGTCACAACCCGGCCCAAGCTAGGCTTCTAGCCACAACTACCCAAAGCCTACCTACATAGTCCCGGTGTTGGTGATAAGTACTATAGGAATAACTAAACCATGGAGGCCTTTTAATAAGAACATGTATCCACACACACAACCATATCGATGATAAAGTGAAGAGGAAATGATAAAAAGATGCAACATATCTATAAATTAAACTAGGCTTGCATATCATCAAGGGTGTACAAGATTTTGAGAGTGAAACTGTAAAGTAAAGGGGTCAAACACACACCCAACCATACAAAACATGAAAAGTAAACTACCACGGGATACCACTTATTGATTCCTAAGCTACGATCACTCTATATAGTATAAATCACCTAGTATCGCTATGTTACTTTGAAGTCAAATTTGACCTATCGATTTTATTCATATGACATGATATATGTGGGTAAATACCATGCAGTGGTGACTATATACATACATAGTAAAACACCCCAAAAGTAGAAGGTGGATCTTTAAGAGATATAACAAGAATAAGAAGACAGTAGATGCAAGATACAGTGAATGATAACATCTTAAAACAATCCACAAGGGAAATAAAAATCATACAAGAACAAGGGGATTGATATGGTGAGTTGATGATGGCTATAAGACTCATCCAACAATATAAAGCTAAAACCATAAAGAATGTGTCATACCACGTGCATCTACGCCACTCCTAAAAAGAGAGTAACCAAATCCCAAATGACAGAGTAAGGGGATCTACATCTCACATCTCAATGTACGAAGTAGAGTAGCATCATCCAAGAAAAAGGGATAAACATGATGAGTAGATGAACTATACATCAAGCATTAACCGGCTATAATAGAAGATTATTCTTATACCAACACGAGAAGTTAAACATTGAAAGAACATATAATACCATGATTGTATTCACCTCTCATGGAAAGAGTGTATCCAACAATTTGAATATTCCATCAATGTGGCACAACATCTGACACATCTTCTGAGAAACAATTTAAAACAAACATCATGCCGCATCATTGTAACACATAGTTGAGCAGCCACAAACTCAATGTTGAAGACCCTCACCCATAGTAAATCAGGTGGATTCCACTCTATAGTCTTTGAGGAATCCACTTCCTATATGTTATAGAGGGTCAACTCTGTATCTATCATGGTCACCAATTCCAAGTTGTACCAGAATTTTATATTGGTATTTTTCAAGGATGACACTAACTAGCTATGCTTGAGGTTAAAATAGATACCCATCAATGAATCCACTACCTAAATTTACAGGAAGTTCCACTTTATAGTTTTCAAGAACACCACTACCCAGCACTAATGATGGTTCAACTTGGTACTCATTGATGAAACCACTGCCTATCATTACTAGAGGGCTAACTCGATAGCCTCTGGTGATCTTGTGTGATAAATATCATCCTTGTGTGCTTCCAAACAAATCACCATAGTCAGAAAATACAGAAACATGTATCAATATCCAAAACCTATTGAACCATCATGTCATATGCCGAAAAACACTTAGGATTGGATTCTCATGGAAGAAAATCTGAGTTTAGAATAAGGAGATGTGAGAGGATGAAGTCTCTTTAAAAAGAGGTACACAACATGCCAGGGTCCCACATAGCATGTAGACCTACACTACTACCTAGACGTGTAATTTTCAACATATGGCTAGCTGGAAATATAGTACTACATGACATGGAATGGTACAACACAATGTTTCTAAACAAAAATCCTGACGAACGTATGAGGCTCATCATCAGTTTTAGGTAAAAGTGTTTTTACACTAATCATACTATTAAAAAGACCCAAGTTGTTATCTGGATCACATTGTCTCAATCCTCACAAAAATAAATTATTGGGATGGCCTATTAACATTCTTAAATTAGGCACCTACTGAAAAGGTAATATTTCAACACTTAACGCATGAACTGTGGTTCATGGGCCCGAGCCACGAACATGAATTAAATACCCAATATTATTCTGAAAACATCCACCTAAATTTAAGGGTTTTTCATCGATATAACATTATATAATGATGATATGTCAGATAAAAGATTCTAAAGTAATAATAATTTTATTAATATTTGGTGATTCTTTGACGGAAGGCATGACCCAGAAAAGGTATCCAACAACTTTCTTAAAATGACAGTCTCAATTCCAATTTCATGCTACCACTAACAGTTTGTCAATATGAGACCATACTAGGACATTATTTATGATTTATGTTGGAAAAAAATATAATATTATTATTATTTTATTATAATGATTTATTTTTCATAAACCATATAAAAAATTAGTGTCTGGTCCAACTTTATCCTCCCATTTTCTATACTTGTGCCCAGCTTCCACTGATCCTCCCAATGGGGTTTCTCCATTGGTGTCATTATTTTATTTTTAATAATAATAATAATAAGAAGGATATATTCCCTTTATTATTCCCAAACCATACATACATGGGATTTTTGACCCACACCATGTTTATAAATTTTTTCCCTTTTTTTTATTAAAATAATATAATTATAGTGTTATAAATGAAATAACATAATTTATTTTACTAATTTAATTACATTAAATTACCTTCTCGGGGATCTCCTAATAATAAGTTAAAACCATTTAATATTATTACCCAACCAATCTTTTTATGCCACTATTATTGTTATTTTATATAATAATAATTACGAATCAACATTTATTTTTATTACTTCATCACCATTATTAAAATTATTATTAAAATTAACACTCTTTGTGTTGATAATGTCCAACCCCCTCATCCGAGAACTGATCTTTACCACCATCATGTTCACGCTGAATATCCCTCACCATGAGTGTCCACATAATGAATCTCCTCAATATTGATCCCATCACACTACATGTCATCACCATGTGTAAACCATTAATACAATGACCATTGATCTAATCATGAACCATCTCTTATGACTAACACGTACCCATAGGGTCAATCTAATTTGTTCACAAAACACCTTCCCACTCATTTATAAATCCCCCAAAAACTATTGTATCATATTTCATTCATTCTACATCAATGAATCAGGTGGTTCTATAACTCTCAATCCTTCTCTGGCAATGTTGAATTATGACCCCATTTTTCAATAATTAAGAATGTGAAGAATAGTGTTGGAAAATAACCAATAAAAAATTTGATAAACCTCATAGACACATCATTCATGGACAAAAAAATCATGGAGGGGAAAACTATGTGAGAAACATGGAATGGAAAAAAATAAATTGATTTAATAATTTATTTCAATACATGGGATCTTGGTAAGGTACATTTAAACAAATATCCTTGATAAAAATTGATCAAAATCAATATTTTAATAAAAATGGATTTAAATCACAATTGGCATGACCTAACACGATTATGGATCAATCGTTGATGAAGAATATATCTACGTCGGATGAGGATAATTTATTTCATCAACAACTTGTTTATATACCTCGATTTGATCATTGATCATCGTCTAGTCTCAATCATCTAACAAAGGATTCTCTCCTCCCCTATTATATCTAGCAAGGTATATGTTTCAAACCCATGATAAATTGTAAATAAAGGGTATGTATATAGTATTTAATTAGATCATTTAATTAGGATAATTATTTATTTATTTATTTACTTTAATTTAATGTACCCGCCAATGACTGCCTCATCTGAATATCACGCGCCGACCAACTCTAGGTCATGCCTTGGGTAAATACTACATTACAAACACAACCATGGTCTTGTATTTACCATCTGAGTCTCCAATTGTGAGTTATTTGTGTTATCTCTTCTAAATAAATAAATTTAATTAATTAATTTATCAAATTCTCCCACCAATGACTACCCCATTCGAAGGTCATGTGCTAACCAACATTAGGTCGCACAAAGGGTAAAATCCACATTCTGGGTTCAACCCTGGTCTAAGATTTTTGATCCTAAACTCCATTTATGATATATTCCAATATTTTGTAAAACTAAGTGTGAATAATAATAATATATTTAGTATTTTTATAAATTTAATTCTTAGCACACATGGCTTCAGAATTTTCCATCGTCTTAGCACCGTCTTGGAAAATATTTCTATAAATGTTATGAAGTCTTACATAGAAAGGTTAGAGTCTCCTAAAATAGTATTTTGAGGATAATAGAATGTTGATAATGTTTCAAAACATATTTACTTACGGGTAATCACTATGAAAATGGTTTTTTGAGAATTAAATCAATCATCACTATGATGAGTGGTGATTCAACCTAAGACTGTACATCCAACTATACAATACCACAGAATATGATATTGTTGATCATAATACTTTTTTTGAAAAACTCTATGGGATTAATTACCCAATCATTTTGATGGATTCACAGCTCAAATTATTAAAGAGTAAGTTGACATTGATGATAAAATCATTTTATATGTATTTAAAAATATATTCCTGGATGAACCGCATAGTCTTTCCACAAAGCATAGGGTTGAATATTCAATCAAGATCACACAAGGTTTTGTTCATATTTATATTATTTATTATATAATGGCCCTATTGCGTTTTTGGAATTTTAGAAGAAACTTGTAGAGAATTTGGATAAGGTATTTGTACACCCATGTGATTTAATATGTGGTGTAGCATAGATTTTAGATGTAAGAAGGATGAACCAATGCACTACATCATTTAATATCATGAACTTATTACTTTAATAATCGAGATAAAATATCATAAGCCTCATTTTGATGATTTTATCTATAAACTATTTTGATAAATATATTTCTCAAATATTAGCCTTCGATCCAAAAAAATCAATTAAAGGTAAGGATAAAATATATACATGAGATAGTTTTATTTACAAGAAATAGACATTACGAATTTATAGTGATGCCATTTGGGATTACCAATGCAAATTCTATATTTAAGTATTTTATTCATATATACATTATAGATTACCTTGAAAAACATTTCTAGTCATTATTACTAAAATTATCAGATATTTTAAGACAATGGAAGAACAAGAATAGAATTTCTAGATATTTATATATATGTTATGATAGGATAAATTATATTCCATGTTTAGTACATGTGAGTTTTGGTTTCAAAATTTTTTCTTTTTACCTCATTTTGTGACTAGTGAGAGTACATCTATAGACTTATCTGTGATAGATATAATAAAAAATTATCAAGCCCATCCTAAACAAATAATAAATATAGTTTTCGTATATTAGATGGATGCTATAAGATTTTTTTTTGAATCTTATCATTATTATCCAATATGTGAACCATGTTGAAATAGAAGGAAGTGAAGTTCCTTAGAAAAAAATGTATATAAATATTTAGTGATATTAAGAAGAGGTTTGTCCCTCCATTTATCATTACACTACCCTATAGTATATAAATATTCTTGATATACAACGAGGATTCCACGAATGTTTTGGGTTGTAATCCATATTAGAACATGAATTAAATTACTTTTCCTAATTTCAATTAAATAATCATGAGTCTAATTACCTAACCAACGATATGGATCTGGATCTAATAGTATTTACATTGAATATTTTCCAGGATCATCTATCAGGTGAGATGTGTGATATTTATTTTGACCCTAATAGATTAATGTATTTTTTTAAAAACATAGATAAATATATTTCAAATTGGATGATTATAGTTGATAAAATATTATAAATTATCTATTAATTATCACCCTGTAAAGGAAAACAATGTGGATGATTCCTTGACTTTGAAGGATAGTTCTATCTTAGCAAAGATGTGGATTTAAAATGACCCAATGATCATTAATTTCATTTGGATGAATATTGAAATAATATTTTTGTGATTGAAATAATTTATTCCTTAAATGACTTCTCATCAATCCATTTGCATAAATATTGAAGAATCTAAGAATATACATCTACATCTATAGAATAATGTAATGAATATTTTGGAGAACACATTTTATAAAGATAATGTTTTTGGTTTGGAGCCTATATTTGTGTCCCATAAAACCCAAAAATAAAGATGAATTTTTTGGATGATGTTCCTAGTTCATCCTTCTCTATTAATATAGGAAGTATGAAGATTCATAGAGTTCTAATGAAAAAAACTATTTGGGATAACATGAAGATGAGAATCATGAAATATATATCTCAATGCATAGTATACTAGAATGATAAGGATGAATGACAAAATCATATGTATATATTGTAATCATTACCCATACTAGTATTGAAATGGGAAACAATTTCCATAATATTTTTGTGGGGCTCCACATGACTTATTAAATCCATATTTACATTTAGGTTTTAGTTCATCACCTTATAATGATATAACATTTTATTTCTATCCATGCATATTTTCCTCCTAATCAACTAACCAAGATATACAGAAGGTATTTTTTGATTCTCCATGTATTAACATTATCCATTTTATATGAAAGGGATCCATGTATTACCTAAATATTATTGAGAAGTAATTATAATATATTTGAGAAATAGTTTAATTTCAACAGTTCTTATGATTCTCAGATATATGATAATTTTTGAGAAGACTATCTATACTTTGGAGGATATGTTGAAAACATATTTTATAGAAGTCCAATGATGTTTGGATAATTACGTCCCCTTTTGGAGAATTAATAAAATAAAATTTCATTCTAGAATTAAAATTTCACCATATGAGGCTCCATTTGGGAATAAATATAGGACTCAAACATGAAGGGATAATTTTTTAAAGTTTAGTAAGACTATTCTGAATATTATCTAATAAATAAAAGAAATGTTTCAAACTATATAGTGATGTATGAATGTAGAAACTCATTGAAAGAGAAGTTATGAAAATAACATTCCATGAGATATAGATTATATAGTCGTTGAAATGATAGAACTATATATATATATTAAACCATGTTTATATGTTTGTTATGGGAGGGAATTTGGGGACTAGTTCTATGAGTCCCTATGAGATACTTTATCATGTCCGGGTGGTAACATAACTATTAGTACTCTCTCTTGGTCTCTCACTAGTAAAAAATTTTTTATTGTATATACTTTTGAGTAAGTAAATACCATATATTTCACATGTACTAAACTTACAGACTATACATTTTAAAAATAAACTATCATATTAATAGGTTTATATTGAAATCACGCATTAGAGAGGAAAGATTTTGGGGAACATGTCCACCCATCTAGAAAAATTCCTATAGTGGAATCAAAAATGTTAAGAGCCTATATGGTGACAAAAAAATGTGGTGGGAGATAAGTAACCTCTCTTATTTTCCTCATTATAATAATATTTTAATAATAAAATTCTTTTTATGAGGGTAGAATATTATGCACAAATGCAATATTTTTATTTTAGAAGGATCTTTCAATGAAAAAGTTGGAAACCTTCAAGGTCCAATACACAAAAATGTTATGAAATCATAAGATATTGTCATTCCAGTAAAAAAAATATAAAATGACTAGAATACATTACCTTTAAATGTAAACATTTGATGAATGTAACCTCTATCTCAATATTTTCTTTAATGAGATACTCAAAGTGCACCACCATCTTAAAACAATTCAACAGAATCAGCTTTAGATTGTTTTCCATTCATTGAAACCATGTAACAGAATCCTTTTTTATCATTCCAATATGATTTTTATTCATTCATGTCAAAAATAAACACTATTTCAAATATTCTATGTGATTCCTCCTTCAAAATATTTATCATGAAATACTGCACAAACATTTCTTCATTGAAATCATGAAGTGCTCCTAGGTGATGACATTTTCCACATCCTCTTTATTTTCTTTCCCTAAAATACTTATATTTGTTCCCATACTTTCATACTATTCTCCCCATCATACATGGATTACACATGTGAAATTTCCCCCTTATCCTTACTATAAATATTTTCAATAATAGAATTCATAAACTTTTTCTTAGGTTTTACCATTTCATGATGACCTAGTAATGGGAGGGATCTATAAGTTTGAGTATTCATTCTATCTACATGGCCTTCAATTATGATGAATAAATCTATATTAATCCAAAGTGGTGTCCTTTTCTTTCTTTGAGAGGATCAAATAAAATCATCAGAAAACTCGACTTCCTTGGGCTAAGAGGGGGAATACTCTAATGAAGAATCATTGGACCCCATTTATCCTCCATCCTTACAGATATAGTTTCCTCTTGACATACCAACTCATCCATTGATTCCTTGAAAAATGGATAAAATCATTCTCCCAACATCAAAAATTACTTCTGAGAATCATTTTTGAATTCCCAAGATTTACAAATTCCCAAAAGAAAGGTAAGATTATAGGACTCCACCCTTGCATGAAATTCCCTATCCATCGTACTCATACTAGACCCTAATATTTTCCAACCCCTATCTAGGATTATATTTTATGGAAGAACCAATCCCACCTATATCCTAGAATAAAAGATATATAGTAGGAATAAAATAATATTTAACAATATATGAAAATGTGAAGGGGTTCATAGAAATACTTCTCAAAACCTCAAAAACCTCCTCATACACCCCTATGTTTCCTCAAAACTACCACTCCAATTGAATAGCAACCAAGTCACCCATCAAACGTGTAAAAATACATAACTCATTGAATAGAATATATAGGATACACATCCTAATGGATGAAGTCACCCCAAGAATTTCCTTCTATATAATATCTTCAATCAAAAATAGGAATGTAGGATCTATGGTCCACTAAGACAACTGTACACACCTCATAAACCAATCTAAACCAAAAATGCCCTCTTGCTAAATGGGTGGTACTGGAGATGTAGCATATCGGTTTACTAAAAGTTATTTATAGGCCTTTATATGATGTGCTGGTCTTAAGAAAATTTCTAATCTGTGATGGTCAGTGTTCCCATGATGACAAGCAGAAACATTATGTCATAACGGATTATAGGATGAACAATAGTCAGGCCATGACTGAGAAACACAAATTTCTTCCATCAAAAATCTTTCCCTACCATGATCAAAATGCATTCCGTCCAAGGATTTGGTACATCAACCATAATAAAAATTATAGGTGATATCAGATGAAAAATAGCAGATGTTCAACCATTGTGACATAAATACATGCCTTCTATGTTTCCTTAAAAACTGATAATCGATGAATTTGTGAATAGAAAATGTAAACCTATAAAACTAACCCACACAACTGATGTTGGAACATCCACATTCATGAAAAACTCAATATACCGTTTAAAGATGTAGAAGTGGAATCATTTGTGTGATCTAGGAGCTCTAGAATATGTAGTAATCAGATCAACCTCCAAAGAAAATTGGATCATCATATGCTGCCTCTCAAGGAGGTCGGCCACCACTCATTCATGAAGACCCTAGGATCCAAAGACAAATCTATCGAAGGCATAACCAAAGGAAAACCACAAAATAAAATAGTATTATCTTTTATGCATCACTCAACAAAAATAAAAAACACATTGGATTAATAATGTTATTAAATATAGTCTTTATATTATAGAAGTTAATATTTTTTATCACTATATGTACAAATATTATAAAAACTATATAAAATGGAATAAAAAAAGTCTCTTTTATTCATAGAATACATATGTTTTCAAAGAAATTATGCTTTATGAGTTCTCATAAAATTTAATTTTTAAAAATACTAGAAATTTACAAAGACAAAAAAAATTACATTTTTCTAATTAGATTGATTAAATTATGTAATTCAGGAATTTTTCCTAGTAAAAAATAACATTTTAATGTAAATATTAATTAGCATTGTGAAATGATTAATTTTAGAATAATTATACATCTTAAATATTGTATATTTTTATCAAATTAAATTGATATATTTTAACATCAGAATATAATATAATTTATAAAAATATTTAAAATTTCATTAATTGTCATATAATTAGTAATCATTGTTAAACAATATTAGGACACTAAATGATTATGAAATATTTTTTTACAAAATAGATTTTCAATTGATTATATTTTTTAATTAGAATTTTAATTTTATCATATATGGAAACTAAATTAGATTAAATTGATTAAAAAAATTATTTATCATGTTTATTATTGGAAAGAATTGTCGTCTTGTATTTTTGAGGTAAAATAATTAAATTAGTTAAATAAAAATCATGATTAATTTTTTTTAATATGTGTAATCTAATGTGGAACATATTTTACTAAAATGTTTTGAAATGTATACATTATATAATAAATTCATTAGGGAGTAATGTAATTACATAATGTCTCACAAACACTTATACACCAAACAAAACTAACTCTCCTAAAAAAATTTCTTACCCCTGACCCAAAAATCATTTCCAAAGTTTGGTTCCTATTTTTCACTTAAAAACAAATATAACTTCCACAAATTTTATTCCAAATCATTAGATTGAAATTACAAGGAAAAAAAATATTAAATTTACTTCTTCTAGATCTCATATAAATTTTTGGAAGACCATAGACTCAAAAAAGGTCCTCATGTTCTTCAATATCAAAGGATACATGAGGAGAAAAACTAAATCTCCAATGATTTTAAAAAATATTCCACAAAGTATGAATAATGAAAACTGATTTTCCTAAATCAATTATTTTTATATTTCAAAAACACACAACAAAAACTATAATATTTTAATATTGAATTATCCTATCCTATTTTGATGTTACATTTTATTTATGTCTTTGTTTTAGGGAACCATGATTTACATTGAAGTAATCAATTATGATGAACCTAATGCATCATAAAAATGTAAATTTGTTAAGAATAATTCCTATATATTTTAATGGATTATTAATAATTATCCATGTTTTTAATTCCTACCAAATATTCTCTTTTACTAGTGGAAACTCTAATTTTTTATCTCAATTGTTCTTTATATCCCCCTACATTCATTTAAAAAAATTAATATTTTTACAAGGTGGGTTTTCAATATTTTTTTTATAAATTTTAAAATAGATTTATCAAAAATGATATTATATTATTCTCTTTTGCATCAACTTTTACATGTTTATTATTTCTTATCATGTTCTCTTTTTCAGAATTGTTTTTGAATTAATGTTTTTATTTTTTTTACTTATCATCAAAATATTGTTTTTTGAATGTGACATGAGAATTGTTTCTTTTTAAAGTGATATTATGAAATGATATTTTAAAAAGTATCCTATTTATATTTTTCTTACATTTTAAAGGATTCATATATAATCATGTAATGGTCCCTAAATCACATTATATGTGCAATTTTTTAAATACACTTTTTTTGTGATTATGTATTCGGTAACAAAAAATCATGTTTCTTATGTGATACCATTTTGAAAAGTTATGAAATATATTTTTATCATTAAAATGGTTATGATAAATTTATGTTTTTATTTGGTATGTGTTTTCGGTGAAAAATATTTTCTCTAAATGTTTGATTGAAAGGGGTTTAATTGTGTGCAATCCTTGACATTAGGTACACAGTGAACGAATAGTCTAAAACGGGTTTTGTTCATGGAGAAAAAAAGTCATAATGATTTTCATATCCATGAGGAATTATTTACCTACATTACAAAGGTTGGTGTTCATTGCATTACATAGATGACAATACTTAAGAACTCACATCGGTCAAGAAGATTAGATTTTTGGCCCATCACACCCTTTTTGGGGGGAACTATTGCATATTATTAGTCTCTCTTATAGATTTGAGATATGTTAATGAATCCTATTTTCATTCCCATGTATGTATAATATGTATCAACCTTAGGTAATCATCCCTTATTAACACACCTAGGTCTATAAACATCTCTATATATTAGAGGTTCTCTATCAATGGAGGGATCTATATATATATCCAAATTTCTCTATCAGTGGTCACCTTTTCATATAGGGGTCAGAGATTATTTGGTTGTTTATTAGGTTTATGTTTATTTTAGGCTATAAGTGTGGGGTCTCAAGAGTTTACAAAAATATTGGGTGACAAAATTTATTTTGATTTTTAGATTGAACCTTTAAGATGGGATTACTATGTATCCTCTAGGGAGGGATAAAAAACTACATAGTGAAATGCCACCTAATAGGACACATCACCTTGAAATGTCGTATAATAAGGACCAAACCATGAAGTTTTACATCATGTGGTAAGGAAACCCATAAAAATGGCGCCTAGTCAAGGATATCATGGGACATAAGTCGAGGTGGACCAAGGGACCCAGAAAAGATTTGGTCTACTATGTGGATATAAACATACTAGGAATGTGGTAAGAATAATATTATGTTGAATTTGGGATTTGGGTTTTGAACATAGGGTTTCTCCCTATGTTTAACAATTGGATTGAAATCAAAGCTATCATATCTCAATAATTTGTGGGTTACACCTTATTGGAGGCCCATTCCAGTGGATGTTATTGGGGATTACATATAGGATTAACCTTTCACTTGCTACTTCATCAAGAATATAGACCTTTGATGGAATGTTTTTAGGTATTACACCTTTTAAGATGCACATTTGAGGTTTTATATCATCCTCATGTCATGATTCCCACTAACCTCTATTCTAACACAAGTCATGCTCGGTGAGAGAAATAAGAGGTAGCATTATACTAAAGATCACAACTTCAACTTTTTCATTCTAATGAATAGATAATAGAGCCCAAAGAGAGAGGGGGTGGGATTTGAGCATTCACATCTCCTTTTATGGTATCTCTAACAGTCACATATGGTGACACATCCAACTATGTCCCATGCTGGGGTTAATAGGGTAAGGATTACCACCTCCCATGTAACGACCCAAAATTTCATTAATGGAAAATCCCTCTTGATCCAGTTAAATGATTCTTTATGAAAAATGTTTTTATAAGATATCAACTTTTTTTAGTTTTACTTTATGATTTGTGACTGTTACTTTTATAGCTGTTGAACAGTGATCATCTGGGTAGTTTAAATATAAGGCTTTAACGAACCAATTTTCTATTCAGACAAAGGAAGCGATGGCCTCATCCAGTAGAATTGCCCCTTACGAAGCCCATTTGTCGGAGCTCAGAAAAGAGGTGGCGTCTTTGGGATTTTCCCTTGACCAAGCTCAAGCTGAGCTTCATCAAGTCAAGCTCGAACGTGATCGTCTACGGGAAAATTGGAAGTTTATAGAGATTACCACTCGAGCGATGTTATCCGAGCAACCCCAAGAGTCTGTCACCATCGCACACCTTACCCTTAGGTCTTATGCGGCTATTTTAAGGGGTTATGTAACAAATAAGTATCACCATGTTCCTGTACATTATTTTTTTTGTATATAATAATGAATATAATTTCTAGTCATTTTTGATACATTGTAATTTGTTTTTAAAGTACAAATGGTGTTTTTAGTTATTATTTAATTAAGAATTATATTTTATTAAATTAAAGGATTTTTGAATTAAATAATATTTTAATAAAATATTATTATTAATATTAAATTAATTTTTATTAAATATAAATGATCTTATAATTTTATGAATGCAATTAAAATTTTTATTAAGGTTTCAAAGCCATTTCTGTCAAAACCCGTGAATTTTTTATAAATGTCGGTTTTTATTTTAAAAGTGAAAATTCACATATTTAGAAAATTATTTAGATAAAATAAATATTATTTTTGGAATCAGGACGTCGAAATTATCCAACGGTGAATTTTTCATAATTTTCATAGATAGTCAAATGTTTGGGTAAAAATTAAATACCATTTAAATATATAATGTGTTTTATGACATCATAATGACCCAATGGTGATGTAATAAAATACCATAATCCTTATGTTCGGCCAATATATGTTTTATCATTAAAATAATGAGGTTTTGGGTTTGTTTGACTCACTTTTCAAAGCATTAATGGAGCCCTCAAGACTTATTCAACACTTTGCCTTTTTAAATTAATTTCCATGGGAGTGTGACTCACCTCCACATAAGCAACCCTAATTTTTTAATAAGTTCGGACATTGGACATGTAAAATATTGTTTTCCTGTTTCCTTTTCCAGAAACCATTGGCAAATACCATGGGGTGGTTTGTGGTTTGGATTATTTTAATATAAGGGATCTCAAACCTAAATAATAAAGAATTCTCTCATCTTTCCTATATAAACCCACCCAAGCTCCCACTTACTCCTCACTCAAAGCCCTTGAAGTTCGTCCAAACTCTTCCCTACTCTTTCTAGAATCCTCCCAAGGTGCCCCAAGCTCCCATGAAGCCTCTCACAAGCCTCTCTCTAGCCTTTGGAAGCACACTTCCAAGTAAGGGTTTTTTCTTCCTTTCTCATTTTTTGTCAATTTTCTTTAAGTTGTATTTCCATTTTTATTTAAATTATGAATGTTGGGGTATGGTTTCTCACCTCCCCCATACTTCCCTCTTATTGTTTGAATTATGGGAAAACCCTTTCTCTCTCATTAAATGCCTCCCATGTACACCTGTTACTATGCCGAAATTCCGAAAGGAACTTCTCTCTCTTCTTTTACATTCAAGAAATACTTTTGTATCATGAATCTAAATTCCATTTCTATTGTTGGGAAATGTATATATATGATCTCCTTACTGTCCATTACATTTAAATATGATGAGTAACCCCTTTCTCTCTCATCAACCTTTTTTATGAATTCTTATGTCACGCCGTTACGCTGCCGAAATCGCACCGATTTTCTAAGCCAATGTCTTTGTGTAGTGAATACCATGACCATTTCTCCATCAAGGTTATTCACCTTTATGCACATTTACATATTGATTATAAAGTTTCATGTATGAATTCCACTTTCCTTTATCGTGGAAGAAATGATTATGTTTTTTGAATCCATGTTTTATGATCCATGTGGCACACTTATGCATGATGTGAAATGTTTAAGAAGGGTGCGCCCTTTATAGCGCTCCAATGCATTGGGTAAAGTATAGTATCATGCTACGTCATGTGCAATGAGTGTTGACTCATGCTAATTCAAGTGCAACGAGGGTTTACTCGTTCTTCAAGTGCAATGAGGGTTTACTCATGCTCCATGTGCAATGAGCCTTGGCTCATGCTAATTCAATGTTAAGTGTTGTTGCCACATTTCCATGTTATGATTATCATGCTTTATCATGCCTTGATGTTAATGTTTCTATTATGCTCTATTGATATGCCTATTGCCTAACATGTATTTCACTCCTCATGTTATTCATTGTTTACTCCCTTACTGGGCTTTATAGCTCACCCTTTTCTTATGCATGTCCTCAGGTTATCCCATGCAATGCTGAGTACGAAGGAATGTAGTGGTCATGTAAAGGAAGTTTTCAATAAAGATGTTGTATTTCAAGTTTAAAGTTTTTATGTAATGATCCTAAGCCCCAAAGACACTAAACCTCTCGATCTTCTTTGTTGTATCAAGTGAAGTTTTATGTAATAAATCATGCCTAAGTTGTAATAAAAAGCAGGGTTGTCATAGTTGGTATCAGAGGATAGGTTTAGTTATTTTTGGGATTAGGAAACCCTAGTAAAGCCTTAGATACAAGACTAAGCATAATAAAAACATCCCTATGTTTTGGTAAATACTAAGTAAGTGGTTTATCAAACAAATACATCCCTATCTGGATACGAGCAGGTAGAGGCGGCTCTGGAACAGATGTATCCTAGGGGTAAAACCCGAAAACACCGCTTTGAGCTAGACTCGAACGGGAACTGGTGCACGACAACGGGCCTTGCTGCACTCTTGGTTACGACACTCCCGGGGGATATGTTTTGATAAATTCACAATCTTAGTATGAACCCTTATTAAGGGAAAAATTCCCCTAAGAATATATGTTAGAAGGAATATCATGAAAAGCCTGGATTGAATCCTATAGACTCATGAGTTAAAGAGATTAAAGTTTATTTATAAGTCATCAACTTTTGTCTTTGGATTAACCTTTATGTGTTACCCCTAACTTTCCCTTTATTCCAGCCAATGGCCGGTAATAGGAGAACTCGGGATAACAACCGTTGTGAAGATCATTGTGATGATTATACTTATGAGATGCCCAATCCAATGGGAGCAGGAATCGCGAAATTTGTCACGCTTCTCTCTCAGCTAACTCAAGTTTTGAATAGAAACACCGGTCAAGAGGAACGTTCAACCCCCCCTAAGAAAAAACAAGTCGCTATTGAAAGCTTCATGAGACAAAGGCCTCCTACTTTTAGTGGATCATCTGATCCCACGATCGCTGAACAATGGATCAACTCCATTGAGAAGATATTCTCCATCCTCCAATGCTCTGAAAAAGAGAAGGTTCTCCTGGCGGCATATCGTATGGAGGGTGATGCTGATCAATGGTGGATGTTGATCAAAAATATGAAGCCTGAGGAGGAGATCGAGGCTTTGGAATGGAAGGTATTCCGGAAGATGTTTTTCGATAAATATTTTCCACGCACCCTCCGTCTTAAGATGGAAAGGGAATTCCTTTCCCTCAAGAATAAAGATGAGGAATCTGTGGGAGCGTACGAGGCAAACTTCACAAGGCTTGCACGATACGCTTCCGGCTTTGTCATTACCCCCGAATGCAAGGCTGACCGCTTCTTTGGTGGGCTGAAGCCTAGCTTGCGGAAAGCATTAGCGATCCGTGACTTCGACAGCTATGAGGAAATTGTTCGATGTGCCCTCAAGGTTGAAATGGAGATCGGATCACAGGGGTATCATGGGGACAAGAAGCGGAAGGTGGACTTCAATGCTGGTGGTCTGATGGATAAATCCAACAGCGCTAAGAAATTCCAGCACCCCACTTGCCAAAAGTGTGGAAAGAAGCACCCTAGAAATTGCCTTAGGGGGACAGGAAAATGCTTCAAGTGTTGAAGAGAAGGGCACCTAGCTGTTAACTGTCAGCAAGAAGGACCCGCGGCTGCGACAAAGGAGAGGAACGCTCCGTTCGAACCTCAAAGCGTTGTTCAATGCTTCAAATGCAACGAACCGGGTCATTTTGCGAATTAGTGCCCTAATCCAAGGGTTATCGGAGGAAATCAACAACCTCCAAGATAGAAAGGAAGAGCTTTTGCCATCACTTCTGCCGAAGTGAACCCCGACAACGAAGTGGTGACAGGTACGCTAGTTATTCATTCATGAATAGCGAACGTACTTTTTGATTCAGGTTCTACGCATTCATTTATATCTCAAAAGTTTAGTAGAATAATCCCTTCACCACCACAAATCATGGAAGTAAAGATGTCGGTGAGTACGGCAAATGGGGAAATCATTGCATCCCATGAGTATAAGTCCTCCCCTGTTATAATCTGTGGATTGAATTTCCTGGAGAACCTCGTCATACTCCCTTTTGTGGAATTTGATGCAATTCTTGGCATGGATTGGCTTTCCTTATATAGAGCCAACATAAATTGTCGGGAGAGGGAAATCACACTCCATATGGAGAATCGACCCCCGATTCCTTACAAGTGTCAGGAGGAAGATGAATCTCCTTTAGCTCCATCATCTCAAGCATGGATATTACTGCCTTATGAGCACGCATATCTGGCTCAGATGATTAAGTCCAAGGAAGAAACCAACCTTGAAGAAATGCCTATTGTGAGGGAATTCGCTGAAGTATTTCTCGAGGAACTTCCTGGTCTTCCTCCAAGAAGAGATGTTGAGTTCTCAATTGAACTTATACCTGGGGCGCTACCAATATCTGAGACTCCATATAGAATGGTTGTGGTTGAGCTTGAAGAACTGAAGAAACAACTATAGGAGAATCTGGATAAAGGGTTTATACGCCCAAGTGCATCACCATGGGGTGCACCAGTCCACTTCGTCAAGAAGAAGGATGGGTCAATGCGGCTTTGCATCGATTATCGTGAACTTAAAAAAATCACAATAAAGAACAAGTATCCTCTCCCAAGAATCGATGAATTGTTTGATCAGCTGCGTGGAGCACAATACTTCTCCAAGGTCGACTTGCGGTCGGGATATTATCAAGTAAGGGTGAAGAAGGAAGATATCCCCAAGACTGCTTTTCGTACAAGGTACGGGCACTATAAATTCATAGTAATGCCTTTCGGACTCACCAATGCTCCAGAAATATTCATGGACATGATGAATAGAGTCTTTAGAGATTACCTAGACAAATTTGTTGTAGTCTTTATAGATGATATTCTAATATACTCCAAAACCAAGGAGGACCATGAGGAGCATTTAAAAACTGTACTAGAGACTTTGCGCAAGGAGAAGCTCTATGCAAAGTACAGAAAGTGTGAGTTTTGGTTGAAGGAAGTCTCATTCTTGGGTCATATCATCACAAGTAATGGGATATCTGTGGACCCCTCCAAAATAGATGCAATTGAGGGATGGCCGAGGCCAACATCGGTAACTGATATTCGTAGCTTCTTGGGGTTAGCTGGTTATTATCGACGATTTGTGAGAAATTTTTCACGATTGTCCAACCCTCTTACAAAGCTAAATCGAAAGGGAGTAAAGTTTTCTTGGAGTGTTGAATGCGAAGAAAGCTTCAAGGAGTTGAAAAGGAGGCTTATCACTGCACCCGTGCTCACTTTACCCACAATTGGGGAGCTTTTTCTGGTATTCAGTGATGCTTCGAAGAAGGGCTTAGGATGTGTGCTGATGCAGAATGATAAAGTGATATCTTATGCCTCAAGGCAGTTGAAAATCCATGAGCGAAACTATCCAACGCATGATCTGGAGTTGGCGGCGGTGATATTTTCCTTGAAAATCTGGCGGCATTATCTCTATGGAGAGAAATGTGAGATATATACTGACCACAAGAGTCTTAAATATATATTCACACAGAAAGAGCTTAATATGTGCCAGAGAAGATGGATAGAGCTCATCAAGGATTATGACTGTTCAATACATTACCACCCTGGGAAGGCGAACAAGGTGGCGGATGCCCTAAGTAGAAAGGATCCAACAATTCTATCAATGATGAGAATTGAGAAGGATCCAATCTTCTTAGACTTGATAAAGATGGATGTGGGAATCATAAAGAAGGGAACATCATCAATCATTTCACAAATGATTGCTCAACCATCTTTTTTGGAAAGGTTAAAGGATGCTCAAAAGGATGATGCAGGAATCCAAGAAAAAGTGGAAGCTATCAAAAAGGGAAAATCCTCAGAGTTTAATGTTAACGAAGAAGTAATTGTGCGGTTTGGGAAAATACTATGTGTTTCATCAAGTTCGGAGCTGAAGAAGGAACTTTTGGATGATGCACATAGTTCAAATTTCTCTATTCACCCAGGGAGCACAAAGATGTATCGAGATCTCCGAGAAAACTTTTGGTGGGATAATATGAAGAAGGAGATCGCTGAATATACATCAATGTTCCTGGTGTGTCAGCAAGTGAAGGCAGAGAGGCAGAAGTCTAAGGGGATAATGCAACCATTTCCCATACCAGAATGTAAATGGGAGAACATCACCATGGACTTCGTCACTGGACTTCCAAGGACATCCAAAGGCAACAATGCAATCTGGGTTGTTGTGGATCGTCTTACAAAGACTGCACACTTTATTGCTATTCGATAGGATTTCTCTTTGGATCAACTGGCACAGATATATATCAGGGAAGTGGTATGGTTGCATGGAGTACCACTATCTATTGTGTCTGACCGAGATCCAAGATTTACCTCTAAGTTTTGGAAGAGTCTTCAACATGATCTGAATACTGAACTGAACTTCAGTACGGCCTATCATCCTCAAACTGATGGCCAATCCGAGCGGACTATCCAAACACTTGAGGATATGTTGAGAGCGTGCTCAATGGACATTAAAGGAGGATGGGATCAACATATTCCTCTAGTTGAGTTCTCTTATAATAATAGTTTCCACTTGAGCATCCAAATGGAACCATATGAATCCCTGTATGGGAAAAGGTGTACAACACCGGCATGTTGGGATGAGGTCGGTGAACGTAAGCTGCTTGGACCAGAAATGGTCGAAGAAATGGTGGAGAAGGTGAAAACCATTCAGAAGCATATCAAGGCAGCCCATAGTCGACAGAAGAGTCATGCAGATAATCGTCGACGAGACCTTGAGTTTAAAGTCGGAGACATGGTGTTTTTACGCATATCTCCGTGGAAGAAGGTCATGAGGTTTGGAAAGAAAGGGAAGTTAAGTCCAAGGTGCATCGGCCCCTTCGAGATTATTTATCGTGTTGGGGCTGTGGCCTATCGACTAGCACTTCCACCTACTATGGCCATGGTGCATGATGTCTTCCATGTATCCCTCTTAAGGAAGTACATACCAGACCCTTCACATGAACTCTCTTCCGAGGTGGTACAATTAGAAGACGATCTTTCTTATGAGGAGCAACCAGTGAAGATCTTAGATCGTAGAGAAAAAGTTCTACGAAATAAGACAATTCCCCTCGTCAAGGTGTTGTGGAGAAACCACATGTTTGAAGAAGAAACTTGGGAGTCGGAGGATATGATGAAGCTAAGTTACCCACATTTGTTTTAGTGTGGGAAAAGGAAAATTTCGAGGGCGAAATTTCTTAAGGGGGGAATGTTGTAACGACCTAAAATTTGATTAATGGAAAATCCCTCTTGATCCAGTTAAATGTTTCTTTATGAAAAATGTTTTTATAAGATATCAACTTTTTTTTAGTTTTACTTTAAGATTTGTGACTGTTACTTTAATAGCCGTTGAATAGTGATCATCTGGGTAGTTTAAATATAAGGCTTTAACGAACCAATTTTCTACTCACACAAAGGAAGCGATGGCCTCATCCAGTAGAATTGCCCCTTACGAAGCCCATATGTCGGAGCTCGGAAAAGAGGTGGCGTCTTTGGGCTTTTCCATTGACCAAGACCAAGATGAGCTTCATCAAGTCAATCTCGAACGTGATCATCTACGGGAAAAATGGAAGTTGATAGAGATTACCACACGAGTGATGTTATCCGAGCAACCCCAAGAGTCTGTCACCATCGCACACCTTACCCTTAGGTCTTATGCAGCTATATTAAGGGGTTATGTAACAAATAAGTAGCACCATGTTCATGTACATTATTTTTTTTTGTATATAATAATTAATATAATTTCTAGTCATTTTTGATACATTGTAATTAGTTTTTAAAGTACGAATGGTGTTTTTAGTTATTATTTAATTAAGAATTATATTTTATTAAATTAAAGGATTTTTGAATTAAATAATATTTTAATAAAATATTATTATTAATATTAAATTAATTTTTATTAAATATAAATGATCTTATAATTTTATGAATGCAATTAAAATATTTATTAAGGTTTGAAAGCCATTTCTGTCAAAACCCGTGAATTTTTTATAAATGTCGGTTTTTATCTTAAAAGTGAAAATTCACATATTTAAAAAATTATTTCCATAAAATAAATATTATTTTTGGAATCAGGACGTCGAAATTATCCAACGATGAATTTTTCATATTTTTCTGAGACAGTCAAATTTTCGGGTAAAAATTAAATACCATTTAAATATATAATGTGTTTTATGACATCATAATGACCCAATGGTGATGTAATAAAATACCATAATCCTTATGTTCGGCCAATATATGTTTTATCATTAAAATAATGAGGTTTTGGGTTTGTTTGACTCACTTTTCAAAGCATTAATGGAGCCCTCAAGACTTATTCAACACTTTCCCTTTTTAAATTAATTTCCATGGGAGTGTAACTCACCTCCACATAAGCAACCCTAATTTTTTAATAAGTTAGGACCTTGGAATTGTAAAATTTTGTTTTCCTATTTACTTTTTCAGAAACCATGGGCAAATACAATGGGATGGTTTGTGCTTTGGATTATTTTAATATAACGGGTCCCAAACCTAAATAATAAAGAATTCTCTCATCTTTCCTATATAAACCCACCCAAGCTCCCACTTCCTCCTCACTCAAAGCCCTTTAAGTTCATCCAACCTCTGCCCTACTCTCTCTATAATCCTATCAAGGTGCCCCAAGCTCCCAAGAAGCCTCTCACAAGCCTCTCTCTAGCCTTTGGAAGCACACTTCCAAGTAAGGGTTTTTTCTTCCTTTCTCATTTTTTTGTCAATTTTCTTTAAGTTGTATTTCCCTTTTTATTTAAATTATGAATGTTGGGGTATGGTTTCGCACCTCCCCCATACTGCCCTCTTATTTTATGAATTATGGGAGAACCCTTTCTCTCTCATTAAATGCCTCCCATGTACACCCATTACTATGCCGAAATTCCGAAAGGAACTTCTCTCTCTTCTTTTACATTCAAGAAATACTTTTGTATCATGAATCTAAATTCCATTTCTATTGGTGGGACATGTATATATATGATCTCCTTACTGTCTATTACATGTAAATATGATGAGGAACCCCTTTCTCTCTCATCAACCTTTTTTATGAATTCTTATGTCACGCCGTTACGCTGCCGAAATCGCACCGATTTTCTAAGCCAATGTCTTTGTGTAGTGAATACCATGCCCATTTCTCCATCAAGGGTATTCACCTTTATGCACATTTACATATTGATTATAAAGTTTCATGTATGAATTCCACTTTCCATTATCGTGGAAGAAATTATTATGTTTTATGAATCCATGTTTTATGATCCATGTGGCACACTTATGCATGAAATAAAATGTTTAAGAAGGGTGTGCCCTTTATAGCGCTCCAATGCATTGGGTAAAGTATAGTATCCTGATATGTCATGTGAAATGAGTGTTGACTCATGCTAATTCAAGTGCAATGAGGGTTTACTCGTGCTTCAAGTGCAATGAGGGTTTACTCATGCTCCATGTGCAATGAGCCTTGGCTCATGCTAATTCAATGTTAAGTGTTGTTGCCATATTTCCATGTTATGATTATCATGCTTTATCATGACTTTATGTTCAAGTTTCTATTATTCTCTATTGATATACCTATTTCCTAACATGTATTTCACTCCTCATGTTATTCATTTTTTACTCCCTTACTGGGCTTTATAGCTCACCCTTTTCTTATGCATGTCCTGAGGTTATCCCATGCAATGCTATGTACGAAGGAATGTAGTGGTCATGTAAAGGAAGTTTTCAATAAAGATGTTGTATTTCAAGTTTAAAGTTTTTATGTAATGATACTAAGCCCCAAAGACACTAAACCTATCGATCTTCTTTGTTTTATCAAGTGAAGTTTTATGTAATAAATCATGCTTAAGTTGTAATAAAAAGCAGGGTTGTCATATCCCAAAATAAAGGATAGGGGATTAATCCACGAGGGATGTTTTTCTTGGCCTTATGGGAAGAGAAGAGTGATCGGAAATGGCCCAAATAAAAGGGAAAGGATCAGGGTTACCCAGAATCCTAAGAAAGTTGAGGTTCACATGATCATCTCCAAGGATGGAACACTCACTACCACATGAAAGTATACATGAATTCATTCTGAGGGTCCACCTTGTTGAGAAGGATACACATGTGACTCTGATTACCATGAGTACGTAGATTTAAGAGGACATGATAATGTGTCTGATGATCTCATCACACATGTCAGGTGGTTTTGGGAGAGTCCTTGGATTTGTTTCATTGGATTGGTTCATGGATGGGTCTATATGGGACCTAAAGATACGATGTAAGGGCGTGATTGGACTTAGATTGGGGAAAACCCTAGGATGACTTATTCCATGTAGCTTGTTCTTATAAGAATGGGGGTCCCTCTTCATTCCATGTTTCTATGTGGGTGAGGGTGTAATCCATGTAGAATTATGCTACATGAATGTTCATTTCCCCCATGTTGTGTGTTTATATATAGGGATAGGTTCTACAATCATCGATTGTTTTCTACATTGGGTCGAGTTCCTCCCGCATAGAATTTGTCTATGTGGGGAAGAGATCCAACCTCATAGCATTTTCTTAAGTGAGGTGTTGGGACACAAAGGGGACTTCCATTTATATAATAAGAAATTGTGTCTATAAAGGGATTTTTCATTTCAAAAATTACCTGATTAATTAATATTTCCTCCTTGATGTTATGCATTAGATGTTAACCAACATGGAATATAAAGTCCCATGTATTATCTCTCATTTATGATATCCCCCTATGATCTCCCTTTTTTCATTTCCTTGGTCTCATTTTTTGGTCTCCCTATGTGATTTTTCATAGAATAAAGGAAGGTATAACTTTAAATGTGGATAGTCATTAGTGGTGGGCCTCATGGATTCTTTTTCTATAGCCTAAGAGGGACTCCCTGACACACTAACAGTTTCATTAGACATGGTAGTAATTTATGGGGACAGAAATCATTAAACGACCACAAAAACGTCTTAGTTTCATTTACATTCCCCGAGGGTACCATTCCATCCCATGGACTATTCATTCATTGTATATGGTTGTTCATAGTTGATTAAATCACCATCCAATCCCCCAATAAATTGTGGTTTTGTTTGTTGGTGTCGGTGGTTACGTCTCATCCTGATAACTATTTCATTAGTGGGGTTCTTTGAGATGTGGAGGAAGTCCACACATACAAGTGGTATATGAATTGATTTTCACTTTGGGAAATCAATATGTCTGTTATATTTGTTCTTCCTTTGAACATATTCTTAAAATTCTTATTTAGATATGTTTCATCCATTTTCCAAGTTATTAGAATCTTTTCCTTATATTGTGTGTAAATATCAGGGCCCAACACCTTCCCACCATCAGAATTAGTTTTGATCATGATAAATAATAGGTTGTTATAATGTAGGAAATAGTACTATTTTGAGCATGTATATGGAACTTATATAGACCCAAAACTGGGGACAACACCTTTAAATAGGGATTCAACTCTTTTTTCTTCATCCAAATTTCTCGGTGAACCGAGCACTCTAAATACTCTCTGATCACCTATAATTAATTGTAGCATTAATTTTATACACCCCCTTTATGAATAATTAAGTTAGAAACCAATGAATGGTATTTTATATTTTCTCATTGAAAATGTAATTTCCACAAATTGATCATTCCATGGCCCACCACATCATTGGCCAATGATTTGATGTTCAACGCCTCATGGGTCAACACTTTGTGAAGGGATGTTTTACACACTAATGCATTACAAATAGATTGTCACTGGATTGATAATTTTTGGGAATTTAAAATTTTTCATATTTTTAGATACTAGCCCCTTAAAAAATGGATTTTTTAAAAGATAATTGGATGGAACACTCACATGATGTTTGAACTACTATTGTTTCTTCTCATTCTATTGTTGATGAATAGAAGAATTATATGATCAAATTTGTATAATGTTTTTCTAAAATCATCATCAAACTACTCTATAAACTCCATGAATTACTTCTTAGTGTATGTAAAAGGGGGTATTCCACCTCATATAGGCTTCCACATTATGTATTTTGGATACCATCCAATGCTTTGACTCTGGCATCGTGCACACCAAATCAGCATGCATCCTGGATAATTAAAAAAATAATATTCCTTGAGACAATATCTCAGTGAAGGGGGAATTTATTTAGCAAACTAACAGTACAAGGTCAATTTTAAACTATACTCCTAATTCACTAGAAAAACCATGTAGGCAATAAATGAGGACATCCATTTCTACAACAGCGTTGTAGGTAATTCCATGGAAATTGAGAAACTAGTGTTGTTATCATAATAAGACCTTCACCCTCAATGAATCATTCATCTTGGACTAGGTGTAGCCTTTTTGGGACTACTAAAATTTCTGGGAATTTAATACTTATATGAAGAATGTGTTTATATTTGAGGTGGTATCAATATTAGAGAGATAATCTCACTAAAACCAAAAAATATATCTCACGGATACTTATTTGGAAGAGCTTGGACACCAATACATTCCACATTGTGCATGGAGAGGTGGGGATTAATCTCTAGGAAATCTAGTTTATTTCAAGGGTTACATTTTTTTTGATATCTATGATAAGTTTCTTCCACCCCCTTCAGCATGGGATGACTCATAGATGATTACCCGTCCTTCCAATAAACTTATAGAAATGGTTAAGAATAATTTGATTGTTGACCCTCTCCCAATGTAAGATGCCACATTTAATGATTATATTAACACATTTTCTACACTATGAGGCCAGGATCCCTATGCATAGAGGCTGATGATTTTTCTAATGGTTGAGCCTCAAAGTCATATTGGTGCCTATTGTACCACAATTAAGGAAGGTCAACTAACCAAGTGGTGATGGAAGATCAATCCTAACAATATGTGATGGTTTCAACTATAATCCTTTCTTGTCATGTTTTTCGGTGGCTCTCTAATACTAATGTGTCATTTTGGTACTAGGGTTAGAGTCATGCATTTCATATTAGAATCTGAATTGCCCGTAGATAGGTGTGTTAACCTCATTGTCCTATTATAAGAAACTATTTACCATTTTTTGGATGTATTGGTGAGGGGAGACCACCATACTAGTTGGTCAGACTATTCCATGTAATTTGGCATTGGGTTAGATCCCACATTAGAGGATGAAAATTTCTCAAACCTCAACAGATCAAGGGGATAATTTCAAATCATAACGTCAAATCAAATGTGGGGTAAACTCATCTGACTAAAGTTTAAATGAAATGATGGATCATCATAACTATTATCACCATTTCATTTATACTCTATAATCCCATACCACCAATACTTTGGTAATTGATGCCTCTAGGGATCATGCTAGATGGGGGTATCATATTCTATCAAGAGAAGGAATCGTAGTTTCTAGGATTGATGAAGAACAAATACGTGAGGGGTATACACCATGTATACTTTTTTGTTAGATAAACAATGCTCAGATGAGGTTTCCTTTGACCATCAGTAGTGCATGTTAATAGAAACACATAATGATAGCTTCACAAATATAACAACCCATACTTTACATACATTGTTAATACTTCAAAATTGAAGCACACTTATTACAACATATGACAAAACCACAAAGGACCGTATAGGTATAGTGTCTTTAGAAACTGGGAAACATAAACAACTGGTTCATAAATCTTCTACAGTGTCTCCCATTTATTTCATCATATCTAGGGTCCCTTTTAGCATATTCTACTTAATATCCATCTTCCTGACCTGGGGAAAATAAAACATACAAAAAGGGTGAGATAAAATGCTCAGTAAGGGTAAACAAAAGAAATATCAATCACATCATATACATAAGCACATAACTTTTGGAAATCTTATCCTGCAAAAGAGATCATAAATTTCATAACATGGGATAAATCATGGCAGTGAAATGTAATCACAATAATCATAACTTAAAACATGAAACTTTTTGGCATTCACACATAATCATAGAGAATCGTTTCTTGTTAGTCAAGACTCATTGCCAAGACTATCTTAGTGGACAAAGTCCCTTTCTGAATCGAGTAACCCCCGTTTCAGTCCTGTTTCACTGAACCGGTATAACCTACCATTCCAGCCATGTCTATCTCATGAGATATAAAATCTTTACCCAATGCATTGGAGGGAGATATAGGTCCCACCCATCTTATAATGAATCCTTTCTTATGTGTGCCACATAATCATAAACCATACATCATAGCCTAACCCATGTAATAAAAATGGGATTATTAAACAACATGACATCATAAAACAATTCATATAAGATAAAGGAATTCATAAAAATATTTCCATCACAACATAATCAAACCAATGTAATAATAGGGATAAAAAAATAACCCTTTTATTATCTTAGATGGAAAATAATTTTGATAAAATACTTGAACTCCATTCTTGAGGAAAATATCCTTTCTACTTCAAAAACATTTTTCCTTTCATAACATGTCATACGACTTTAAAATAAAATAAGTTGATTAAAAAAAACTTGAAAACATGTAAAGGAAGTTTCTTTTAAATAATGTTTTAAAAATCCATTCATGCCATATAAGTTAAAAAACATTCTTCGTACTTTTGTCGGAAAAGTCAAAAAGTGCCTTGTACGAAAAACGACAAAAGATTCCTTTCATACATATTACTAAAAACTCACCAAAGGGTAAAAATGGATTTAAAAAATTGTAGGTTGATGGAAATAATATTACATATTGATGAAACATGGATGTGGATGATAAAATACACCTCAGTAAATACTTACGAATAAACAATCTTGGATAAAAATGAGATTGTGATATTTCCCTTACCTTAGGTCTGATTTCATTTGTATGTGTCCGAAGCTCCTGTATAATGGTTTAAATAATGTTATTGACTTATTCCAGAATCATACATATTGATATGATATCATATATGTTCATATTCTTAGCTTCTTATTAGTAATATTTCATTGTTACTTGTTACTCGGGTCTTTATTGCCTTTTGTTCTTATGCGTGTTTTGCCGAATAAATTCCTATTCTTATTTTAAGGTTATAGATACCTTATATCCAGAATGTTATTAGTGTAAAATATATCATATTTATTCATTCAATTCATTTATATAATTACTATGTAATGATGATCATGTAGAACGAGTCGCATCACATCGTGGAGACGGTATTCCGTACGTACACACGAGCGATGATATTATTCCCATGATCGTGGAATTGTATTTAAGTGTATTTATACTATTTCAGTATCAATATCACTTTATAATAATCATATATAGTTACTAATTACACCATTATACCCATCCTTGTAAGGTGATGATTGAAAATAGATTACACCACGGCGTGGAGACGGTATTCCGTACGTACGCATGCGCGGTGATTTTATTTTTCCGTAGGATGGATAGAAGGTGAATTAGGGTTGTTTAATATTTATAATAACATATCAGTATGTAAGTAATACTAATGTTATTACTTTATCATGAAACAACTAAAGAAGAAGAAGTTGAAGAAGAAAGAAATTGAAAAGATTGGTAATGGATATTACCTCTTCATTGAAACGCCTCTTTGAATCCTCCACTTAGGGAACTATGATTGGTCTTTGAAGAAGACCAGGACCTCTAGGATTATTCTAGGGAATTGGAGAAGGGATTTTGGCAGGGGTTTGCCGAGCTTGAGTGCTAAAATTGGTGGGAGGAGGAGGGGGAGGAGGTGCCCTTTTATAAGGGAGGAGAGGGGCACCTTAGGAATACCTCAAAATATTATTTTATATTAAAGTAAAAATCGGTTTATAATGGTTCCAAAGGGTCTTATTTCAAAGGTAAAGTGGGGATGGGTCGAAATCCTATCAACCAATAGGATTTATACAAGTTTAGGGTATTATTTTAACCTTATCAATTAGATTTAACTCTAAGTTAAATAATTTAACTTTTACCATGTCTTTTTGTTTTCTTTCACTATGTGGTTAATACACTTACTATAACATGCCAAACGAACCCCAAATTGTTTATTATTAATATATATATCCTTATCTAAGTCATTTGGCCGAACCGTAGATTTTTAGGAATAAAATAACAATTAATAATATAATATTTGATTTAAAACTATTTTGTGTCAATTTTGACACTATTTGATATATGATTTTTGTGAAAGTCATAACAGAATTATATGTTCCAACCAAGTTGATTAAATCAACACTAATATATCATAGTAACCTAGAAAATTAGTGGAATACATAAAAAGTCTCAAATTACATTTATTTGAGCATTTATAACATCAATTATGTTAACATTTCCTTAAAAGGGTAATTACTGCATCATCGTTGTGTCATAAATAAATTAATTTATTTAAAGTCTAAAAATTATAAATAAAATATCCTTATGTAGGAAATCTTTTTGTCTTTCTAATGAATATTTATAGTCGAATTTAGCTTATGTATAACCCCATATTAAAAAAAGTTTAGTTATTAAACTTTGATTTTAACTATTTTAACTATTCATTAAATAAAATAATATTAAATGTCATAATCTAATCCATGTGGACCTAAATGGTCATATTATATTCATAAGGTTGTTTTTGGTCGAATTACACGTATCCAATAGAATTAGGACATGTGTCAGGGTAATATTAATATCATATTTACCCTTAGTTACCCTATTTACTATTAACCGCGGTAAAAAAAAGTAAAAAGTTACTATTCACCAAAAATTATTTTCATCTCATTGAACCACATTTTAGTCCTTGATATTAACCGTGTCTGTCGAATTTTCGAAATTCCATTCACAGAAGTGGTAAAATTATGTTTTATGCCAAATTCAGTTTTTAATCTACCACTTTGTGGTTTCACTATTAATCAAAAATTGAAAGTTTTCAGAAAAAATACCAAAATTTCACCCTAGGCTAATTTCGATATTCCGAATCCAAAAATGAATTCCATTTTGAAAAATAAAATTTATAAAATTTTAAAAAAGTGGTTTTTACTATTCATAACTGCTAGTTTTATTTTAATAGCATATCGGTGTTTAGTGAAACTCGGTATTGTGTACGACGCAAGCTATCGAGGAAGGTCATGATTTCGTGTAAAGCAAGCCAAGAAAGTGTTGTGTAGAAAAAGATTCCTTTGATGATTTATATAACATAAAAGTATCGGGTGTTACAACAAATCTTGCTAATGTCCACTTGGGTGGATACAAAATTTCATATTTAAAATTCTCATTCCAAGGGTTTTAATCCCACACATACAGAATACTATCCTAAATCTTGAACTGATCATATCCTAAAGATACAATGGGCACCCCATTTCCTATTGTTGATCCCCAAAATGTTCCTAAGTTTGGAGTGAGTCAATGGAAAATAGTCAGGCATTTCGGGCCTAGAAAGAGGTCCAAAAATCCCTAAATTCTGAACACCCAAGGATGATTTTGTAGGACTGGGGTTCCAACCCTCAAAATTAAAAATAAATTCCTAATGATTAGGTATATATACTTCCTAATGTAAACTATCCAATTGATGAGAAACAATGGGATTCAGTAAGTGGTGGTCATACAGTCCAAGATCTATATAACTTTTTCTAAGAGAAATAGGTTACCTTTATTGGATATGGCTATGTGTTAGCGCCTGACACTATCACTTATCTCGATGAACAGGATATAGTGTAAGACTTTCATTATGAACTCAATGATTAATTTTACACACTAAAAACCCATCTTAGAAATAAAAAGAGATTTCTAAAAATGGTCAGACTTAAGGAAAACATGAGTGAAGAGGATGGTAGTTAAAATTTTTAGGGGGTGATTAATCGAGCCCTTATGCAACAACTAATTCTAGGAAAATTACTTATTCTCAACTTGGGTCTCACAAGAACCCAGTGCAAGAAGGTTGTAGTGATTTTTAGGAACACATAAAAAAATTGTAGCTATTGAAAACCACATCACTTCCTAGGGAGCATCTTGTATCATTAACCATTCCCATCACTACAACCTTCCCTGAGGCTTTCAAATCATGGGATACTATATGATCTAGAACATCTTGCAAATATATTTGAGAAACTATAGACGAAGATCCCGTTGTGTTATTAGGATTTTTATTAATCACTGTTATCATTTGGATCACTTCTTACGAATATCCCCATGAGGTGGACATATATTTTGAAGAAATAAGGACTTTAATCCACTCAAACAAGGACAGATCATATTGGTAAGACATAGTAGAGAATATGGTGGTTACCATGACTAGGAAAGACAACAATGAAAAATACGTAATATATTATTTATACCAGCATTTATTATAATTGAATTCATGAACTTGAGACCCTACTCCTAGTTATATAAGAGTTTGGGAGATTCAAGAACTAGTCACTTCCCTGGAGTACACAACATGGGGTACCACTATAGGGGAGAATAATCCCTCAGACGTGAGTGACACTAAAGAGGTATCTCCAATGGAAATGGATAATATAAAGGATGTTTTTATGGATTCTGCTAGAACATTTCAATACTATACCCCATATGTTATCCTTTCTAAGATATCATATCCATGGTATACCATGATACATCAGAAGTCATCACAACTGATGAAATTCCTAAAGTCAGGGATAACATGAGACTATTTCACTTTAATATTTATTTTTCATGTTATGTGTATTTACGCATTGGCTAACACTTTTCATATAAATTGGTATAGTTCTAGTGATTAATCATGAATAAATTTCACTAGGGCATGTAGACCCCGTTTTTTCTGAGATGAATGTGATGGTGTTGGCATTTTTTCTAGAATAGGATATGGAACCCTAGACAATTGAGGCCATCAAAGGCATCTCATTCACCTAGGATGAGATCTCTTCATGATTAAATGACCATTTCCCAAATAGAAGAGGATAATTAAGTTGTTGATGCTTCAGATGAGTGGGTTGAACATACTCTTATAGAAATGAATTGGATGACTCTAGTGGGGATAGCTGAATCGAATGGAAAAACCAGAAAATCTGGGGATTTCAAGGGGACTCCCAACCCTAGGGGGTTAACCCATCCTAGACAAATTATTTTTCCCCATTAGAAGGGCAGTATTTATGAGTCCACTCCCTTATTTATCATATTTTTCCAAAACTTCTAGGGAGAACCAAAATAGAAAAGGGATTTATTCATGATTGAGTATAACTGAAATAGTCTATTTAAACTAGTATTATGAGGATTTTTCATGTGAGAAAAGTTTTTATGAGTGATCTTATGGTGACTGATGACATGAAAGAACATGTTCATATACCATGGGTATCTTTATAAGACCACGAATTCAACCAGTATACAGAGGATGTAACATCCATTTGGATACTTAATAAAGAAAAAATTGTGTTTAGGAATGATTATGTTCTTGAGATTTAATACAGTGGTCCCTTATTCCATTAATTCTATTTATTTTATGATTTTTAGTTCCAAATGTTTCATTATTATTATTTTAGAATTAAATGAACACGCATTTATGGTTTTAGTTGTTGCCCCAATATCAAAATGTTCTGATATTTACAGCTGGTTAACTACTGCATAATCATTTCTTGTCAAGTTTGCATAGTGAAAACCCTCTTTAGTGGGATTAATTACCAAATATATTACACCATCTCTGAGTGATTTTGAGGAAACCCAGGTAGCTCTGAATGACCTTCATGATTCCCATCATAATTTTTGAAAATATATGTGGATGATGATTTCTCAAACCCCCTTGAAATATGTTGAAAAAACATGA
The DNA here is from genome assembly GCA_963277665.1 of Viscum album. Lineage (NCBI taxonomy): Eukaryota > Viridiplantae > Streptophyta > Magnoliopsida > Santalales > Viscaceae > Viscum > Viscum album. Next base: position 1,110,525,520 of record OY728133.1, read on the forward strand.
AAAATTATATCTCATGATTTTATTTCCATGGTATGTGGATTTTATTATCATGTTAACCATTACATAGTTAAATATGTAATTATTGTTCAGAAGATAACTAGCATGCCCCACTCTCATCTTTAAACTATAGAGTCCATGAACCACCATACTATGGCTAGGAAAATCCTACTTAATTAATCTTTTGTTCATATTGGTATGTCCATGAGGAAATAGAGAAATGTTTCAGAGCACAAGACATTCTCGGATCATCTTTTCTAGGAGGTGGAGAACCTTAGTAATGAATTGGAACATCTCAAGCCTAAACATTCTTTCTCTGAGGATGTTGATGATGAATGGAATCTGCAGATGGGGGAAGAGGAAAAGGGAGTATTAGATGTGGCTAAGAGGGAAGAGGCACTACTAATAGGCATTAATACTTATATTTAGACTTTAACTAAGCCCTAAAAAGCAATAGAGGATATAGGCCAAGAAAAACTTCAACTTTTTGAATCTTTTGATCAGGCCATGTAACCCCAATATCCCACTCACATAGAGAGACTCCAGGATATGGATAATCCTACATTCTCACATAATTAAATGAAAACATTTTTTACATTCAATTATTATCCTTTATATTTTCCTATGATGAAAATTTATCATAACTGGTCATATCTTGAAATATATCCTCCTTCATATATCAATTTCTATTACAAAATGGGATTATCAAATTGACAGGATCATGTAATGCATGTAACACCCTAGGATTCATCACATTAATTTAATATTGAATGTATGAAACACTAAGTCACCAAAAAACACCACTTTGTTATAACATATCTAGTAAATATAAATTTTCCCACCTCATTGATTTGAATTTTGAAAAATTAACATACATGGTTCCATTAACTTAGATATTATGTGTCTGATAAAACAAACATAATTTGTTTGTGTGAATTTTAACATACCATTTTGAAGAGTAATATTAATAGTAATATGAACCTAATGAATACTAAATCATATTATTATTTTATTATCACAAGGTTATATGATAATGAGATATTGATTACTTCTTCACGGTGATATAAAACGAAATATTGATTTGAATTTTTTATTTTTTTGAATAAATTATGATTTTATTGAGAAATTAAATTAATAATATTTTGGGAATAATTTTCAATAAATGGAGTTCATTTTATAATTAAACTTGAACAAAAAAATTTCGGCTGAATTGGTGGGGTTTTTTTTAAATACTCGAATTTTTAATGAATAGTAAAATACATTAATTTACCTTAAATATATATTATCAGTTATGTTAACTATTCCTAGAATATTAAATGATGTTATCACACATTGTTCGAAATTAAATTTATATATTACTATTCATGGTTATAAGAATCAATAATATTGGCTATCTTTGGTAAAATAATATAATAATGAGTAAAATAATGGGAAAAGCCTCTGCTCCTCCACTATAACGCCCCCCCCCCCCCCACTCCCTCTTTTCTTCCCACATATAAGCCTTGAATCACTTCAATGTTTTTCCAAAATACCCTTCCCTATTTATTTCCCCCATATAGAAGGTTTTGTTCTATCCAGAAGAACAAAAAAAAATTCCTTAAAGAGATTCTCAAGGAGGGGGATTCAAGAGGTAAGTTAACATTCTATTTCGTTCAATTTCATTTAAATTACTTTATATTAATATGCTATACTAACCTACTATATCCAAATGATCATGATAAATCCATTATCATCTATATATTTTAATTATATCTTGTGAATATAATAATCATCATCAATATCCTTACTCTATATCTTTTATATTATAAAAAATCATTATCATTGATGTTCCAATTTAGAGCCATTATGGATGAACAGGTTTTATTCTTCATCGTTCCCTTCAATACTGGTCACGAAACCATTTTATGGTTGAACTGGTATATAATATATGTATTATAACCTATTTAATATTCAGGAACTAGTATATGTAAATAATAATAAATCATATGACTAAAATAGTTTCTAATAATCAAAATATCACTAAAATAATCTAGGTGACTATCATTAATATTTCATATAACGATTAATCTTTATTACTTGTAACCAAATGATATAAATGACCATTAACACCTATTTATGTTCGTACATAATGTTTAAATTCAATTCTATAGATTTACATTCATTCCACATGAACTCTTTTACTTAAAAATAAGTAAAAAATTTATGAAAATCCAGAAAATGAACACTCCGGAATGACGAAATTCAATATTATAAAATATCAGTGAGGAAATAAATGAAAAAAAAATTCTGATAAAATAAATTAATTTATAATAGGTTTTTAAATAATTTATTAATAAGTCAAATTTCATATTCTAGGACCATAAGGTCAAGGGAGGAACATCCAGACTTAAGGTAAGGGTTTTCCACCTGAACCTCCATTTTCTTTGGGGTTACATTTATTATCTACTTATATAAATTAAATTCATATTAATTCATTTCTACTCCACATAAATTCTATATTAATTTTCTATATATTTGTTCCAAAAATAATACTACTTTCATTTATTTTCAGTTATATGTTTTAAAAGGATCATTCAAAAATACTTCTCATAATAGAAACCCAATTCAAGGGAATTTCATTAATTCTTACATATTTTCAAGGGGACACAAAAATATGTTTCTATAACCCATTATCTTTTTAAAATCTATCATTTTATTATTAAAATATAATATTACTTCAATTTTGGTTTCATCTAAATATTTTTTCAAATGAACTATTCTTTTCAAAGTAAAAGAGTATTTATCTCAAAATTACTCAATGATTATATAAGAGAATATTAATCTATTTCAACACTCTTGTTGACTCATATATATTATTTGGATTAATATTTTCTGATATCACATACAATATTTAATTGAATTGTTTATGATTATTTTGACTGTGGATGTGCTATCTTAAAACGATTAACAAATTTAATCTGAATGGTTAGTATTTATACTTAATGTTTGGGGAAAGATATTTACATTTCATAAATTAGTTTCAATATTAATGTATATGTTGTTTATGTTTATCATCATTCTTATAATGAATGAATTGGTCTTAGTTAAGAGTCAGGTGGGGACCTCTATATCCCTCGGTGCATTAGAATGTCTAATGATACAGACTATGGTTTGGGTATGAGGCATTGAAAAAATTTATTTTTTTGGTCTTGGCATGAGGCATTGAAGGTATATTTATGATGTCTCTCATTAGAAATTCCTTCATTATAAAAATATTATTGATAGTTCATGTGGTTATTCTACTAGTAGAATAACCATGATTATGTTTTATTATTGAATTATTTATTTATCTCTTATTCCTACCACAATGTCTTCAAGTTTATTTTTAAAGGTGTGTGTTTTTAGTTATTCATTATGCCTAATGTTTAGATTTATAATATATTCCACTGTATTTCATACCCTTACTATGAATTTGAGCTCACCCCTTTTTTATGTGTCTTTTTCTTAGGACATGATGTATTTTACTCTGATTGTCTTGAATGGATAACCTTATAGTTGTGGATGTTCGCAACAAACATATATGTTATATATAATTTCATGTTGTAATGTTGAACATATTTATGTATCTTGTTTCCAAATATTTTAAACTACTCAGTCATTCAGTATGAATATTCCTTGTTTGTATTATAATGTAATAAAATAAGGCACCGACTCCAAGAAACTGGGGTTGGTTTCTTATAGATGGTAACAAGGGAGGTTTATTAGAAAACGGGGAAACATGATTTAAAAAACCTAGATTAAGGAAAAAACTCTTCAGATAGTCTATGAGGATAAAACATAAAATAACATCTTGAAATTTTTGGTAAGGAATAGATTAAGTGATTTTTTTAGAAAATACATCCATCTCCAGATACTACAATTGGACATGGTTCGGTTACATAATTACATAGGGGTGAAAACTCTAACAAGGAGTTTCTATCTTGACTTGGGGTATCCTTGTACATGACAAAAGACCTTATTGTGCACTTGTTTTGTCACTCAAAGGGGATATTCTTCGAATAATCCACATTTTCTTTACAAGCCTTTATAAAGGATTTAAATGTAAATTATTCCTCAAAAAACCATGTTAATTATTACGAGATTAACTATGTAATGAATTTAAATTTACGAAAAGTATTTTTCTATGTTGATATTATACATTATTATTTAAAACCTAATTTATTATACTCCATAATCTATAAATTCCGCCAAGCGGAAGGAACGAAAAACACCTGAATATACCTATCTGATGTAGGTATTTCCCTCTGATGTTAGATAATGATGTTGGATCTTGATCTACGACTGGTGTTGAGAAACATAAAACTATACTATGAAAACTGACATAGGTTATGAACAAAAACCTTACTAGTATGGAGAATCCGGATCCAAAATGTGGAGGAGCTATGTTGGATCTTTTTATGTGATAACAACCTCCATTATTCAATGGGACTACAAACCCATTTATTACATAGTAGTGGATATGTTCCCTAGAGAATATATTTCATGCATTAAGATTTAATGAAAGAGAGAATGTTGGGATGAAAATTTATCATCGATTGGGAGATTCAGATTAGAGGTGGTCATTAATCCAAAACAGAAAAGAGTATGATGAAATATAAGAGATGGAATAAGGGTATTTTATGGAAATATTCCTAGAAAAATATTTTCCCTACGAACAACGAGAGGATATGGAAAAGAAATTCTTGAATATGAGGTAGGAGGATGGTAAATAAAATTCAATGTTTGAAGATAACATCACATTTTTAGCAAGACATTCCACATACAACAGACATAATCCAAGTAGTAATATTGATTGATTCATTGATGACATAAATCCATTCCACCAACGGGCACTGGTCTCCCATATTTTCTCATCAAATTAAGATATAGTCTCAATTTCTATAAGATGGAAAAAGAATTCTATAAGTCTTATGACTTTAAAAGAAATCAATAGAAGAAGATGGATTCCAAAAACTCTACAAAATGAAATCAAAAAATGGGAAAGAAGGGAAGAGTTAACCATCCATCCTATAGTAATTGTGGGAAGAATCACAGGGGAACTTTCCTAAAGGGAATGTGACTCAGTTATAAGTAGATAGAAAAAGGACACATGTCTCTAGATTGTATGGGGATGAAAGAAGCTATCAATTTTAAATCCTACATTTCAGGAGATATCAGACATTATACAAATGAATGTCCTAATAATTACTAAAACATTACCCAAATAATATCAAACGAGAAAGTACACATTTATGTGGTCGCAACTGTTGAGGATTAAGTTCACAATAATGTGGTGGAAGGTACATTAATCATTTCCTAGAACATATCCAATGCTTTATTTAATTCTAGATCATCACATTCATTCATATCTTCCAAGTTTTCAAAGAAAATTAGATATTTCCAATTTTATTTAATATGACAATTGTCAGTCAAAACTCTTAAGGGAAGTATCATTGTGTTACGTCCACTAGGTCAAATACCCTGAGAGGGGTGAATCAAGGTATGATAGATTAAAACATTTTCCATTTTGGATATTGTTTTATTGTTAGAAAAAACCCAATTCTCTATTTTTCCCATAGAAATATGCATACAGATATGAATTCATGCCTAGGACACAGTGATTTTTACATGGTTCACCCAAATTGGGATACAAGCAAGGAGAATACAACAAAAATGTTCCAAATGAACCAAATTCACTAAGGCTTGTGGCCAATAATGAGTACAATTTTTGGGATAGATATTCTATTCCCAGGATCATTGTCTTTACGAGGTTTAGGATCAGCTCACTGCATTCCCAATGGTCGATCCCTATGCATATTTCTCTGGATCACTGCCTGCGGAAAGGGTCACTTTTTCCATCCTCATTCGCACATTGCTCTTGAAATGAAATCCACTAAAAATTTATGGTCTTGTAGGTCAAACACAGTTTATGGACATGTAGGTCCCTTCATTTGCATGAATAATTGAATCCTCAACTGTAGGTAGATGCTCTTTTTATGTCCCAATTTCACCCACAGATTAATTTCACCTTCCCAAGTACTATTAGGTATTAGAAAATACTTTCGAAAACTGAATTAAAGCATTCAAAAGCTTCCTTTTTTAAAATCACAAACCCCTTTCCTCTCCCACATACTGGGTACCATTTTTGGAGGGAAAACCACCTACTTTGTTATTTGATGCATCTTCTCTGAGGATCCTTTGTATGTGGATAGCCTCTTCCTTCACAATCGTGTACTGCTACCGCATACCAACTCAGAGAACCTCCTCAACGAAACACCCTTTGTCCGTGAAATGTTCTATTTTCGCAGACTACCTTCGATTCCGCATACTGGAGCTCCCCCTCCATGTACTACATACAGAACTCTCCCTCTTGTGTGCCAATGATTCCTCCTCCACATACCGAGACAACTCTTTCTGTGTACCAGACTTCCCTCTTCGCATATCATACATCTTTTGCGGGTTAAAAATCCCTCAAAAACCTTCATCATTAACTTGTTTTATACTTTTCTGAATTAATCAGATCCTAATATGTTTTATAATGATGTTCAATATCCACAGTAATCGGTGGATTATTGATTCATATATATCCAAAGATATCCACAAAATCCTCTAACACAAGATTTACTAAATCTTCCATCCAAACCTCCACTGCGTACTAATTCTTCTGTCGCTCCAAACCACATGCCATCTGTGAACTATTTTTCTATGCGCTTTGTGTACCACCTTTTCTCCTATTCTATAAACCTCCTCCACCAATACCAATCCATCCACATACCACATCACTTTCTACCACTAACCTTGTTCGGTTGCGCAAACCTCACTCATGTACCGCTTCCGTCTCTATGTGTACCATTCCTATAACATGGTATGTGGCCCATATATTATGGTATACAATTGTCACCTTTTTTAGATTTTCTTCAACATTCATCATACAGTTTACTCATATAAATATATCATTCCTTTTCTAGCATCAAACTCCCAATTTTGAGGCCCAATAATTTGGAATACACTTGGAAACTATGCCACATTAAAAAGTTGTCTTTAGAAAACACCAACCATTCACATTTACAGTCATCTAGAATTTTCATTGAACAAAAACTCACCCAAAACATACCGAGAGGATTCCTTGTGGGATATTTTCCCAACAATATCCCCACATTAATTTTGTTGAAAACTCTTCTTCAAACAATTATTTTTATTTTAATATCATGATAAATCTATTATCGTCTTCAACCATTATTCACTTTAGGTGATTAAGGTAGTGATCACGTATTTACTCAACACATACTTAAGCCGGCATGAGCCGTGCTCGGTGTCAGAAAAAAGTGTAAATGAAAATTTCATCAAAGTATCACTTTATTTATGACACATGTTGTGGATACCAAACTGATACCAAAAGTTGAGTGCTGGAAGCCTTCTGACACCAATCAAACACCACTATTCTTCTTTTATCTTGATTCTCAGCAATTGTGATATCTATTCATTGATCGATCACATCACACATCATCATATTTATTGATCCCCTTATATTATTGCTCTTAAACTCCCCCTGTCTTGCTGCTCAAATTTGCAGCTTCTCCCCATGTCTTTTCTCCCCCTAAAAGTCACACTTTCTCCCTCTTTGTCAACGATCCTAAAGGTAACGTCAAGTTTGTCTGTAACAAGTTAAATAAAAAATATCATCATATTTGCGAAGGAAACAACATACCTTAGGGAGTGGGGGACCCACATCCACATTTTCTCAAGTCTGGGATGTCGACTAGACTCCCATAGCTAATCGATGCCATTTAAATGCTTCTTTGGGTAAGGACTTGGTCAGAATGTCTGTAACCTATTATTCATTAGGCACATACACCAACTTCACAATCCCTCTCTCCACCTTCTCCTTGATAATATGAAATTTAATTTCAATGTGATTTGTCCTTAAGTGATGGACTATATTTTTTCTCAGATTTATACATCTTGAATTATCAAAATCAATTATGATAGGAGATTTAACTTCAATACCAATATCTCCACATTATTGCTTCATCCATAATAGTTGTGTACAAGCTTGAATAGTTGTGATGTATTCAGCATCTGCGGTGCATAATGAAATGTAGTCTTGTTTCTTGCTTTACCAAGAAATACACAACCTTCAATGATAAAAAGAACCTCTTGATATTGATTTCATATCATCTACTGAACCATCCTAGTCTACATCTATATATACAAATAACTCTAGTTGATATTTTCCATTATACATTAAGCCAAAACACACTATTCCCTTGATATACCGAAGAATTATTTTTACTAAAACCATGTGGATATCTATGGAATTATTTTGATACCTCGCTACTTGGTATGTGGAAAATAAAATATCAGGCCTTATTGTTGACATGTACAAAATACATCCAATGATTTACATGTATTCTATGATATTAACTGGCTTTCCTTCATCATCCCGTGACAATTTCAATCGGGTAACAACCAGAGTCTTTTTCTCATGGGAATTATTCATTCCAAACCTTCTTAAAAACTTCTTGGAATATTTATATTGAGAAATAAAAGTCCCATTACTTCTTTGTGTTACCTATAATCCAAGGAAAAATGTTAGATCTCCAATAATTGACATTTTTTACTCACTTTTCATGAATTTAGAAAATTTATTGCATTGTGATTCATCTGGTCCACCAATGATTATTTCATCAATATAAACCAGCCCCAAAATCCTTTGACTATTTTCATTTATGTAATACAAATTGTAATCAACTCCACCATGTTGAAAACCGAGCTTCATTAGAAACTGATCAAGCGTTGAATACTGGGATCTTGGTGCTTGCTTCAAACCATAAAAAGCCTAATTTAGTCGATAAACTCTGGTTTTATCTTCATTATTGAGAAAACCATCTGGTTGATCAATTTAGACATCTTATTCTAGAACACCATTCAGAAATGATGACTTTTATTTCCCTCTGTAAAACGTTAAACTTTTGTTTCATGGTTTTAGAAAAAATGATCTAATTGTATCCATCCTTGAAATAGGTGAAAATGTTTCATCTACATCTATACCCTCTATCTGGTAGTACGTTTACACACAAGTTGGGATTTGTTTTGAATCGCAACACCATCTTCATTAATTTTTTTACAAAATACCCATTTTTACTATGAAATTATTTTCTTCTGGTCATGAAATAATTTCCCACGTTCGATTATTCTAAATTTTTTCATGATCTTCAATCCTTGGCTGAACCCAACTCTCATCTCTAGCTGCTTCATCAATGAATTTAGGCTCCACTTGTGATATGTATGATGCTTGTTGTAGGGACTTAATCCATCTTGTATGCACCGGTACTGTCTGATCACCAATTTTTTAATGCCTATAAATTTCATCTCATCTTGTTGGTCTATAGAAAGACACTTATTTATTCTCATTATATTAGTCTTCTTCTGAATCAATCTTTGGAGCTGGCGCATCTCCTAATTGCCTCGTTTCTTCATCGATATCCTCTTAATTATGATAATGCATTTTCCAAATATTCTGTTGATTTTCTACAATAGTCACATCATGACTTTAAACTAACTTTACCAACCACTTATTAAAGCATTTATACTCTTTTCTATTCTTTGAGTACCCAAAAAATATCCCTTAATCCCCACCAGATTCAAATTTCTTATGTTTCATTTTATTGAGAATAGAACATTTACATCCGAATATTGAAAAGTACTTTAATGACAGATTATTTCTATTCCATAACTCATATAGAGTATTCTCCTATTTTGGACAATGTAAATCTTTATTTTAAGTGTAAACTATTGTCATCACTACTTCTTTCCAAAATTTCTCTAGAAGGTATTTATCAATGAGAAATGTTCTGGCCATGTTGTTTACAATCTGATTTATTTTCACAAATACACAATTCTATTGTGGTGTTATTACTATTGAAACATAAATCCTTATCCCTTGTTTTTCAAGATAATCCCCCACATGGATATTTGTGAACTCTGTTCCATTATCCGTTCATATCATTCAAATTTTTTGACTAGGCATCTTTTCACATTTTCATCGATATCTTGGAATGAAACTAAACACTTCATATTTGTTAGTGCTGATTGAATCCCATGCCATTCTTCTATTATCATCAATGAATAGAACATAATATCTCATCCCATAAATAGACCGTTCAGAAATTGTCTCACACACATCAATATGCACCAGCTCACGAAATCTTTTTGACTTTATATCCTTTGTCTTGTATGTCTTTCAAATGATCTTCCCCTATTGGCAGGCATCACATATATGAATACAATCACGTGATAAACTAGGTAGATTATGAGATGCATTATATTTTACCAGATCTTCCAAGGAAACTAGGATAATGTGCCTAGGATGTTTATGTCTTAACATTATTTCTTCATCATTGGATTGAAAGCACATATCTTCTTCTCTAGTTATGATGTAGAGATTCCCTTTTGTACTCTTTCCTTGTAACACAACAGCACCATCTTTTTTCTTGATGATACATAATTTATTTAAAAAACATATGGAATGTCTTGATTCATAAAATTGACTATTAATAAGAAAATTGTGACCAAGCCACTAAAAAACCAAGACATCTACTCATCTCATGTCTTTTCCTCCAAACATAGCTTTTCATGAACCAATAATAATCATGCCATCATCATTATCAAATAATAAAATGCCTTCTTTATCATACCTGATTCTGGTTACTAGATTCTTATTTCCCATCATACAGGAAGTGAATCCGCTATCAATTATCCATATCCCTATGTGATCTAATGCCTTGAATGCAATTTATGCTACCACGACCTGCTTAGCCCTTCTGTTTTTGACCTAAGCCTTTGAATTCATAACTCACATGTAATGATAATATTTATCTCGCTTATTATATGAAAGGATATCATCAATCTGCAAAGCTGCAAATAAATTGTGAATATTCATCTCACTTGAAGATACTTTTGGCTTGTTCTTGGGAACAAATTCAGTTTTCCTCAACACATTCCTCTATATTGTCTATGTGAAATATCATTCCATATGTCTGAGACATTTACACCTAAAATAATGACTGTCAAATGATGACCTATAATTTTGAACTCTATACAACCACCTATGTTGGTATTGTAGCCTTTTATAATTCTTTTCTATGGAATATACAATTCAAGAGTGCCCCATATTACCGCAACAATAGAATCATATGTGAGGTACATTTCATGTGTGGTGATGATGCACCATTATTTGTGCCTTGGGTTCTCTAAATCTTATGATTCTTCTTCTTACCCATATTCATCGTCAATCTTGGAAGGGGTGGTTGTTATTTGACTTGAACAATAATGGCTTCCAGTTTTAGATCAAGCCCTTTTTTTAGGATGGACCATTTTTCTCAAATATCGTCTTTTAGGTGGCTTGTATGATCTAATTTCATGATGTCGAAGTAAGAGATAGCATTTTATCATGATCTTAAATTGTTCGTTGGAGAATGACAACAATTTCTTCTAGATTCTTGATACATTTGATTTGATCTTTTCAAGTCTTAGTCAAACTATCAATTTCAATTTTTAGTTCATCAAATTTGGGATTGTACTCAACTAACTTTTCATAGATATTTGGCATTAAAGACCTGATCATTTCAATTTCTTCATTCAGATCAGATTCTTATTATTCTAGGTGTTGCATAAAAATATTTTCATCCCAATCAAATTTTTTATATTTATTCTTTTTGGATCTCAAAATATCCATCTCTTCCTGGGTAGCTTCTTGTTCAGCCTGAAGATCAAATCTTCTATAAAATTTTCCTTCTTCATTGTCACGTTATTCTTTATTTAATAATTTGTAGAAATTTCCACCAAAGCATGTAATTTATGATCCGTGCAGTCCTCCAACTCTTCTGCCTTAATTTTTTTTGAACTTTCATCCTCTCTTGAATGCAGATTCATCTTTTTTAATAACATTCTCCTAGTACTTCTCCTCCCGTTCTCATTTAATGAATACTTATTTTGGGTAATTTCATCATTTTCTTCATTTTCATCATCAAACATCTTAGGACACTTTGATTAGGAATGACCAATCTTTCCACATCGAATGCATGCAAGTATAATTTCACCTTTGAACTTTCCTTTTCCACTTTGCAGATTAGAGGATAGAAATAACATGACATCGTCCATATTGTCTTCCCCCTTACTATCTTAAATGGAGAGACTCTTCATGGCCATGAATTACAATTCAATTGTCTTCCCCTTTTCCAATGCATCATCTTCATCGTTTCTCATTTCATATAATAAAAATGTATTGTGTTGGTTATCTAGTGTCATCTCTTTCAGGTCTTTATCTTCCAACACTAAAACTTTTAGATTGAACCACAAGGGAAGTTTCCTAAATATACATTTCAAAATATTTATATCATCAATGACTTCTGCAAGAGCTCACAAGACTTCTACAATAATATTTATCCTTTCAAATAATTCATCAATAGTCTAATTGGGATTAATTTAGAAATCGTCATACTTGTTCCAAAAAACTTGCAGCTTTGCTTCTCGAACTTTTGTGTCACCCTCATAAATGTTAGAAATTTTTTTCCACATTTCATGTTAGTTTTTATAGGACATCAACTTAGTATATAATTCATTCTATAAGGCTCCCCCTAAAGCATTGATCCCTTTATAATTAACATCAAATTGTCTTCTTTCAGCTTCTAATAAAGCACCACTATTAATATCTACTAATATTCCACGCAATGCTACTGCGAAGTCATCCATCTCTACCAATCAGAAGTAGTACTCATTAAATTATTCCATAGTTGAAAACTATTTCAATAAAAAATTTGAATTATTTTATGATTGTCCTCCTCCATTTCTTCTTCTAATATAGAAACACTGTCTTTGAACTCTTTCCTCTGATTCTAATTGTTTCATCCACTAAGTCGAATACTGTAAGAGTGGGGTGAATCAGATTATGGTTGAATAAAAATTTCTCCATATTGGATCTTGTTTCGTTGTTAGAAAAAACTCAATTTTCTCTTCCTCCCATAAAAATATACAAATATTTATTAAATCATGTATAGGACTCAATGATTTTTACTTGGTTTACCCTCACTGAGATATTTCCAAAGAGCATACAATAGAAATGTGTCAATGCACGAAATTCACTAAGGCTCGTGACCAATAAGGAGTACAATGTATGGGATAGATCTTATATACCTAGGCTCACTGCCTTTATAAGTTTTAGGGTCTTCTCAATGCATTCCCAAGGGTCACTCCCTATCCCACTTTATTTGGCTCACTACCAGTGGAAAGGGTCGTCATCTTCCTCTTCCTTCGCTCACATGTCAAGGAAATGAATCCTCTCACTATTTAAGGACTAGTAGGTCAAACATAGTTTATGGAAATATAGGTCCCTTCATTTGATTAAATTCGTGTATCCTCAACTATAGATCAATGATCTATTGAAGTCCCTTTTTTACCCATTGATGAATTCCACGTTCCCAAGTAATATTATGTACCGGAAAATACTTCGGAAAACTAAATTGAAGCATTCACAAGATTCCTTGTTAAAATATAGAACCACTTTACTCTCCCTCATATTGAGTACCGGGTTTGGTATGAAAACCACATGGTCCACATACTACTACCTCTTCCATGAAACTCCTCTATCTGTGGACTGCATCCACCTTCCCAATTGTGTACTGCTACCATGTACTAAATCTTCCAACCTTTTCTATGAAACATTGTCTGTCCACAAACTGTTCTCTGTTTTTGCAATGCCTTCACCTCTGCGTACCAGAGCTCTCCCTTAGTGAACTACTTGTATAACTCCCCCTCTCATATACTAGAGATTCATCCACTGTGTATTGAGACAACTCTATCCCTATACCAGACATCCCTCTTTGTGTACTGGACATCTTTTATGGGTTAACAATCCACACAAAATCCATCAGTGCATATCGCTTTCAAGATTTTATTAATTCAAAGAAAAAAATATGGTTTCTAATGAAGTTCAATATACATAGTAATTGTTGTATTATTAATTCTTAGATAGATAAGTATATCCGCAAAATCCACTGACTCATGATTTACTAAATCTTCAATCCAAGCCTCCACCGCGTACAGATTCTTATGCCACCACGAACAACAATCCATTTGTGACTTGTTTGCCTATGCACTCCACATACTGACTTTTCTACTACCTGGTCAACCTCTTCCACTGATGCCAAGACATATTTGTACCACATCACCTTCCTCCACTAACTATGTTCGGTTTCACAAACCTCACCCACGTACCACTTCCACAGATCTGCATACCGTTCTCAGAACATGGTCCGCAGCCCATGTATTATGGTATGCAGTTCTCACCTTTTTAAAATTTTCTTCAACATTCTTCATACAATTCACTCCTAGGAATAAATCCTTTATTTTACTACATTAAACTCTCCATTTTGAATCCCAATAATTTGGAAAACACTGCGAAACTATGCCACCTTAAAAACTTGTCATCAACAAACACCAACCATTCTCATTATTGGTCCTCTGTCTTTGTCAACAAAAAACCACACAAAAAACATACAGAGATGATTACTTGAGGGATATTTTCCCAACACATTACAACAATGTTGTCTTAGTCTATCCTTATTATGGCATATAAATGTGCTTTATCTGTTGATTTTATTGGCATACCCATGATTAAATTTGATATAATCCTAAATATGGATTATATTTTGATCCATGATGTGAAAATTTATTACAATAATAAGTAGGTTACAATTTTTTATGATGATTTTGAATCCATTTTCCATAGGGTATAAACATCATCATCTGATTCTCATCTAGATCCTCCCTCGGTAGCCTTATTGAATTCTATTTTTAGGGATGAAGGTAATGTAATAATTATGGGTGAGGTAAATACTTTTTAAATTGAGGACATACCTATTGTGCAAGAATGTGTTGACGTCTTTTAGTAGGATTTACTAGGACATCCACTAGAGGAGGAAATCAAGTTTTCCATTTACTTGATTCCATATTTAAGGCCCATATCAAAGACTCCCTATAGAATGGCCACTATAGAATTAGTGGAAATGAAGAAAAAACCAGAGGAATTAAGTGATAAAAGATATTTTTAACCCTAGTGTTTCTCTATAGGGATCCCCTGTTCTTTTCATTGAGAAGAAAGATGAATCTAGGAGGTTGTGTGTTGACTACAAGGAGATCAATGTAAAAACAATTTGGAAAAAGGAACCCCTGCCTCTCATTGATGATTTATTTGATCAACTTCAGGGAGATCAATATTTTTCAATGATTGAACTTCGATCTGGATATCATCAGTTCCTTGTGAGGAAGGAATACATTCCAAAAACATTATTTCAAACTTGGTATGGCTATTACGAGTTTACAGTAATGCCTTCTGGATTGACTATTGCACCCTCTATTATCATGGATCTAATGAATAGAGTTTTCAAATAATATCTTCATGACATTGTGGTGGTATTTAATGATGACATTTGGTATACTCAAATTTATATAAATATCATGAAAATCATTTTCACACTATTCTGAAGACTCTTAGAAGAAATGAATTATATAGGAATTTTAGAAAGTGTGAATTTTGGCCTCAATCTATTTCCTTTTATGGAAATATTTTCTTTAGGGATAGAATATCTATTGATAGTGAGAACACAATGGTTTTTAATGAATGGCCTACTCTAATGAATAGAACTGAGGTATGTATATTTACTGGTTTATTAGGGTATTATCAGCATTTTGTTCAGAACTTCGCCCGTTTAACCAAAGCAATGACCAAGATTACATGTAAATGGGTTAATTTCATGTGGAAAATTGAATGTGAGGAAATTATTTAGGAATTAATGAGGGGATAAGTGAATTATTTGATCCTGAATCTACCATTGAGTAATTATAGTTTTGTGATATATAGTGATGCATAAAAGTACTGGGATGTGTCCTTATGTAGAATGATAGAGTTATTTCCTATCCGTGTAGGCAGTTCAAAATTCATGAAAAAAACTATGCTACTTGTGATATGGAGTAAGCTACTGTGATTTTTTCTATAAAAATATGGAGACACTATCTCTATAGTGATGGATGTGAGATTTATACGAATCAAAAGTGTTTAAAGTATATCTTCCCACAGAAAAACTCAACATGATCCAAGGTGATGGCTCAAATTACTCAAAGATTATGAATGTGCCATAAAATACAACCCAAGAATAGAAAATAAGGTAGTTTATACATTTAATAGGAAGTATCAAGGAGTTATCAACAAAATATGGACTGAAAAGGATTCTTTGTACAAGGATCACGTAAGGATGGATAAGGTAATTATCAAAGAAGATGAAACATCAGTACCTTTTCATTTGGTTGACCAAAAATATTTATTATAAAGGATTAAAATCTCATAGCCTGATTATGCGAACCTTCAAAAGAATGTTAATTCTATGAAAGAGGGGATGTTGGATGAATTTTTATATGAAGATGGAATTTTGAATTTTGGTAGGATTATATGTGTTCACTCTATACCCAAGCTAAAAAGGGAGTTGTTGGATAATTACCATAGCTAAAATTTCCCTATACACCCTAGTATCACTAAAAGGTATAGGTATTTGATGGAACATTTTGGGTGGGACAACATGAAGAGGGAAATTTAGAATTATGTATCAAGATGTTTAGTATATCAAAAAGTGAAGTCCAAGTGACAACATCGTAGAGAAGTCATGCATCCACTACTTAATCCTACATAGAAATGGGATGGAATCACCATGGATTTTTTCACAGGATTACAAAAACCTCCATTAAATAATGATGCAATATGTGTAATTATCGATCGACTTACAAAATCTGTACATTTCATCATTATAAGGGAGGATTTATAACTGGAGAATCTCTCACAAATCGTTATCAATGAAGTTGTAAGATTTCATGGATAACCTCTTTTAATAGTCTCTGATTGTGATCCTCGATTTACATCAAAATTCAATAAAACTATTCACAAATCACAGGATACAAATCCTTCCTTAAGTGCTTCTTATCACCCTCAAATTGATGGGAAATCATAAAGGATGATCCAAACATTAGAAGAAAAGTTGAGATCATGATTTCTCAACTTTCAAGGTATGTGGGATCGGTATTTACCATTGGTATATTTTTTCATCAATAATAGTTTCCATTCTAGTTTTCAAATAACTTCATTTGAAGCATCGTATGGAAAGAGATGTCGGACACCAACATGTTGGGATAAAGTAGGTGAAAGGAAGTTAGGGGTCCCAGAGCTTGAGGGGGAAACAACAGTGAAGGTAAGAACTATTCAAGGTCCAATAAAAGTAGCTCAAAGAAGACAAATAATCTATGCTGATAATCAAAGAAAGTATTTAGATTTTCAAGTTGGAGATCATATTTTCATAAAAATATCTCCATGGAAGGTTGTTATAATATTTGGGAAGAAAAGGAATTCGAGACCTAGATACATATTCCCTTTTAAAATTCTAGAGGGTATTGGATTTGTTTTATATTAATTAGCTATGCCACCAAGCCCGTATAATGTACACAATGTGTTTTATGTCTCATTATTCAGAATGTACATGCGAGACCAAACACATGACCTATCTTCTGAAGGTATAGAATTGGAACCTGACCTATCTTACTATGAATATACTATCTAGATTCTAAACACAAAAGAAAAAGTGTTGATGAATTTTATAACTCGAATGGTAGAGATACTTTTGAAACTCATAAAAATGAAGAGGCAGCATAGGAGCCTGAGAAGCTTATGATGAAGAACTGCCCAAATATTTTTTTGAGTTAACATTTTAGTAATTTCAATGATGAAATTTTTGTAAGGAGGGTATAATGTAACACCCCAAGATTCATCACATAATTTTAATATTGAATGCATGAAATAATAATTCTTTATACAACACAACATTGTTATGACCTAGCTAGTAAACATAATTTTTTTCCTCCTCTGTGATTTGAATTTTGAAACCCTGTTATACATGTTTGCGTTCAGTAAGATATTTATAGTTTGATAAGACAAATATAATTTTTGGTGAATAGTAACAAACCCTTATGAATAGTAATATTTATAGTATTATGACCCTTATGAATATTAAATCATATTATCATTTTATTTTCCCATGGTTATAAGATAATGAGATCTAGATTAATTTTTCAAGGTGATATAAAATTAAATATAGATTTAAATTTTTTATTTTTTGAATAAAATATTATTTTATTTAATAATTTTATTTGTAATATATAGAAACTTATTTTCTAAAATTCAAGTTCATTATTTAATTATAAACGTCGAAAAATGGTTGGGGGGGATTTTTGGGATTTTTTGAAATACTTGATTTTTTATGAATAGTAAAATATGGCAATTTACTGTGTATATACATTATCAGTTAAAATAACTGTTACTCGAATAATGGAAAATGTATTCCCAATTGGTTTAATCTCACATGAACATATTAATATTCTTGGTCACAAGTATCTATACTGTTGGTTTTCATTATAAAAATAATAAAACAATGAGTAAAATAAAGGGAAAACCCTCCTCTCCTCCACTATAAAACCCCCTCTCACTCCCTCTTCTCATCACAGCTCTATGCCTTGAAGATACCAAATTTTATACCTAAATACCCTTCCCTAGACACTCCTCATTTCTAGGAGCTATTTGTCTTTCCAAAATACCAAAACCCCTTCCCTTAAAGAGATTCTCAAGGAGGTTGATTCAAGAGGTAAATTCACATTCTATTTCATTCAATTTCATGTAATGTTCCGTTCTATTATTATTCGATCCACACCTACTAGGTTATAATTATCATGATAACTCCAATATTATCTATATAATATAATTATATCATTTTAATTTAATAATAATCATCAATATCTTTACTCTCTATCTTTTATTCTATAAACGATATCTTCGTCCTTATGGTGCCAATTTACAGCCTTTGTGGATGATGAAGTTTTGTTCATCAATTTTCCCATAAATACTAGTCATGAATCTATTTTATGGTTTAACTAGGAAATAATATATTTATTATAATCTATTTAATATTAAAGATCCAATATATGTACATAATATTAAATCACATGACTAAACTAGTTTCTAATAATCAAAATACAGCAGAAATAATCTATGTGATTTTCATTAATATTGTATCTAATTATGAATCCTAATTACATGTAAAAAAATGATTTAAATAACCATAAAAACCTATTTATGTTAATAAATACTGTTTAAATTCAATTTTATGGATATACAACTATTTCACATAACTCCATTACTTAAAACAAACTGAAGTGATTATGAAAATCAAGAAAAAGAACACTCCAGAATGAAAGAATTTGATAATATAACATTTCAATAAGAACATAAATGAACTAAAAAAATTATTATAAACTAAATTCATCTATAATAGGTTCTTTATTATGTTATTAATGAGTCTAATTTCATATTCCATGACTATAAGGTCAAGAACGGAACATTCCGATTTAAGGTAAGGGTTCTCCACCCGAACCTCCATTTTTCATTTTTGGGTTACATTAATTATATAATTATATCAATTAACATCTTATTAATTTATTTTTACTCCTAATAAATTCTATTTTAATGTTATATATATGTGTACCAACCAGAATACTACTTTCATTTATGGTTAGTTATATGTATTAAAATGATCTTTCAAAAATTATTTCCAAAATACAATCCCGATTCAAGGTAATATCTTAAATTCCTACCAGTTTTAAAGGGAATTATATAATCTGTTTTGGGAAACCATTATATTTATAATATCTACCATTTTATTATTAAAATAGTATATTACTTAAATTCTTTTTTTATACAGTGATTTCTCCAAAACAACTCATTTTTCAACTAAAAGAGCTTTTACCTCGAGAGTTACTCGATGATTTTATAAGAAAATCGTCATATATTTCAACTGTGTTTTTGATTATTATTTATTATTTGTATTAATATTTTATTATATCAAATAAAAATTTTAATTTAATGGTTTACGATTATTTTGATTGTGTATGTGATATCTTAAAACCATTTACCAATTTAATCTGAATGGTTTGTGTTTATGCTTAATGTTTGGGGAAAGTTATTTACATTTCATCTATTCATTAAAATATGAATGTAAATGTTATTTTGGTTTAACCCCATTTATATGAAAAATTAACT
Organism: Viscum album; assembly: GCA_963277665.1. NCBI lineage: Eukaryota > Viridiplantae > Streptophyta > Magnoliopsida > Santalales > Viscaceae > Viscum > Viscum album. The sequence goes on from OY728133.1 coordinate 1,110,545,723, forward strand.
ATAGTTATTATGTTTCAAGTGGGGCCCGCTATATCCCATCGGTTCATCGGTAGATCTCATGATACAAAATATGGTCTTACCACAAGGCCATGACAAAATTGATATTTATGGTCTTTGTAAAAGGCCTTAACGGTATGGTTATGATGTCCCGCATTATGAATTATGTCATTATGAAAATATTATTGATTTTTTATGTTTTTTTTCAAATAGTATAATACCCATGATTATGTTTTATTATGGAATTGTTTATTCATCTCTTATTCCTTCCATAACGTGGTCTAGATTATTTTTAAAGGAATGTTTTTTTAGTTACTCACCAGGTTTAATGTTTATGTTTATCATATCTTCTGATGTATTACATACCCTTACTCATCATTTTATATCACCACTTTCTTATGTTTCTTTTTCTTAGTACCTGAATAAGTTTATTATAATTTACATTCAATGATAAAGTATTAGTTGTTGTTGTTCCCAAGAAAACTTATATTTTGTATTTCATTTAATGTCGTAATTTTGAACATATGTATGTATATTATTTACAAATATAAAAAAATACAGAGTACATAGGGATTCATATTCCTTTTTGTATAAAAATTTAATAAAATAAGGCACTAACTCTAGGCAACTGGGTTCGGGCCATACAATGCACTATTTTTTTCATGATTTGATGGACTCATCGAGCGTCATTTTGACTATTTCTATGGTTACATAAAAACCCCTAAAATTTTGTTTTTTTTACCATCGTAATTTTATCCTATTTTTACTATGGTGTGGGCATATCACGTATAAATTTACTTTTCCTAAGGCATCCCATTGTGGTTTTTTAACCCAACAAGTTTTCTTCCTTTTCTCATTTTTTTGATTTCTTTATTTTTTCTTATACCATGATGAGTGTAGGTTTAGTGACATGGTACATTAATTTTACTCAGGGTCCCATTGCCGGTTTTCAACATAGAATGTATCATTTATCTTTTCAAGGGATGTTTAGATTCTTGAGACTTGACTAATATAAAAGATATTTTAGATAAAACATATTTTACCATGAATTAAGGGATGATGAACTAAATAGGGATTACATGACAAGAATACCCCAATATTCATCATACATGAATTGGGTTATTTTCCACCATGGATTTATTATTTATGAATTTGAGACATTATATTGGGAAATTATGTGATGAGTAACCATAATATTGGTTTCCAACAGAATGTTTTCAGGGCGTACAGAGGTAGGAAAGGACACTCCTCAAGACTAATTTTATTTTGGTTGGTAGGAGTAGTTTTGGGTGACGTATGATGATCCCTATTTGAAATATTGTGTATATAAAACAAGAGAGATGATTAGGATACTAACCAACCATTTTTTATTTCTTGGTAATTTTTGAAAGATCAATGTTCTCAATACCACGGAGTGTGAGTTGTTAAGAGAATGACATCTGAAATGATAAGGGAATATGTATCGTAACTAGCCATGAATTAGAGCCCATCTCAACACGAATATGTCTACTGTAAAGAATGGATAGATCATAGTGCATTTTAATTTCGTGAAATTAGGACTTGGACCTTGTAGTTTTATATCTTATAGTGAGGGTAATAGAGGGATATAGTATACGGCTACTTAGGTTTGACCAAGGGATTAACAAGATTCTATTTTCATAATAATCTATCTAAGAATGATACATCATCGTTAGGTAAAAAGGGAAAAGGTTGTAAGATATAATTTGGGTGTTTCTGAATCATTAGGGTTATATTGGAAGAAAACATCATTGTGGCATATCGAGTTTGGAAAATCTTCTCCTGAAGATGAATTTTCATTTTCTTGATAGTCCATTTTGTGGGAATATTCATGAAGATCTAATTGCGGAATAATATGAATACAAAAAAAATGGTGTCCTCAGGACACTGACCCTCCATTTTCAATGTTTGAGGATTTTTATGAAGTTTCAGACATCCGGGGACATAGATTTTGGATTAGGAATGTAGAGTGACTGATCATTGAATAAGCATTCTTTGTAAAAAACATCTATGATTGGGAATAAATGTTTCCCTTGTACAATTATAATCCATATGTACAAAAGAATTATTTTCCAATTATATATGGGAATGAGTTATAATGTCCTTTTTCCCCTACATATCTCATTAAATGATAATCAATTCATACATTTTCTTAGGAAGGATTCACTACATATTTATTGGAATATTTTGTGTGAAATGGGATTTTTCCTTTGAATTAGAGCTCACTAATGGGGTGAGGAACATATTAGACTCTCTTATATATGTAAATATCTTGTATAAGAGGGTGGGGGGTTTTATTTTATTATGCATAGACTAGGATATAAGATCCAGGGGTTTTTAGGTATCCTGTCAAAGCGAGAATCAAACCCTACACATTTTTTATTGGGTTCCCCGTGCAAGTATGTCATGTGCATAGGGAAAGTAAATGTTCAATAGTTGTTACAAATAGACCCATGATTGTATATTTCGCTATCACTATGTACCCTACAGTGGAAGGATTAGAGCCACACATATTTGTAGCCATTATTTTTTTTGGGGTTAGAAATGTCATGTGAAGGTATAACCAATACATAAGAAAAGGTAGACATTTTTATCTCATGGTTCGACCCAATATTTAATATTTTAGAATCACTATATATTTCCATGAATCAAGATTAAATCTAGTTGTAATTATTAAGAATCATGTAGTTTATTTTCATGAAACTATGACATCAGCCATGTAGTTTAGCATAATGTGGTAAGTAAGATATGGGGTCCTTCACTATTATGTGAGATAGGTAGGACCATTTTTTCATTGAAATGATGAGTAATAAGTAGCTCATCGGGCTGGGTTGTTCCAACAACCCTTGGATGTGTAGAAAAATATTTAGTAAAAAAAAATTATGAGGATTCTCATATCCAGAGAAATGATATAGGTAAAACAAATACATAGCTTATAGAGATAGAAGATGCATATCTTGGTGTTGAATTTTCCTTTGGTTGAAAAGAAATGTTTGTGGGAAACATATTCAGATCCAACTATTATATATTATTCCGAGTGAGAAAAAAAATTCTTATGAAAACTAACCCCCAACCCCACCCCCACTGTGATGGCCAATGGAAGTCTATTAAGATACAAAATTACCTAGGGAATAGAGTGCAATGAATGGACGGAATGTGGATGAGTGCGTGGGAAACATTCCGACCATGTTTGTACATAGAGATTAAAATTTACAACATATATCCAACTCATATGTGGGGTTTATTTCTTTTTCCTTGATATATCCCTAAATGAGGAATCCAATCATGAGATCTCATGCATAGATCATTATTTTTACATAGGATATGGGATAAATTTTTTCCCATTAACCCATGTATGGGACTAGGAAATGAGGTTTGGGTGTCACTACGTGCCAATTTAAAATGAAAATCATGTCGCACATAGTTCTTGAGATACCATACAGTTTAATGTCATACGACAAAGAAATTCTACATGAAGTTTGGAATCATGAGGTAAGGCTCTCTATTCCCTGACACAAAGTGTAAATATTTTTCTGGGGCCCAATATTAAAGATCATAATGTCCCTACGTATCCTATAATGGTATGAATAAATACCTTCATAGTTGTCAATAAGCCTTTCTTATATAGTTTAACATCTTATATTAAGGACATCTAGTGTGCCTATTTATGTCTTGTTACCAGGATCATGGAAACCCTAACATGGATTGATACCCCTTAACCATTTAAGGAATACCTTATCAAGGCTCCAAATACCAGATGATCTATTATCTTTGTGATAAACAAGGGGCACAAAGCTTTATCTCACCCCAAAGATCGGATAAGAAGAGGATACATACATTTTTTATTTCAAGGTGGATGGATAAATATTAGAGATATAGGTGTCTCTATGTATCTCATTATTTAGATAATCAAACAATACATAGTTGTTCAACTAGACCCATGTATAGGTTATACCCTTACACAGACATGGGTGCATTTTTTTAATTTTTTAATTGTTGAGGATGGACTCGAGATTGTAGACCTTGACATCACTACATATCATGGAGTGCCTGGAATCTAGACAGACATAATTCATGACATTCTTCCCTATAGAGATATAACTCGTGTATAGGGAGAGTTCACTTTTCTTAAAATAGACCTTTATAAAGGATCTTTTTTAGAGTCCTTTGAATTCATTTAGATTATATCTCGGGGAGGAGATATTTCTTATTTTTTATGGATGGTCCAAGGAGATCAGGTCTGTCAATCAATACATAAATCATCAAAATGATAATAATTTCACACATAGTTCTTAATTAATAATCCATGTACATATCTAGCATGTATATAGGGAGGAGTCTATTTTTTATCATTAATTTCAGTCCAACCCAGGATTGATGACCAGGGATTCACTACTAATCACGTGATGTTTGGAATCAGGCCAAAGGTAGTTCTAAATAATAAACCTCCATGTTGGATAGATCCATACAGAAAGGGATAATTTTATACATTTTTCAATGTTGGGCAAAGGATGTAGGGTCTAAACATCACTACATATTTTATGGATTCAAGAATCAAGACATGTGTAGCTATTGAGCAATTTTCCATGTACCGGTCTGGCCTGTACATAGGGAGGGGAATTTTTTATTTCTTTTTTGGGGGGTGTATATACCATGATGTAAAATAAAGGCATCAGTACATAACTTGTGTGGATAGGAATCTAGTCATATTAAGTTCTTCAATAAATCAAGGAAAATGAGTAATGTTGCAAAAAATTTCCTCTGAAGTGAGAGTATTGTGGTGTTGTGTAGTTTAACATCATATAATGAGAATATCATTGTCATTTAGTCTATTTCCTTGAAACATGTATGGTGTTCCATGCAGTTTAACACTATGATATCATGATGATTATGTCTTATAGTTTTCTTAATGATTATTTTTTGAACCAGTGAGAAACATAATCCCAACATTAAAATTTTTATGGAGTCCAATTCATGGTAAGATAATCATCTTATTAATTGAGGAAAATTTGAATTTGTTCCTAACAAAAGATGTCTAGTTTTCGCTATGTATCTTGTGATAGAATGAATCAATCCATACAAAGTTCTTGGGAAATAGACTGACTACGTGGATCTGAATCTCATGTGGGGGCATGACCATTTCATCTTTCACTCATACAGAACTAGTTCATGTGTGGTGAATCATAGATTGAGACAATGATTACTGTATTATGTAAAATCATAAATATATAGGATATTAACTCCATGTTTAATTTCATATAGTTATGATCAAATGATGCGAACTCAAAAAAAGGTACATGGGTAATGTGGTGTCATAAAACAACGAATTTGAATGAGTTCCAAGGAGGGCCACAAACCACAAATCAATTCATGTGTAGGATTACGAATATTTTTAACATCATATGAATGGGACATGGGCATGTAGTTTGTCATCGTGGAGTGGGGACACTAGTATGTTCCTTTTAAGATCGTGTAGATAGGACCATCGATGATATAAAGTATAACATCAGGTAGATAAGATAGAGTGTTATGTAGTTCATCATCACATGGATGGGCCACTGCTGTCATATAGTTTGTCATCATAAAACTTGGATGATATACCATGTATTTTTAAATCATGAGACAAGTACGATCATGTGATATGATTGCATGAAATACTACATAAAGAAACATGCATTGTTTGGAGCCGTAATAAGTTGTCCCTCCCTCAAAATCATAGAAAATGGTATATTGAAGTAGACCTCATGTCATTTAAATGGTACCTCCCATTTCAGTGACACCTTTGGAGGTTTCATTAAGGGTATCATTAGAGTCTGGAAGACCCAAACCATCTCTCCATTAAGAACGATCATAGAAGAACCTTATTATAAAAGTCTCATATAATCCGATTTTGGTGGACTTTTCAAATGATTCAAGGAATGAAATCACTTCTCTTATAGTTTTTCCATTCCATCCATACATTTTTGGGATTTTTCATCACTTGATAACTAATTGAAAATTGATACATGGATCGAGGTAAAGTTAACATCAATGGACAAGAATATTTCTATATCACATACTAATGTGTATGGGGTTGCATGTGTGGCAGTGCAGGTCATGGTTCAGTAATTCCACCAGGCATGTAGAAACTTCTCTGAGCAAGACATTTTTATCCCTATCTAACATATTTTAGATTATATCTGATTGGTTCATATTGAAAATATATATTTGTCCATTAGATGTTGCATGGTAGTGAGATGAACCATTGGATTTGATGTCATAATTATGATATAGCTTCACAAGTTTAGTATAATAGAAATTTGTTCCATTGTTTTCTAGTATTGTATGAGGAAAACGAAATCTATTGATGATTTTTTCCTTCACAAAGATGTAAATGTTCATTTACATGAATTCTTAGATGGGTATATCATCGAACCAAAAAGGTAATATGCCAATTTTAGTTAGATTGTACTTGAACTACTTGGTTGTATTGAGTGCATATGATCCCACAATGTCCATTAAAAATATAAAAAATTTCAAGGATTAATTTTCATTATGTAGAAACTCTAGGGGTTTGTGAATTAATTTGTAATAAACTTGTAAAGAATGGAAAATTTTGTTGATTTCAGTGTAGTCTTACATTATAGTGGTACAGTACTACCAAAGCCTTCAGATTTTGTGAGAAATCATGAGTCTTACCTGGTGAGGCCCACATGGTCTATTTTTCACTTCCTCTATGAAATGAGTGTTCTATTCCCCATGAATTCACCAAATAATTCCCCATTAATTATCTTCTTATATTGGACCTTTCAGAGACTCATGTCATCATATAGAATTTAATAAATTGCTCATATTTAGATTTTCCCTCTCTTGGATCTATCCAGTGAGATATCTACCTTTTGATGGTAGTCTACAATGGATTTCATCTAGTCGATGTTTGAACCATATGGTTTGGGTATGTGGATAACCTCATATATATCTTCTATATTTTCATGAAAAAAAGGTGATGTTATATGGAGGTGTGAAATGCTAATGAGTATTTCATCCTAGTATGGACCGACTACAGTTGTGGTGTCATTTTGCAGTGCATCTACCAAGGTATTTTTTAAAAATGGGGCATGAGAAAATTTTGGATATAATTGGAATTAATCCATTATTCCCCAATCATGGTTTAGTAGGGGGTTATATCTACCTTTTTTATATCAAAATCCTCATTGAACTACTTAATGACTAGTTATGAATCACCTTTTATCTTCAAGTGTTTGGCTTTTTCTTGAATCACCATCTCCATCCCTACAATGAGATCTTGATATTATAATTAATTTTTATTAAACCCACTGATTGTATGATGGATTAAGGAAGAAATACCTTTTCTAGTGTTAAGGGATGGACTCTCATCCCTACTTTTTGGTGATTGGGGTCCTCCATCATCTTTCACATCAGGCTTTTAGATGCACCATCAAAATACATTCCCCAAATTTGGGGCACCCTTGAATAAAGAGAAACTATACATTGGGTAATTCGATATCCAATAAAGTCATTTATTCTGTTATATTATCTACCTGAAAATACACTATTTCATGTACATTTACCCCTTTATGAAGCTTGAACTGTATTTCAAACAGGTGCAGGATGAATGCCCACCATGAAATACCTCTAGTCAACATTGGAATGATGAGAATTTATTTTAGTAAGTTACTATGGGAGACTAAATGGACCGCGTTATGTTTTATGTATTACCTCAGTTTATGGACAACCAAGATTCGTTCCATATATCACTTCAGGATATCTAAATAACGAGTCTCAACATCGATCGTATTTCAGCAGAGGTAAAAAAGGCTATTTTCTCTACCAACATCATTATTTTGTCTGACGATGTCACTTATTGATCACTTTAAGATAGTCACATATAAAATAAGAGGCCTTCTATTGATACATTGAATAAACAATGGTAATATCATGATAAATTTCATGATACTATTGAATGATTCCTAAAAAATCATAAGTCTAATGATATGTAACCCTCTTTTTTATCCTCTTGATGAAGGAAAAAACATTTTCAAATAAAGTTTTCAATGAATCACTAGATTTAAGATAATTTTACTTCACTTAATCTCAACTATATGAGGTTGGGAGGAGCTGAGATGGGAATTAAATCATTTTTTCCCAAGTTTGACTTCAATTCAATGATGGTAAATAATGAAGCTAATGAATTTCTGTGAGATAAGGCCAATAGATAATTTCAAAGGGTTCACTTGTAGGATGTGTTTTCTCATTTTTTGGAAGATGATGTCATGTTCTTCTTAGTGGTGAGAGATTTTTCAGCATTGAAACAATAATTCATCAAAATAGAATTTGAAAAACCATTCCATGAATGGATTGAAGATATGATGCAAGGCGCGTCGGTATGTAGCACTGACATTATTCAAACCAAAGGGATTTACTCAAAAGAAAATTACTCCTTAATGGGAACTGAAGGTGGTTCCCACTTTATCTTATTGTTCTATTAAGATTTGATTATATCCTGAATATCCATCCATGATGTAGGGGCCTGATATATGAATATTTCATTGATAGATGGTTTTGTGATTTGGAATTTGAAATCAACCTTTAGAAAATGTCAGTTGATGTATTTTAAATAAACTAAGACATTAATTTTCCTATTCACCTCCTAGACTAGAACTATATTTTCTATTCATTTAGAATTTTTTACTTCTCATATGAATTTGTCTCTGATAAGTTTTTTATACACCGTCACAATTTTGGAATTGGTTTTTAGGAACATCCCTCTGACTGCCTATTTATAGTCTTGGTGGGCCTCATCAAGCCTCGGTGATGTGTGGCCACATCTCGATTGGGTCCCAACCTTTATTTTTAGTTCCAAGAGAATATGTCTTGATGATTCTTCAAGGAGTATGTATATAACTATTTCTCTTTAGATGACATATAAATTCTAATTACTGTGGGTCATGATTCTTCTTTTATGCCCCTATTTATTTCTATGGTCTCATCAATGGTTATTGATACAGCCTCTTAAAATCGTGGAGGGGAATCTCTAAGGTCCTGCACTTATTATTCTTCATCTTTTTCATCTTCTTCCTCTTATTATATAGAAGGATCTTGTAATAGATTACATTCCCCCTAGTTGATGTAGGATCTATCATCATGACATTCTGATGATGAACCCACTTTCTCTGATCCAGCCGACATCATGGGATTTCCTAGAGACATAGTAGAGGATGCAGTGAAATATGTAGATTAGTGTATTCTTCCTCACTAGGTGTCGAGACAACCTCTTCTTCCACAATTGGTGAGTCTTATATTTCCTGGAGCACTAGGAATGTTTTTAATGAATTTTCATATGATCTTTCACCATTGTATGTGGAGTGAGAAAACATTTAAAAACATTTAGACTCAGTGGTCATGACTAAAATCATGATGACTGCTGAATATTCATCTCAGTTGGGACACATAGGGTCGATATAGTCGATAGGTCGAACATTTCTTTTCCAAGTTGTATGAAGGGGTCAATTAGGATCACTTCCAGACCATTCAGGGTAGCGACCCAAGAAACACCATCAACTATGTGGTGTTTCCCTTTCCCTTGATAGAATCCTAAATCAATATAATGCACTTCAAAGGACACTATTAGGGCATTATCACTATGAAACATTGAAATTTTCAATTAATGTAGTAGTTGATCCGTTAATAGTAAAATGGGGGGATTTTCTCATTATAATCAAACTAGGGACATACTATCAAGTTGTTAAAGGTCCTAATATATTGTTCTACCATAAATCATGAGTCTTCTATGAGGTCTCCAAATTATCCCTTAATCATTATTTGTCTTGATGAAATATTCTCACTTTTACATATACCTGTAATGTTAAGGGGGAATGTTCTAGGTTATCCTCACCTCAATTAATCCAATGAGGTTTTTTGTAATAGAATGAGATTAACTCAGGGGACATTGTCAACAAAGGATTTTCAGATGTTGACACCATTCATCCTACCAAACAAATACAGGTGTATTATGTGTCCATTTATTGAATCATATTATTCTTGATCTATTAAATATATTTCCATGTGGAATTATAAAGGATTATTATATTTCTAATAGAATTTATTATGTAAACATCATCTTAAAACACTTGATGGCTAAGAAATTACGAAAAGAGTACTTCCATGTGGTCTTTTGACAAACTCAGGGCATCAGGGAATTATTGCTTGACTTATACAAAGGATAATTATTTCAGGATGTATTTTTTCTGGCATAAATTCATTCACTTAATAGGATGGGGATTCTATTTTACATGCACATTAGGGGCTTGAGTATCTTATGTATATGGATTGTCCTTTTAAATAGGAGTTTGAGGTTCTAATATCCGTCTTGGTTTGGGATATCCAGATGTTTCGGCTTGTCTAGGTTTATTAGACACCAATTACTCTTATTATTGACACATCGTAGTGAATGGTTGTGGGTTAATTTTTTACAATTCATGAAAATTATCATGTTTATGGTTTAAATTATGAAGGACTCTTCATTGAGACTCTACAACATCCATAGTCCAATATGGGGTACAAATATAACTCTAGCTTCTCTCATAGCCATGCCTTCCCTGGTAACTTCATCTCTTTTGTAATCTTAAATAGGGTCACCAATCATATGTTTTAAAATCAGTTTTATTGTCATACTCATCGTTGGATAAGTTTTTCATTAAATGGAAGACATTAATAGAGATGAATATTAACTCATCATCTGATGAAGACTTTTCCTAACTCACCCTTTTCGGTGGCGTTATTTGGTGGATTTATTCCCATCATTTCATATCTAATGGAATGAAATATAAAATTTCAAGTCAATATTTTTCCTCGATGTGGGTTTATTCTCCCAAAATTCCTATTTGTGTTTCTGATTAGACCATTTTCTAATAGATAGCCCTTAAAGGTTGGTGGGGCTGATGAATTCTGTTGTATTTTATAAGAAGTGTCTAGGGGAACAGTTTGTTTTTTCCACTATGATTAGATAATACAATAATTTTAGATGATTTAATTTTGAGTCATCTGACTATAAAACTTCTATTTAATTCTTCTAAAAACGTCATCAACTCACCTCCTTCCTTAGGGTTAGTGGAAGAAACATATACCAATTGTGCTAGAGGCCTTCCCAATTTCACCGTTCTCGAATCTACCAATTCTTATAGGATGTGTTTGAATTTTAATCATTCCTAAATGGTGTCTTCTAGTATCTAGTGAAGGGTCTAATAATCCATACAGTTTTAAATACCTATCTAGTTGGTCCTCTTCGGCACTGTCAATCGAAGTATGTCATTATCCATAATGATTAAAAAATAGCTACAAATATGATCATCTTGGAACAAGTAATATTTATTTCATCTCTACATGAATTGATTTATCCTGGGACACCATAACTCAACATGGTGAGGTGAGGTTTGTTTTTGATACCTTAAGTTGTTGCATGTTATAGTTTAGGCTTTCAAGATAAGGCCTATGAAGAGGATGGTTTAAGTATTGTGAATGGCACCTCCACCTTTCCTACTCATTTCATTGGCTCTTGTGGATGTATCTAGGACTTAATATTTTTCCACTACATGGATACATCCATTATTTTAGAATTGTAGGTGAAATCTTGAAACCTGGCTATATATTTCCCAAGTATTATTAGAGTTCGCGATGTGTCAGTTAGGTTATAAATGTAGAGAGTGATCGTGTCCTCCTAGAAAATTGGTTCATTCTATGATTTGGTCATCACATTCCATCTATAAATGAATTTTGAGACACTATCATCTTAATTCAATTTGGTACTCCATATGTCACTTATTATTCTCTTCATTAGTGTTGAGATAATTTGAAATAGGAATTGGTTATGGAGATCATCCAATCCAATTATTGACTACGCTGGAAAAATAGTATACCATAAGAAGGATATCCCTTCAAATGTTTGTACCAAGAATATGAGTTTTTGTGCTTATTGTTTTTTAAGAGATCCCATCTTGGGATCACAATGGGATGCATAGTGGGATATTTTACTTCTCAGTCTCCTATTCCATTGAATATTGAAAACATAGGACTCATAAAATTTGTTAATGGTGGGGAATCGCTCACACATTCAAGGGTAAGGTTTATATTATAATTTTACTAGTGCACACCACTCCTACATGGATTCCAATCAAGCTCCCAATAAACTGATTGTGTTAATAATCTCATGATGGTTTTTTGATTGAATAAGATCTCAGATAGGCCTAGTAATTGATAGGATCTGATATACCATTTCTACCATCATTTGAGGATGATATTTGGACCGGGATATATTTTGAAGATTTTACTGAACATGTTATGATTGCCTCCTTAATGGAGGGAAATATTGATACCCACTCATAATTGTGTCCAGTTAAAATGATGGTATTGGTACCGATTTAAGAAGATATCTTGGTCTTACATTAGTCCCCTGAATGAATATCTATTTCTTAGGTACACCTATGAAATATTTTTTTGAGGCTCTTACCAGGAAGAATATTCAAGAGGAATGGTACTTTAGAGTAACTCAACATTCAGTGGCCTCAAATTTTTTCATTTATATATCATACTATGTGAATCTTTGTTTGAACATAGGACACATTTCATCATTGATAGGAGATAGAATATTATATGTGGATTTCTTTTATTATTTTTAGTGATTCACTGAGGAGGAAGTACAAGATTGTTCAATGGTGCACCCAAATTTAGGGCGATTCCCTAGTCTCAGGTATGTACACCTTCATTCTCAATTTAGATATGGTTTCAAATGGAAGCATCCTCTCTTTTTTATGCTTCATTTCCCTCATTCATGGTGTAATCCAAAGGATTTAAATCCATGATGTTCACCTATGTATAATGAATTGTGGGAATCATACTGGCTACTGAATGATAAGAGGCTTGTTTTCATGCTTTTCCGGACCCCTATCTTCCTTTCTAGGAACCTCTTAAGGATTACTAGTGAAGAGTAACTCATAGGGAACCTCTATGAAGTTTGGATATATGCCTCCCATTAGGTAAAAAGGTCACGAGATGAGATAGACTTGGATAACTCACCACTCATCCACCTAGATAAGAGGGAAATAACAGATTTTCATCGAAGGGCGATTAAGGTGAAAATTCACCCAACCCTGTTGTCTAGGGTTTCTCCCATTCACTTGTTATTGTTTCCCAATCCATATTTATGGTCTAATGGGGGAATTTTTTTTAAATAGAATTCCCAACCTTATACGCTAGGGATATGGCCATACTTCGATGGACCCTACTACTGTCGTCTCCCTCTTTATCTCTCACATCCTTATTTGAGAGTGATCCATATATGATTCTAATTCTACACATAAAATAAATTCTTATGAGGATGTTACAAACACATGATGACTTTTTTACGCTAAGAGGAAATCCTACTGATTGTTCTCATTTTCCAAGTTTAGGATCTTTTCAAGGTATTTATTTCATCAAACCGGATTGTTTTATACTTAATCGGGGTCGGTACATATTGAATGTGAAATATTTCCATAGAATGTGTTATTCTGAATATCCACCTTGGAATAATGAAAATACAAGATTTCATTTATAGTGGGTTCTACAGAATTGGGCATGAGGTGAAATGAAAATAATCATATTCCCCCATCCTTCGATAAGAACACCAAGCGGGAGATAGAAATTTATATGATGAAACTTATGCAAAAGGTTTAAGAAAAATGATTGATGGAAAATATGTAACCACACAAATCATGGTCATCGTATAGAAGTAAAGGCTTACAAGTTGATTTAATGATGAATCCCTCATAATATTTTGACATGGTCTGCATACCCTTTATAAGGAAAGAGTTTTTCAATTAGTTGGAAAAGTGTTTTCTAGAGATTCAAATAGATATTGTGTATACAATCTTCTAACAGTGCCACTGGAATGTCTAATTGAGAAGTTGTTAAGGGATAAACCAAAATGGGTATATTATCCATGTCCAATTATCTTTTCATGGGAAACATATCCTTTAGTTCTTAAATGATGGAACCCGATACTTGATTAGCCCATCATTGGTGCTTCATCAATATTTTTTCACAAGTAGTGAGACTAGTGGGAATCTTGTTAGCATGGGAATGGTCTGGGGTGGCTCAGAGGATGATTATTTCCCTAAACCATATTCTAGTCAAGTAAGGATGTTTCATTTTATTTATTGGGTTTTCAACATATTTCGTCCCATCTTTCAAAGAACCTCATAATATGAGTGTTTTCTCATATTTGACTATATATGGGGAGGAACGTCTTGCTGAAATGAGTCATCGCAATAGGGATGACCTTCTTAGTGGATTACATTATGGAAAAGAGTACCATCATAGCTTGATTTCTAACAGCATGGGGTAATTTATTTAGTGTATACCCAAGGGTGGACTTTTTGGATGGACGAAATCAATGAGAGAAACTTCTATTTATTCCATATTCATTCCCTGAAAATGGATATTGTGATGCTCAACAGAAGATAAGTTCTTGTGATCGATCAACTGGTGTCCATAGAGGAATCCATCATGGTTAATACTATGTGGAGGACCTCAAGAGTTTTTGGTAATAATTTTGTATGAAGGGATATAGATTTTTATGGCCTCAAGAAATCTTACTTTGAATATAGAGAGGTTATGATTCTTTTCTTAGTTTTCCAATTTTCTTTGATGTGATTTATTTTTAGGTGAAATCTTGTCAGTGACTACAACCACTTTCTATATTTTATGACCTTCATATATATAGGTGAATGATCGAGTGGATCTAGTGGTGCTACTGTCATATGTTTGAAAGCTTTCTAAATTCTGGTGGTAATATATGCCTACACTGGAGAATCCACTGATGTTGACCAATGGACCCTAGTTGAATGGGTATTTTTTCATGTTATTATTGCCCATTTATTTCTAAATATTTATATCGACCCAATAGTACATGAGAAATGTTGCATGCCTACTCTTAATTGACTACCCGGTTGTGTGTATGATTCTCCTCACTTAAGGATATGGGATTGTGGGACTAACTCTTATTTATTTCTATCAGCATGACTACATCTTGGAAATTCTACATGATAGAGTCATATATTGATGTCTGGCCTACGCAATTGCTAAAATGTGTTGACATAAGTCCTTGGAGGGAATTATAATGTATTCTTGTTCACGTTTTGGTTAGAAATATTTGTCTGATTTGGTCCTCCCTTTTCTAATTGTAAGTACAAACAAAACACATATGAGGGTGAATAGATTTGACCATGCCCGTAACTCAAAACCAGTATACACTAGATTCTTTCTCCAAATTCTTCCATATTTACATGGCAGGCCTGATATGGAAGAGAAGAAATGTTTATCTTCTCATTGGTTTCTATTATATTTCACTAATGTTCTTGATATTAATACGTATAAATTTTCATTTTCTTGAATTTAGTTTCCTCCTTATATTCCACACTGGATTCATATTGGAGAGAAATAATTTTCTTCTTCCCATAGTTTTCTACTGTATTTATATGAAAATATTGATGTGAATGATATTAAATTTTGTTTTTATAATTGGTTTCCATAAAATTTAACTATTGGTAAGGATGTTTATGAGCTATTATTTCCATCTTCTTGGGGGTTTTCATCGTATTTGACTAATGGGATTCCTGATAGTGGGATGTAATTTACATCTTATCATGATTGGTTTCCATTTAATTTTCCTGGAAGGATTAAAATTTGTTTGTTGGAACTTGAATATATGCTTTTTCATAGTATTTTATGGATAGGATCTATAATGGGTATTTGGTATTTGCATCCACACATAGGCTTCCATAATATTGACATGGAAGTCTTATTTAGTTTGAATAAGGAAAATGGAATGTTTTTTATTGTATGATTGTATCCCTTTATAGGACTCCCTAGGGACCTAGGTCTATTCGACAATAGATGGGGAACACATAGTGGTTTCCTCTATATGATGAGGATACTGAGATTCATGGTATTGAAAATAATTATTAATGATAGTATCCCTTGAGAGGGACCCATGTAATGTGGGGACGAATTTTTGGGTAACCACTTCATTAGACTCCATAAGAATAGGGAAGAGATTGTTATCACATTCCAAAAAAAACTTCCCAAAAAGTTTGAGATAACTACCATGTTCATTGGGTTCTGAACCATTAACCATCATTGTGATAGTGGATGGAGGTGATTCATGATCTGGAGGGAATATCGAGCTATCTCCGGGGTTGGGAGAGTACCATTATGGTGATATAATCCAACAAATACATTTGAAACATAGAATTGAAGATGTTGGGTAGGTGATGGAATCCTGTTCAAGGTAGAAAAACCCACATATATAGTGGTTGACATGTGTATTTTTGAGAACAAGTAATATTAAATTGGATTAAAGAGAGTAATTTTGAATATTGCCTTCAATATGTGTGGAAAATATGGACAAAAACCACATAAAAGTATAATCATAGGACCGCATGAAAAATTTATGGGGTCTTTTATACCTCTTCCATTATGGATGTGAAAGGGGCCTGCTGCAGGGTAACATAGCCACCTTGGTTAAGCATTCAGGTTATGTTCACAATTATTTAAGATGAAAACCATTTCTCCAAATGATTGATTGTAAAAGGTTGAATTGTGTAAAATCAATTGATGTTGGGAACAATGTACTAAAAAATTATCCAACAGGTTTTGTTCATGGAGCTAGAAACTCCCAATGACTCTCATATCCACAAAAACTAATAGACCTTTATTTCAATGGTAGGAATTCATTGTGGAACTTAGACAGTGATACTTAATAACTCATATCAGTTGAGATGATTGGAATTCAGTTTCATGAAACCATTTTGGGGGAATCTATTTCTTATTTTAGTACTATCATATAGATATATGATATCTTCAAAAATTCATTTTTCATTCCCAAGTATGTATAATATTGATCTAATTGAGGTAATGATCAATTATGAGGATGCACAGGTATGGAATCATCTGTTGGTATCAAAGGTGCTCCATCAATGGAGGGATACATAGGTATATGAGGTTCTCCATCAATGGTCCCTTCTGTATAGGAATTAGAGATTCTTTGGATATTTTTTAGGATAGTGTTAATTTTAATACATAATGTGGGTCACTCTGGTGTTTAACATCATCTAGGGATACAGATGTTGTAGTTCCCCGGCCCTAGTTACCCAGAGTCAGTGCATTATTACATAACATTGGCATGATCACAAGAAAGATCAAATATCGAAATACTGATTGGTTTAGTAGCCTTGTAAACACTAGATATATTCATAAGTCTTACATTACATCATAAAAATGAAAACTACAATAACATATTTTCTTCATAGTCCACACTCATATCCCCCCATACTATCCCTGTAGGTCATTCATAAATTACTTCTTCACATCCTGGGGAAAATAAAACATAGAAAAGGGGTGAGCTCAAATTCCCAGTAAGGATAAAAATATAGCAGAAACTGTCAAAAATAAGAATAAATATTTAAGGAACTGTATAACTAAAAAAATAGCTTTTTAAACTTGAACTTCAACATAGTATGGTAAAAATAAAATGAAATAATGCCATTTACTTATTCAAATGGATATTCTACTAATCAAATAATCACATGCAATATCAATAACCACTTTCATAATGATAGAATGCATAATGCTAGACTATCATAACCACATATCCAAGGCCTCGTGCCAAGACTACAAATAAGATTTTGCCAAGGCCTTGTGCGAAGACACTATTTTGTCTCATGAGACCTACCGATGCATCGAGGAGCTATAGCGGGCTCCACCTGTCACATATTAAGTCCAATGCATTCCCATATAAAAAGGTTCAAGCATAACATAAACATTCGTATTAAAACTAGCATACAAAATGTAAATACTTCATCCATAAACCAAGAATGGTATAAGAATAACACATCTACAGTAAAAAATATCACAAAACCTTCAATACAATATAGAAGTTTTGTATCATAATAAATCAACTTCAAATAAGCGTAAAATCCATCAAAGGATGTTGATATATATGAAATCAAAACTTTTTTTAGAGAAATATATCTTTCTATTTTGAAATCATTTAAGAGTCATATAAAATAAAACATTTACATTGAAAATATTCTTATAAGCTTGTAAGGGAAGCCTTGACAATTTTATAACGGTGGAAAATAGCCGCACCCACCGTATCAGTTAAAAAAACATTCTTACCTTAATTCTGTTGAAAAGGTTAAAAAGCACCATGTTTGGAAAGCGATAGAAATATTCCTTTATAAACCTATTATAAAAAGTAAAACAAGGGTATAAATGACTTTAAACCATATTATGTAAAACATTAATAATGTTTTTTAAAACGTTTTTAAGAAACATGGTTGTGGATGATAAAGAGATCCCAGTAGATTATTACGTATAAACAACCTCGGATAATGAAGAGATTGCGAAATAAACCCTTAACTTGTACTTTCCCTTGGTTGGGGGTAGGTTAACCTCCTTTATAACGATGAAATAATTGTTATTAAATTATTCAAGAATCATATACATTAATATGATATCATATATGATCTTTTAACATTTCTTTGTTAATAATATCATAGAATTATCATCGTTTAGGGTGTTGACTTACTCGTTTTCTTTTATATGTTTTGTTACATAAAATGTGTTTGTTATGAATAGGATGTATATTATTCATATATAGAATGATATAAAGTCCTTAAATACTATTATTAATCATCAAATGATAATTATATTTCAATGGATACGATGGAGAATGAATCTCATCGCATTCATGGAGACGGTAGTCCGTACGTACGCACGAGCGACAATATCATTATTTTGATATTAAAATAATATATACATGGATGTTATATCTTATATACAGAATCATTACCATGTTATATTTATTATTTACAAGAATTACACATCATTATTATACCCATCCAAATAATAATTTATTGAATAAAAATTACACCACGACGTGGATACGGTAATCCGTACGTACGCACGTATGGTGACATGTCATTCAAAGGATGGATATAATACTGAATATGGTTGTACCATATTTATAATAATATTAAATAATATATGAGATACTGGATTCATTATTTTATAATGGTAATAACAATGAATGAAGAAGTGGAAGAAGAAAGGAACTTGAAAAAAGGTGGTGAAATCGTTACCTCTTCTTCGGGTTCTTCCTTTTGATTTAATCAAAAGGGCTCTTTAAGTTAGATTTATGACTAAAAGAAGGCCTCTAAGATGAATTGAGGGAAGTTGAGAGAGTATTTGGGCAGAGGTTGGCCGAACCAAAAGGCTTTGAAGGTGTGAGACAATGAGAAGGGAGATTTCCCTTTTATAATAGGGGTGAGGGGCACCTTTGGAAAAGTTAGAAATATTATTTTATAATAAATTCATATTCGGTTTATAATGGATACAATGTGAATTATTTAAATTTTAAGGTGGGGATGGGTCGAAAACCACTCAACCAATAGAATTTAGACAGGTTTGGGTTACTATATTAACCTTATCTTTAAGTATTAACTCTTAGTTACTTAGTTTCACTTTTACAATGTCTCTTTGTATTTTTATATTATATGGTTAATAAACATACTATATAAATCCAAGAGACCCCCAAGTGGTCCACTAATGATACCCATATCATGATATAAGTCTCTTGGACAAACCTTATATTTTTATGAATTTAATATCAATTATTAATATAATATTTGTTTTAAAAACTCTTTTATGTCAATTTTGACACTATTCATATAATTTATTATTTTTTTAAAATAATAACAGAATGATTACTTAAAATAAAGTTAATTAAATAAATCCTAACATGTCATATTATCCTATAAAATTAGTTTAATTCATAAAAAGTCTCAAATTATATTTATTTTGCTATTTATAATATCAAATATTTTAATTTTTAACTATTATATTTATTACTGTATCATCATTGTGTCATAATTAAATTAAATTATATAATGTCGAAAAATTATAAATAAAATATAATTATGTATGAAATCTTTTTATCTTTCTAATGAATATTTACAATCAAATTTATCTTATGTATAACATTATATAAAAATTTGTTTAGTAAATAAACTTTGAATTTAACTCTTTTAACTCTTCTTTTAATTAAATAATAATAAATGTCCTAATCAAATCCAAGTGGACCTAAATGATAATATTTTATTCTTAAGGTTGTTTTTGGTCGAGATAAAGTTGTCTAATATAATTAGGACATGTGTTAGGGTAATATTAATATCATTTTTACCCTTAATTACCCTATTTACTTTTAACCGTGGTAAATAAAAGTAAAAAGTTACTATTCACCAAAAATTATTTTCATCTCATTGAACCACAGTTTACTACTTGATATTAACCGTGTCTATTCGATTTTAGAAATTCAATTAAAAGAAGCAGTAAAATTATGTTTTATGAAAAATTCAGTTCTTTAACCACCACTTGGTGGTTTCACTATTCATCAAAAATTGATGTTTTTCAGAACAATGCCAAAATTTCACCCTAAGCTATAATTGATATTCCGAATTCAAAAATGTTGTCTATTTTAAAAAATTCCAAACATAAATGTTTCATTAATTAATTTTATAATTAATTCCCGCTGTCACAACAAATAGCGTGTTTTTAAGAAACAATATATATTAAGAGATTGACAATTGTTTATGCCCAATTTCAAAGTGAAATTAATTATAATGAACACCATTGGATAAAATGGTAAAAATATATTCTAATTATACTTTAAAACCACTCAAATTCATAATTTATCACTATTAATTAATTTGATTAAAAAAGTTTTTTTTAAATAAAATTTAGTAATTTTGACTATTCATCAAAATATTAAAGTTATCCGAAAAGTACCAAAATTTTACCTTAGGATAAATTTGATACTCCGAATCCAAAAATGAAGTCCATTTTGATAGATAAAATTTCCAAAATTTCAAAAATTAGGTATTACTATTTATAACAGCTAGTTTGATTGGTTGTGGTGTGTGTTAGAACTCGATGTTGCGTACAACACAGGCTATTGCATTATTCAAAGAGAAGCGTACCGTAGAAGCTTGGGGTGTTACATTCTCCCCTCCTTCAAATAATTTCGTCCTCGAAATTTCTAGAATACTACCACATGAAAAGACTCGGGTGGTTCTTCATCATAAGTTCCTCGGGTTCCCACGTTGCCTCTTCCATCTTATGGTTTCTCCACAAGACTTTTACCAAACGCGTCGTCCGGTTTCTGAGTACTTATTCTCTCGTATCAAGAATCTTGATAGGCTCTTCTCAATAAGATAGATCGGGTTCCAGTTCTAATTCCTCGTAGGTGAGTACATGCGTTGGGTCAAGCATGTATTTCCTCAATAGAGAGACGTGGAACACATCATGAACTTTGGGGAGACTTGGCGGCATTGCCAATCGGTAAGATACATCCCCAATTCGTTCTAGAATTTCGAACGGTCTGATGTACCTAGGACTCAATTTACCTTTCTTACCAAAACTTATGACTCCCTTCCATGGAGATACCTTCAATAAAACATGATCACCGACTTGAAATTCCAAATCCTTCCTTCAATTATCGGCATAGCTCTTCTGCCTACTTTGAGATGCTTTGATGTGATTTTGGATTACCTTCACCTTTTCCATCATTTCCTCCACTAGTTCTGGACCTACAAGTTTTCTTTCACCAACGTCATCCCAACAGGTTGGTGTGCGACATCTCTTTCTGTATAACTCTTCATATGGTTCCATCTAAATACTCGAATGGAAGCTATTGTTATAGTAAAATTCAATCAGAGGTAAATATTGATCCCACATACCCTGAAAGTCAAGTGAGCAAGATCTCAACATGTCTTCTAAGGTTTGAATAGTCCGTTCTGATTATCCATCTGTCTGAGGGTGGTAGGCAGTGCTCAAATGAAGTTCAGTATACAGGGATTTCTGAAGACTCTTCCAGAATCTTGAAGTAACACAGGGATCACGATCAGAAATAATCAATAGGGGTACTCCATGAAGTCTCAAAACTTCATTAATATACAGTCTTTCTAGACGTTACAGTGGTAGATCTTCTCTTATAGAAAGAAAATGTGCTGACATGGTATGACGATCAACAATAACCCATATTGCATCATTCCTTCTCGGAGTCTTTGGTAGTCCCATGACAAAGTCCATCGTAATATTGTCCCATTTCCACTCCGGTATGGGAAGATGTTGCATGAATCCTCCAGGTTGTTGCATTCCAGCTTTCACTTGTTGACAAACCATACATCATGACACAAAATCAGCAATCTCCCTCTTCGTGTTGTCCCACCGAAAATGTTCCTTCAAATCACTATACATTTTGGTTCTCCCAGGGTGTATAGAAAAATTGGAACTATGAGCATCATCCAGTAATTCCATTTTTAGATCGGGTATATCGGGAACACAAAGTATCTTCCCAAATTTCAAAATTCCTTCTTCATACACAAATTATCTCAATCTCCCATCATTCACATCTTTAATCTTCTTTTGAAATTCTTCATCATCAGTCTGATAACTCTTAATCATTTCTAGTAATGATGGTTTGGAAACCATTTGAAAAACCATTGATGTTTCACCTTCCCTGGTTATTCCCATGTCCATCTTCACTAGATCCATGAAAATTGGATCCCTTTCAATTCTCATCACGTTCAAAACTCCATGGTCTTTTTTTCTCAAAGCATCTTCCACCTTGTTTGCTTTCCCCGGGTGGTAGTGTATCATAAAATCATAATCCTTGAGTAATTCAAGCCATCTCCTTTGCCTCATGTTGAGTTGTTTTTGTGAGAAAATATTCTTGAAACTCTTGTTATCAGTATAAATCTCACATTTTTTACCATAGAGGTAGTGCCTCCATATCTTCAAAGCAAAGATCACAGATGCTAACTCGAGGTCATGAGTAGGATAGTTTTGCTCATTAATTTTTAACTGTCGTGATGCATAGGCAATAACCCTATCATTCTGCATAAGGACACAACCAAGTCCTTTCTTCGATGCATCGCTATAAATAACGAACCCATCATTCCCCGATGGTAGATTCAATATAGGAGCATTGACTAATATTCTCTTCAGTTCTTCGAAACATTCTTCACACTCTTTTGTACAAACAAATTTAACCCCTTTACGTGTGAGCTTTGTTAATGGGTTAGCCAACCGGGCAAAATTCTGGACAAAACGTTTATAATAACCTACTAAACCAATAAAAATATATACCTCAATTATACTCATCGGTGCTGGCCATTCTTGGATTGCCTTGGTCTTAGAAGGATCGACAGAGATTCCATCTTTAGAGACAATATGTCCATGAAAAGATATCTCTTGAATCCAGAATTCACACTTGCTAAACATCCCATATAATTCATATCTTCTCAGAGTCTTTGGGATAATGTGCAAGTGATTTTCATGATCTTCGTAGATTTTGGATTATACCAAGATAACATCAATAAATACCACCAAAAATTCATCAAGATATTCCTTGAAAACTCTATTCATCAGATCCATGAATACAGAGGGTGCATTAGTCAATACAAAAGGCATTACTGTAAACTCGTAATGCCCGAACCTGGTTCGAAATGCTGTCATCAGAATGTCTTCATTCTTCACACACAACTGAGGGTATCCAGATCGAAGGTCAATCTTTGAAAAGTATTGATCTCCATGCAGTTGGTCAAATAAATCATCAATGTGAGGTAGGGGATACTTGATCTTTATTTTATAGCATTTATCTCCTTGTAGTCAATACATAACCTCATAGATCCATATCTCTTTTTAACAAAATGAACAGGGGCTCTCCATGGAGAAACACTAGGGAAAATAAATCCTTTATTACTAAATTACTCAAGTTGTTTCTTTAGTTCGACTAATTCCACAGTGGCCATTCTATAAGGGGTCTTCGTTATAGGCCTTGATCCAAGAATTAAATCAATGGAAAACTCAACTTCTCGTTCTGGAGGATGTCCAAGTAAATCTTCCGGAAATACATCTACATATTCATTCACAACAGGTACATACTCTATTTAAACATTCCTTTCCTCACCCACAGTCATTTCATTCTCTTCCTCCACAATAATTGAATTTAGTTGAGCTACTGGGGGTAGATCTAGATAAGAATTAGGTGGTGACGATTCTGCTCTAAAGATAGGGTGTTCCTTATCATCATCTCTAAAAATCGTAACCTCCTTCTTCTTAAAATAAATCTTCTCATCATAGTCCAAAAGCCAATCCATACCAAGGATTATATCAAACTCAATCATAGGTATGGCGATGAGATCAGCAGATAAAGAACATTTATGTGCTCTAATGGGGACTGATTCACAAAATTTTATTGCTATGATACTTCCCTTATGAGTTTTAACTGAAAACTCCCTTTTTAAATAAAATTGGAAATATCTAATTTTCTTAGAAAACAGTGAAGATATGAAACAATAAGATGATCCAGAATCCAATAATGCATTTTCTAAACTTGAGGAAACCATTAAATTACCTGCCACCATGTCTTTCGGTGCTTCTACCTCAGCAGTAGTGATAGCATAATCTTGGCCTTGATCCCTTGTCCTTTTCAGAGGTAAGTTACCCTGATGCTTAGGAAATTCATTTGCATAATGTCCCATCTCCCTGCGATTGTAGCGCTGAACATTGGAAACTTCCTTCTTCCCTTTGCAATCACGAGCATGGTGGCCTTTTTCACCACACTTGTAATAGACACTCATTCCCTTCAAGCAAGTACCGGGGTGTTTCTTCCCACATTTACCACAGGATGGATATTCAACCTTTCCCTTATTCCCCTTATTTCCTTTCCCAGATTGATCAGAAGATCTATTCTTCTCTTCCTTTTCTTTAAAGTCATAAGACTTTGAGAATTCTTTCTCTGTCTTGATAGCACATGAGACAATGTCTTCATATGATGAGAAGGATTGTGAGACTAATGCTCGACGGAGAAATGGTTTTAACCAATCAAAGAAATGATCAATCTTACTTCATGGGTTACGTATATAATCTCTAGCATACCTTGCTGACCTTGTAAATTTAGCCTCATACTTTGGGACATTCTCATCCTCCTTTTGTCTCAGACTCAGAAATTGCCTTTCCATATCTACTTGAATGTCACAAGGAAAGTATTTTTCTAAAAACTGATCTTTGAACTCACTCCATTCCATATTTGATACATCATCATCTTCCTTCACGTTTTGAATCAATGACCACCATTGATCAACATC
Organism: Viscum album; assembly: GCA_963277665.1. Taxonomy (NCBI): domain Eukaryota; kingdom Viridiplantae; phylum Streptophyta; class Magnoliopsida; order Santalales; family Viscaceae; genus Viscum; species Viscum album. Next base: position 1,110,570,985 of record OY728133.1, read on the forward strand.
TCCAGTGAGGTGGTAAACTGCCCTGATAACTTTATCCCTTTCACTACATCCCAAAGCCTGAAATATTTTCTCTAGGGAACTTATCCATTGCTCAGCTACTAAGGGATTTGTACTCCCATTGAATGTTGGTAGTTGTTTCCTCATTAAGCAATCTAACATTGATCCTCCACACTGTGGATCAGGGTGCACCATACGGGTATGTTTATTATTCATAACCTGAGTGAGTTGTCCCAATATTGTAATTAGCTGATCGGCACCAATTTCATCTCCAGCTCCACTATAATTATCTTGAACGGGAGGGAAATCCCTACATGGAGTGCGTGGATTGACACAGTTTCCATTTCTTACACTAGGTTCCATTTCTAAACAATGGCATAAACCAGATCAATTTATGAATCAAAATACATAATTTCATACTTATAAAACACTGAACATAAATTGAACTATTTATGGATATAATCCATATTCATAAAAATGTTTTCATTGAGGAAGTATATACTCATAAACCATTCATAATGATTTGTAAATAAAATGAGAGTTATCCTAATCATATCCCCCAGGAGTGTCGTAACCAAGAGTGCAGCAAGGCCCGTTGTCGTGCACCAGTTCCCGTTCGAGTCTCGCTCAAAGCGGTGTTTTCGGGTTTTACCCCTAGGTACATTTGTGCCAGAGCCACCTCCACTTGCTCGTATGCAGAGAAGGATTTATTTCTCGGAAAACTCACAAAATCTCTACAATACAAAAATTCTAGGAAGTTCTTCTATAATAATCCTAAAAGTCCATCTTAGTTTTATGTTCTCTAATCAAAGTTTATCTAAATCTAGCTTCCAAGGTTTGTACTAAACTTTCTCTGATAACAACTGTAACACCCCGGCCCCAGTTACCCAGAGTCGGTTCATTATTACATAACATTGGCATGATCATAAGAAAGATCAAATCTCGAAAGACCGATTGGTTTAGTATCCTTGGAAACACTAGATATATTCAAAAGTCATACATTAAATCATAAAAATGAAAACTACAATAACATCTTTTCTTCACATTCCACACTCATATCCTCACATACTATCACTGCAGGTCATTCATAAATTACTTCTTCACATCCTGGGAAAAATAAAACATAGAAAAGGGGTGAGCTCAAATGCCCAGTAAGGATAACAATATACCGGAAACTTTCATAAATAAGAATAAACATTGAAGGCAATGTATAACTAAAACAAGAGCATTTTAAACTTGAACTTCAACATAGTATGGAAAAAATAAAATGAAATAATTCCATTTACTTATTCACATTGATATTCTACTAATTTAATAATCACATGCAATATCAATAACCACTTTCATAATGATGGAATGCATAATTCCAGACTATCATAACCACATAGCCAAGGCCTCGTGCCACGACTACAAATAGGATTTTTCCAAGGCCTTGTTCCAAGACACTAGTTTGTCTCATGAGACCTACTGATGCATCGAGGAGCTATATCGGACTCCACCCATCACATATTAAGTCTAATGCATTCCCATATGAAAAGGTTCAAACATAACATAAACATTCATATTAAAACGAGAATATGAAATGTAAATACTTAATCCATAAACCACGTATGGTATAAGAATAACACATCCACATTCAAAAATATCACAAAACCTTCAATATAATATATAAGTTTTGTATCATAATAAATCAATTCCAATAAGCGTAAAATCCATCAAAGGATGTTGACATAGATGAAATCAAAACTCTTTTTAGAGAAATATCCCTTTCTATTTTGAAATTATTTAAGAGTCATATAAAATAAAACATTTCCTTTGAAAATATTCTTATAAGCTTTTAATGGAAGCTTCAACGATTTTATAATGGCGGAAAATAGCCGCACCCGCCGTATAAGTTAAAAACACATTCTTACATAAATTCTGTTGAAAAGGATAAAAAGAACCTTGTTTGGAAAATGATGGAAAGATTCCATTATAAACCTCTAATAAAAATTCAAAAAAGGGTATAAATTACTTTAACCCATATTCTGTAAATAGTAATAATGTTTTGAAAAACGTTTTTATGAAACATTGATGTGGATGATAAAGAGACCCCATTAGATTATTACGAATAAACAACCTCGGATAATGAAGAGATTGCGAAATAAACCATTACCTTGTAGTTTTCCTTTGTTGGGGGTAGGTTAACCTCTTGTATAATGGTGAAATAATTGTTAGTAAATTCTTCAATAATCATATACATTAATATGATATCATATAAGATCTTTTAACATTGATTTGTTAATAATATCTTAGAATTATCGTCTTTTCGGGTGTTAACTTACTCGTTTTCTTTTATATGTTTTGTTTCATAAGTCGTGTTTGTTATGGATAGGTTGTATCTTATTCGTATACAGAATGATATAAAGTCCTTAAATACTATTATTAATCATCAAATGATATTTATACTTGAATGGATACGATGGAGAATGAATCTCATCGCGTTCGTGGAGACGGTAGTCCGTACGTACGCACGAGCGACAATATCATTATTTTGATATTAAAATAATATATAAATGGATGTTATATATTATATACAGAATCATTATCATGTAATATTTATTATTTACATGAATTACACATCATTATTATACCCATCCAAATAATAATTTATTGAATAACAATTACACCACGACGTGGAGACGGTAAGCTGTACTTACACACGTATGGTGACATGTCATTAAAAGGATGGATATAATACTGAATATGGTTGTACCATATTTATAATAATAGTACAGTATATAGGATATACTAGATTAATTTTTTTAGAATGGGAAAAACAAAGAAATAAGAAGAGAAAGAAGAAATGAACTTGAAAAAGGGTGGTAAAATCATTACCTCTTCTTCGGATTCTTCCATTTGATTTGATCAAAAGGGCTCCATAAGTTGTCTTTCTGACTAAAGGAAGGCCTATAGGATGAATTGAGGGATTTATAGAGAGTATTTGGGTAGAGATTTTCCGAACCAAAATGATTTTAAGGTGTGAGTTAATGAGAAGGGAGAGTTCCCTTTTATAAGAGGGGTGAGGGGCACCTTTGGAAAAGCTAGAAATATTATTTTATAATAAATTCATATACAGTTTCTAATGGCTAAAAATGGATTATTTAAATTTTAATGTGGGGATGGGTCGAAAAACACTAATAAAATAGAATTTAGACAGGTTTGGGTTACAAAATTAACCTTATCTTTAAGTATTAACTCTTAGATACTTAGTTTCACTTTTACAATGTCTCTTTGTATTTTTATATTATGGTAAATAAACATACTATATACATCCAAGAGACCCCCAAGTTGTCAATTAATGATACACTTATCATGATATAAGTCTCTTTGCCGAACCTTAGGTTTTTAGGAATTTAATATCAATTAATAATATAATATTTGTTTTAAAAACTCTTTTATATCAATTTTGACACTATTCAATAATTGATTTTTTTAAAAATCATAACAGAATGATTACTTCTAAAATGGTTTATTAAATAAATTCTAACATGTCATATTAACCTATAAAATTAGTTTAATTCATAAAAAGTCTCAAATTATATTTATTTGGTTATTTATAATATCAAATATTTTAATTTTTCACTATTATATTAATTACTGCATCATCATTGTGTCATAAATAAATTAACTTATTTAATGTAAAAAATTATAAATAAAATATAATTATGTAGGAAATATTTTTATCTTTGTAATTAATATTTACAATCGAATTTATCTTATATATACCCCTATATTAAAAACATTTTAGTAAATAAACATTGATTTTAACACTTTAAACTCTTCTTTGAATTAAATAATAAAAATGTCCTAATCTAATCCAAATGGTCCTAAATGATAATATTTTATTCATAAGGTTGTTTTTGGTCGAGATACACTTGTCCAATATAATTAGGACATGTTTTAGGGTAATATTAATATCATTTTTACCCTTAATTACCCTATTTACTTTTAACCATGGTAAATAAAAGTAAAAAGTTAATATTCACCAAAAATTATTTTCATCTCATTGAATGAAATTTTACTACTTGATATTAATTGTGCCTCTCAAATTTTTGAAATTCCATTCACAGAAGTGGTAAAATTATGTTTTATGACAAATTCAGTTTTCTAACTACCACATAGTGGTTTCACTATTCATCAAAAATTGAAGTTTTTCAGAACAATGCCAAAATTTTACCCTAAGCTATAATTGATATTCCGAATTAAAAAATGATGTATATTTTAAAAAATTCCAAACATAAATGTTTTATTAATAAATTTTATAATTAATTCCCTCTGTCACAACAAATAGCATGTTTTTAAGAAACAATATATATCAAAAGATTGACAATTGTTTATGTCCAATTTCAAAGTGAAATTAACTATAATGAACACCATTGGATAAAATAATAAAAATATTTTATAATTATATTGTAAAACCACTCAAATTCATAATTTATCACTGTTAATTATTTTGTTTAAAAAAGTTGTTTTTAATTAAAATTTAGTAATTTTCACTATTCATCAAAATATTAAAGTTATCCGAAAAGTACCAAAATTTTACCATAGGCTAAATTCGACACTCCGAATCCAAAAATGAAGTCCATTTTGAGAAATAAAATTTCTAAAATTTTAAAAAGTATGTATTACTATTTACAACGGCTAGTTTGATTGGTTATGGTGCGTGTTAGAACTCGATGTTGCGTACAACATACGCTATTGCATTATTCAAAGAGAAGTGTACCGTAGAAGCTTGGGGTGTTAGAAAAGATGTATTTATTTCAATATCAAACCCATAATATAGTAATCCTAGTTATTATTGTGAGATAAATTAAAATCCACATATTTTGGCACTACTTAATATGAAAAATGACTATTTAAGGTCATGTGACAAGGACTAAAACATGAATTTTTATGTCAAGTGATATGGATAAATAGGAGAAAGGTTTATGTTCAAAGATAGTGTGAGACATATGTTGATGTTGCCTAAGTAATAAGGAATAGATATGGTCTCCCATGTGGATATGACCATACAAGTAATGTATCCTGGAAAACATTTATAGTATATTTGGATGTTGTTTTTGTACATCATAGAGGCTTCCAATAAAACCCATTTAGTTTGGAATAAAAGAATCTATAGTTTTTTTAGTTGGGGAATACCCCTTATAGGGGGGCCATTTAATTGGATATGATTGGGAATTACATGAAACTCTAGACCATGAACTTGATTCTTCATCCACAATATGGACCTTTAAATAAATAGTTTTGGGGATTACACATGTGAAGATTCCTATTTGAGGTATGAAATTATGTGGATATCCTGATATCCAATTGCCTCTAATCCCACAAGATTCTTGATCAGTGTAAACAATATGAGGAATATGTATATCTAAAGAACATAAAATACAATTTTTTCTACTAATGAATGGATATTGGATCCTAAGGGGGAGAGTGGTATTTGAGTGTGTCGATAAAACCATTATATTTTGTAAGACACGGTTGTCACATCTAGTAACCCATCCAACTATATCCTAGGATGAGGTGAATAAGGGAAAGAGTGTCACCTCCTACAAGAAAGTTTATCAACTTACATAAAGAGGTATGCTCGTCCTATTCCCCATGGAAGATAAGAGTAATCATAACTAGCCCTAATCAAATGGAAAGTCCATTGGTTCCACAATATCCCTTGAATGGGGAGTTTCACATGGGCACCTCTAAGGTCGAAACCCACGTTACCATGATAATGTAGAATTGAATAGATTCTGAGGATCATCCTTTTTGTAAAGGATACACATGTGACTCCACCTACCAAGGGTATATGGAATCGAGAGGACATTTTAATGTTCCAGATGATCTGATTACACAAGTCAGGTGTCATTGGTAGAGGTATTGGCCTTATGCCGTTATATTTGTTCATGGAGGGGCCAATATGGGTCCCAATGACAAAATAGAATGATTTATTGGTGTTGGAGTGTGGAACACCCAAGGATGGCCTGTTCAATGTGCCATGTTCTTACATGGGATGTGGTTCCCTCCAAATAACATTTTACAATGTGGGTGAGGTCATCATCTTCACAACGTTATGATAAGTGGACTAGAGGTCAACCTGTGAACCGTGTTTCTATATAGTTATATGTTCCGCATACGTATATATTTTCTTTGTTGGGTCATGTTCCTACCACATTGAATTTTGGTATGTGGGATGAGGTTCCCCTAGCATAGGATTTTACTATGTAGAGTACTAGTCTACAAAGGGGGTATCTATTTACGCCCCATGAAATGGTATCCACAATGGGTTTTTCAGTTCATAGGTGGATGGATGACATATTATTTCCTTCTTAATGATACACGATAGATTTTTACCTATAGAAAATAGAAATTACTATGCTTTGGTCTCATTTGGTCTCTCTTGTGATCTTTTTTTATCCTTCATCTATTTCTCCCTTTTTCATCCCACCTCAAGAAGTTTTTTAGAATAATGTAAATGATGGATAGTGGCATGGTCAGTCATCCATGGTGGTCCTCAAAGATTTTTTTGGTATATAATGAGGGATTCTCAAACCCTCAAACAATTTAATTAACATGGGAAGTAGTTCATTGGGACAGAAGTCCCTTTCTATCCCCAAAAGCAACTTGGTTTCTTTAATGGGTGTTTGGTTATCATCCCATCCCAAAAACTATTTCATTCATGGGGGTACAAATCACCATCAAGACCCATAAAGTATTTTTGATTCTTCCACTAGAATCCTTAGTGTTGTCTCATAACATGAACTCATTCACTTTCAAGGTGCTTCATGAAGCAGTGGAAATCTATGTTGACTGGTGGTGCATGAAGAAATTTTCAATTCGTGAGACCAACACATCCATCAATGATTTTAACCCATGGAATTTTTTTTTGAATTCTTCCTCAAAATGTTTTCTTCATTTTTCCAAGTTAATGTAATCTTTATCGTCTGGTATGTAGAAATTTTAGGACACAATATTTTGGCACACACATATATAAATGATAATGGGTGGGGTCCTATACTTCTCTTCAATGTGATTGTTTGGGTTTTATATCTCTTGAGACAACAAAATTAATCAAGTAAGGAATGATCACTCTATAATTTGAATCAAGTAAGGAATAATATCTCAAAAAATATAATCAGTTAGGGATCATTTCTTTACATTGTTAGGGGAATCAGGATGTGATTTCTTATCCCATAAGAAATCCTTTCCTATCCTTATGTTTGTTCCACAAATTTTTCCTATTTTATGATTTATATCCAATCTATAATAAATGTTTATGACATTCCATACTCTAAATATATTCCAATTTTTTATGTTATGATTTAATGCCTTGTTTTCTTTTCATCATATGCTTATAAGGAATGTTTTGTTGACTGTTATTGGGTCTATTGTTTCTATGGCATGATTCATATTGGTAAATAATGATTTATGATTTTCACTTTTGGTCCCATTATATTTTTGTCTGAAATTATCCCTAACTCATTTTTAGTCTCATTTTTATAATCTAATGGATTTGATTCATTGATATATTTCACTAACTGAGAATTTGATCTCACTATCCTCTTATGTTTCTATTACCTAGGTTATGAAGATGATTATAACATTTGAGACTCCTATACGGGGTATTGATAATCATGATTATGGAGAAATTCCAACAACTGTTTTATAATAATAATTGTATGTAGATGAAATTTAAAAAAATAATTCTTTGGTACATGGTTTGAATGATGTTTTTTGAGATATACTTATTTAACATGCAATTATTTTAATATTTAGGGTTTTCATCTTGGATCTCTATATAGAACAAGGTAACTGATGCTCTAAGTAGGAAGGTTCATGCTACCATATCAACTTTGTTGATTGAATAAGTCCCAATACATAGATATTTATTAAATGTTGTAAACTGAAATTGGAATATACAGAGATAAATCAACTAATATTAAAATGTGTCCTCAACCATATATTCATGTAATGAACAAATAAGATAAAAATAAGAATATATTGATACATAAGTAGGATATAAATATTTGATATTTGTAACTTGATTGAAATTCAGTAAGAAGATCTAAAACTGAGATATGATTCATATACACATTGGATTTGAAGAATGAGATATTAAATGGTGTACATATCTCATTATTCTATATTTATATAGTAAGTACTAGGATGTATATATTTCATAATAATCACTTCTGTTGGGAAAATATAAATGGAGTCATTATAGAGTATATATTTTAATTCTTGTAAATCTTGTATATAGTGGAGAAATGATATATGTATAAGGGGATGGTGTTACCATTTCCTTTAATGGTGTATAAACTAGTTTATATCACCATGGACTTCCTTGTAGGACTCCCCATGATGTCTAAATTCGATTAGTAAATTTGGGATGTAGATGATTACCATATAAAATTAGATCACTTTATTACTATTTAATATGATTTCTCACTCGATCAACTTGCTAAGATATATATTAAGTAATTGATAAGGATTCATGAAGTAAAATTTTTTATTTCGTTTGAACGAGGTCTAGGGTTTACACCAATGATATGTATAATCCTTTAATTATCATTAGATAAAAAGATGAGATTCAACCTTGCTTATGATCCTTATACTGGTGGATAATATGATTGTACCATTAAATATGAAAAGGATGTAATATGAACCTATTAAGTGGATTTAAAATGAAGATGTAATTAACAACTTTCCTTTGTAGAGTTATCATATAAGAATAGTTTCTATTTATCATTCAAATTGAACCATATATGGCTCTATGTGAGAAGAGATATAGAACACAAATATATTTTAATTGTGTTTTAGAGAATAATATACTATGTGATATTTTCCAATATATTTTAGTGAAATTTTAAACCATTTATAAACACATAAAAACTGCATGATCTCTGTTGAAGAGATATGGCGATACTCATTGGTTATATTTGGATATTGATGTCAACAAAAATGTATTCCTTTGAATGTCGCTATGGGATTGGTTTATGATATTTTTTATTAATGGAATTTTACGATCCAGATACATTGAACCCTTAAAAATCATTGATAATATGTGGATAGTATCTTATCATATTTTACATCCACCAACCCTATCCCATGTTCATGGTGTGTTCAACGTATCATTGTTAAAGAAGTATATACTAAAACCTTCACATGTACATAACATAGAAAGAGTGAAACTATATCCTTATAACTATTATGAGGAGAAACTTATACGAATCATGGATCATAGTGATAGATTACTAAAAATCGTATCCAATCACCTATTTCAAGTTCTCTAGAGGAACGATTAGTTTTATGTTGTAATTTGGGATCCTTAGTATGCAATGACGTGGAATTATCCTCATTTTTACTGTGAGTAATGAAATTTAATGTATTAAATTCTCTTACGAGGCATAGAAGATAACACCCCTAGACTAAAGTATATATTTCCCTTTAAATAAGTACCTTGTGTTTGACAAGTTGTAATACAAGAATCCATAAAGTTAAAAAATAATGATATATTTCATTAAAATAAATATAATAATTCCACATAAAACATTAAAACATATTTATAATTCAATGGGAAACATGATTAATATTTTTAAAACATAAATTAAATAAAATTATATTAATTAATTATGAATCATTATTTTTAAGAAATGTATTTTAGTTGATTACATATTATTATTATTGGTATGTAATAATTATTTCATACCAAGGAATTTATAAAAGTGAATGGTAATAAGGTAATTTTTTTTATTTTAATGTGATGTTATTAAAATCATTTAATATTGAATCAAGATAATTATAAATCTTTTATTGTATTTAATTTGTTTTAATCATTATAAATTAAATTGATATCCTTTATAAAATATGTTCATTAAAATGTTTCAATGTACAAAAAAAAATATTCACCATCATTTAATTATTAATTTTCATTAAATAGAAATAAAAAAATTTATATTTATAATATATTATTCCTATTAAAACAATGGGTTCAATATATTTTAAGTATTCATTTAAAATATAAATTTATCATATTTTGAAATATAATTATATCAAATGGATTCTAAATTTATAATCTGTAAGTTGAAATTAGGTGAGAATGTCAATTTCATTTTTAGGCTTAAAAATAAGATACTGAGGTAAAATTTTGGTTTTCAACTTATTAGAAAAATGAGGTCAACCGGTTAACCCAAGTGGTAATGTGTAAATATATCATGAAACCATACCAAAAAATTGTTCAAATGAGGGAATGTAATACCCAAATCCATTATTGATCACTTTGTATCCTCTTTCCTATGAGAATAAAATTTTTTATATAGGCAAAATAATAAGACATTACATAATCAAGTATCATTAGACTAAAATATGCATTCTTACATTCTAAATGATAATTTCGGTTTATATTTTCAGGTTATTTTACCTCACCCTTATATAAAAAACACATTTATTAAAAAGTGGACACTTCAATTTAGAATCAACATTCTCACAATTTAAGTCTGTTAAAATGAAACAAATTTTATTTAGATAAAAAATCTTCAAGGATTTAAACTAGTCTTATTATTTGTTCTTACTCATACTTAAACCTTGTGAACAAATTTAAATATTTTGGATGAAAAGAAAAGGAAATCTTTAGGAAATAATGGAAAAAAAACCGTCTAGTAAAAAATATGAAAACACAAAAAAATTACCTTTTACCAAATAACATGTTTCGAATATAAGATAAATCATATCAACATAGGGAAATGCACATTTTTATCCAATAAAAAATTTAAAACACATAGAAAGAAAACAGTAACACTTGTATAAATCATAGAGAATTTTATACATAAAAATTGATAAAAATAACTAGATATTATTTAAATACGTAGAATAACACACCCTAGGTAACTCCCTCTTTCCATACTTTTATGAAAATGAACATTACCCAATTCATTGGAGAGCCAAAACATTCTCAATAATCATATATGTTTTGTCTAATTCAACAATAATATTAGATATATTTGGATAACCTATCTTCATATATAATTATCAACTGCTAAATAATGATTAAAAAAATTAATATAAAAACTTTTAATCAAAAAACCCTTGAAAAAATCTAATGAACCCATTTGAAAAAAAACTTTTTGGATATTGTACCACCCTTTCCTTTTAAAAACACATTTTCAAAAGTAAAATACCCATAACAAATAGAAATGGGGTTTCATTTGAAGATATCATTGAAACATATAGTTAAATATATACATAAAATGTTATTTATGGTGATGTGTAAATATATTTATTTTATATAAGTTAATATATAACATTCCTTTTTCATTTTTTAAATAAAGTAAAAACATTCCATTTAAATTGCTTAGACAAGTTCCTTTAAAAAATGAAAGAAATTAAAAATAAAATTAAAATATACTTTAAAATTCCATTATTTCTATATAATTACATATATAATCTAATTTTATGAATATTGGAATTAATGAAAAATATTATTAAAATAGATATTAAAAACATTTTAAAATTGGGTTTTTAGAAAAGTTTCCCTTTCCATGAGTCTGAATCGACACGTATGTATTTATCATCCTGAAAAATAAATTATGTTAATTACTTAATATCTCAGTATTCTATTTCATTTATATTATATTTTTTATTTCGTTTATTAACATTTTATATTCAATTATTTAATCAATTAGATTCACGTCATATGTTATGTTGATATTCAACTAATTTGTTAAAAATGACATTGGTAGGATGACTAAGTTTAATGTCATCTTTTTTATCACATCATGAAAAATAAATCATGAAATAATTATAATATTTATACATATATTATGCTTTTGAATCCAAAAATTTAAAATGGCTATAAAATATGAATTATTTTACTACCATGTAGACAATAGGTCATACACACGTATGATTAACATTTTGATTTTTTCATGAACATGATAAAAGTATGATTATAATTATATTGTAATCAAATAATTATTTTTATATAATAAATATACATTTTTTCTATCAAAGCACTTATATTTACATCTATGTGATGTGGTAATGAAAAATGAATCACATTGCTTAATGGAGGTGTTAGTGAACACATACACATGAATGATGTTATAATTTTTAAATAAATGAAAATATAAGAAACTAGTTGATATATTACTGATATAGATTCATTATTATTCCATTCATTTCATATAAAGACATTAAATAGATTATTGTAAATATTATTGAATGTTGGTGAGGGAAAACGAATTTCATCAATTCATGAGGTGGTATCTTTTATATACACACATAATGAGTTCATTTCCCATTTGATGGAAGAGGATATTGACAGAGGTTTTTAAATCAAAAAAATAAAATCTTAGTATATTGGAGTTACTTTTTTATATAAAAATGATTAAATATTTTTTAATGATGATAAATCTGAATTAAATCATAAAAATATATTAAAATATATACCTTAACTTCGGATAACCACCTTTTCTTTATACCTTTAGTACTCTAACATCATTATTCATCAAAAAATAAGAACTCCCATAATTTGGGAATAATTTATGTAAGTTATTTTGATATTTATTTGATGTAAAAAATGGATCTTTATGTGTGTAGGGTGGAGGAGAGGGTGTGAATTTTATAAGTGGGGGAGTGGACATACTTGGTAATATTGAAACATTAAAATATATTAATTTATTACTTTATAAAATTACTTAGAAAATAAACCATTTCAGAATATGATATTATATTAGGTCTAAATATGGCTCTTAAATATGATTTTGAAAAAAAATTAAGTCATTTTAACCATTATCACTTTAGTTTAACACTTCGATAAACCTATTTTTGACCTCGATCGTGATAACATATTTTTATTGATATTACTATTCATTAAGAAAAAAATGTTGAACTTATTAATAATATTAATTAACATGGTTCCAAATATTGAATCAATTTTTATAAAAATATATTGAATATTTTGGATGAATTAAGTTTAAAACTAAACCCACAAAACATGATTTATTTGTTTTGGGAGAACTAAAAAATATTTTTATACAAAATTCAAGACTAAATTTGATTAAAATAATCCCATTTTTTAATTAAAAATTTTAATGAAGTAATTTTACTATTAAACCAATTAAAGAAATTTAACATTAATTTTTTTGAAACAACAAAGGCAGTTTCAATAAAAATCAATATTACACAACATTAAAACTAAAAATAAATCATTTGAAAAAATTCTCATAAAATCACTCTAGTATAATTTATATAAGATTATTAAAGAGATTAATTTCTTTTTTCTAATTTAAGATTCCAAAATTTATAAATTACTTTTTTAAATAAACTAATATAATAAAAAATTGAATTTATATTGTAAAAAAGTATTTACTTTTAGATTGTAATATTTCATTAAAATTTTTACCATGAATATAGTTTTGTAATATCTAATTCCAAAATATTAACAAAACATGAAATTTATTGTGTATTAAATTAAAATGGGTTTTTACATTTTTAGTCCTTCTGGAAACTACATCCTCTGAATTTTATTCAACATATAAATATGTGGAGATATTTTTCCTTTATAGCATTTTCTATTCTCTTGTTTCATCATGAACAATATGATTTTTCCTCAAAACCATAACAATATTAATTATATTATCCCTCATCACTTGATCTCTGTTGTCATGATTATTTACTAGCTATTCCTCATAGTAAATTTTATCTTCCAACTATTCTACTTTAAGACAAAAAATATGATACTCATCAAAAACATATTTTCTTAGTAATGAAACATGAAATAATTAATACAATTGAGATAAACATAGAGTATAGGACACTTAGTAAGAAAATTATCCAAAATTCAATAGGATTTTTTATAGTACAATAAACTAGATAATTCTATTCCTTTTTCACCAAACCACATAACACGTATATATATATATATATGTAATTTGATATAATCATTATAACATAATTGTAAAAAAATATCTTTTTTTTAATGTAATAAAAATAACTTTTCACCAATCTGTAAGATTTCCTAATGTGATACTGAATCATCATTAGATTCATAACCACCTATTCTACAATCTCTAAAAAATAATTCATTTTTCAACATTATCCCAACAAGATGGAGTTCGACAGCACTTTCCATATTCTTCATCAAAAGGCTCTATTTCAAAAAAGTAATAAAGTACATTATTATATGAAAAACCTAACTAATAAATGATATTGATCCCAACATGCCAGATTATCTATTGAATAAGATCATATAATATACTCAAAATATTAAATCGTTATTTCATAATTTCCCAAAAATTGAGAATAAATGTTCGTAGGGAAATATAATTCAATACACAATGACATTTACAAGACATTCTAAAAATAAATATAAAATAAGGATTATATTAGATATAATAGGGAGAGTGAATATCCATGTAATATGGCTACCTCCTTGAGATATATTCAAGAAATATGAAGTAAGAACATATTATCTCAAATATTAATGATATTTATAGATTCACTCAATAGATCGACAATAAATGAAATTCATTTATTACCTTGAGATATCTTTGGAAATACCACCATGAAATAAATGTATATATTTTCCCATTTCCAGTCTTTCATTGTAAAAGGTTGAAGTATCACTTTTATTAATTTTTATTGATATTTAACCTATTTAAAATTCATAGATTTCATGGTAATATCTATAATATATTTCATTACTCCATCCCACCAGTAATACTCTTGACTGTCATTATATATATTAGTACTACCTGGATAACAAAAAATTGAAGAGAACTATGGTTTACTTAAAAAAATACTTTTTCAAATAGGCTATAACTATCACAAAAACCCATTTTACAAATTTAAAAATACATCTCTTGTCAATTTTATATTTAAGAAAAATTAAATTAATTACCTTTACTACCATTTCATACAAAAAACGGTGTTTCTTTTTTAGATTTATTAAATATTTCTGACAATGAAAACAACACAGAAACCAAAAAAAAAAATTTAAGTTCATTCTTGAACAATTTCTAGGCCATAATTCATTAAATAATTTTTTAAATGATCGTGTTCTTAAGATATAATTGTCAATGATACATTATCTCTGTGAATAAACTCATAAAAATACATTGATTGATTTTTCTAGATGGTATTTAATCATACAATCATAATCATTTATGAGTTCCTACCATCATATCTTTTTCGGGTTCAAATATTTATTAGTGAATACATACATAAAAAGTTTATGACCAATATATAATACAAAATTTGCCCCATTTAAATGATTACTCCATATTTTTATAGGAAAACCCACAAAATCTAATTCTTGATAATGTGTACTATCATATAAATCATGAGGATTCAGTGGATGTAAATAATAAATGATTACCAGAACATTAAAAACCATAAAACAAACAATTACCATCAAATAATCATTAATGAAGATAGAAATTTTAACATTTTTAGAGGTGAGGTCCAAAATAGGATCATTATATAATCATCTTTTTAGTTCCCTATATCAATAATCATATTATTTTTTCTAGATGAAGTTCACTCTATTTGAGGTATTCTTATTTTGTTTAATAGATAACCAAATATAGTTTTCAACAAAAAAAATAGTCAAAACAAACCAATCTAGGAAAACGTAAAATATCTATGATATATAGGGTATCTTATATTCATCAAAAACGTTTTTATTAGGTTAAATAGTTTTGGAATCATTAAAATAGTTTTCTTGGGGAAATAAATAATCTAAGACAAAAATAAAAATTTTGTAAAAAATTCTATATACATTTTTTCTTCAATGGTTTATAAAATAACTCCGAGGTGTTTTCAAAACTCTTCATGATTTTAGAGTATACCAAAATATCATTAAAAACAAAATCAAAAAATATTCAAATAGTCAAGGAAAATTATACTCAAAATATCCATGAGTATAGATAGTGATGTAGACAACCAGATGGGAATAACTCAAAACCCATAGTTCTCATATCTAGTCCAAAATATTGTCCTCATAATAACGTATTTCCTTCAACTTGAACTGATGATATCCTAAATTGATACGAATAATTAAAAAATATTTTTTCCTGAAATTAGATCAAATAAATTATCAATATTAGGAAAATGATTCTTGTTCTTAACAATGATGTTATTCAAGACACTATAGTTAAAAAAATTATAACTGAACCATCAATTTTTTTAAAAATAAAAATAGAACTCCCATTGTTCATGTAATCGGATGAATGAAACATTTATCAAGAAACACATTTACTTTCATTTATTCAAAAATTCGACCATTAACCATTTGATATGGGGGTTTTGAATGTGGCTTAGCAGTATAACCTAATTTGTTATAAAATGAGCTGCTCGATCAATAATAAAACAAGAAAAATAAAAGTAAATACATCCATATATTCATCCACTACTATCACATGACTAATTTGATGAACTTATTTCATTTAGAAAACATGAATTGTATTACCTTCACTTCCATATTTAATTAGTTTCTCAACTTCATGATATTTGGAAAAAGATATGAAATCATTGAATACAACTTTTTTACCACTGAAATCTATCTTATACTGATATACTAAAAATCCCCCATCAAAAAAGTAATATGAAACTATACAAAGATTAGTTAAGAAATATTTTTAGGAAAAAATATACCACTGATAATAATTGTATGATTCTTATAAATCTGGGATTCATTAATACATACACCGAGAGATTCAACCACAATTTCTATCATCCATTCACGAGGTGATGTTATAATTTTCATTATAAATTTATCTAAGATAATATAATGAAATGATCATGATTCGAAAAGGTAATTGATATAATTTTAATAAATATTTAACATACTCATTACTATTTAATTAAAAATATAAACACTAACAAAATTACTAGAAAATGATTTTACCCCACCCTTTTTTTTCAATCATGGTGATTTCCATCTTGAGTAACTAACATCAGACACATGTTATCATAATTCCCAACTCATTTCAATTTACAAATCTCATCAATGTTTTTCTATATATCACCACATATTTTGATTTTTAAGGATTTTACCTTTTATAGTCATGAGCTCTATAAAAAAACATTTCACACATGAAACATTTTCCTAATCCTATCATAAATTCCCTAAAATAATTTTTATCATATTTGGAACATGTTTGGGGATTACCTCAAGATTTCATAGTTTATTTTTTATCCATTATTTTAATATTTACCACATCTTAGTCTTTTCATCTTTAGTAACTTTTGACACAGCAAACTCCATCTCTACTTTCCCAGTATAATGAAGAACATTGAATAAAATTTAGAATCTCATGAAGAAAAATCTCTTCATAATAATGATATCAATCCGTAGTAAATATATAAATTTTAATATCAAGGTCATGAATACAATATAGTGTGTTCCCAGCAAGTCAAATAAACATTTATTCATTTATGAAAATAGAACGATCTTCCCTTTTCTTTAATCAGATGACTTGTTTCTTTATTTTGAGTAAAAACCCCTTAGGGAAATATATCTCTAAAAAATATCATAAATATATCCCTTTCTACGGAATCAATATTTTCTCTCCCTCCTTCTCTCTAATGTTTATAACTAATGACCTCCATTCACTAGCTTCACACTCATAAAGATTAATAGAAAAGGAGACATTTTTATGTTATAAACATCCCATAATTTTTAATATCTATTCTACATCATTGATTGATCCTTTGTCTATAACTGGATCTGAGGTTCTATAGAGATTCAATAGGTATATTTCATAGAATGATCAATTATAGGCATGTTCATCTGTAATAAATTGTCTTTCTCTTTAACATAGATGCCATCAACAATTATATCCTATGTTAAATGATCCATCACTGTAAAAAATTACTCAAATATAATTAAAATTAATCTAGATGTCTTATTTGGAAGGATATTTTCATCTTGATACCTTCCTACATAAATATACTTATTTCCTTTTTGGAAAACCATTCTAAACAGACATATATTAGATAAATCAACATATTAATCTACATATTATATACCATTTCGACCTAACCATAATGTATAATCACTCAAGGTTAGTCATTTTATATTATACTATCATATAAAGTTATATAAAACATCACTATAATACCAAAAATAAAGACCCGCCTTTAAAAAATTACATAATCTAGTGTCTCTATACTATAATACACACTCATACATTCTCATTGATATTTTATGGTTATTAATTTATTGAATTAGGTCATAAATCTTACATAACCGACCCATACAATATAAAGTGGGAACAAACACTCAGTATTCATTTCTCCCATAATAAAAGCTTTTAAAATGAAATATATTTTTTTACAGGATAATATTTATGACATTAATCATGACTTCTTATTTTTTTCATAGTTATCCGTCAACCCAATGAAAATATTTTTAATTTAACAGATAAGAAAGAAAATCTCATTATGGGATGTAATATTATATAATATTTTAGTCTAATAAAAAATTCAAACCCCATAAAATGTTTACATTTATTCAAATACTCTTTTATCTTATTAAATAAGTCATATAAACATGGGGAAAAAAGTTTTTCTCTAAATGAAAACTATTAAAAACTAATGAATGATAATAATAACCCTTTTAGGAATCTTTAATAATTTTATTAATAACCCATTACAGACATAATTATATCCTAGTTAAATCCATTGGATAAACCTAGATAATTAAGTCCCACCCATATTCCATTGAATACCAAGAGCATTACACAAATATTTGGAAAACTATAATGGGCTCAAACTTGTTGTAAGATGTATCGGGATTACTAGTAAAATAATTTTTATCATTCAAACTCAATATATAAATTTTATTTGGAACACACATTATTATCTATAATAATTAATTATTGCATCATGAATAAAACATTTTAATCTTGTTCTTTTCATTATTAAAAACTTAAAAAACTTTTTTGAACCCATATGAATAACTATTTTCAATAAATCAATACCCCTTACTTTCAGAAACCCATATTAAAAGAAATATTACTTGAAAGAAGTTAAAGTGTGATTTTATTTGAAAAAATCTGTAAATATTATAATTGAATAAATTCATCATATGTTGGTCCTGATGGAGGAAAAATCATTCAATGTTCTGTATGTTAAAATTGAACATTCCTTTTTCACTTTTGTAATAAATTTAAAATCATTAGTTATAAAATACATAGTAAGAGTATCATGACTCGACCCACACTGGGGTTAGATATGCAAATACCGGAAGCCCCCCTCCATAGGCCAGGGGTTGTGACTAGCATCAAATGCACAACAATCATAGGGAGTACCTTTCCTGCGATCCTATACACACACACCCACAAACAAATCAATGAAAAATTGTACATAAAAAGGAAAAGATACAACATTTTTATATATAAACCATAAATATGCATCGACCTTTAAATTGTACAAGTACATAAAAGTAAACTAAAAGGAAAAGGGAAAAAATACACATTAAACTAAAAAAATTACACAACCTGGTGACATGTGGAAAATTAAAATAGCTAAAAATTCCTCTCTACTAGATCATAAGCCATAAACACCACATGTTGTCGAAGCGGCCATATCTTTTAGATTCTTTGATGTCACGATCAAAATTTTATCGTCTGTAAGGGAACAACAACTGTGGGAAAATTCCAAGTGTTTGTGAGTATAAAAATACTAAATAGGATGCTTCGGATGCTCTTGGAAGTAGAAAATTATGTATTGAGGGGAGAACTAGATAGAACAAGGCACATCAAAAAAGTGTAGAGCCCAAAATAATAAGATAGTGAAAGTAAACTCATCCAAACACAAGGAACTCTAAATGATGAGAAGATGAAATTATCGTCACATCTTCGATACCTATAGTAGAATATTATACTCATCTTACCACGAGAAGATAAACATGGAAAGAACATGGCATAACTCGTGAGTCTCTACCTTTCCTGGAAGGAGAGTAACCAAAATCCAATGAGTTATTGCTGAAATAGGATACATATATATGCTCAGTCAAAGAATACCAAACAAAACAGAGTAAGTGAACATCCATCTCATGGCTTATCCTAGTTAATGAGTCACCAACAGTTATAGAAGTAACCACCTAGGATGACTAGAATCCCTCATGTGATCCCTGAACACAAAAGTCAAAGAGAATCAATCACCACACCTTGATACTATCCACATTGGCCAGATCTATCTCTCTCACATAGTTTTAGGTCACACCATAAGGATGCATCTAGGTGGTAAAGTTCCACCTCTAACTCATGTGTCTAATGTAATTTCAATGAAAGTCTCACCACTAATCCATAGAAAAAATTATTATACCCAAAGTAGAGGAAACACACCCAAGTGCTTTAGGGGGATTCCAGTTTAACTTCATCATAGAGGACCCACACCCTGATGCATGGTTTGGATTCCACTCTTTTTTATCAATGACCCTCTCCCTAGTGTGTTAGGGGGTACCCCTTGAAAGTAGCTAATAAAGGACCACACCCATACTGGTGGGGTATTTCACACTTATTGTCATAAATAACCCAAGCCCTAGTACATCAGTGGGATTCAACTCTTATTGTAGTCCTAGAAGACCCACACCCCAGGGCGTCATGGGGATTCCACTCTCATAACAGTTCTATTGGTCCTGAAACCTAGTGCGTTGGGGGGGATTCCACTTTAGGTCACTGAGGGCTAATGCCTAACCTGATAGGGGGTTCCATTCAGAAGGTATCAACGGACTATACTGGCTATCCCTAGTGGATGGTACCTCTCAGAAAGCATTAATATTCTATCACCTGATCACTATTATCATCAGCCATCACCTAAATATGCATCAGATCTAAAACATCTCATATCGTATCTCAAAATCCACTATAGATGGATCCATCATGTTCTATATGGAACGTCAGTAAGGAAAGACTACTCTCATTCAAAATATACTTCCAAAAACAAGATATACAAGAGGAAGAATATTCATAGAGTGGTAAATGACATGTGTGGGGCCAAAGTAATGTGAGACACCGCCTCACTGCTTAGCCCTGTACCTAGCCATCCACAGGTTCTAAACGGTGATCAAGTACACTTAGGAATTCTAGTGTACTCCCAGAGTACATGACACCTCTTACCAAAAATGATAATGCTTGCACATTACTAATTGTTGATATGATGGGTGAAAATGATCTTTTATTGGCAGGTCTTCTCAAATGGCCATGGATAACCCAACAGATCGATCGATTGGGATATTTTTGTGAAAACAAACAAGATCAACTATTCATTCACCCAAATCAAACTCATACAGAACAGAATTTTTTTCGCATCATTGTGCACGAAAGGTGCTTCATGTTTCCTATGCAATGATCATGGAACACATGCAACAGATAATACCTCTGGGATCCCCATGTAAAAACACATGGGATAGGCTATTCATTCATCCAAAATAGACACCCAATGAAAAATTCACATTTCACCAAGAACACAAAAAACGTCCCTCATGGGTCTCACACCATTGTTTGGGATTAGGTGCCCAAATATTTAATCAAACGTCTACCTCAATTTCAGGATCACAACACCATTGATGACGCGTTAATGGGACATTAGATAGAAGAGATACGTTAGATACAAGAATCACTGAATAATAATTATTATATTATTATTATTTTAATTGGATATTTTGTACCTCTAAGCCTTGATCATAAAACATAAATTTCTCAAACTGAACTCCAAAGAAAGTTCTTGAAAGCTAGTTTGTGTTGTGCCAAATGGCACATTAATCAGGCACTCCATGAAGGACGTATGCTCAAATCAATGTATGAGGATTATTATTATTATTATTATTATTATTATTATGTTTTATCATCCCACTCCATGAGTAAAAATAGTCACGCTGTATTGTTCGAAAAAAGATCACATCATGGACAGGGTCCTAAGGCTACTGGCAGTTCATGAATTCAACACTGTACAGAAAAGTTACAACCGATATATAGTTTTATTAATAATAATAATATTGTTATTATTATTATTATTATTATTATTATTATTATGATTTGAAACCACATTATGGGGATCCTCAGTGGTCCACATACCACTGATGCCATCCTGCAACACTATGTCACTTTCCCAGCTCCGCTCTACCACACTGACCTGCATGACCCACAAAGCTAACCTGCATGACCCACCACACCAACCTCAGCCTCTACCGGTCTGCTCGCCCCGGCCGCTGCCTTCACCGTTCCGCACTTCCCAACTGCACCAGACCACCGTCGGTCTACTTCCCCACATTAGAGATCATTCCACATACCAACACTATCACTCTAGTGATCAAAAAATTAATCAAGACCAGATCTGTGTTCCTTAGATCCCGATCTACTCTACTGTGTTCTCCACATGAAGAATATTCAACATTTTGATTAGATGAAAAGTTTTAATAATTTATGCTTCCCACTAAACCTCCTCGAGTACTCTAAACTCGACTATACAAATATATTGGGACACCTCATTTCAATATATTCACAAATATGTGTCTTTCTCCATGATCGAAGGACGTTTGTGCATGGAGAAAATTTATTTTCAAAGAACGATAGAGAATGAAAAGAACGGACAATCCCAAATCAAAACAAATGACCGTCAATATTTATTTGACCATCATCGAAGGATCCTAAAGTAGAAAATTATAACATATATAAAAATAATAAAAAAATGGATTAACTTCGGGAGGTTCAGAATCTGAAATAAAAATCCTACCTCGATTTTGGATCTATTGTTGTGCTTTAGACACTATGATCTACTTGTGTCCTCTCTTTCATTAGGATCAGATGATATTTTGTTGTCGAATCTCTATCAGAAGCAGATGGCCAGAGCTCTGCCATATGCAAGAGAAATGATCTAACCCTAACACATTTTTCATAACTCTTATTTATAGGAAACTTCTAGCAGTCGCGGAATATGAACCTCCTACTCCCTCTCACCTATGGTCACCCTTAGGGTAAACACTGTTCTCCAAACACAACGATGCTCTTAGATTTTCAATCTAAACCCCCATTTAGAAGTTATCAGGAGTAGTTTCTAAATAAAATAACATTATTTTATTATTTTATTTACGGATACAACATTGATAACCTTTTCCACAAAAGGTCATTGCCCAGAAAATTTATATCCCACATAGGGTAAACAGTAAGCTCCAAACTCAACCATGGACTCATATTTATAATTCGAGCTACCATTTGAACAATTTCCAATTTTCATAATTTCCATAGTATACAATATACTAAACATTTTTGTATAATTTATTATTGGCACTCCGAGTCTCAGAAATGCACATTGTCTCAGTGCCTGGGTATGAAAATATATAGAAATATTCCAAGTATTACTATGAAAAACTCGGGTCTCTACAAAGAGTCATTTTGAAAACCATTAAAATTAAATTAAATTAAACATAAAATATCTTTGATAATTTATTTATTTACATATTAATACATGTGTAGAATAATTTTATGAATGTGGAAATAAATAAAAATTATTTTTAAAATAAATCATTAAAACAGTTTAAAATCATGTTTTAAGATAAAGTGTCGCTTACATTGATTATGAATCATCACACAAGTTCATTATCATCATGAATAATAAATTTAATCTAAATATTTAATTTATTAATAAAAACATTATGGTTCTCATTCCATTTATTTTATTTATTTCCATTTTATATTCAATTACATGTTAATTGATTTAATCGTGAATATTTTTCTATTATTCGGCTCATAAGTCCAAAATTACATCAGTAGGTTGAATACAGTCAATGAGGTCATTAATCCTTAATATCAACAATTATAATCATGTCATATTAATATATTTTATACATTAATTATAAATTAAAAAACATCCCGGAATAATGGTTATGAAATATTAATTTGTTTACAATAATAGATATGATGAGTCATATAGACACATGAGTAACAATTCTATTTTCCCAAATATGAGGTAACGAAAGAAAGTATTATATTAATAATTCAATTTTATTATTATATCATAAATAACATATTATTTATTAGATTTTACTTATATTCTCTATCTATATGATATGGTGAGGAGAAATTATGACATAATTTTGTATACGTGGGTGTTGATACATACACATAAATGATGTTGTCAATTTTAAATGGCTAAAAAGGTTAAAAAATTGATCATATATTATCACTGTAGAATTAT
Organism: Viscum album; assembly: GCA_963277665.1. Classification (NCBI taxonomy): domain Eukaryota; kingdom Viridiplantae; phylum Streptophyta; class Magnoliopsida; order Santalales; family Viscaceae; genus Viscum; species Viscum album. Next base: position 1,110,595,213 of record OY728133.1, read on the forward strand.
TATTATGAAATTAATATCATATAACTACATTAAATAAATCATTATATTCATATATTATGGTCAGTGATGTAAAATGTTTTACATCGTTTCTTGAGGTGGGAGATTTCTGTACACATAAACGATGGTTTCATTTTACATTTGTTAGAATAAGGGTGGGGAAAAAGATAATTCCCTAAATTAAGTAACATCTTAATAAATATATGTTACATGCGTTATTATATCAAAATGGTTATATTATTTTTTATTGGTGTTGAAGAAAACTAAAACTAAAAATTCTGTTAAAATATTCACTACTTCTTTAGATAAGCTTCTTTTCTTTATATCTTAATCCCTCTAAGAATGGTATTATGAAAAAAAATATTACATATAGGAAATGAGGTGGAATTTTAGGAATGTTACTGGGAATCTAATGTTAGAAAAAATGGATCTTGATGTGTGGATAAGAGAGGAGATGGGGTGTCCTTTTATAAGTGGAGGAGAAGACAGAAATGTTATTTTTGAATAGATTAAAATATATTAATATCTTAATTGAACATAATGGAAAAAAAATAAACAATTTAACAATATTATTTGAGTTATTATGAAATGTGACCATAAAATAGTATTTTTACAAGTCCTTTAGACATTTTAACACTCATCACATTATTTTATCCCTTCGGTAAAGTTGTTTTATCATTAATAAGGGTAAGATATTTTTACTATTTTTACATTTCATTCTTAAAAAAAATTGGTTAAATTTAACAACTAATATTATTTATTGTGGTTTTATGGATGAAATCTATTTTATAAAAAAAATTCACATAAGTTGAAAAATATAATTTAAAATTTCTCTGAAAAAATGTGATGAAAAACTATTTTTAGAAAAAACTTCTTCTTACGAGTAAAATTTTTTTATAAAAAATTATTGCATAAAATATGTTAAGATAACAATAATTGTTTTATTAATAATAAAACTTAAAAAAACAATATTCAAGAATTTTAATGGAAAATTTATCTATGATATTTCTTGAAATGAATTGATAGTTTTCAATAAAAAATCATTACTTTCACTATTCATTTGAAAAATAAAACTATATAGAGAATTATAAAAAACTAACTCGTAGATAATTTTTAGATTCTTATTCCACAAATGGAGTTCTTTTTTTAAAATTAAAATACTAAATTTTTGGAATTTCTCTTTTAAATAAAACTATACAATACTTATAAATGAATTTCATATGAAGAAAACTATTTACCTTTTGATTGGAAAACGAATTATTATAATTTTGATGAATATAATTCAATAACACATAATTTATGTTTATTATTCTCTCTTGAAATTTCTTTTCTATTAAACTAAAATTGATTGTCACAACATTAAAATTTATCAATAAATGCATTGGGAAATCCTCCCAAAACACACCTATAAGAAGACCCCTCCCATAAACTTACAAAAAACTCTTTACCTTTAGTTTTCTATTTTATCCCTGAATATATTTACTCTCTGAAGAATTATTATATGTTTCTATGAATTTTTTGTAGTTTTTATATCATTATGACGCATGTTACGGTGGGAAATGTATTAAAATTTTATTTAATATTTTGATTCATAAACCCTAAAGAGAGGATTATTCACATTAAATTAATAATAAATTTATTTGGATTTGAATAATAAAAATACCATAGAATAGGAAATTTCAACTATATTGATGTTGATCATCCTAAAATACCCTTTTACATTGCCTTCATTTCTCTGTGGGGATTTAATGATAGAATCCCTATTGTGGTGATCCACATGTTCAACAAAGTTCCCAAATAAATATAAATTTTTCTTTAGTTGATAACATGGATAATAGTTTTACATGTGTTGTTTTTTATGATCGCTCATCCTTTGGCCTTGAAATGATATATCTTTTTTATCTCATTCATGTGAGGGATGGAGAGGTTGGAGTCAAGGGAGATTTTTTGGTCTGAAATAATTCTCTAATTTCGGTTGTATTACATAATATCCATAAAAAAAATATTTAAAGATCTATGGTTCCTATTAAGGAATATTTAAATTATAAAACATCAGTTAAAATAATATTACATACTTAATAATCACCATGACACAAAATTATAATAATAATAATAACATTATTATTTTTCATATATCATCAATACATGCATATGATAATCATTATTTACTCACTTGTAAATAAATATCCATCCCCCGACATGGTCTTGGTTCATTCAAAACCTAGGAATTTATTGAATATCCAAATTAAAATTTAATTCATAAATAAATATTCTATTGACAAATAAATATTTACAATCAATATGAAATTAATAAAATTATTCATTTTTCCTCAGAATAATATTTATAATATTGATATTATTAATATAGAATTAATTTCGGGTAATTAGTAACACTTAATGTGTAACCCTCTAGTATTATTTCTCATTGTAATTAGGCAGGCTTTCCTAAATTTCAAGAAAACTATCAGGAAACGTTTTAAGAAACCTAATAGAAAGAATATAATTTCTAAATTGTGAAATCCACATTTGAACACTCATTGTGCAATTCAATCTATTTATCACAATATATCATCAATAACATTGCATATCTATCTCACACACATATATGATCAATATGTTATTTTTTGAGTTCCTGAAATAAACACATCAATACACCATTACCAGAGAATTTAGTGAAATAATTTTACTCTAATCATATAGAAGGTATTCTAGTTTCTATAAAGATATATGGTATAAATCCTTCCTATCCTTATCTATTAATAACATGTCTCTCATAATTCACACAACATATACTACTTCTCCATGAAATGTTATCATAATGGTTCAAAAAATACTTCAAATTACAGGATTCATAACATGAATTAATAATAATATTAATATATAAGGATCGTTACACATGCTCCTTGAATGGAATATACTATAATAATAAGAAATTAAGAATTACTATTGGCCCTTATATTATTATAACTTCTCATTTTCATTATTAATGAGTGAAAACATCATGGGAGTAATATTCATACTCTTATGATTGCTCACATCTTATGGTCTATAGATTATGTGTCCCATCATTGTATGTTATCAAACCATAAAACATTATTTAAAAATATCATCACAAAGGTTCAATTTTATCATCACAGTGGGGAACCTCTATAACAATATCAATGCGACAAGTAATCTTGAAAATTATTACACAACAGTCATGTAGAACAATATAAAATATATAATATGATGTTTTATTAATATTAAATACAATAAATAAACTTGAAATCAAATTAAAAATAGTTAGTCCTTGGATACCAACTCCAAAAAACTCCCACTTGGACTATAGTTAATGCTCTATGACATTCAATCCACTAGACATGACATGATAATATTGTTTTTGATATGTTTAGAACTTATTCAATTTGCCTTCCATGCTGTTCTCAATTTAAAAACATCACACTGATACCATACCACTCTAATAAAAATCCCTCAATATATGATAATTTGGAAGTATGTTCTTTGTCTACTAATTTGACCTTGGATATATATGTGAGAGGCATCATTATAGTATTATAAATGTAGAGTGTGATAGGATCCTTACAAAAAGGTGCCACATCAGGATCTTGGAAAAATTCATGCATTCATAATTCTTTTTTAGTTACATTGGAAGCTGCAATATACTCCGAATCTGTATTAGAATTTGTTGTCAAAACTTTCTTTGAGCTCTTTCAGCTCACAATACCTCTACTCAAAGTTAATATGTATCACATTTTTGACTTTATTTCATATTTGTATGTTTCATAATAAGAATATGTATATACTATGTTGAATAGTTCCTTATATCCTCCATAAAACATGGTGATATCATTAGTAAACCTCAATAAAAGTTTGGTTTTGACGGTTATCAAATGGTTGTCACCTTTTTTACCTTCATATCTTCCTACCACACTTAATGTGTAGTTAAAATATATCCATGTAAATAGCATTTATTTCATGAATTTCCTACTCTCTAATGAATATGGACCCCTTTTCCTTCTATTTCATTCCTCATGTGTGTGAGAACATTTTTTTTGAATGATGAATCCCATGTGATGCTAGAAACAACCCATTGTTGGGTTGATCCATCATGAAAATATTTAGTATCTTTTCAATGTAAGTACATTTTCTTAGGTCGAGTATCTTATTCGATCTTTTACAATGGATATTTATCCAAATAATATATGCTTACTCACCTAAATTTTTCATACATAATAATTTTTTAAACCACACCTTTGTAGAATTTAAGACTGGTATTTCTTTTCAAATGATTAATATTTCATCATTATATACTATCATGAAAATGAATACACTCCAACTAAACTATTTGCAGATACATTGATCACGCTGATTCTTTATAAAACCAAATTCTATAATGAATTCATCCTAATAAATATTACATTAAATAAATTATTGAATTAATATAAAAATGTTTTTTTTCAATTTTCATTTCTTATTGGAATCTTTTGGAGTCAAATTCCAATAGATTTTTGATATATAGAAATATTTTTAAATGATCCCATTATGGAAGGATATTTTAACATCCATTTTATAAATTTCATATCCATGGAAAGAATTAATGTAAATTATAATTAAGATATATTTTCATATCAATTTTCATGAAAAATATTCATCATTTTCAATTTTGTGATGCTATTTGAACTCCTTAACAAACAGTCATACCTTATAGGAACTAAATTGTCCTTACATGTATAGTTTATTCTTGAATACTCATTTGAAACCAAATGGAATCACATGTACTATAGGACATACCAAAATCTAGTAATGGTTCTCATAGATAGAATCTATTTCATAATTCATGTCATATTTCCAAATGAAAACATCTATGCCACATACTACTTCCCTATAAGTTTTAGGATTATTATTATTAACTAATTATGATTCACATTACTTGGATATAATAAATCCATACCTTTAAGTTTATATTACTTCTATAGTACACCTATGTAGTACTTGAGTCTCTAGAATAACTTCTTCTTCCATGAGTTTTTCTTTAATCTATTTCTATACTAACTCTTTTATAACATGAACCTGTAACTAATTGATGGTTATCTGCCTTCCACTCTCTCTTTTCAAGATAAGATCCTTCTCAATAAATGTGGGGCATCATTAAGCCATAACCATTTTTTATAAAGGATTATATAGTTATTATTTTTTGTTTCTCTTGAATATACTATATAGATACACATTGTGTCGAGAAGTGTAAACATATTTCCTAAAAAGAAATTAATAATGGAATTATAGTCCCGAAAATTTAAGGCTACATGAGTTTATTTCAATTCCATAATGGTTACTTTATATAATTTTTCACTTTATTAAGAACATGGTTCAGTACTTATGTTTTTATTTCCAACACATATCCCCAAAAAGATAATGAAAGAATCACATAAATCATCATTGATCTTACCATGTCTAATAAGGTGTTGTTCTGCCTTTTTTTACACTATTCCCCTCAAGTGTATAAGAAATATATAGTTGGGATTGTATCTTTAAATCCTGTAAGTAATCAATGGAGTCTTCATTAATATAATCTCCACCAAAGTGTGAGAATCATTTCTTAATATTCTTACCAATATAACTATTAACGTCATTCTTATACTCTTGGAATTTATAAAAATAATCTGACATATACCTCATTATGTATACATATCCATATCCACTAAAATCATTAGTAAAAGTTATAAAATATTTGTTCTCATCCCTTTCAAAAAAATAATAAATGTTCCATGACCATTGTTATGAACAAATTCAGTATGCTCTGGAGCCCTTTTTCCTTTGCCAATAAATGAGACATTGGCTATTTTTTCAAAAAAATGTGTTGAATTAACCAAGTGGTTTTAGTTTAAAAGAATATAAATATCCATCTAGATATAACTTATCATGTGTTATTATTTTACATGAAATGGATAGTTATTTCAATGTTGGGTGTGGAATAAGTCATGTTAATTATCTTCATTATTGATTTCCATTACCTGGTTAATGTAATCCAACACTAAATGATGGTTTTTTAAGTGTTCCTGAGAAAAGAACTATATTTTTATAAAAGAATAAAATTTTAATTCTAAAATTAAAAGTAAAAAATATTGTATCAGGTCCAGATACTAATAAAAGTTTTATAGTAATTAAAGCTGTAAAATAAATATCATTAAAAACCATGATCATCTCTATGGTTAATGTGTTGTGGTTATCGTTGACAGCTACAAAATCATATTTATCTCAATTTTAATCTTATGGGTCTATATCCTCTAATCGGTTCCATTATTTGAATACATATATGAGTATAATAACTTATATTTATTACAAAATTTGTTGTAAAACATAAATTACGCTCAATAAAAAATATACTAGAAGCAAACCCAACCATTATTATTGGGTTGGGTATATTTTTTATTACTGTGATCCTTCTTTCCACATGTGAAATAGAAAAAAATATGATTCCCTTGATTTACCCATGATATTTTTATTCTCGGAAGAGAATTTTGATTAAGCATTGGTCTTAGGGATTTTCACATGTCCATTAAATTTTTTTACCATAAGGACATATATATTTTCATTCTTTGAATCCTTATCTAATTGTAGAAAGAAAATAATAATAGATGATAGATAATAATCAATGTTCCTAGTATTAAAATTTATAACAAATCTAGAGATTCTCTGAGAGAGTGATGAAAGAAAGAGATCAGTGCCCATTTTTTGGGGGATTATAAACAATATAACATATAAGAACACAATGTGGAAAATATATATGACTACTTGAGGACCAACTAAAGAAATACCTATATGATTTATCTAAAATATATCCTTAGATATCTCAAATTTTTATTATTTATATCTCTCCTAGAATAAACCCCTATGGTTATCTATCATGCTATAGAGCTCCATGTTTTTTTGATACATTTTTATTTCACTTGAAATATATGAAGAATAAAACATTAGACACCAATATCATCACTGTAATTTTTTTTATAGAAAAAGAAATCCTCATTAATCAACTCTTTGATATGAAGATCATGCATTAAGGCTTCTGTTATGTAAGATTTCTATTCATGGAGATGAAATATCCATAAATTTTTTGAACTATTCTGGTATGTGACTTCTAGTTAAAAGATTTTATTTCCCTAATGTAGACAGAAGGATAATGTTGATAAATATCATTCCATTTTATTCTTCAATTAAAATAGACTATTATTTATATTTTATGGAATGATTTTTTTTGGAAAAAAGTTCAATTTTATTTTTATTAAATATTCCATTATTTTAACATATCTAAAATTATCTTAGGATTTAACTTGGAATTTCTAGTTTCTAATACATTATTTTAGAAATGATTCTCATTAATATTATCAATGATAGATAATTTTTCAATCAAAACAATAATAATGTAATTAAGAAGGTGGTCCTACATACTACTAGCATGTACCTCATAGATCTATTTAGTTGATTCTGTTATCCTAATATCCAGACATATATTTTCTCGACACTTGCCTCCAAACATGTATCGATTACACTTTTGACACTAAACCCAATACCAGTTTTTTTAATTCAACCAAAAACCCTCATGAGAACACCCCTATAAAATCTGTTGTCCCGACATTTTCCATATACTAGACATAGTTCTATAGTTCCATTACCAACCATGTAATATAATGATTAGTCTGAAATAATATTAGGTTGAGGTATTTTAATTAATTATGAATATATTTTATCTTATTTTAGCCATTTCATGTCAAGTTAATATAAGAATACTCAATTAATTAATCATAGTAGACAAAATATTTATGCATAATCCACTTATTTTAATTCAATGTCTTCAGATTAATTCAATTATTTATGTGATCACGGTCCAAATTCCTTAAAATAATTAAATTTTGGTCTACTCTATCAATTTATTCCTTGATAATACATTAAATTAACCTTTGACATATGGGAAATAAATTATATTTATAGATTTTTGAATGAGATACAACATTCCACCCGTTTGCCTGAAAATCACCTAAGTTGGAATCATAATGGTTCTGTCTTGAACCACCTCCAAGAACCATTTGACACTCTATCAATGACTTGTATTTATAACTCACATGCAAGTGATAAGAACAAAAGGATTGGTTATGGAGTATTACATAGATGACTATGGACATGCAGTTCCCAAATAATAATGGAGTGAGGGATGACTTGTATGACATATTATTTAATTTAATTATAAAAAAGTTCAAACCCATGTAGTAAATTAAATTAAAACATCATACACATAAACATGCCTTGGTCAAGTTCATAAATTGTCATACATATGACACATATATAAATGTAAATAGCTAACATTATTTTATTATTCATTTTTATTATTAAGATAAACATGATTACATTAGTTAGTTATTCAATTAATTAATTACCATTCATATTAAAGATTATTCAATTCTCCTTGTACATAACTATCAAAAAGGAATTAAACGAAAATAAATAGAAGAACCAATTGTTTCATATTTATTAAAATTAATTAATTGAGAATTTAAAAACATTGAAATCTTATTTAAATTGTCAAGATCATAATGATTCAATCAAATAAATTTTCTTGTAATATAATTTTTTTTATTCAATGTAATTTGCTTTTTTCCATTAATTTTGAGACTACAGGAGTGTACTATTTTGCTACACACCATATACCTCGGTTTCTGTGTATCTCGGTTCCACACTTGGGGATTTGGCATGTCAAATTATCCAGAATACATGACATGTACATGGATATTACACATCATGTACCCACATTCCATGCACCAGAGATAATCTCATGGGTATTTATCACGTATCTTGGCGGTATCACATGATATGTACAAGCTAGCTACATTTCATGTATCCCTAATTTCATGTGTTTGTTATTCTCAATGAAGGGATTCGTTTTTATTTTAGATGTGGGAAATTATGATCTACACATCATGTACACAGAATACACATCATGTATATCATAAAATATCTAGGATGTTAGTCTCACATGGTCTGACCATGTATAATAACCATACAGATTGTAATATTTACACCGCAAACCTGTGCCGACTACACTGTGTGTTTGCCAGCTACACAACATGAGATCCAAGAGTCTCTATGTGAGGTTATCCAATTCGACACATGGTGTGAAATAAATTCAAAACATGTAATAACATTTTCATTATTTCTTGTATCCCCCAACAAATCCAAGTGAAATTCACATAGGTACCCAATATTAAGTTCGACTACAAAATTTTTAACCCGGTTTCTTTGGAAACATCATTTCCTTTCTCAATGAAATATCTGGTTGTTTTTCATCCCTTATTAAAATTTTAAGAAAATGAAACACTGAAACAACCTGATTAATATGTAGATATCTTGATAATTCAAATAAAATTAAATAATTAATAATATGAAATTAAAAAATTCATCCATGATTGGGTATAGATCCACAATGAAATAACTAATTATAAATTTAAAATTCAACTACTCTGATACAATAATATGGTTATCGGAATAGTGGAAGTGTTTGGTGGTGGGTGATATATTAAAATTTATTTTTTATTTAGATGCCTGAAACCCAAATAGAATATTTTATTGTTAAATTTTACAAAGAAAATATATTAGAAGAATTCAAAGGCCTTTGCTTAGAATCATTCCTCTATGTTGTTGTTGATCATCGGAAAAGACCCTTTCATATTACCTTTTCTGTTTTGTAAGGGTCAAAGGATTGAATCTCACTAGTGATGATCCACAAATTCCCCTTATACCACTAAGAAACTCTAATAAATCTCTATGTTATTTCATGATGAATTTACTGTCATGCATTGTTTGGGTTGATCGATCATACATCATTCATGAAGGAATATATGTTTTTTTTATCATTATTTAGATTGATAGATATGGAAGAGTGGACAGGGAGTTCATTATGTGCAACAATTTTCAATTTTCGATTTCAATAAACAATAACCATAATGTAATATTTATTTAGTTGGGGTTTAGATTACGAAATATTTTAATTTCATGTTAACCCTTACAAATATATCATATTCTTAATAAATCCATTAAACAAAATAATGATAATAACATTATTATTTTATGGAACATGCCAAAATTCACAAATGATAAATATTATTTACCATATTAAAAATAATTATTCAGCATCAGACATGGTCTTGGTACCTTTTAGCTCCTTGGCATTTTTTGGACACCTGAATAAATATTTTATTCATAATTAAATATTTCATTCACCAATAAATATCTGTGATCAATAAAATGTGAATACAATAAACCATCATTCTTAAGAATAATATTTATTATGTTAATTAAATTAATTTATAAATTTATCAATATCATTAGAAGCACATAATGTGTGTCCCTATAGGATTATTTATTAGCGGAATTTTGTGTTTCTTCATAAAGTTCAAGATTACGATTTAACAATGAATCAAGGAACATTTAATAAGGAACTTAATATCACAATGAAAACAACCCAATACAAATTATCACTCTATAATGTAATCACTACCTCACAATATCTTATCATGAAGCATTCACATTTGTGTCACCAAACTATATTCTTGATACATCTTTCATTGACAAAACAAAATAAAGACATAATTACACAATTTCCATGGAATTCAGAGCGATAGTTCTATTCTAATAAAACAACCGATATATAAACTTCCATAATGATTGATGATAGAAATACTTCCTCAACTTATCTATTAATAAAATGATTCTCATGACACACCCAACATATCAAACTTTTCAATGTATTATTATTGTAAAGGGTTACTAAATACATCTTCATGCATGAGTCATAACTTGAATTAATAGTAATCCTAAATTCTAAAGAATATTACATATTCTCATATAAAAAATATCTGATGATAAAAAAAAATGTTTAATTCCAAATGGTGACTATGTTCTCAAAATAATCGGCCTTATAGATTACCAACTAAAAACAATATGAGAAGAATTCACATTCTCTTATGATTAATCACACCCAAAAAACTATATATGATTTTTACCATCATAGTAAATTATCCAACCACCTGCTGTTATTTAAGATTATTTTTATAGAACATAAATGTTCTTCTCATTGTAGTTAACTTATATGACCTTATCAATGTTATTTATACTCTAAGACATTACTACATTAGAGTCATTTAAAACAATGAAGAATAAGTTACATGATGTTTTATTAAGAATCAATACATTTAATATACATGTAATCAATGTAAGAATGGTTGGACCTATGAAAAAAACTCTACAATATGGTCCCATGAAAGATACATAAATTATCCATTCTATAAGAACTCATTTTGAGAATGAGATAATTCATCAATGTACCTCAGTCTTCGATGCCTTTTCGACTGTTTTCTCATAATAAATCTTTCTAAATACTATTATATATTCCTAATAATATTTTATTGAAATGATTATTTTTATTTTAAAATTATACTACAATTATATTTCCCTAAAATCATACGCATTCCATTATTATAGAATGTTATTTTTGGGGAATGTTCAACTGCCAACACAAATAATTTTATAAAAAAATTCCTCATTTTCATCTTGAATGTGTATCAATAGATTAATATTGGTAATATATGATATTAAAGATTAATTTATACCCTGAATATATTAATGTATGTGTAACTTAAAAAATGAATTTTCATTATTAATTAACTTATTATTATAGTAAAATTACTCAGAACATGGTCATCATGGATTTTGTTCTAATGAAACATACCAATACCTTCCATAAAATGGAAAAGGGACTGAATAAATTTTTGGAACTAAATTATTCCCAAAATTGAATAATTTGGTAATTATAATGATATTATAAATGAAAAATGATCAGCATTCCAATTACAAAACATGTATGAAATAATCAAAATTACTATGATTATATGATAAAAATTAACAATGAATATGTAATATATATGTAATGAATTATTATAATTAAAAAAGATAAAAGGTAACGAATTTGAATGAGGTTTTGAAATATTTTATTAATATTGTATTGTTTATTATAAAAGTTGTTAAATCGCTTTCATAGTAGTCATGAGTAAATTTTAGTGTTTATTTTAAATTTTAAATTGAAATATAGTGTTATTATGAATACATTTCCATTTATCAAAATAATATGTAATTTATCTCTAAAACTACACTTATTTTATACTAATATAGCTATTTAGGTGGTTTATATGACTTATTAACATTTCAATTTTCTTCTGTTTATAATTCATCCGAAAGGATGCATGTATGTGGATTCCACCTCATCGATTATATTGGTTATCAATATTACAAATCCAAGCCCATATTCATTATATTATTTATCTATATCATTTTCTATAAAATTACATGCTCACTCAATTTCATTCTCTATTATCATTAATTTTCTTTGTATAATAGTGAATGAAATGTATTTAAATTTTTTCCATATAGATAGTTTTCTATTTTTTGGACCATCCATAAAAGAGTGTTAATGTAATATGTTTTTAAATAATTATTCACCCGAATACAATTTCTTATTATGTTTATTGGTTTTCATTAAGAATCCGCCATTTTTTTAGGGGATTCTAAAGTTATTTCAATTCAAAAAAAATTCTAAATTATTTTATTTTTAAATAAATGTTTTCAAAATGTGAAATATATTTATTCTTATTTTAATGAAAACTCATAATCCACTCTTAAATGTGTTTTAAATATTTTTCAACATACTTTAATGTTTCTTATTATAACGTGATACGATTTTAGTATGAATTTCTTATTAAATAAATATTTTAGTGAATTTATTTTTTCACACACATTATTAAACTGAACTAAACTGTAATACATTTTATTGGGATAAATATTATAATTCATGAAAAAAATTAATGAATTATGAAAATGAAATATGAAAATAAAATTAAAATTAGGATAAAATAACATGAAAATAAAAACTACACAAACATGAAATCTTTATCATCATGCTTCCCAATAAATATCAGAACCCCACATGAAACTATGTAAATGTGGAAAATAATTATAAATATAATAAACCTATTGGGAGGTATGTAAATGAATTTTATGAATCATTCCATGAATTTTTGTAAGGAAGTATATAGGAATAAAATTTAACCATTATAAATATGTCCATTAAAAATATTTTAATTCAAAATGTATCCATTTGAAAATTTCCATTATAAATATGGTCATTAGATATATGACCATTGGGAATTCATGTATCCAGTAGTTATATTGAATGTTATTAATTGTTTCTAAAAAATATAAAATTTAGTAATTTTCTAATTAGGAATAATGAAACAATAATATAAAATTTAATTATAAAAGTTTATTATAAAAACATATTTTTCTGTGTTACATATTATTATTATGAATTTTTTTTATTTGATGTATTCATAATACTTTAAAAAAATTAAAACCAATGCATTAATAATATTCAATAACTAAAAGATGAATATTTTTATTTTATATAAAGTGGATAAAATTATTTAAAGATAAAAAATAACATTCTTCAATGAATTTTCTAGTAAATAATTTTGTTTTATATATTATGAAATAAAATTAACCACTTTTAAATAAATAATCCAATAATAATTTTAAATGTATAAAAAATATTCAAAAACTTATTTAATTATAATTGGTATGAAATATGATTAATAATGATAAATGTTTAAAAACTAGTTTACTCTATATTTATATATTTATATATTATATTTTCTTTAAAATGTTAAATTTTATATAATAAAAATTTAATATGTTTAATAGATTCCACAATTTTAATCATCTTTTTGAAATTTTTTAAGGATGTGAATTTTATTCATAGGAATAAAAAACTTACCTAGGTAAAAACCTAGTTATCATAAAAAAGGTAAAATTAGGTAAAATGTGTTTAAACTAAGTGGTAATGATTTAAAATATAATACAACCATATTTCTAATTGTTTTATGAGAGATTCGTAAAAAAATATTTTGCATCCATTTTTCTGAACTATATATACATTACAATGAAAATTACATTTCTTCCACATAATGGAATGAGTATTTAGAAAATTAACACCTCTATGCACTTATAAAAGGACCCCTCATCTACCGCTTACATCCCTCTATTTTACATGAAATATATCTTGACCCCCACCCCCATTTTTCTTCTCATAAACCCTTCTTAGATGTTTGGTTTCCTCTAGTCTAAAAAATTATGACTAAATCCTTCATTCTAATAAAACCTATTTTGTGAAGGAATAAATTCATCAAATTAAGAACCTTTATATTCAAACAAATTTTCAATTAACTTGTCATATCATATTTTAAAATATCTTATTGTATAATTTTATGATTTAATATTAAAAATATTAATCAATAGGGAAAATTATATTATTATTATATAACCATATACCCTTACTCATTCATTGATATAACATGTTCTTGTATGGGTCAGATCAACCACCAAAATTAATCGTTCTATGATATATTCATCCTTTGGAAAATTATTGTTTGTCAAGATAATAATATTTTTAATATCAAATATTAAGTGGTAATATATATTATTGAATATGAGTATTTAAGGATTACTCAAAAATGATTTATCTTAATAAATTAATGTGTTTTTATAAGTAAATTAGCATAAAAAAGATTCTTATGGATCCCATTATCCTAAATCATACCCATTTCATAAATAAGATGAATGAGGGAGTGAATAAATAAATAATTAAATTATTCAAATGCCATTAATAATCTTTTCATGATTAACGTGGAATCAAGGAATTAATAATGACATCACCATTGTGAAACTCTCCATAAATAATCAAAATTAGTAACATATGATGATGAAAAGAAACAATAAATAGAATATATATATATAATCAATTGTTATAATTGATGATTTTAACCATTAAAATATAAATACAATTATTTAAAAAAAATTACCAATATAGTTATGCTTATTATATACGGGTTAAATAACTTTCATGTAATACTAGAGTAAAGTTAAGGGTTCTCATATCAATTACCCTTTATAGAGTTATGTTTTCATGTTATAAACCTATTATACATTGATATATTCTATTTAATTACTTAATATAATATTTGATCATAAATACATTTTTAATATTTTTATTTACATGTCTTTTTTCATAAACTCTCTTTCAAAATATTTTGATTAATATATTACTTCAGTTGTAATGGATTATTTTCTAAATTTTATTTCATAGATAAATGTTCTATATTCGGCAATATATTTATTTATAATTTGTATATAATATATCATAAATGTTTCTTAAAATATCTATCATTTTTTAGTGGTATATTCAAATATTAACTACGAAATTACTTTTAATGCCTTTTGATTAAATAGTAACCAATTCAATATCAATTTCTTTAATAATATATTTTTAAAATATTGATTGTTTTTGTTTGAACCTCAATCTGGGAAAATTATGTTTTTTATAAGTATAAATAAAATATTTTAATATCCTATCATTATTTATATGGTATCTATAACTTCTAAAAATTAATTCTCTCATTGATTTCTAGTTCAACTAAAAGGAAAATTGTATGTATTGTCAACCATATCTTCTCTTTTCAGTTAGAAATAGTTTTACTCCATGTAAATATTTGATAATTTTCAATATGGATTTTAATATCTATTATTATATGGTATAAAAAAAATTAATATATTTGAATTTATCTACAAAATGAGTATTTTTATAATTTTTTATCACATTATTTTTTCACCAAGCTTGACACTCCATTACTTTTTGTATAGAATTATTCTTTTTAATGCTTTCCACATGAAAAACATATCCATATTATACAACAATTTTTCATAGTGAATATTCCCCCATATTGTTTCATGGTATTTTAAATAAATATACAATCCCATTGTTTTTTGAAGTTATCTTTTTAAAATAAAATTTATCAAAATAAATGGATATTACTTCTTATTTTTTAAAGAAAATTTCTAAGGATCTCTAAAAGGACTTTTCATTTATTTCAACATATTTTGATGTTACATTTGCTTCATATTGGATATAATATAATGAGACCATTCACCTTTTTTCTATGGATGGTTTGTGATCATGTTTTATTGAATTTTTTAAGATATAATTTCTTTTTCTTAAGTTAATTAATATATTATGGAATTATAGATTCATTCCTGATCATATGGCATAAATTTGTATAGTTTATCATTATTTAATAAATATTTTTGTTATAAACCTCTAATTTATTATGTAATGTATTATTTTTCCTGATAATGTACATTGAAATGATTTATTTTTCTCATAACATATACAATGGGTATCATTGTGGTTTATTACTACTAAATTGGTGGTATTGATTTGGTTTAATCACAATATTCTAAATTCCTCTGATTATATATATTTCAAATTATTCTTCCTATGATGTGATTTCATGAATCCAAATTATTGAATCGTGTTCTTAAACACTTATTTTTAATGTCGTATGTTATTAAAAAATCCTAATTCCATGACTCGTGATTTTATTGTATATGTTTTAATGGGTTTGATTATTTTTTGTTATATTCATGAATATTTTTAATGTCATTATACCTAAATTATAATCTTATACTCACTTAAGATATTTGACTATTATCTTTTTTTACCCTTACATGGAATTTGATCACACCCTTTCTTATAGTTTCATTCACTAGATGACGAATATGGGTTTTCGATGTGATGTGTCTAGAAGGGTATCATCTGAGAAGAATATTTTAAATAAATGTTGATGAAATTTTTTAAAATAATAATATCATATCCATAATATCTAAATACACCAACTATATGGAATATAGGATTGTTTGTGACTTTTTGATACATAATTAATGTTTAGTAATGAAAATAATCTATGTTTTTCTCTATTTATCTCACATGATATCAAAGGATAAATGTAAATATATTATTTTAGTACTGATATACGAGCATAGGCATGGGGTTTCGTAGTTGTTATTTGAGTGGTATTTATTTATTTTTTGGGGATCATGAAATTTTTAATCAGATGATATGACGTAGAAAACCTATAATGAACCAATACTTAAATTGGATTAATATATAATATCATAGGTTGAAATGAAGCTTCCATAATTTAAGAAATCTTATTATTAATTTCCCTTATCATATGTTCATATAATCTAATTATTGTTTGTTTATATTCAAAGTATAATTTCATGTTTTAATAAATGTATAGAACATGATGTACTAAGTTAAAAATTATTTTGATTGGAAACACCATGATTGTCATATAGATCAAATAGTTGTGATTGGAGATGGAGTGAAAACCTTCTTTGAAATGTTATCTCAGGTTATAAATAATAACTTAAAATATTTTTTTCTCTGAAATTGAAAAATTAATTTCAATAAAAATATGTATTCCTTCTTGAATCAATGACTTCTAAACATTAGTGGGTCTTCTGATCCATTAAATTTTTATCAATGGATTAACTCTATTGAAAATTTATTTTCTATTCTATAATTCTCAAGGATATATTTCCCTATTGATGGAATATGAATTATACTAATGTTATACATTGATAAAGAATACATGGCCAATTTAAAAAATAACTCCATGAATAGCATGGATTTTAAGGGTCTATTTTACAAAAAAAAATATTTTCCCCAAACTATTTCCATTAAAATGGATATGGAATCCTTAAAGTTGAAACAAAAAAATGGCTCAATTGGTACATATTATGTAATATTTATAATAAATTCTAGATACATTTCTTTTTTTATACACCAATAATGAATTTATCATTTTATTAGTGTCACCTAACTAATTTCTGAATGGATTTATATACGAGGTACATTGGTACCTATGAATAAATTGTTTGATGTGCAATCAAGGTAATATATATTGGATACTACCATTATTTTTATTGGTTTTTGGTAACAAAATGGGGAAAATGAGTTTTGAAGAAATTCAAAAGATAAAACCCATATGAGAAACAAAATTAATCTTGCTATTTTATGAAAATGTGGGATGAATAATTAGTGGTGTGTTTTTCTCAATGGAACAGGTAAATGATTCATGATTTAGAGAGAAATCCATCCAGTTCATGAATGTAAAAGTGGTGTAGATAATGAAAATAATGATCAAAAAAATTCCCAAACCACTATCTATTTCATTAATGATATTGAGTCAGTACATTATGGTGATAATTTCACTAATCTAAGGATTAAAGACTATTATCATCCTCAATAGGCTCTAAATCTATAAAAATAATATTATGCAATTAAAACTGCTAAAGTAGATCACTTAAATGAAGTGGTGAAAGGTACACATATATTAAACTCTATATATATAAATGTTTTATCTTCTTTACATACTACTCACCCCATATCTTGTATGCTTTCTAAGATAATAAAATCCTTAACATAATTATTAAATAATTAATTACTAATGAAAACACATAGTGGGTCATTAGTTTTATACCATCTGGAAAAATATTCTTTGATATATTTTTTTAAATTTGCTTCAAATAAATATTATTATTCTCTCTTTAGTCATGTTTTATGTGGTTTGGGATTTGGATTGTTTATCTTCACCTAGATTTCATATTAGTTGTTAGGATAGGGAAGTCACAATTCTTATCCAAGATCAATAAATGATAATAAATTTGTGAAATGATGTCTATGAAATTAATATGGTAATTAAATATATTTTATAGGGCATAATATCCAATTATAAGGGGTTTTAAACTCAAATTTTTTGAGTTAAACTCAATTTTGGGGATATGAATTCTATGATGGAAAAAGGAGTATTCTAGTCATTACCTATGAAAGTGGGGTTGATAAATAATTATAAAATATATATTCATTCTTTTATATCTTTTTTATACCCTAAAATATTTTCATCATTGATAGATGATGAAAATTTTGAAGATGCGTGTTTTCTAATGGGGTATGATTTAAGCAGTCGTTATTTTTGTATGAATTTTCCATTATATAAATATTGTCTTTAATATCCTATTTTATACCCAACACTAAAATAAAACATATTGTGATACATTTAATTAAGATAATATATTATTATAAGAAAAAAAATTAAAACATTATGATAATTAGATATGATTAAAACATTTTGAAAATTAAAATAGGAATAAATATACAAGTAAATAAAAATTCTACAAACCTCAACTATTTATTATTATGGTTTTTGAAGATAATCATAAACCCAACTACAACTATGAAATTAAGGAAAAGTATTATAAATTTAATAGTCATTTTGAGTGATAATTAACTGAATATGATGAATTATTCTTAGAATTATTTTAAGGTTTCATATAGGAATGAAATTTGACCATTATTAATACAGTCCTTGAAATATGGAAATTAGAAATACGGTTATTGAAAATATGGTCGTTGGAAATACAGTATTTGCATATATATCCATTGTGTATACATGTATGAATTTTTTTTAACATGTGTACGTTTTATTAACATATTAAAAATAACATAATTCAAAAATGAGCAATAATAAAAATATATATATTAAATTAATTTTGATATTTTATTATATAAATATAATTTTATGCATTAAATGTTATAATTATAATTATAAAAGAATGATTTGATTCATTTATAATATCAAAATATTTATTTAAATACTAATTTATTGATATAACTAATTGTATAAAATATGAATAATTAAATTTAAGTGCATGTGATTAAAAATACATAATTTAAAAAAAAAATTATTTTTCAAAATACTATTTTATTAATTATTATGTTTTGAAACATAAAACATTAAATTGATAAATTTAAATTAAGAAATTAATATAATTTATAAATGATAAAAAATTATTTAAAACCTATTTAATTAGTAATTTTTGTGGAATAACATTAAGAACTCATTATATTTTAAAATTCATTTTTCTCTTAAAAGATTTACATATGTAATTTATGTTTCCTATAAAATTTAAAATATTCAAATTTTCCAATTTTATTATATTAATGGGAGACTAAATTTTTTATCATAATTTAAAAATTAGGTAAGGTTTTTATTTTTTAGGCATAAAAATAATTTACTAAGGTAAAAAGTGAGATACCATGGTAAAGGTAAAATGACATAAAAAGGAATTAAACTAAGTGGTATATCCTTCAAATATTATAACCCCTATGTATAATTTTTTTTATTATATATTTATGGACCCAAACATATCCCACTACTATTTCGGCCCACGTTATATCCATTTTCATTTTGAAATGACATTCCTTTAAAATTAGGGAATGAGTAATTACAAAAAATTCCACCCCTTCTCACTTATAAAAGAGCCCCTCTCCTACCAATTCCAAACGAAAATTTTTTATTTAATATATCTTTTATACCAAACCATTTTTTTACTCCAAATTTTCTTTAAACATTTGGATACTGTGCTCTCAAGAATGAATCATAAATCCATCATTCTAAATTAACCCATGTCAAGGATTGAATTTATCAAACGGAGTAACTTTTTCTTCAAAATAATTTTCAATTTCCCTCTCATATATACTATATAAAATTATGTTTCACTGCCATGATGTTTTATAATTAAATAATTATTCTTTTTATAAAATTTTATTACTATTATATAAGTGTGTATTTTTACACATTCTTTATTATATTGTGTTCTTTTTTGGGTTAGTTCCACTACCTTCATTAATTATGTTATACAATTTACACTATTTCAAAATTGAATGGGTATTGGGATATTGAAATGGTTTATATATGATATTAAGGATTTATATAATTCATGAATATGGTTTTTTTAGTATGAAACAAAAATTGATGATCATTATAATGTAATTTTTTTATCAGTAAATTAACCGAAAACAAGTTCATTAGGGATCTCGTTACCACAAAACATACCCATTTTTTTGATCAAATTTATTGGTTGTGTAGATAAAAAATGGATATAAATGATTCAACTACCTTTAATAATCTTGTAATGATGAAAATAGGTCTTATAGAATTAGGTCCAATACATCCATTGGAAAACTCACATGAAGAAATCAAAATTAAAAACATTCAAACATGGAAATAAAAACAAACTAAATAATATTTGTGAAATAATTTTTTATAATTAATTGTTATAAAAGTTAAAAAAATATCTTTTAAAATAATTTATTAATTTTTTATGTTTATTTTATAGTTTTAAAGTCCCTATCATGAAATTATGGAGTAAAGGTAATATATTTGAACATAATTCCCCTTCATTATGTCATGGTTTAAATGTTTTGTTCATATTCTGCTTTTATATGGTGTATTTTTTTACCCATTGAATTATTTTATCATAAATAAAATTTTTATCTTTTTTATAGGTTTATTTCATAATACACATTTAATTCTCTTTTTTTAATATAATACCAATGTTTAAAGTGTTTTAACATCTTAATTCTATTGAACTAATATATTTTCTATATTCACCCCCTTTTTAATTTTTTGATGCTTATAAAAAATCATAGAGGTATTTTTTTATATTTATTATGTTATCCATTGAATTATAAAATCCATAATTCATTATTTATTTCAAGGGAATTTTTTTAAATAGATACAATTTTTGTAAGGGTTTCTTTACCAACCAATTTTCTAAATCAAGGTTTTTTATATTTGAACATCCATCTAGAAATATTACGTTTTACACTTTCAAAAAAACATATATTTTATCATTATTTTTTTATTCATGATTTTTAAATGTAGTTTTATCTTCATTTTATTCTTTTGGCTCACAATTTCATTGAAAGGGAATTTTCTAGTGGATTCAAACGTATCTCTGATTTTCAAGGATGAATATTTCTCCTCTATGTAAATATTATTTATTTTGTTGTATTGATATCCTGATCTATATTTTTATGATTTCCTATGGTCAAATTCAATGTACATGAATCTATTTACAAAAAAAATATTCATTTAATATTTTTCTCAAAAGTTTTTTTCCTCTAATATTGACTCACTTTATAAAAGTGTGAAAATGATCATCAGTTTTAACATTTTCACATGAACACATATTCCTAATTTTATAATAATTTTTTACAATGAATATTTATGTCAATGTTTTATTTTGTTTTCAAAACAAATCTATTTCCTTTTTCAATTTTTCATTTTAAAATTATATCTATCATAATAATGTGGAATATTTTCATTTTTTAAAGTAAATTCTTTTAATTCTCTAATAAAATGGGTTTTTATCTATATCATCATTATTAAGTTATTATTATTTTTTACTAGGGATATTCTCAAATGATACCATACACATTATTCCTTTATGTGTCCTATGATCATGTTATATAAAAATAATCATGACACATATTCCATTTTCATGAGTTAAATTAGATAGGATTGTATTTTGAATATTTTTATGATAATGTGGAACATATTTTCATGTTTTTTCATTATGTGATTATTGGTCCCATTAGATATTTCCAATTTATTGGATATGGTGTTATATCTATTAATAAAATTCCATGAATTATTTTTTCTAACAACTTAGTGCATTTGAATTGTTGGTCATTCTAACAATTTGTAACGACCCAAAATTTCATTAATGGAAAATCCCTCTTGATCCAGTTAAATGTTTCTTTATGAAAAATGTTTTTATAAGATATCAACTTTTTTAGTTTTACTTTAAGATTTGTGACCGTTACTTTTATAGCTGTTGAACAGTGATCATCTGGGTAGTTTAAATATAAGGCTTTAACGAACCAATTTTCTACTCAAACAAAGGAAGCGATGGCCTCATCCAGTAGAATTTCCCCTTACGAAGCCCATTTTTCGGAGCTCCGAAAAGAGGTGGCGTCTTTGGGCTTTTCCCTTGACCAAGCCCAAGCTGAGCTTCATCAAGTCAATCTCGAACGTGATCGTCTACGGGAAAAATGGAAGTTGATAGAGATTACCACTCGAGCGATGTTATCCGAGCAACCCCAAGAGTCTGTCACCATCGCACACCTTACCCTTAG
Organism: Viscum album; assembly: GCA_963277665.1. NCBI lineage: Eukaryota > Viridiplantae > Streptophyta > Magnoliopsida > Santalales > Viscaceae > Viscum > Viscum album. The sequence goes on from OY728133.1 coordinate 1,110,618,191, forward strand.
GTCTTATGCAGCTATTTTAAGGGGTTATGTAACAAATAAGTAGCACCATGTTCATGTACATTATTTTTTTTTGTATATAATAATGAATATAATTTCTAGTCATTTTTGATACATTGTAATTAGTTTTTAAAGTACAAATGGTGTTTTTAGTTATTATTTAATTAAGAATTATATTTTATTAAATTAAAGAATTTTTGAATTAAATAATATTTTAATAAAATATTATTATTAATATTAAATTAATTTTTATTAAATATAAATGATCTTATAATTTTATGAATGCAATTAAAATTTTTATTAAGGTTTGAAAGCCATTTCTGTCAAAACCCGTGAATTTTTTATAAATGTCGGTTTTTATTTTAAAAGTGAAAATTCACATATTTAGAAAATTATTTAGATAAAATAAATATTATTTTTGGAATCAGGATGTCTAAATTATCCAACGGTGAATTTTTCATAATTTTCTAAGACAGTCAAATTTTTGGGTAAAAAATAAATACCATTTAAATATATAATGTGTTTTATGACATCATAATGACCCAATGGTGATGTAATAAAATACCATAATCCTTATGTTCGGACAATATATGTTGTATCATTAAAATAATGAGGTTTTGGGTTTTTTTGACTCACTTTTCAAAGCATTAATGGAGCCCTCAAGACTTATTCAACACTTTGCCTTTTTAAATTAATTTCCATGGGAGTGTGACTCACCTCCACATAAGCAACCCATATTTTTTAATAAGTTCGGACCTTGGACTTGTAAAATATTGTTTTCCTCTTTCCTTTTCTAGAAAACATGGGCAAATACCATGGGATGGTTTGTGGTTTGGATTATTTTAATATAAGGGGTCCCAAACCTAAATAATAAAGAATTCTCTCACCTTTCCTATATAAACCCACCCAAGCTCCCACTTCCTCCTCACTCAAAGCCCTTTAAGTTCGTCCAACCTCTTCCCTACTCTCTCTAGAAACCTCTCAAGGTGCCCCAAGCTCCCAAGAAGCCTCTCACAAGCCTCTCTCTAGCCTTTGGAAGCACATTTCCAAGTAAGGGGTTTTCTTCCTTTCTCATTTTTTTGTCAATTTTCTTTAAGTTGTATTTCCCTTTTTATTTCAATTATGAATGTTGGGGTATGGTTTATCACCTCCCCCATACTGCCCTCTTATTGTTTTAATGATGGGAGAACCCTTTCTCTCTCATTAAATGCCTCCCATGTACACCCGTTACTATGCCGAAATTACGAAAGGAACTTCTCTCTCTTCTTTTACATTCAAGCAATACTTTTGTATCATGAATCTAAATTCCATTTCTATTGTTGGGAAATGTATATATATGATCTCCATACTGTCCATTACATGTAAATATGATGAGGAACCCCTTTCTCTCTCATCAACCTTTTCTATGAATTCTTATGTCACGCCGTTACGCTGCCGAAATCGCACCGATTTTCTAAGCCAATGTCTTTGTGTAGTGAATACCATGCCCATTTCTCCATCAAGGGTATTCACCTTTATGCACATTTACATATTGATTATAAAGTTTCATGTATTAATTCCACTTTCCTTTATCGTGGAATAAATGATTATGTTTTATGAATCCAGGTTTTATGATCCATGTGGCACACTTATGCATGAAATGAAATGTTTAAGAAGGGTGCGCCCTTTATAGCGCTCCAATGAATTGGGTAAAGTATATTATCATGATACGTCATGTGCAATGAGTGTTGACTCATGCTAATTCAAGTGCAACGAGGGTTTACTCGTGCTTCAAGTGCAATGAGGGTTTACTCATGCTCCATGTGCAATGAGCCTTGGCTCATGCTAATTCAATGTTAAGTGTTGTTGCCACATTTCCATGTTATGATTATCATGCTTTATCATGCCTTTATGTTCATGTTTCTATTATGCTCTATTGATATGCCTATTTCCTAACATGTATTTCACTCCTCATGTTATTCATTGTTTACTCCCTTACTGGGCTTTATAGCTCACCCTTTTCTTATGCATGTCCTCAGGTTATCCCATGCAATGCTAAGTACGAAGGAATGTAGTGGTCATGTAAAATAAGTTTTCAATAAAGATGTTGTATTTCAAGTTTAATGTTTTTATGTAATGATCCTAAGCCCCAAAGACACTAAACCTCTCGATCTTCTTTGTTGTATCAAGTGAAGTTTTATGTAATAAAGCATGCTTAAGTTGTAATAAAAAGCAGGGTTGTCATAGTTGGTATCAGAGGATAGGTTTAGTTATTTTTGGGATTAGGAAACCCTAGTAAAGCCTTAGATACAATACTAAGCATAATTAAAACATCCCTATGTTTTGGTAAATACTAAGTAAGTGGTTTATCAAACAAATACATCCCTTTCTGGATACGAGCAGGTAGAGGCGACTCTGGCACAGATGTATCCTAGGGGTAAAACCCGAAAACACCGCTTTGAGCTAGACTCAAACGGGAACTGGTGCTCGACAACAGGCCTTGCTTCACTCTTGGTTACGACACTCCCGGGGGATATGTTTTGATGAATTCACAATCTTAGTATGAACCCTTATTAAAGGAAAAATGCCCCTAAGAATATATTTTAGAAGGAAGATCATGAAAAGCCTGGATTGAATCCTATAGACTCATGAGTTAAAGAGATTAAAGTTTATTTATAAGTCATCAACTTTTGTCTTTGGATTAACCTTTAGGTGTTACACCTAACTTTCTTTTATTCCATCCAATGGCCGGTAATAGGAGAACTCGGGCTAACAACCATTGTGAAGATCAGTGTGATGATTGTACTTATGAGATGCCCAATCCAATGGGAGCGGGAATCGCGAACTTTGTCACGCTTCTCTCTTAGCTAACTCAAGTTTTGAATAGAAACACTGGTCAAGAGGAATGTTCAACCCCCCCCCCCCAAGAAAGAACAAGTCGTTATTGAAAGCTTCAAGAGACAAAGGCCTTCTACTTTTAGTGGATCATCTGATCCCACGATCGCTGAACAATGGATCAACTCCATTGAGAAGATATTCTCCATCCTCCAATGCTCTGAAAAAGAAAAGGTTCTCCTGGCGGCTTATCGTATGGAGGGTGAAGCTGATCAATGGTGGACATTGATCAAAAATACGAAGCCTAAGGAGGAGATTGAGGCTTTGGAATGGAAGGTATTCTGGAAGATGTTTTCCGATAAATATTTTCCACGCACCCTCTGTCTTAAGATGGAAAGGGACTTCCTTTCCCCCAAGCAGAAAGATGAGGAATCTGTGGGAGCGTACGAGGCAAACTTCACAAGGATTGCACGATACGCTTCCAGCTTTGTCGTTACCCCCGAATACAAGGTTGACCGCTTCTTTGGTGGGCTGAAGCCTAGCTTGCAGAAAGCATTAGCGATCCGTGACTTCGACAGCTATGAGGAAATTGTCCGATGTTCCCTCAAGGTTCAAATGGAGATCGGAGAATCACAGGGGTATCATGGGGACAAGAAGTGGAAGGTGGACTTCAATTCTGGTGGTCCGATGGATTAATCCAACGGCGCTAAGAAATTCCAGCACCCCACTTGCCAAAAGTTTGGAAAGAAGCACCCTGGAAATTGCCTTAGGGGGACAAGAAAATGCTTCAAATGTGGAAGAGAAGGGAACCTAGCTGTTAACTGTCAGCAAGAAGGACCCGCGGCTGCGACAGAGGAGAGGAACACTCCGTTCGAACCTCAACTCATTGTTCAATGCTTCAAATGCAAAGAACCGGGTCATTTTGCGAATCAGTGCCCTAATCCAAGGGTTATCGGAGGCAATCAACAACCTCCAAGACAGCAAGGAAGAGCTTTTGCCATCACTTCTGCCGAAGTGAACCCCGACAATGAAGTGGTGACAGGTACGCTAGTTATTCATTCAAGAATAGCGAACGTACTTTTTGATTTAGGTTCTACGCATTCTTTTTTATCTCAAAAGTTTAGTAGAATAATCCCTGCACCACCACAAATCATGGAAGTAAAGATGTCGGTGAGTACGGAAAATGGGGCAATCATTGCATCCCATGAGTATAAGTCCTCCCCTGTTATAATCTGTGGATTGAATTTCCCGGCGAACCTTGTCATACTCCCTTTGGTGGAATTTGATGCAATTCTTGGCATGGATTGGCTTTCCTTATATAGAGCCAACATAAATTGTCGGGAGAGGGAAATCACACTCCATATGGAGAATCGACCCCCGATTCTTTACAAGTGTCAGGAGGAAGATGAATCTCCTTTAGCTCCATCATCTCAAGAATGGATATTACTTCCTTATGAGCATGCATATCTGGCTCAGATGATTAAGTCCAAGGAAGAAACCACCCTTGATGAAATGCCTATTGTGAGGGAATTCGCTGAAGTATTTCCCGAGAAACTTCCTGGTCTTCCTCCAAGAAGAGATGTTGAGTTCTCAATTGAACTTATACCTGGGGCGCTACCAATATCCAAGACTCCATATAGAATGGTTGTGGTTGTGCTTGAAGAACTGAAGAAACAACTACAGGAGAATCTGGAGAAAGGGTTTATACGCCCAAGTGCATCACCATTGGGTGCACCAGTCCTCTTCGTCAAGAAGAAGGATGGGTTAATGCGGCTTTGCATCGATTATCGTGAACATAACAAAATCACGATAAAGAACAAGTATCCTCTCCCAAGAATCGATGCCTTGTTTGATCAGCTGCGTGGAGCACAATACTTCTCCAAGGTCGACTTGCGGTCGGGATATTATCAAGTAAGGGTGAAGAAGGAAGATATCCCCAAGACTGCTTTTCGTACAAGGTACGGGCACTATGAATTCATAGTAATGCCTTTCGGACTCACCAATGCTCCAGCAATATTCATGGACTTGATGAATAGAGTCTTTAGAAATTACCTAGACAAATTTGTGGTAGTCTTTATAGATGATATTCTAATATACTCCAAAACCAAGGAGGACCATGAGGAGCATTTAAAAACTGTACTAGAGACTTTGTGCAAGGAGAAGCTCTATACAAAGTACAGCAAGTGTGAGTTTTGGTTGAAGGAAGTCTCATTCTTGGTTCATATCATCACAAGCAATGGGATATCTGTGGACCCCTCCAAAATAGATGCAATTGAGGGATGGCTGAGGCCAACATCGGTAACTGATATCCGTAGCTTCTTGGGGTTAGCTGGATATTATCGACGATTTGTGAGAAATTTCTCATGATTTTCCAACCCTCTTACCAAGCTAACTCGAAAGGGAGTAAAGTTTTCTTGGAGTGATGAATGCGAAGAAAGCTTCAAGGAGTTGAAAAGGAGGCTTATCACTGCACCCGTGCTCACTTTACCCACAAGTGGGGAGCTTTTTGTGGTATTCAGTGATGCTTCGAAGAAGGGCTTAGGATGTGTGCTGATGCAGAATGATAAAGTGATATCTTATGCCTCAAGGCAGTTGAAAATCCATGAGCAAATCTATCCAACGCATGATCTGGAGTTGGCGACGGTGATCTTTGCCTTGAAAATCTGGCGGCATTATCTCTATGGAGAGAAATGTGAGATATATACTGACCACAAGAGTCTTAAATATATATTCACACAGAAAGAGCTTAATATGCGCCAGAGAAGATGGATAGATCTCATCAAGGATTATGACTGTTCAATACATTACCACCCTGGGAAGGCGAACAAGGTGGCGGATGCCCTAAGTAGAAAGGATCCAGCAATTCTATCAATGATGAGAATTGAGAAGGATCCAATCTTCTTAGACTTGATGAAGATGGATGTGGGAATCATAAAGAAGGGAACATCATCAATCCTTTCACAAATGATTGCTCAACCATCTCTTTTGGAAAGGTTAAAGGATGCTCAAAAGGATGATGTAGAAATCCATGAAAAAGTGGAAGCTATCAAAAAGGGAAAATCCTCAGAGTTTAATGTTAATGAAGAAGGAATTGTGCGGTTTGGGAAAAGACTATGTGTTCCATCAAGTTCGGAGCTGAAGAAGGAACTTTTGGATGATGCACATAGTTCAAATTTCTCTATTCACCCAGGAAGCACAAAGATGTATCGAGATCTCCGAGAAAACTTTTGGTTGGATAATATGAAGAAGGAGATCGCTGAATATACATAAAAGTGCCTGGTGTGTCAGCAAGTGAAGGCAAATAGGCAGAAGTCTAATGGGATGATGCAACCATTGCCCATACCAGAATGGAAATGGGAGAACATCACCATGGACATCGTCACTGGACTTCCAAGGACATCCAAAGGCAACAATGCAATCTGGGTTGTTGTGGATCGTCTTAAAAAGACTGCACACTTCATTGCTATTCGAGAGGATTTCTCTTTGGATCAACTGGCACAGATATATATCAGGGAAGTGGTACGGTTGCATGGAGTACCACTATCTATTGTGTCTGACCGAGATCCAAGATTTACCTCTATGTTTTGGAAGAGTCTTCAACATGCTCTGAATACTGAACTGAACTTCAGTACGGCCTATCATCCTCAAACTGATGGCCAGTCCGAGCGGACTATCCAAACACTTGAGGATATGTTGAGAGCATGCTCAATGGACTTTAAAGGAGGATGGGATCAACATCTTCCTCTAGTTGAGTTCTCTTATAATAATAGTTTCCACTCGAGCATCCAAATGGTACCATATGAATCCCTCTATGGGAAAAGGTGTAGAACACCGGCATGTTGGGATGAGGTCGGTGAACGTAAGCTGCTTGGACCAGAAATGGTCGAAGAAATGGTGGAGAAGGTGAAAACCATTCAGCAGCATATCAAGGCAGCCCAGAGTCGACAGAAGAGTTATGCAGATAATCGTCAACGAGACCTTGAGTTTAAAGTCGGAGACATGGTGTTTTTACGCATATCTCCGTGGAAGAAGGTCATGAGGTTTGGAAAGAAAGGGAAGTTAAGTCCAAGGTACATCGGCCCCTTCGAGATTCTTGATCATGTTGGGGCTGTGGCCTATCGACTAGCACTTCCACCTACTTTGTCCAAGGTGCATGATGTCTTCCATGTATCCCTCTTAAGGAATTACATACCAGACCCTTCACATGTACTCTCTTCTAAGGTGGTACAATTAGAAGACGATCTTTCTTATGAGGAGCAACCAGTGAAGATCTTAGATCGTAGAGAAAAAGTTCTACGAAATAAGACAATGCCCCTCGTCAAGGTGTTGTGGAGAAACCACAAGTTTGAAGAAGCAACTTGGGAGTCGGAGGATATGATGAAGCTAAGTTACCCACATTTGTTTTAGTGTGGGAAAAGGAAAATTTCGAGGGCGAAATTTCTTAAGGGGGGAATGTTGTAACGACCCAAAAGTTCATTAATGGAAAATCCCTCTTGATCTAGTTAAATGTTTCTTTATGAAAAATGTTTTTATAAGATATCAAATTTTTTAGTTTTACTTTAAGATTTGTGACTGTTACTTTTATAGCTGTTGAACAGTGATCATCTGGGTAGTTTAAATATAAGGCTTTAATGAACCAATTTTCTACTCAGACAAAGGAAGCGATTGCCTCATCCAGTAGAATTTCCCCTTACGAAGCCCATTTGTCGGAGCTCGGAAAAGAGGTGGCGTCTTTGGGCTTTTCCATTGACCAAGCCCAAGCTGAGATTCATCAATTCAAGCTCGAACGTGATCGTCTACGGTAAAAATGGAAGTTGATAGAGATTACCACTCGAGCGATGTTATCCGAGCAACCCCAAGAGTCTGTCACCATCGCACACCTTACCCATAGGTCTTATACGGCTATTTTAAGGGGTTATGTAACAAATAAGTAGCACCATGTTCATGTACATTATTTTTTTTGTATATAATAATGAATATAATTTCTAGTCATTTTTGATACATTGTAATTAGTTTTTAAAGTACAAATGGTGTTTTTAGTTATTATTTAATTAAGAATTATATTTTATTAAATTAAAGGATTTTTTAATTAAATAATATTTTAATAAAATATTATTATTAATATTAAATTAATTTTTATTAAATATAAATGATCTTATAATTTTATGAATGCAATTAAAATTTTTATTAAGGTTTGAAAGCCATTTCTGTCAAAACCCATGAATTTTTTATAAATGTCGGTTTTTATTTTAAAATTGAAAATTAACATATTTAGAAAATTATTTAGATAAAATAAATATGATTTTTGTAATCAGGACGTCAAAATTATCTAACGGTGAATTTTTCATAATTTTCTGAGACAGTCAAATTTTTGGGTAAAAATTAAATACCATTTAAATATATAATGTGTTTTATGACATCCTAATGACCCAATGGTGATGTAATAAAATACCATAATCCTTATGTTCGGCCAATATATGTTTTATCATTAAAATAATGCGGTTTTGGGTTTGTTTGACTCACTTTTCAAAGCATTAATGGAGCCCTCAAGACTTATTCAACACTTTGCCTTTTTAAATTAAATTCCATGGGAGTGTGACTCACCTCCACATAAGAAACCCTAATTTTTTAATAAGTTCGGACCTTGGACTTGTAAAATATTGTTTTCCTCTTTCCTTTTCAAGAAACCATGGGCAAATACCATGGGATGGTTTTTGGTTTGGATTATTTTAATATAAGGGGTCCCAAACCTAAATAATAAAGAATTCTCTCACCTTTCCTATATAAACCCACCCAAGATCCCACTTCCTCCTCACTCAAAGCCCTTTAAGTTCGTCCAACCTCTGCCATACTCTCTCTATAATCCTCTCAAGTTGCCTCAAGCTCCCAAGAAGCCTCTCACAAGCCTCTCTCTAGCCTTTGGAAGCACACTTCCAAGTAAGGGGTTTTCTTCCTTTCTCATTTTTTTGTCAATTTTCTTTAAGTTGTATTTCCCTTTTTATTTCAATTATGAATGTTTGGGTATGGTTTCTCACCTCCCCCATACTGACCTTTTATTGTTTTAATGATGGGAGAACCCTTTCTCTCTCATTAAATGCCTCCCATGTACACCCGTTACTATGCTGAAATTCCGAAAGGAACTTCTCTCTCTTCTTTTACATTCAAGCAATACTTTTGTATCATGAATCTAAATTCCATTTCAATTGTTGGGACATGTATATATATGATCTCCTTACTGTCCATTACATGTAAATATGATGAGGAACCCCTTTCTCTCTCATCAACCTTTTCTATGAATTCTTATGTCACGCCGTTACGCTGCCGAAATCGCACCGATTTTCTAAGCCAATGTCTTTGTGTAGTGAATACCATTCCCATTTCTCCATCAAGGGTATTCACCTTTATGCACATTTACATATTGATTATAAAGTTTCATGTATTAATTCCACTTTCCTTTATCATGGAAGAAATGTTTATGTTTTATGAATCCAGGTTTTATGATCCATGTGGCACACTTATGCATGAAATTAAATGTTTAAGAAGGGTGCGCCCTTTATAGCGCTCCAATGCATTGAGTAAAGTATATTATCATGATACGTCAAGTGCAATGAGTGTTGACTCATGCTAATTCAAGTGCAACGAGGGTTTACTCGTGCTTCAAGTGCAATGAGGGTTTACTCATGCTCCATGTGCAATGAGCCTTGGCTCATGCTAATTCAATGTTAAGTGTTGTTTCCACATTTCCATGTTATGATTATCATGCATTATCATGCCTTTATGTTCATGTTTCTATTATGCTCTATTGATATGCATATTTCCTAACATGTATTTCACTCCTCATGTTATTCATTTTTTACTCCCTTACTGGGCTTTATAGCTCACCCTTTTCTTATGCATGTCCTCAGGTTATCCCATGAAATGCTAAGTACGAAGGAATGTAGTGGTCATGTAAAGGATGTTTTCAATAAAGATGTTGTATTTCAAGTTTAAAGTTTTTATGTAATGATCCTAAGCCCCAAATACACTAAACCTCTCGATCTTCTTTGTTGTATCAAGTGACGTTTTATGTAATAAAGCATGCTTAAGTTGTAATAAAAAGCAGGGTTGTCATACAATTCATTATGGTTTCATTTTGTTGTGTATATTCCATATTATTGTACCTTTGTTGTGTTTTCTTGGATCATGATTATAGACTCAAATAATACCACAATAGTTAATCATGTCATATATTATTCTAAAATTCACATGCAATGAATCATGATTTTAAAATATTTTTTATTAGGTATGAATATCTAATGTTATGTTCAAGTACCTCGATAATTTTCTAATAGAAACAATCTCATCTTATTATCACTAATGATAATCAATTTCTATCTCATATATTAACTATTACTAGGACTTTGATATCACTTGTCCTCATTTTTACATTTCCCATGATAAGAAAAAGTGTTCTAGGTGTGATTGGTCTAGAATAATACCATATGGGGATACTATTTGAAGGAAATGTTGAAGAATTGTTATAAAATAATATATTATTGTAGCTAATATCCAAATACACTAAAAAATTTTCAAGTATGGAATCTGGATTTGTAATATGTAATGTTTAATTATCTAAAAAAATGTGTCTATAATTAGTCCACCACACATTGTATCAAGTAATATATATAATGTTTGTATTTTAGCATAAGATACTGGTGTACGAGTCTGGGGAACCTCACTTATCCTTTATTATAAATATTCTATACTGATAAAAAACATTATTTATTTATTACAATTATAATAATCTCATATGGATGTTATCATGAAAATAATTTCATTTAGATGTGTTAATTATATTTTGATGGAATTGTGATTCTTTTAATTTCATTATTATATGGAACACATATGTGTGGTTTATATTTATGTTACATTTGGATATGTTATAACCCCTGAATGAACTAGGTAAATTATTATCTGATTATATGAAAGGAAATGTGATATCAACTAAAATCCCAATGGTAATTTTTCTATGATGTGATGGGTGGGTTTGTTATAGCCCTCTAATAAATTTGGTAAAGCCTAATATCTCGTTAACTGGTATTTTAGGGATTGTGTAGAGGACAAAATTCACAATTGGAATCTATCCATTATGTGATGGTGCTCTTGAATATGATAATAATCATACGTAAAAAATGTTATGTTTATGTACATGGATAATTATTTATGAATAAATAATTTTTTCATGGATCGTGATTGTTGAAACATTTATCCACACTTATATATCACATGTATTATTTTATAAAAAAATTGTATACCATGAGTCATGATTTTTGATATATGTTTTATTTGGTGTGATTTCCTTATATTTTGTACATGAACTTTAATTATATCCTCATACTCATATACTCTTCATATTCTTACTTATATACTCAATTTTTATCTCCTATGTTTAACCATACTAAGATTTTGATCACAAGACTTTATTATTTTTCCATTACCCAGGTTATAAATAGGAGTACAATAGATGATATGTCTATAAGAGTGATTAATGTGGTGAGAATATGGAGAAATGTTCATGGTGTTTTTGAATAAGTCATTCATGTGTCTAATATCCAAAAACATGAAACCTATATTATTTTGGTTATAATATTATTGTGTTCAATTATCTGTCTATTATTTTTTAATATTGTATGGATTATTTTTGTCACAAGTCATTGAGAAATAATTTTATTTAGAGGCTTGGTGTACCCAGAATAAATATTTTTAATATTTTTAATATTTTTAATAGAACCTACATGAATTTTTCCAAAAAAAGTAGAACAAATAATAACATGAGTTTTATATCAAAAATCCAAGAGCACCATTGAGTTTAGAATGTGGATTTTACCCTAGGTAAAAAATAACATTTGTTGACATGGGGTGTTTCTAGAAAAGTAATCCTGAGCATAAAATAAAGAAATTTCTTCATAAAAGTTATCTTATAAAATATATTGATGCATTGACCTAAATTATTATGTTATAATATGGTTTTTATGGGATTCCAGGGTTATCCACATAGGCATGGATACATTGGAGAAACCATAAAGAGAGCATTAGAGGATTTCCCTCATGCAATCATCAACTGAATCAAATATTTGTGATCGGTGAGAAACAAGATTCGAATATCTTCCTAATGACAATGACACATGCTCGTTATTCATCACATATCAATACATATCATGGTAAAAGGTTTTTTTATATTTTATTCTCCTTTTATGATTTCTATGATGAAAGGAAATCAATCAACTAGTATAAGGATTCATGTATCATGCATGTTGTGGGATGGGTTAGTTTTATTTTGAAATTTAAAGATTTTTTTATTATCACTTATATGTTTATTCTTCATCCTAATGGAAATGAATAAAGGTCATTATGAAAATTGACTGAGGCCCATTCATTATTATTTTTGTTTTTTCCCTATATTATTCATGCATCATGGGTATTCTTTATTTGGGTTGTGTCTCTACATCCACCTAGGAATCAATAATTATGAACCATTTTATGGAAATACATTTATATATCCTAGATATGGTCTTAGTACAATGTGATGGTTGTCTGAAAATGGAAGAGGTATCAGATTGAGTATTGTAGATACTCTAATTTTTTGTTATTTGGCATACATTGAAGAACAGCATTCAAAGGCCTTTTCTAAATAGGCTGATAACTAATTTTCAATTATTTAGTAGTAGAAAGGTCTGGCCAATAACACTCTATAATTTTATAATGGGGAACATCTGGATTGGTTTTTTCGAGAAACGAAGAAGAAGAGTCGAATCTAGATCTAGGATTATAGAAATTTTTCTATTAAATGATATGTACTTAGGAACTTCATGACATGTGGTAACCTTTCATAGTTGAATTTGGATTATGGATAAATATAAGTATCACATGGTGTGTGACCATGTCAAATTCCGTGTGACCCCTCCCCAATTGATCAATGTTTACCTTAGAGGGTACATGTAAACATGTTGATTGCACGACCACAAAAACACCTTGTACTCCTACATAAACATATCCTGGTTTAGTGTACATGGGATAATATATTTACTAGTACATGGTAAGAAGTACATGGGTGTCATTGTGATCCTGGGTAATTTTAATGTGGAGGACCTGATTCCGAAGGTATATGACATGTACTCTCACAATATATCATGTACTCTATCAATGTTATCCAGGATACCTTATAATCTATATCATAAAAAAGATTTATTTAGGGTGTGTTCAATAATTATTTTTCCCTAAGAGTTATTATGTGATTTCCTACTATGGATTGGAAACCATTCCTTCAATATGAATTCCTTGGAAGAGTTGTTGGAATCCTTCTGTGAGGACCATAGTTTGATCATCTATCATATTCATTCCCTAGGTTGAGTTCATGGTATCTTCCTAACCAACACAACATAGGCATCGATCCTCTACTTAGAATTTCATTCTACATTGAGTTTTTGGTATCCCCCATAGAAATATATGTGATCCTCGTATGTTTATCATATTTCTTTAGAATTCCAATGTACACTTCCTATAATGAGACTTGATAAAAATAAACTCTCAGATGGATGTCATTAGTGATATTAGACTCATATATTTTATTCTCTTAGATGGGTTCTTTGTGTAAATTTTGAGCTGGAATACTAGGTTGTCTTCATAGATGTGACATTACCTTGAGACTGTGTGTCTCTATAGTGTATATACGGATATTATTTTTATATTCATTATAGACATATACCATTGTAGAGATGATTGTTATTACTTTTTTTATTCCATTTTGTTTTGATTTTTCTTACTATGTATTTTTATACTCACTCCTACATGATTTTTCCCCAACATGTCATGTCTTGTGAGAATGATCAGCCTTTTAAAATATACTTAGATGAACCAGGACCAGATAGTTTATAGTGAGACCAAATAGACCGAGGTGTCTTCCTACGGTATCTTTCCAACATTACATATATTTTTTTTAAAGACATACTTCTATTAAGACACTATGTGGTGGTCTTGTATTTTGACTATTTTACTTTCCTTTACTTCATTTTGTACTCTTATTTTGGGATTTATATGTATGAATTCTTGGTTTTCCATTTTTCTTACATTTCAAATTTTAATGGGCTTTGAGATGTTTGTCTTTGTAAATGTTCTTAGGATAATTTCTACTATGATAGTTATATGCCTAATTGGTGCTAGTTACTAGCCCCTATCCAATTGTAGGAGGACATGGGGAGTTATAGCACAAGCCCCAATAGGATGGGTAGTGACTGAATTGTATCAGAGGGTTCGGTTAAAACATAGTATTTCAATTGGTGAGATTGGTTTAGGGAATCATTACTATGTTATTCAAGTTTGGATTCTAATCCATGGAATATAATGTTTGTGTAGTGGCTGATATATCCATACACTTGGACTCTGATCACCTGCATTTTGAATAAATACATGAAAGCATTGGTTGCATGTACAAAAATGGTACATGCTTCATATAGGAATGGATTTTTGATTCCATTCCCTTCTTCATTCATCTATCCATATATAGTTATTTAATTTTCTATTTATTATTTATTTCAGGATGCATTTGTGATTTATTGTAGCTAGGATTCATAATTAGGATCATGAGGATGACCTCCTCGATAATTTTGTATTAGTATAGGGACTCCTTCAAGAGATGTTACCTCCAGATGGTGAGGTGGCTATGACACCACCTATGGTGTAACAGATGGTACTTGAGGTACGAGTAGATGAGGTACAGAGGCTGAAATAACTTCATGAGTTTTTGTGATAGAGACCCCTTAGGTTCCACAGTGAGTCCATCCTATATGTGAATTCGGATAAGATCGAGGTGGTGTCTTGATTTTTCTATCTGGTTAGGACACTCAAATATTAGATGATTTTTTGGGTTGGGTGACATCTCTATTTCTCAATAGGATGATATAGGGGGATTAGGAGCCAGTATTATAATAAGGTGACACTTTAATTGGTATAGTTTGAATTATTTTTTAGAGAGGATTTATCTATGAATATTATGAGGGATATACGCATTCATGAGATTTTAGAACACTAAAAGGGAATTGTGACTATAAAAGATAATTCATTGAGGTTTACCAACCACTATAGTTATTTTATTGATATGGTACATGACCAATTATTTAGGGATCATAAAATTTAGAATGGATTGTGTGGAGGCATATGTACTAGTGTTATACCCACATTCATTCCTACATATGTTGGGGTGCTAGAGCGAGTTTGGTGGTTGAAGGATTACTGGATGAGCATATGCAGATAGTGGTTGTAGGAAGTCGGTCCACACGAGTATAGACATTACTATTAGGGTGATGAAGATAGTTTTAGGGAACTGTAAACATGATATGCTTCATGAGTAGGCCCCACGATAGAGGGTCTAGGGTTCAAGTTTCACGGGATGGATCGAGTCATCCTAGAGAGAGTGGTCCAAATCTTATGACAAGAGGGGACTTCTTGTTAGATATTGTCTAACCTATCATTTTTTGATAGGTACTTAGTTAATGGGCCTCCTAGGATGTGGAAATGGGTGGAGAAGATATCAAAATATGTTTAAAGATGTGGTAGATGAGTTGGTAGAGTAGATTACAGTGGTAGACTCTTCAAACTGCTAATACCACCACCACCCCCAAGTGGTATATTCCAAGATAAGTGAGCTGGAGGATAGGGGCGACGACAGTTAGAGGCGGTCAAGACTTATAACATAGAGGATATTTTAATGATAGGATGTACAATATTTTATTTTTCTACCTTATATTTATTATTTATATAAACAATTTCTAATCCTTCTTTTTTTCATCTTATTTGGTTTGAGGTATAGAGATTCTAGTTGATCCCTTAGCTTGAAATTCTAAATTGGAGTCTCCTAATGTAGATGATTCAGTGATCATAACCCTATGATGATAGTGTTACCTAACTTTAGGAGGTGAGATTATCCATTAAGATAGTTTTTTAGTAGCGATGAGGTCATAGGACATCATCTTTGGTAAGGAATGGTTATCTATATTTCATTCCCAGATCTCCTTTTTTAGGTGGAGGATGTAGAGTGTCTCTAGTGATGGGACTAGGTTTTCATTTATGGGTGAACGAAAGACCCCTAAACTATGGGATAGACTCATAAAATATAGGTTGTAATAGATTTATCCACAGTTAACTAGCATGACATTTTGTGCAATTGATGTTATGAGTTTCTAGTTTCCTACAGTAGTGGAGGAGTATGAGAACATCTTTCCCAAGGATGTTCTAGGATTACCACCACATGGAGAGATAAATATCTTCATTAAACTACACCTTAAGATATCATTGATATCTTCTCCATCATATTGGATAACTTTCATAGAACTATCTGAGCTGAGGGTGTAGTTGGAAGAATTATAGAGTAAGGGCCTTGATAGCCCCCATTTTTCACCTTGGGTGGACCCAGTTTTGTTCTTCAAGAAGTCAGACTAGATATTGAGGTTATATTTAGACTATTAGAACTTAGAATTATTGGATATTAATAACAAGTATCCTCTAATTAGGATCAATAAATTTTTTATAATTTAATAGGTGAACAATTGTTCTCAAAGGTTGAAATCATATCAGGATATCACCAGTAGTGGTTATGGGATGAGGATATGCCGAAGAGGACATTCATAAGTCACTATGATCATTATTAGTACTTTATGATTTCCTTTGGTGGATCCCTTTTGTGTAACTATTATCATTATGACTACTATGATAAATACAAAAAATGGTTCCAAGTAGTATTTATGGGACTCTTGAATTGGGTCTCTCAACCCTTCTTAAACTGGTACATTGTGGCCCTCATTGACGATCTCCTAGTGTAATCGGTATCTAAGGAGGATTATGTGAGACACTTGAGGATTGTTCTGGACATAAACTAAGAGAATCATATTTAATGGATTCCCTATAAGTGATAGTTATATATTCAGTAAGTCTGAATTTTGGGAAAAATTATCTCAACAGAGGGAGTAGCAGTGGAACAAACCGAGTTTGAGGTATTGTTAGCTTTGGGGCCACCCAAGAGCATGACAGAGTTACAGAGCTTCCTTGGGTTAGTAGGATATTACTGAGGATTCATACCTGAATTATCTGGGATATCATCACCCATATCTGCTTTGAAATGAAAGGGGTAGTATTTAATGTGGATAAATATGGGTAAAATGATATTTATCAGTCGGGACAAAGATTAATGAGAGATCCCATATTGAGATTTCCAGAGGAAGGTGTCATGTACTTACTTTTTTATAATGCATCAGAAACTAGAGTTTGTTTTTTCTGATAAATATTTAGGTGGTGATTACCTATGGTTCATGTTAGTGGAGACTGCATGAGAATAACTGCATGACACGTGATCTCCAGTTAGCAGTAGTATTCATCATACTAAAGATATGGAGTCACAACCTAATGGGTGTCCAATTTATCATCTATTATGATCACAACAATGTCAACAATATCTTCTCTTAGATAGAACATAACTTGATGTAGAGGAGATGTATAAAGTACCTATAGTATTGTGAATTTGAGATAGTATATACCACTATGAAAGAGAATGTGGTTCTGTATGATCTAAACATGAGATCGTGTTCACAGTTATTGAGTGAGGCATTAGAGTAGGTGGAATCACTACCATTTTCTATTATGGATGGTAATGGATTATTGTACCACCATTAGATGGTTGTTACCCCTCTTATTTTACATAAATTTAGGGATTTATAGATATGGGATACTGACTATGAGACCCTTCGTACTGAGATATCCACTTGATAGTGTCCGGATGGATTTTCTAAATGTGGGGATAAATTTTTCCCTATTTCGGGGGGACATGATGATACCAACGATGTTGTGGGAGGATGTTATGATATAGTTTCAGACATATCCTTTTATGGTACATCCATTTATGAGAAAGATATAACCAGATCTCAGAATTCAATTTTTGTGGTTGGGGATAAATAAGGCAGTCGCAGATTTTGTCGCCTGATTCCTTACTTGTCAGAAAGTAAAGGATGAGAACCATGTTTAATTGGGTTTATCTCAATCCCTTGAGGTGCTAGAGTGTAAGTGGAATGTGATATCTATGTAAATTCAGACATGAATACCAAATATGTATAGGTGACACAATTCCATCTGGGTTATCATTGACTGACTCACCATGTAATCCCACATCCTATCTATTTGACAGTAGAGTTCATTATAGGATATGGGAGGCCTCTATGTGATTTGGATAGTATAAATACATGGAGTTTCATAAATTATCATTACTAACCATGATTCCAACTTCACATATCATTTATGGATGGGATTATAAGATTATCTAGCACATAGTTATGCTTGAGAACAACATTTGACCCCTATATTAATGGCAAGAATGAGGGGACGATTCTGGTCTCGGAGGATATGTTATGGGATTACATGTTGGACTTTGTCCTTGGTTTAGAGGATTAACTACCACTGGTATAGATTTCATACAATAGAAACTATTATTCCACTACTATTATGAAAACATTCGTGGCTTTGTATGGGCAGCCCTGAAGGTCACCACTTTACTAGATTGACACTTGAGAGTCAGTACTTAAAAGGGCATAGAGTCAGTGTCATCTACTACTGAGAAAATTAAGATCATCTAGGAACACATAACATCTTTATATGGCTTCAAAAGTCTTATGTTTATAAATGATATAAGCCTTTGATGTTCTAGGAGTGAGAACAAGTGTTCGTACAGGTTTCAACGCAATGTTGAGCATGAATATTTGGATGGGTTTTAAAGATATATCTGAGATTCATTATACCTTTCCATATAGTGCATAGAGTTGGTGAGGTGGAATACTTATTATTTCTACAATTGTAGTTAGACTATGTACATGATTTCTTCCATGTTTCACAGTTTATGGGGTATGTGCATGACCCATCATATGTTATCAGATGGGGAATGATGGGAAACAAGAATGAAGATACCATTGTTGAGTACCTATTGGAGAACAAGTATTGGTAGGATAGGATCCATCATGGGATAGAATTTTTGTTACTACTTGTTTCGATGTAGCACATGAATCTTCATAAGATCACCTTGGGGTGAGATTCTTATATTTCTGCTCAGTACCCATATCTCTTTGTAAATCCCCTTTTTTGGATTTTTGGGATGTAAATCCATGAGGTGTGGAGAATGTAATGACTTGTATTTTACTTTTTTTATTTTCGGATAGTTTATGGATTGTTTTTGAGACCAGGTACTGAGAGTGATTGTAATTGTGTGGCTCAATGTGCCTAAAATAAATATTTTAAATTGCATGCATGCATAGTTTTCAAGAAAAAGTAGACTAACATATAAATAGATTCCTGGTTATATTTTATATGGGATCATTGAGTTCATAAAAATGTTTTTACCCAAGGTTAAACAATTAATTTTTTTATATGGGGAGATTATGGAAAATTCACCATGTGTGTAAAATAAATAATGTAATTATGTAAAATTATTTTACTAAATCCATTGATGCATTGACTAAAGCTATTATATAATGATTTGGTTATTGTAGGATTTGATGGTCATCTCCATAACCATGGAGTCATAGAGAACCCTTAGAGTGAGTGTTTGATGATCTCTCTCAGGGTAACATCAATTGAATCAATTTCAGTGATCAGTGTGCAATGAGATTCAAGTATCATTCCAATAACATTGATGCAGGATTATTCTTCTTTAGATATTTATCCATATATAAGAAGGACCTTTTTTTAATAATTATATTCTCCATTTAATATTTCTAGGATGAACACAGTTAAATCGACCAACAGATTGATTCAAGGATCATATGTGTGACAGGATGGACTCATTTTACTCAGGAAGTGGGAGAATTTATTTATAATTATTGTTAATCTATTTATTATTAATTAAAATGGAAACAAATTGAGGTTAACATGATTATTTATGGAGGTCCTATTCTCATGGTTATTCTGCATGATTTTCTCCTCTGATTCTTTTTCTATCATGTTTCTTCTTTGTTTAGCTCATTTTTCGACATCCACCAAGGAATAAATCATTACACACCGATTTCATGGAACAAAAATTCAATATTATAGATCTAATATAATAATGATGTGGTGGTTGTGTGATGAAGAAAGAGAAATTATTTTGGATTTTATAGATACCTATTTTTGTGTTCTTTGGCATGAAACTAAGAACACTATTAGAAGGTGTTTTCTGAATGGATTAATCGCCGATTTTTGATGATTCAATGGCAGTATGGTCCAGCTAGAAAAACTCTTTTATTATGGAATGAGGAATGTCTAGATTGTTTAATTGCACAATGGAGAAGACACGTAGAGTATATATATGTATTTTGGATGTTTACATGTTACACGGTGTGTGATTCATAACTACATTACATGTGGGACCCTCTCAGTGGTAGCTAGAGTTTTAGAAAAAAAATTATGTATCACATGGCATGTGACCATGTCACATAACATGTATGTCACGAACCAGCCCGGGTCGACCCTGAACCGGTCACTCGAGCCGGTCCGCGGCAAGTCCCGAGGGGCGTTCCCGATCCCCCCGGGATGGCAACAAGTGTCGGGCATTAAAACTTTAATCGTTGGGAATGATTTCAGCCCAAGCTAAAAACAGGATCGAAAGAATGATTATAAACTCAACAAACAAACAGACAGTAAAGACATAAACAAAACTAAACCACAACATACCTCCACGTGACCTCGCGGGTCACCACCCAACTACAAACCAACGTCGCCCCATCACTGAGCGACTCAAGCCAGGAAAACCTGAACACAAGGAACCTGCAACTGAAGTGGTAAAAGATAGGTGTGAGCACAAAAGTACTCAGTAGGTGAGCCCAACAACAAATCCCAATGCACTGCCAGTAAATAAAGAATCTACATAATCCAGGTTTGAACTTAAATGTATAAAAAGTAAGTTTTCATAATGCTTTACTTGAAAATCAAACACGAGGCATTTCCTTTATTCCTTTTTGAAAGTTAATTCCCTTTTTATTAGTTTTGAACTCATTCTGAAAAACAAAGTGTTACATTTTCAAATCTCACCCAAAGAGAATTAAGCATTTTCATTTGAAAACCCATTTTTCCCAAAGTCTAATAGTATAGGCTGTGAAAGATGATTGAAAGTAAACAAGCAGGGAAAACAAGTGCAAGTAAAGGTAAAAAGGCAAGGAAAACCAAGTGCAAGTAAAAATAAGCCAGAAGTTATCAGCAATAGCAATGGACACACACACACACTCACACACTCACACACTCACACACATACTCACACACTCACACACACACACACATACTCACACACGCACACTCTCAAACCCAAGTGGTCCCCCGTATGCCGACGAGAGGCACCACGCCAGAGATGGTAGAGCACTATGGGTAAAACCCCTAAGGTTCATCTAGCTCGCGTGGGACCCTAGAACCTCGTGTCTCGGTGAAACGTGGCTTAGAAGGCCACGACCCTCAGAAAACGTGGCTTAGAAGGCCACGGCCCTCAGAACACGTGGCTTAGAAGGCCACAACCCTCAGATATCATATGTTTAGTTAGTGTTGCAATCGTCAATCCAGCTAAGTGAAACAGGGACGACACCCATCCGGCTCACTAGCGCACTAGTTCTAGTCCGCCCACCTAGATACCCTGGGTTTCTCCGTGTGCTCAAACAAGTTTCACATTCACATAGTATGTTTCTTCCTCATATCGCAGGCCAAACAAGATATTGCACACAAAAGTCACCATTTCCACACCCAAACAATATCTCAAAACTCACGCACGCCAAAAATACCTTTCTAGAAATATAAGTGTCATTACCCAATCTTTTCGCAAAACCCCCTTTTTGGAAACACTCAAACAAGAACATAACCAACTTTCACAACCTAGAAAACATCATTTTTAATAACACAACAAGGGAAAACATCTTTCCTCAACCAAGAACCACATGTAAGGTTTTCAAAAAAAACAATTTCAAAGGGTCACACGACGTTTTCACTAATCAAGGTTACAAGAACACATCATTTTCCATAAACAGTACATTTACTAATTTACACATGCCAAAAACATTTCAAAACCTAATTCAACATGTCTTTCTTTACTCAGGAAGAACCATTTAGCGACATTACTATGAAATCCCACAATTGAAACCAAGAAAACACTTTTAATGAAATGCTAGAATTAAACAGTTGTCCTTATCAGCAAATCACCACACTATAAAAACTACTTATATTATTTTCTTAAATTTACTGAAATTTAATAAAAGGAAAAGGAATAAATAAATTCTTAACTTAGAGGCAAGTGCATAGGGAGACCTACCTCAAGACGCAGCTCGGAACGAAACGACACGGCGCAAGACTCCCGTTGCGTGATGGTCGCACCGTACCGCACCGTCAACCCAATCCTAAAACAATAGGCCGTTAAGCAGGCTCATTAATGACAACATACTAATAATAATAATAATTATAATAACGTAATAATAACCAAAATGTAGTAATAATAATGTCATAATAATAATAATAATTATTATTATTATGACATAATAATAATATAATAATAATAAGAGTAACAATAATATTAACATAATAATAAGAATAATTATAATGACATAATAATAACAAGAACAATAATAAATATAATAGCGCAATGATAATTATAATAATAATAATATTAATATTAATAACATGATAGTAATAATAATAATAATAATAATAATAATAACAATAACGATAATAATATAACAATAATAATAATATAATAATAATATAATAATAATATAACAACAACAACAACAACAATAATAATAATAATATGATAATTGAATAATAATAATAATTATAACAATAATGATAATAATAATAATAATATTAATATTAATGTGATAATAATTATAATATCAATAGTAACAATAATAATATAATAATAATTATAATAAGATACATTAATTATAATAGTGACATAATAAAATAATATTAATAATATGTTAGTAATCATGATAATAATAATAATAATAACAACAATATTATTGCACAATTATAATATAATAATAATAATATAATAATAATAATAATAATAATAATAATAATAATAATAATAATATAGTAATACAATAATAATGTTAATAGAATAATATTAACATAATAATAATGAAATAATTATAATATTATTAATATGATAAAAGTAATAAATTTTATATAAGATTAACTTAAAAATAAAATAAAAAAAATAAAAATATACTTACAGGGTGGTTCGCGCGGGGGAGCCGGGGCGGTGACGGTATGAGGCCGGAGCGGCCGCTGGGTGTGGCTGAGGGGATGGAAGAGGCGCAATACGGGGAAACCGGGACGGCGGCGCAAGGCGGAGGAAGGGGGAGGCTGGGAGCAACATAGGGGGGCTGGAAACCGGGAGAAGGAGGCGGCGGTGCGCAAGGGGAAGCCGGGCCGGGACGACGACGAGGGTGCAGGGGAGAAGGCGCGCAGCCAAGGTGCTAAGGCGGAGCGAGGGCGGAGGGGAGGGGAGATCCGCCGGACAAGAGGGGACGGGGCTACCGTCTAGACCGCCGGAAAACCGGAGGGAGACGGTGCGGCGGTCGGGCGCGAGCACGGCGGAGAGGCGACGGATTGGGATGGAGAGCGGCGTGCGGCGCTGCGTGCAGGAGAGGGAAAGGGGAGGGAGAGGCCGGCAGAGCGCCGGTGACGGGGTCGAAGGGAGGTCGGGATGCCGGACTTCGGCGGCTGGACGGGAGCAGGGCCGCCGGGGGTCGGTGAAGGGAACTGGCGGAGAAGGCCGGGACCAGGAGGCTGGAGGGAGAAGAAGAAAACGAAAAAAAAAGAAACGGGGAGAGGGGAGAAAAGGGGGTGGCGGCTACGGGGAGGTGTGCGGCGATAGGGTAGAGTAGGGAGGATAGGGTTTTGATTAGGTTTATATATATATAAATATATGTGATAAAAATAATGATAATATTATTAATAATAAGAATAATAATAATAAGTATAATTTTAATCATAAAACCTTAATATATTAATAATAATACTAAAACATCATAGTAATAATGATATAAAACCCTTATAATAAAAATAATTAAACTTTATAACATTAATGAAAATGATGATAAAACTTATAATAATAATAGAACTTATAATAATAATAGTAATACCTTAGTTAATTCTAATAATAATCATTTTGATCAAATAATAAAATAATCTAAACATAATACAAACATATATATATATATACACATATAAACATGTACGCTTCTATATAAACGCATATAAACATATATATATATACATATACATATATATATACACACATACATGTATACACATATATATATGTGTAGTCATATATACAATAAACATATAATAACATCAAAATTGACAACAACAATTTAAAAAGTAATAATAACAAAATATCAACATAAAAATTATAATATTTAAAACGCTGGGTGAACATACCGTCACCCGGGCTGAACGCACGGTCACCGCTAACGATGGGGTGACCGCGCACCGGCGCGACACCGCCAATGCAATTAAACATCAAAAAATTTAAATCGGGACCAAGAAAGAAGTAAAGTAAAGATATCTGCGGTCGGGGTGTGACAATTCTCCCCACCACAGACACTTTCTGCCCCCAGAAAGTCACCAGGCCACTAGTCAGACAAAAACCAAGTCTATGCCCAAACAGAACTAAAGGAGCTGAAGAAAACTGAGAATCTCGGGGATGACCTTATTCTAAACAGGTCACACCCGACCGATCGAAGAGGAAACTAAGGTCCGAGATTGAGGGGAGAACACGAAGGGGTTCTCCCCACCACAAGAACTTAACTAGTGCAGAAAAGATGACCATTTAAATAGAAAACCCCGGGAAGGGGGGGGGGTCGATGCGGGAACTCCCAACAGATCTAAACCAACTCTTATAGCATGCTAAGATTTACACCTCTGTAGAAACCTTGAACCTACGACTAGAGTCATCAACATCAACACCAGGGAAAACCCATAGAAAAACATTTAATCAATATCAAATTGGAGACATAATCCACCGAAGTCCACGAAACATAACCACATTTTAAACATAACTAAAATGAGGTCAACCCACACGAGAGTCAAACACACTTTTAAGAAGGACACACGATTTAGAATATCACCTCCACACGACAAGTCTGCTTAGATTATCATAGAACCAGTCCATCATCACTTTATAGAAAAACTACGCATTTACAACGTTGTTGGGACCTCAATAGCAGGGAAACAAACATGAAAAGGTTTTTAATTGCTCCACCGTCCACACGGAATACAGAGCTTGGACCAAGGCTTCACAACCCTGGGAAACTCCTGACTGTGCGCGAGCTTCACCCCAAGACCTATGGTTGGGGCTCTGATGGCTGAAGCATCTTCTGCCTCACAGTCAGGTATTGACGTTATCCCATCACGACGTCCTCTTTAAGCGACGCTTCCGGCAAAACTTCTCCAGATGACCCAGACAACCGCAGCGATGACACGTCTTCGAAGGGTTGCGACAAGACGACTTTAAATGCCCGAAACGACCACACTGAAAGCATACCATCGAAGGATCTGATGAACTGGAAGTTGGGACCAAAGGGGATAGCTCATTGGGGACAGGTATCTCTGGCATATTTTCCACACCAGAGGAGGAACTCTTACAAACAACTGGGGATGCTGAAGTACTAACCACCCGCACACCGGAAACTAACTCGGCCAAGAAAGCTTCCTCCACCAGCTTCTCGAAACAAAGGTCTTTAGAAGGGAGGACTCGCTCCTTGATCTCTGGACGAAGACCCCCAGTGAAAAGAGAGACCTTCATGAGCTCATGCGACGCTACCTCTAGAGAAAAGGGAAACAGTTCCTTGAAATGGTCAACATATGCCTTCACCGTCCGTCGACCTTGTTGAATATGCACAAGCTCCCTCTTTTTCTCCAGCTTCACTTCCTCGGGTACAAACCATTGGATGAAAACAGTTCTGAAGACATCCCACGTCACTTGACCTTGCGTTGACGGTGGGGTAACCATCTTCCACTGGTCCAGAGATGGACCCTCAAACAACTCCATAATTGCACGAACCTTAACATTATCGAGAGTTCCCAACATTCTAAAGACACGCTCCACTTCCTCGAGCCATTTCACTGCTTCTAACGGACCCTGATCACCATGGAGAATAGGCAAAGTCTGAGGAGGACCAAAACTGGGCATGACATATCCGAATCCTTAGAGACCTTTCTGGGCGGCATTTCCCGAGCGATATATAAAACACAAAGCCAAAACCAACATCAAATAGAAGCAACATCAATAAAAGCGTCTTCATCAAAAACAGTCAGCACAAGAACCAAACAGATACAACACAACCCAAAACAAAATCTCCTCTTTAAAATTCCCTTTTTCATTTTTGATTTCAAAACCACCCTTTCCCAAGATCACTTTCCAAAAACCAATCCATTTTCAAACCAAAAACTTTCCAAAACTGTTTCCCCTTTAAAAACAATTTAGAAAACAAAGTCAAGCGTTAAATTTCAAACACACCCAGGTAATCTCATGAACCGTTGCACATGTCTTTATCCACATTCCATTCATACGTGCGTCAACACACACTTTCCATGCATTCTCACACATGTGCAAACGTTCATAAAGAGGAACCGAGGTTTCAACCCAAATCATTTTTATCCAATTCCAAGCAAACAACAGATTTTCAAATCAAGAGATTTTAGTTTCAAAACCCATTTTATACATTTAAAATTCTTTAAAAGAAACCAGTCAAATTTTCAAAAACCCTTTTTCATTTCCAACTACGCAATCACACAGACCAAAATGGAAACAACATCCAAATTTGCATCACTCGCTGAAATGAGGGACCAGTAGTCACGCTCAACCTAGCGACATGGTAGTGGGCCATGTCCCAAGTCAGCGTCGACCACTAGGAGGAATTCAAACCACGTACTCGGACTCCACATGGGTCACTACTCCATGTGAAATCACGACGTAACGTCGGCTTGCCTCCATTGTCATCTCTCAATCCATGACAAACCAGAAAAGACAAGGACACAATTCCCGAACTACCCCTGGTAACTCGAAGATCAGTGCGAGCAAGAGTTCGCGACGCTCTTCCCGTACTTACCCCTCGAGTTCCGACAGTCCTAATCTCCTTCTACCGGACAACCCAAATAACAAGAACCACCTCTGATACCATTTTTTCATGAACCAGCCCGGGTCGACCCTGAACCGGTCACTCGAGCCGGTCCGCGGCAAGTCCCGAGGGGCATTCCCGATCCCCCCAGGATGGCAACAAGTGCCGGGCATTGAAACTTTAATCGTTGGGAACGATTTCAGCCCAAGCTAAAAACAGGATCGAAAGAATGATTATAAACTCAACAAACAAACATACACTAAAGACATAAACAAAACTAAACCACAACATACCTCCACGTGACCTCGCGGGTCACCACCCAACTACAAACCAACGTCGCCCCATCACTGAGCGACTCAAGCCAGGAAAACCTGAACACAAGGAACCTACAACTGAAGTGGTAAAAGATAGGCGTGAGCACAAAAGTACTCAGTAGGTGAGCCCAACAACAAATCCCAATGCACTGCTAGTAAATAAAGAATCTACATAATCCAGGTTTGAACTTAAATGTATAAAAGTAAGTTTTCATAATGCTTTACTTGAAAATCAAACACGAGGCATTTCCCTTATTCCTTTTTGAAAGTTAATTCCCTTTTCATTAGTTTTGAACTCATTCTGAAAAACAAAGTGTTACATTTTCAAATCTCACCCAAAGAGAATTAAGCATTTTCATTTGAAAACCCATTTTTCCCAAAGTCTAACAGTATAGGCTGTGAAAGATGATTGAAAGTAAACAAGCAGGGAAAACAAGTGCAAGTAAAGGTAAACAGGCAAGGAAAACCAAGTGCAAGTAAAAATAAGCCAGAAGTTATCAGCAATAGCCATGGACACACACACGCACTCACACACTCACACACACACACACATACTCACACACTCAAACACACACACACATACTCACACATGCACACTCTCAAACCCAAGTGGTCCCCCGTATGCCGACGGGAGGCACCACGCCAGAGATGGTAGAGCACTATGGGAAAAACCCCTAAGGTTCATCTAGCTCGCGTGGGACCCTAGAACCTCGTGTCTCGGTGAAACGTGGCTTAGAAGGCCACGACCCTCAGAAAACGTGGCTTAGAAGGCCACGACCCTCAGAACACGTGGCTTAGAAGGCCACGACCCTCAGATATCATATGTTTAGTTAGTGTTGCAATCGTCAATCTAGCTAAGTGAAACAGGGACGACACCCATCCGGCTCACTAGCGCACTAGTTCTAGTCCGCCCACCTAGATACCCAGGGTTTCCCCGTGTGCTCAAACAAGTTTCACATTCACATAGTATGTTTCTTCCTCATATCGCAGGCCAAACAGGATATTGCACACAAAAGTCACCATTTCCACACCCAAACAATATCTCAAAACTCACGCACGCCAAAAATACCTTTCTAGAAATATAAGTGTCATTACCCAATCTTTTCGCAAAAACCCCTTTTTGGAAACACTCAAACAAGAACATAACCAACTTTCACAACCTAGAAAACATCATTTTTAATAACACAACAAGGGAAGACATCTTTCGTCAACCAAGAACCACACGTAAGGTTTTCAAAAAAAAACAATTTCAAAGGGTCACACGACGTTTTCACTAATCAAGGTTACAAGAACACATCATTTTCCATAAATAGTACATTTACTAATTTACACATGCCAAAAACATTTCAAAACCTAATTCAACATGTCTTTCGTTACTCAGGAAGAACCATTTAGCGACATTACTATGAAATCCCACAATTGAAACCAAGAAAACACTTTTAATGAAATGCTAGAATTAAACAGTTTTCCTTATCAGCAAATCACCACACTATAAAAACTACTTAATATTATTTTCTTAAATTTACTGAAATTTAATAAAAGGACAAGGAATAAATAAATTCTTAATTTAGAGGCAAGTTCATAGGGAGACCTACCTCAAGACGCAGCTCGGAACGAAACGACACGGCGCAAGACTCCCGTTGCGTGATGGTCGCACCGTACCGCACCGTCAACCCAATCCTAAAACAATAGGCCGTTAAGCAGGCTCATTAATGACAACATACTAATAATAATAATAATTATAATAACGTAATAATAACCAAAATATAGTAATAATAATGTCATAATAATAATAATAATTATTATTATTATGACATAATAATAATATAATAATAATAAGAGTAACAATAATATTAACATAATAATAAGAATAATTATAATGACATAATACTAACAAGAACAATAATAAATATAATAGCGCAATGATAATTATAATAATATTAATATTAATATTAATAACATGATAGTAATAATAATAATAATAATAATAATAATAATAATAACAATAACGATAATAATATAACAACAATAATAATAATATAATAATATAATAATAATATAACAACAACAACAACAACAATAATAATAATAATAATATGATAATTGAATAATAATAATAATTATAACAATAATGATAATAATAATAATAATATTAATATTAATGTGATAATAATTATAATATCAATAGTAACAATAATAATATAATAATAATTATAATAAGATACATTAATTATAATAGTGACATAATAAAATAATATTAATAATATGTTAGTAATCATGATAATAATATTAATAATAACAACAATATTATTGCACAATTATAATATAATAATAATATAATAATAATAATAATAATAATAATATAGTAATACAATAATAATGTTAATAGAATAATATTAACATAATAATAATGAAATAATTATAATATTATTAATATGATAAAAGTAATAAATTTTATATAAGATTAACTTAAAAATAAAATAAAAAAAATAAAAATATACTTACAGGGTGGTTCGCGCGGGGGAGCCGGGGCGGTGACGGTATGAGGCCGGAGCGGCCGCTGGGTGTGGCTGAGGGGAAGGAAGAGGCGCGGTACGGGGAAACCGGGACGGCGGCGCAAGGCGGAGGAAGGGGGAGGCTGGGAGCAACAGAGGGGGGATGGAAACCGGGAGGCGGAGGCGGCGGTGCGCAAGGGGAAGCCGGGCCGGGACGACGACGAGGGTGCAGGGGAGAAGGCGCGCAGCCGAGGTGCTAAGGCGGAGCGAGGGCGGAGGGGAGGGGAGATCCGCCGGACAAGAGGGGACGGGGCTGCCGTTTGGACCGCAGGAAAACCGGAGGGAGACGGTGCGGCGGTCGGGCGCGGGCACGGCGGAGAGGCGACGGATCGGGATGGAGAGCGGCATGCGGCGCTGCGTGCAGGAGAGGGAAAGGGGAGGGAGAGGCCGGCGGAGCGCCGGTGACGGGGTCGAAGGGAGGCCGGGATGCCGGACTTCGGCGGCTGGACGGGAGCAGGGCCGCCGGGGGTCGGTGAAGGGAACTGGCGGAGAAGGCCGGGACCAGGAGGCTGGAGGGAGAAGAAGAAAACGAAAAAAAAAGAAACGGGGAGAGGGGAGAAAAGGGGGTGGCGGCTACGGGGAGGTGTGCGGCGATAGGGTAGAGTAGGGAGGATAGGGTTTTGATTAGGTTTATATATATATAAATATATGTGATAAAAATAATGATAATATTATTAATAATAAGAATAATAATAATAAGTATAATTTTAATCATAAAACCTTAATATATTAATAATAATACTAAAACATCATAGTAATAATGATATAAAACCCTTATAATAAAAATAATTAAACTTTATAACATTAATGATAATGATGATAAAACTTATAATAATAATAGAACTTATAATAATAATAGTAATACCTTAGTTAATTCTAATAATAATCATTTTGATCAAATAATAAAATAATCTAAACATAATACAAACATATATATATATATATATATACACATATAAACATGTACGCTTCTATATAAACGCATATAAACATATATATATATATATACATATACATATATATATACACACATACATGTATACACATATATATATGTGTAGTCATATATACAATAAACATATAATAACATCAAAATTGACAACAAAAATTTAAAAAGTAATAATAACAAAATATCAACATAAAAATTATAATATTTAAAACGCTGGGTGAACATACCGTCACCCGGGCTGAACGCACGGTCACCGCTAACGATGCGGTGACCGCACACCGGCGCGACACCGCCAATGCAATTAAACTTCAAAAAATTTAAATCGGGACCAAGAAAGAAGTAAAGTAAAGATATCTGCGGTCGGGGTGTGACAATGTAACCCCTCCCTGATGTCTTGACTTGTACTTATGAGGGTAAACTGACATGGGTTGAGTACAGAACTATAGGAACTCCATGTAATATTTTGTGTAAATGGTGAGGATTGGAAAAGATGGGCTGATCCATGGACTAGTACACAAGATGTATCACATCATGTACTTTTACAACAACATAGGAACAGCTCATTTTACACTAGTCGAACCTTGTTCCATAGGTGCATGACATGTAATGCCACTAAAAAAAGTGTGCTCTATCAAGTTTGTATTAGATCCTATGTCCTCTCTATCTTGGACATGTTTCATTAAAGGTTCATTCCCTTTATCCTTCTCTATGATGATCAGTATGGAATCGAATCTTATGAAAAGGGCAGTGATCACTTCAGTAGGACTTCTTGGGTAGAGTTTTTTTAATCATTCAAGGAATTTCAGAGTGAGATCATTTATCATCTTTGTTCTCTATGTGTAGTTCTTTGTATCATCATGAAAAACACTATTACGGTGTTTATCTTATAAGGGTTATTCCATTTTTGTTTGTTGTTATCCTCAATGTATATGTTTGTTATCCTCATATATGTACCATATCTCTTCAGAATTCTATAGTATACATCCTATGACAAGACCCGCCAAGCCCAACCTCTCGAACAGACATCATTAGTGATATTAAACTCATGGATTTTGTTCTCCTGCATGATTTCATTATATAACCCTCACTCCAGAATCATAGTCTAGAATTATGGTTTTGAAAATAACTTAATATCATATGTCTTTGTTGAGTACATATAGATATTCTTGTTATATTAATTGTAGACATATATTTATACAAATTTTATTATTATTCGTTTTTTGTATGCTTTATGGTTTTGGGGCGTCTTACTGGGTATTGATATACTCACCCATGCACATGATTTTCCTACACATTTCATGTCTTGTACTGATGATCGAACTTTTGATAGAGTCCTATATTAACTAAGACTATATAGTGCTTTGTGAGATCGAATATACTAAGGTTTGTTCATGTGGTATCATGATAATAGTACCTATATTTATGTTTAGTTTATACATTTGTTTAGACTCTTTGGGGTGGGATTCAATTTGTCCCTATTTAATTTCATTTATTTACTATCATACTGTGGTTTGGGATTTAGAGCTATTCTTACATGGTTGTTTAGTTTTTATTATGTTTCATCATTGTATGGATTTAGATATTTGTGTGTGTACAGGTTCTTAGGCTAAGGCCTCCCATGTTAGTGATATTCTTGTGCAGCTCTAGTCCCTATCCCTTGACCTATTGGACGTTTGATTTGTTAGTAATGGTATGGTCCCCATTAGGATGATTAATGATAATCATTTATTGTGATATGAAATGAATATTCATGTAAAATGTCATAATATGTAAATATTTTTTTATGGGTTAGCTGAAAGGCCTAATTTGGATATTGTAAAAGTATTAAGATGCATTAAAGTATTTTTATGTGACACCTTGATTATATTGAAATGTTTTATATACTAGATATAAATTTTTATGACTCCACCCTAATTTAAAAAAGTAGTATTTTCATATATTTGATCCATTCCTTGTAAAAATATCATGTGTTAACATCTTTTATTATAATTTTTCATTTAGTTTTTATTTTTAATTTATATGAAAATACATCAATATAAACTGATACCAAGGATCAGATATTTAGAGTGAAATTTATAGAGTAATGATGTTAATAAAATTAGTTTATAATAATTCACTAATTTAAGCGTGATTGTAATATTATACTTTATAATTTTGAATGAGTATAACGGATATGCTATATTCCCTCTAGATGTGTTTACATTCCTTCCTAGTTTCTGAATCATTCATATACATAGTGTAGGTTTTATGATCTAATTGATTACTTGGTCAAGTATGGTATACATGTTTCTAAAACCCCTTAAATAATAGGAAGAATATATAATCTAAGAGGCCTAGATTGTTCTTATATATAAATAAGTAAAACTAGAATACGTTGCTAAATTATGTTAATCAAAGTTATGTTTTACCTGTTAGTTTTTATTATAATGATCCTCTTAAAGAATAATGATAATTTAATGTGGAGTTATAGTATAGTAAATCATAGGATATTTTTTACATAAAAATAAGAAAAATGATAAAATAGACCTATTTATGTTTTCACATATATACATGCATATATTAGTGGACTATTAGATGAGAAATCACAACTAGAGTCATATTTTGATATAATAGAAGAATTATTAACGAAAATGAATAAAAGGAGAAACAGTCACATTAAAGATGTGATATATTGAGAATCAATTTTATGTTTGAATAAATAAAAAAATAGGTAAACTAATATTTCCAATGAAAAATATGGAAATATTAATATAATTAAATAATGTTAGTATAGAATCCATGAATTAAGGGAATCTTAATAAGATACCATTAATATCCAAAATTCTATGTTGGATGTCACTGGAAAAAATATTAAGGTGCATGAAAATTATCTAAAATTATTGAGTAAGATGAATGAAGAACACATTGAGAAGATAAATAAAAAATATCATAATGTTTAAGATTATTTATGGATGACCAAAACAAGTTTCATCATGATTTGTTTTATTCCATTGGAAGAATTGAAAAAATAATTATATTTTCAACCTAAAACAACACAATAGAGTTAACTAATATGTGATTCCTTTAATTTTTATTTTGATAATATTACATAAAAACCCATATAAGTAGTAATAAGATCTTGAAATAATCCATTAATATATCTAACATAATCTCACAAAAAAAGGTAACCCATGCCTTATAAAATATTTTATGTACTAATATCGTATCTACAACCTGAAGAGGATACAATTCAAAAACTTGTTAAATGATTGTAGACAATAATTCTAAAAAATACACCATAACATCATGGATTATTTTTTGCATTATATAGAACATTTATTCCCCAACGTTTTCTTTATAAATGATATATTTATATAAAAGATAGAGGGTGATAAAAATATATTATAACTAATAGAAAAAAAGAAAAAAAAATTCCCATTATTTTTAATATGGAATGATTGGACACATATATGTGGGTTGTTTTTATAAAATTTTAATTAATGGAAGAAAATATATCCCTGTGATGATTGGGGACGGATTTAAGGTTCATATAAATCCAATAAAGGTAGGAAAATGTATATATAAAAAGTTAATTTCTTAAAAACAATATATTTGAATGATTATATAAATTCTATGGAAATTGAAACATATATATTTACAATGATGAATACTTTCAGTATAAATACACCAATATTATACCAATACCTATTAATATAATAATACTACAATATATAAAGAAAAGATGTAAAAATTAATATGATACTTCCTTGGGGTGTAAGAAAATTAATAATGTGTTAAACAAAACATACCAACGATGAATTATGTAAATGATACTACACTAAATAGATGATGATTATAATGTGGGGGTAAGAAAAACATCATAGAACATTTAAAATATTCAATAAATATAAAAGTATTAAAAGAAAATATTGAATAAAGAAGGTAACCAGTCCAATAGAAACATAAAAGGATTGGTTTAGTGGAAGTCATACATGAATAATAATTAAAAAATTCCAAAGAATATAAATTTGAAATAATCTATAGATCTGTGTTGAAAGTGAAAATAGATTTGAAAATTTTCTTTTAAGTTTATTGCATTTATATTCAGATCAAAGGAGATAATAAAGAGTGAAGATAAATCACCATTGTCTCCATGTGGAAATATTGCTACTATATAAAATAGAAATTGATAAAAAAAGAATCCATGATCATATAGATATTCTAGTTCTAGAAATTTTGGTAACTAGATTAATATAAAAATAATTTATATAAATTATTGAAAACCTGAAATAAATAAATCGAAGTAATAACAATGATAATGAAAGAAGGATTACCTGAATTTTTATAAATTATATTGTTTGTAAAATAAATTGAGGATAAAACCTAAAGATTTTTCAAAACATTGGAGCTATAAAGAGAGGTGTTTATTGTTTGGGAATCAATTATCAACCTTTTTACTCTCATTAAAAAATAATAAATATCCAACTTATTAACATATCTACTATTTTTTTGTTACTATATAGGGAATTGAATGTGATGAATATAGGGGTGAACTTAAATGTTATAAAAATCTAAATATATGTAAGAGAAATTTGTATAGGATATATCCGGAATTAAAACATAGTTTCCTTATAACAAATTTTCATGTGGTATTATTCGTTCTATGTAATAATAGTAGATATCCCTTGAGGTGGAGTTGAGAAGACGAATAAGAAATCAAAAATTATAAAAAAATTGAAATTAATAAATGAATTTTAGGTTTTTGATATGATAATCACCATTTCAATACTTTCTTTGAGTTGAATCAAATATAATTATTTATGGGGTGTATATAAATATTGAAGGTTGTTTGAAATGGGAGATTCATGTATAAACATGAATGTTTTTTGAGTGTTTATTAATTTTTAGTGAAAATAAAAAATTAAAATTAAAATATTCTTGAAAACCCTATAGAAATTTAAATCCATGTTTGTATCATGTGTTTTATAGTTTTATGGATATCATTGATTTCTAAGTAAATATCTTTTTATTTAAACACTGAGTATTTCTCATGTGGACTTATAATTGATTAATATTTTTCTCATTTCTTAAGTGAAATGTCATTTTACCATTATCTCAAGTGGATCAAGCATTATTAAAGGTGTGAATATACTATTTCAATCATTCATGAAGCATGAGACTGGTAGAAATCACCCTTGGACATTCACCATTTAATATATTATTAATAAAGAGGAGAATGATGTTGACATTATAAATAGAATTTGTTTAATTAAAATACGTATTACAAAAAATCCAACTGGGGATATTGAATATACCAAATATATTTTGATGAATTTATTTGTATAGGTATTTGATAATATTCTTTCATTATGTTAATGATAATTCAATTTATTATGTGATATAGTTATGTGATGATGATGTGAACAATGTTTCTAAGAACATCATGGAATTTATATGAATGACTTGTTCTAAAGTAATATTTCATTAGATATGTTGAAGTAGATTCATTGAAAAGATGGAAAGGTTATTGAATTATGAGAATGAGTCACTTTCATTATAAACATTAGAAAATAATATGATTATGTTGTTGCTTCTTGGATTCAAATAAGTAGTATAATATCTATTTGTATCGAGATAGATTCTAAAAAATTGATTTATTTAATTAAATATGTTTGTTAATGAATAGAAAATATGTTTAAAATATGTTCTCTATGAATGTGATAAACTATGTTCTAGATGAATAGAGTGTAGATATGAACGATTTTAAGTGAGTAACCATCCATATGTTATTGATCATGAAGTTTGTTGGATATAACTATATTCACACATATATGATAGTTGTGGAACACAAAATATAGAGACCAAGATAGGTCCGTAATTTTTTTTAAATTATCTATGAAATATTATTGAAAGTAATTATTTAGATGATCTATGTTCTAATGAGGTAATGAAGTGTTATTGAAATACTCAAGAAGATAACGCATATTCTATAAGTTTGTTTGGGAATTTTGAATAATAGTTTTGAGTGGATTTGATATAACAAAAAATCACTTAAATGGTTCTTTTATATATCTTGGTTTAGAATTAGATTCCATGGGGTTGTTTGAAGTGGTTTTGAGTTAATTTAAAGGACATCTAGAATTTTGACTTATATATGAAAACTGGAAAATGAAATAAATAAGGGTTGTTCTATGATAAAATAACTAAATAAGGGTTTCTATACAAAAAAATTAATATGTAAGGGTCGCCCAATGGAAAAATAAATACAAATCGGTTTACCTATGGAAAATTAATTACATAAGGGTATTTATATAAATATGTGAGGGTACTCTGGAGGATATGTATGGGTACTAAGAAGGTAATGATATTTGGGAAATAAATTGAGAAACATTTTAATACATAAAGGTAATTTGTCTTTTATGTAAGATTTATCATAGTTTCAAAGGGATATGTAAGTACACTTAGATGTTATAATGTTTGATAAATAACATGATTCTCACTGTGACATTTTATAGTGACTTGAACATTCAAATGTATATGAAGGAGTTAACAAGGGAATATGTAAGTGGCACCTAAATATTCTTAAAAATACCTATGTTCTTTCATGGAAATACATAAGAGTTAATTATCTCCTTGAGGTGATATATATGGGTTATAAGTTTGAGAATGAATAGATTTATGGATGGTTAAT
Organism: Viscum album; assembly: GCA_963277665.1. Lineage (NCBI taxonomy): Eukaryota > Viridiplantae > Streptophyta > Magnoliopsida > Santalales > Viscaceae > Viscum > Viscum album. The sequence goes on from OY728133.1 coordinate 1,110,655,642, forward strand.
TTGGTATAATAAAACAAGTTAGATGATGTTATAATATACATCAAGGACTAAATATCACAACAACATTAGACTGTCATGAGTGATTTAATACAAGAATAATAGATAATTAAATCATGAGTGTTGATAAGGTCATTACCCAGTATTTATTTGATTTAAATATAATATTTTAAATCATTTGTGATAATGATAATATTATCCAATATTTTTTAGGAGGATAAATTAATTTATATAATAACAATTAGGATAAGAAGAATTTCACTCTGATATCTTTGATTGTATGGATATATAATTCTGTTAATAAATTAAAATAGAATATTTATAATATTACAAGGATAAATATTATGGGTTTTTTATATTCTATATATAAAAATTATATTCATATAGATTTATTAATATAGTGGAGTTTTTTAATTGAATAAAATTTTCAAGATTATTTAACATAAATTATTATGAACTCTGGTGAATATAGAGTATTGAATAAAAAATCTGTGAGTTTCCAATTAAATTTTGTGAAGGGAATTTATATTTTTAAGTTAAGATTTATATTAGAAGAAGAAGAATCAATTTAATGCGTCATGGTTCAATCCTACTCAATTATCTTCAAATTATGTGGAGATGGAAAAATAAGGAGGAAGAAGTAGACTAATCATTGAGGATTGTTAACGTTATTGTTTACTCTTTCTTCATCTATGAATCAAGTCTTTTAAAGATGAAAAATAACCTGATGGAGAGATCAAGATTACAAATATATTTACTATATATGTTTTTATGTCAATTGATTTTAAAAATTTTGAGATGAGATATAGATACTAATGTGCACGAGACTTTAGAAGATTATTTATTTGATATCTAACACTATAATTGAGTAAGAATACCTCACTAGTAAATTATATGAAATCAAAGATAATATTAGTCATCGTATTCAAGAGTTTTTATAGATGAACCATTGTAACTTGTGGGATCCAATATTAAGAACAATTCTAAAGACTATTAAACTATCAATAGATAGTAAATTGTTATTGATAGTTATTTTTATTCTCTTATCATTCATTGTATTATAGATATATGTTTCATAGAATTGACCAAAACAAAGCAAGACGAGATTTCCATATTTTGATTGAACATTGTAAAAACAACATGTATTTTACTATTTTCTTATTTCTTAATTTCCAAATACAATTTTTTTTGGGAATTCATAATTTTATTCATTTATTATGACTGATATTGAGGTTATAATATTAATAGGGTAGATTAGAATAGTAAATAATTCAGAAAAAACAAATAAACACTAATCCAAACCCATTATGTGCGATTGAATAATCTTACTGATCATTTTGAGTGTGTAATCAGATTGGAATTATAGCGAGTATCATGATATATATACATGAATTCACACTAATAATTGTTGACATTTAGGGCCTTGTAATAATTTATGTTTAGTAATAGTACCAACATGATAAATGTTCATCTTGGTTTACATACTATTATTATTATAATCTTATAAGAATTGCGTAAGGATAGGGTGTTATTTTTATGAACCACTCATATGTTTTAGAAAACAAGAGTTAGAGTATGTAATGGAGACGGAACATTCTTTTAAATTTTGTACGATTATGGTTGATCTCCATTATTATATATTTTTTATTATTTATTTATTTATTATATATAAAGATTAGGCTTCAAAAGAGTATATGTTTATCCATATGATGCGTATATTAGTACATGGGAGTTTTTAATATTTTTTATTTATAATCCTATGATATTGCATTCAGTATAGGTGTTTAGAATATGGCTTAAAATGAAATTTTTTCATTAAATTATTTATTTATTTCTTCAATTATTTATTCTAGTTCATATTTTTTGATATTAAATAATCCCCCAGGATTTTCACATACACTTAATTCTAGTAGTCAGACTCTATCAATTTAGGGGTTTGTTTAAGTTAGAGTGGCAATCCTTCCTTAGTAAATCTAGTTAGATCTAGGTCACTCATGATTATAAAATAAAATTGGAGGGGGATTTTGGGTTTTTTGTTATTGTGTAGTGGTGGATATAATAATGGTTTTCCATTTGAGTATTAACCAATAAATATGCATGATCAATATTGTTATAGTGGATATGTAATTTTTCATGTAATTTTAATATATAAAATGGGTCAGGTTAATAATCACTTTTAGTTGGATTACACTATTTAGAATATTTTTACTTTTAGCCTTATATGTAGTAGGTGTCAGTGATTCTCATGTATCATGTACAAACACAGGGGGTTCATGAAATATGATTGAGATGTACACTTTTTTGATCAAATTAAATTATTTATTTTGAGATTAACAATTAAATTTGTTATATTTTAGTTAATTAAAATTATTGAAAATAGTTTTTTTTCATAAATTTCTTTGGGTGGAAAATTCATTAGCTAAAACAAATTGTGATTCTCCAAGATATGTTTTGATTCAACTCAATATGAAACCTATTTTCATTGATATGTTGTTTTTTTATTGGTTTCATCCAGAATCATTAACATAAAACAATGATATTGGTGTCTATAAAAAAAATTAAATCCAGTTAATTTCTGATCTATTATATTACTATGATATAAATATTATTTCTTTATTTTTATATAAAGGTTATATAACATAACATTCAGATTATAAATGGGTTTTCAATAAATTATTTAATGGATATTCATGAAAATAATCTTAAAATTAAAAGTATTTAATGAATATTAATGATGTTATTATACCATGTTATTGATAATTTATATATTATTACAAAGAAAATTTAAATTAATTTTAATACTAAAGACTTGTGAAAATGATCAGAGTTAATTGAAATGATTTATAGGATGGTCCTAGAGAATTTGAAATGATTTCTCATTTAAAATGATGGCTAAATAGTATTTTGAATAATTTTAATGAATAAATTTAATTTAAAATCATGATAAAATGAATCATTTGAATGATGTGAATGTGGTAAAAATAATGTTTATATTTGTGTCAAATAATGATTATGATTGAAAAATAATTGTATTTAAGATTCAATACTTTAAATGGATGCATTCTATTATAAATAAAACTCATTAAAATGATATGTAAATGTTATCTGATTTTAAAAATATTTCAGGATAGTTATTATCATATCCTATAGATTTCGGTGTTGTTAATATTGAGATATTTTTTTATATAGATTGAATTCAAATGGAAGTTACGGTTTCTAGATAAAAATTATAAGGATATCACATTGATATTGTTCAGAAGTTTATGGTGTTTTTATGGATATGTAAAAATATGTAAAAATATTTTTGGGTGTTATTGAGTACCCGATGCTGTTCAGATTCAATTTTTAATACAGGGCATTATGGATCTTTAGGATATTGGAATAAAACCCCAATATAGGAGTTTATTTTATAAAAGGCCTCTATAGAGATGATGTATTTTATATCCATGTCACTCCTCCCCATGTTTCCATTATAATTTATGGTTAATTTAGATAGGATTGTTTCATTGATTCAATGTATTATCTCCCCTTCTATTTAATTTCCTCTTCTCTATCATCCTTCTTTTATTTAGGTGATCCATTATAAGGATTTTTAATTTAAATTTACAATATCACAGTGAAAAGAAATTGTAATGGTTGGTCTCTCATATATAGTGGTTAAAAGAATATCCTGGATGATGAAAATAAACCACTGATCATTGTTTCAAGATTGGTATGTGTTCTTTTGAATTGTTTCTCTTGATTTTATCCAAAATGGATTAAATTTTTTTCTGTAAAAATTATTTATAAATTGTATTTTTTTATTACTGTACATAGAGAATGTCATAGATCATATGTTAACTATTTAAAAGTTTATATACATCATAAAACTACAGAAAAATAATTTCATGTTTTATTTAAATTATGGGTTATTCTTTTGAATTGATAAAATTGTTGAATGTTGTTTCTTTTTATATATTTTGTGTGCATCAACACCAAGGTTGAAAAATTAAATCATAGATTATAATATGAATTTTATATGTGATACGTATCCTTTAATCACCTAATAATTTTATTTATTTGGATGGTAACTACTACCTTATAGTTATATATCATTCCCCTAAAACTATTATTATTACAAAAATAGTTTAATTGATCTAGGTGACCCATAAAATGTGATGGGCCCTAGTTTAGGTTAATATTCATCAAAGGGTCTCATGGATTGATAGATGGAATCTAGTTATATTGGTTCATCAGTCTATTATATATCTTGTATGAGTTATGGGAATTTATTATTTTTTTAATATTTTATATAATTAATTAGATTAAACATTAATAATGTATTTAAAAGGTGAATTATTATTTTTAATTAAGCTTTTAAGTGGAAAATTTCATTTTAAATTAATATATTTTATATTATATTTTAAAGGAAAGAGTGAGAAACTTTATAGAGGGTGTTCCATAAATTTATACCGAGAGCCTTAAGTGTTTTAAATCTTGTGTGAGGTTCTTTTATAACAATCTATAAAGTGTATTTAAATGGTTAATTATTCAATATATTATAGACAAAGTAATTGAGTGTCTATTGATAAATATTTTAGTCAAATCAACATTTTTTGGGTGATATCTTATTTAAGAGGCATGTTTTTTATAGAATGATATATTAGTTTTTTTATGGTTTAGTTGTATGTACATCATTTCTACATTTGGTTTCATGATGATTCATAATGTTTTGGGATTAAATACTTCAGAAACTTTTCCCTACAAGAAGGATTAGTTTTTTCTAGGATGCGGGTATAATCCCTTATTGATCGTCTGTCGATTATGACCCTGAGATGTACTATTTTGGATTCTTATAGAGTATAGAACCTTGGTTATCTATATTATTTGATTCAGTTCATGGTTTTTTAATAATACATCAATGAGTGATCACAAATTGGGCTTGGTTGGGGTATGTGACAATCCCTGGGAAGCTGAGAAAAACATTTTCTCGGTTAATAGATGGGTGAGAAGGTTTACTATCATGATTGAAATAATTGAGTTTGTTCATAAGGAAATATTACTCATATTTTTTCATTTAATTAACTATTAAATTTTTAGTATATAAAAACTGAAAAGTTTTAAATTTCATATATATCAAATATTTAGTAGATATTCTCGGTGTTATTTGATTAGTTGTTGAGTTTGAGTTCAATATATAGAAGTAAAATTTATTTTCTATTTAGTTTTGGAAATATGATCATTGTTATATGAGAGAAATGTTTTTTATAATAGTTAATAAGTAATGATTTTTCAAAAAACCATTTACATATATGTGGTATATAGGATGGCCATCTAGAACACGATTCAAATCATTTTGGGAGGTGAATTCGAAAGAAACCACAAGAATATTGATTATTTTAGAATGTGATTACAAAATAAAATACCTTTAGGATAATGATTGGTCTAGATATAGGAAGGATTATATAGATTAACATAGGTATTCTAGTCATTGTAATTATACCATGGACTATCATATTTGTGATGTACTTTTTATAGATTATTTTTTCATAGTAAATATTTAACTGTGTTTAAAATTTCTCTCTATATTGGTTGTTTTAACATATAATGACAACTGACATGGTGAAAAGTGTGAAGGTGGATGGATTTTTGGAGATCTAGATAGTGTTTTAAAGAAAATAAGGGGTAAATTTTCAATAAATATCGTATAAAAATGATCATAACCATATAACTTGAGATACTTATCATTTCATTGGTTTGATCCAATATATTGATGTAAATAATTGTAGTTTTATTAAAAAAAATTTGCTCCAACCCTTATGATGATGGGTGATTTGTGGGGTAGAGCATGAGATGCTCTATAAGGGGGATAACATTATTTAATCAATAGAGGATTGGTTATTAGATAAAGGAAATCTCATGAGAGACTAGATATCTTATATTTCATAGATAACTGGGGCCCATCTATCTTTTAAATGATCAGTTTCTTGTGGGATTAGTGATATATCCTAATTTCATATATTAATTCCTCTTTTTACTATTCACATTGTTTCTGTTCATTTTTTATACTTCTCATATGGCATGTGTACCCTTTTAGTATTCCCCTATTTAGATTACTTTGTGTGAACTAATTTACTACGATATAACAATATTTCTATTTTTAATGGTTATTAAGATTATCAGTGGGTTATATAAGATTCTGATCTGTTCAGAATATTAGATGGTAGTTTATATGATATAATATCTTGTTATTTTTTTGTTGTGATTAGATAATGGGATTATGATATTCCTGATGTCAGATTAAGATTAGTGTGTAACCTCACTAATAGGTTGGCTCATACAATCCAATAATTGGATACTATGGGTATGGTTGATTTGTCTATTACAAGATGATATACATTCATGATGGAATATATTGATCATTCATGGAATATATTTTTCATTTCATGTTATTGGTAATCACCACACACTTTCACATATACACATTTGATTACTAACACATTGTGAGTTGTGGATATCATTGGAATTCTTCTTGGGGACTGGACACACCGTCTTTCAAGGAAAATGGAATTGGATATTGTGTACATTGGTAGATAGGATGAATTATGAATTTTCAGGTATCATATTGAAGTATGAGGTATCACTTTGGACGAAAAATATTATCAAGACATATGATTTATAATGTTATTATGGTTTGAACTATGCCAATGGATGGTGTATTTATTTATATTTTTTATAAAATCTATGTCATCCATGGGGATATATTCTTTATTTATTTGTTGATTCCCTATTATATATATAATTGGATTTAGTTTTGTTTATAATAATTCAAAACATTTTGAATGTTATTTTATTTTATATATTGAAGTTTGAGACACTATTGTGGTTTATTTAGTTTTTTCCAATGGTTGGAATGTTTGATATATATATATGGGTTATGATGAAATTTAAATAGTTTTTTGAATTAAATTTATAGTTTATAATTATTTCATTATCTTACTACATTTGGATTAGGCCCTCACAATTATTTTGAAAAGACTAGTATATTATCATGAACTTTTAATGTGATGAGGTTACCCATCTGGTGTCCTTATAAGGGTTATTGGGTTTAGTTACTAACAAATGGTATCATAGAATTTAGCTCAAAAAATTATTATATTTAAGGATTGATATCGATAGAGAGTTTGGTCATCATGGGTAAGAGATTTTTTGGACAACAACATCATGTTTGAAGGTAATGATTCAAGGTGAGATTCACTATTTAGCTTAGTCACTCCATTTATGAGTGAGTTATTGTTTATTTTAGGTAAGGATATGGAATATACACGACATGAGATGAGTCACTAGGACTGAGAATGTTCAATTTTTTATATATATTTACATATCATTATAGTGGTAGTATAACATATTTCATATGTTCCTATTGATGATAATTTTTTATATGACTTTGATAGGATGATTAAAAAATAATTAAGTTCCATTAATAATTTACATGATATATTCTTCAATAAAAATGTCACATAGAATTTATTTACCTGGGTAATGAGAGTTTCTTAGATAATATTATTGACTGATTCATTTATTGATCATGTTTCACAATAATAGGGTAATGATGTCAGAGTTGAATTTTGGGAAAACTAGGTTTTCACTAAATATATTGTGATATAATAAAACTTGTATAAAAATATTTTATATGGTGGTTTCACCTGAACAGTTGGTGATTTTGAAATGGAATGGATATTTTGGAAATTATAGTTTTCTAGACAACTATGATTTTTTCTAGAAAATGATTACTAATGATATAAATTTTCAGATTTTATGATTTATTGAAACCCATTGGGTTCCAAAGGGGTTCTCATTATAGTTAGAACCCATATTTTTCTATATTTGGTTATGCAAAGTGATTTGAAAAGTTTTCCAAATGTATAATAGGTGGGTGTAAAATAAAATATCTTAGTTTTAAAAATTAAATTTATAGTGACTCAAGTATTTTGAATGACCTTTCATGAATAATGAATAAGGATCATTGTTTTACTAATGGTCAACAAGACGAGTGTTAATGAGTCTTGAGGAGTCATGTGATATTTACCATCAATGTGTCATGTGTGATTTTATGTTACACTATTTTGATTATAGTTATTTTATTATAGTGGGTAAATACTTTGTTTAGAAGGACCATATGTATTTTTTTGGTTTTTTATACTTATGATTACCATCACTGTAATTCTATGATTTGATATTCTGTTAGTATTTTTGAAATAGTGGGATAATTGTAATTCCATTTTAGAATCATGAATTTAGAAAAGAAATCACAAATAATATCTTAGTGTTTTATCGAGAAGTTATAAGGATATGTTTGCTGTATAATAATGTGTATCAGTAATAATTTATATAACAAGATAGGTACATGTATTCAGAAAGAAAATTGATTTGATATATTAGGTGAGAATTATATATAGTGTTTGCATCATCCTTAGATTCTTTCCCACACTCATGTCAGGAACCATTACACTATATAGCTCTAGAGGGACTCTTGATATGAAATTAGATATTGACTATTGAATAGGATCTTTAAATAATGTGAGGATATTAGGCCTTATATAATATGATCTTAAATAATATTTAATATAGAATAAACTTCATCCATTACACTATATTAAAATATTGTATTACTATGAGAATTCAACCATAATGAATCAAATAACATTATTCAAAAAAAATACAAGACCAATGTAATGACATACAATTCATACAACAAAATAAAGATAACCTAGAAGGTCTATTGTATATGTGATATAAGGATAAAGATATAAAAAGAAAGAAAAATATTTCGTAAGGATCATTTTCTATTTTGTGCTCCATCTATAAGTCCCCATTACTAAAATCCACCTCACCCACATATAATATAATATTCTTTTTATTCTTCCATCATGGACCATGGAGTCTTGAGACCCACCAAGATGCACATATAGGGTGTGACTAAAATTATTGAAAGGAATCACCGAATAATATCTTGAAATTTTCATTTATATATATTTAATACATATGAAATATGTTATGTAATCAATAAAAATCCCAATAATACGCATTACATCTTCAAGTGAAAAATAACTCATCCAAAAGATAAAACCTACCTACTTTATCAAGTGAATGTACATGGGAGGGAATTCCTTGTATTTGTACAAATAAATAATCCAGGACCTCCATGTAATGACATGACAATAAGTCTCCCACATAATAAAACAACCTAAACATGTATGAATCTAGGGAATGCTAATTAAATTCCAGTTGATGATGTTCCCACCCTATAAATCCTAACAAGCCTATGATACTAGATTATGATAAAACCCATTGGTCCATGCTTGGTATGGTTCGAATATATATCTAGAATAATCTGTAACCCACCCATGTTCATGAATATCAATATATTATGTTATAAATGAATCCAAACTTGTTTAAGAAAAATATTAAAATATTTGGATGTCATAATGGCTAACCCACTCAAAGCTAATAGAATGTTAGGTTACTACCATGACAAACCCAATAACATTTTACAATACACTAGGTTTTAACCCTTCACAATATTCTTGTAAATATTATAATTATTGGTAGATATCAATCCAACCTACCCATGCTAAAGATCCATTGTGGGGTACAACCTACTCATTTTCTCCGCTATTATGGTAATCAATAGATCACTAATCATTAGTAAAGTTGAACTATGATATATTTAACATGAACTCGCTAAAACTAAATTATAATGCTTGGATACCCATGATTTTCTCCTTTTTGGTCATTATATATATATACCCAACTCGAGCCTCAATACCCATTTTTTTTTTCTCATGGTATATCTTCATCACCTATTTCTCAAAATAAATATTATATTGTTAATTAATTAACTCTTTCGTATTATAATATATATGATCAATACAATATTATCTCCAATAAATACCTTACCCTTAACAAATAAATCATATAGGTACTCATAAAATCCACTAAACCTATATCTTGAGAAGATAATAAATGGTTTCATTGTATCAATTAAAACAAAATCAATTTTAGAATAATAATTAAAAACCATTAAAACCAAGATCATCCTTGCATGAATCCTGATACTATATAATTGAAAATGTGAAAAAATTGTGTATACCTTATTCCTTTTATAATTATCGCATTATTCTTTATTAATGAATGAGAATGATTAATCGAGGGTATCCATTAGAATCACCTATTTATGTTCTATCCAGGAGTTGATATGAATCACCACTCAAATCGGTAGGACCATCTTTTTTCTGAAGACATAATAGTGCCAATCGAGGTAAAAAGGGAAGAAAAAATATATCTTATAGAGAGAATACATATAATGAATGAATAAATATATCTCTATATGTTCATCTTATTTATATAGGCTTTAGGTAAAATTTAAATCTCCATGTATTTATCATCATTTATATAACACGTGAGTAAATTCTTATGTAGTTATAATGTTTCTTAACCCTTCAACAGTGAACTTAAATATTAAATTATTTGATTATCCATGAGTTAACTATATATTACATGCATCAATGATATGAAATTTTACAATTGAATATTTTTATGTAGGTATCTTGATGTAACCAAGATTTATGATACACCCTTACTGTGGAAAAAAAATAATCATTATTTTTATTATATTAATCCATAAAATACTACTATGAATACATCATATGAATATGGAATTAGGGGATTTCACATTTAATATCCAACATTCACTAAGCCCTCAAATACATTGGTTAATTTCACTTTTTTTATCATATACAATAATTTCAAAAATAATACCCAAATTGTTTTTGATATCTTTTAACAACTATTACAATGATATCATCAACCTCTCCATATATTTCATTACACAAAATACCTTATGAATAACAATATAATTCCAATTAGATAAATGGGTATCTCTCTGAGTAAAACTAAATCCCCTTCTGTCAATCATATTGTCTGATACCACAATACTTTTTAGCATTCACAACAAATATGTGTTCCCAGATTAATAAATGTAAAAAATGCAAGAGCTCTAGAAATAATTCATTACTACTCAAGCTATGAAGATATTTTTCATGATATTCATCAAACACATGTATATTTATTCTAATTTACTCTAGTTATATCATATAAAAGAATTTATTTTGATATGATCCCTTTATTTGAGACATCAATTAAACATGATACATTAAATACATAACTCACTTAAAAATACTCATATGTTCTCACCTATATGTTTATATACAATATGGTATGATGAATAATTTACATATATTTGACATTATTAGATTATAAAATCGCATGTCCAACATCCAAATACCTAATAAAATAATATGTTCTATCAAGTTATATCCAAAAATTTCCTTATATTATCTTAATTAAGAGTCCAAATTTCATAATTTTTATACAAGAGGAAAACCAGAACGTAGTCATGATCCAACCACTGACATTATTAGAAACATACCTAAGAACACCATTATTAGATAAGACTCAAGTATTTCTTAATAAATGAATCAAAGTATTATGGATATCCTTCTAGGTATCTCATTATCCTTATTTATGGTTAAATCCAAATATGTATTCTGTACCCCTAATATTAAAAATATATAGTGTATGACAAACAATGTTGTTTTCATTCTGTGTCAGCCAACATGAAAAACCAATTTGATGCCTTGTGATCATATTATATATCCCAAAACAAGAATCATACTTGTTCAAACATTAACATTTCACCCTAAAAATCCAAAATCTATGATGAACATTTATTATTGAAAAATCAAAGTCATAATTTTAGAAGAAATAATATTATTTCTCTTTATGAGTAAATATATACAACATGAAAGAATTAAAAGGTGGAGTTTTCATTATATATATAGTGATATATTTTATATTCTTAAATTACATTTATAATTTTAACAAAAACTTAAATTTCTTCTTGTTTCATTATATCACACTTGATAGACTGCAAGATAAACCTTATGTTTTATAACAAATTTGGCTTTTTTTACTCACTAAAAATATATATATAACTTTTCACATAACTATATATACATGTAATAAAATAATCCCACTAAATGCTTTTGTGAGAAACACATATTAAGAATCTAAATTTGAAAATTGGTGAGACATATAAATAATCTTCCTAATAATCAAATCTTAGAACATAGCACCAAAGACACGTTTACTTCACAAAATGATTTGTTATGAAGTTAACAAAATAATTTTTCTACCTAAAACTCTTTCCAATACCATTGTCATCATATTATTTGGAACCCTTTCCATAAACCATTTTCATTAAATGTTTTGGTAACTGATGAAACTATTTTCATTAATGTATTATCAAAAAACCTTAATCATTTTGGATATTTAAGTGGAATTCACATTGATTAGAACAATCTTATATTTCTTAGCATTGAACTTCTAAATGTATAAACATAATCCTTATCCATTAATAGTGATTGTATTTCCTTTATAATAAAATTCTAATATCCACACACTCTTTTGTGTTAGTAATTAACACTTTTCTCATTTTAGAAAAATCATATTTAATACAGAAAATATTATCATCATTTCATATATGATATTATATGTTTTAGAGAATAATAAAATAAGAAATACTTTGTACCTTATAATATACCACTGATAGTGGGATCATGTCCCGTATATGTTAACAATCATTTGGCTAAACAGTTTTAACCATGATACTAAATTTATCTTTACTATCTTATCAAAATATTTTATTGAATTTTATGAATCAAAACCCATAGGTGTTGAATCCATTATTTTATATTTTATATAACAACTCCTTATCATAAACAACTCATCTTATCATATAAGTGAAATAGGATTATATATCATTTACTTTGACCAACATGAGATTAATAAATTTCACTACATCCATTCTTTGATCTGACAACCCCTTTGTTTATTAGTTGAAGGAAAATTATAATTTATTTGAATTATTTAATTGAATTTTAATTCATGTATATTTACAACACATGTAAAACATAATATTAATACTAAATAGCCTTTCAAAATAAAATAATTTACTACTATAACATCAGTACTTGACATGGAAAATCCATAATGTTTATAAATATTCATACAATATATATAGTTCCCATAATGTGAAATAATTAATTCTCTTTTATAACTTATTAATTATACTTCAATTATCTTGAGAGACTGTTATGAGAAAATAGTGTAAGAAAATCCAACTTACTCGTCTTCTTCTAGTTTGAACATTTAATGACATGTATTGTCAATATAGTAGTATATCATGTAAATATATACAAAAATCATTTATACTCAAAAAATTATGAAAATAAGGTTATGTATTATATGAACACATTAAAATTTTTCAATCAATTCCAAATATGAAATCATAATGAATTATTTAACAATAATAATCCTTATATTAGCCCCCCCCCATTGCACTAAGTCATTAACTCAACTAATTATATTGATTATATGAGTGGTGACTGATGACCATAGTTTATTATATATTTTAAAAAAATTAATCCTTGGTTGAATCATTATATCTATTTTATAAGAAACTAGATTCATGTATTGAAAAACATTAAAAAACATCTCTAGAAGGTATTTCTCTAATATACTTTATTTATTTGTAAAGAGAAATTCTTATGTTTTGTACCTGTTAAAGAAGTTTCATGCATTATCATCATCCATGGTAAATACTAATCACAGAGTTATGTTTGATGATGATGAGGATTTTATTAATCTATAAAAAATTATTTTTAGATGAGTAACATGATTTATATTCATTTAATATAGACTTTTATTAAATGTTATGCTACTAGAATGATTACCCATATTATATTACATTATATTTATTAGTAATATAGGATTTGTATTTCACTATTAAATGAGTATATTCTTGCATTACTCTAATAACATAGTTATTTTGGTATGCTATATTTGCAATCATATAAAACCAAGATGGTTGAGTAGAAAACTTATTATCCAGTCCATACTATATATAAAATAAATAATATTTCATGGGTATCTTGTCAAATTGTTTCCTAAACTAGCGTAATCCATATAAAACCAATAAAATGAGGCACCTAAGACGTAATTCTACCCAATTACATTATTACATTACTTAAGATAATAAAGGGTAACACTACATTGGATGGACCTACACGGTTGAATGATCAAGGTCTTGAAAAGTAGCTCTTTAGATGGAATTTAACACTTAGTATTATAAAGGGTATTTAATCTCACTATCTTTTACCATGTTATAATCTATAAACTTATTCATGATTCTAATTATTATTTTTTAATCTTATTCCTGTATCCAAATGAATATAATCAAACTATATTGGTGAGTGAATCTTTAAAATACTCATATCTTGTGTCAGAAACCAAATTAAAATATAAACAATATTCATACATACACAAATACATATCATGTATAAAGTACCTTAAATATTTTCCTGAAAAGGATTACTGCTATTTAAAATTAATAATATCTAAAAGAGTGAATCTGGAGTGACTGGAAAATAACCCACACTTTTCAAGACATGGAAGAATTCACTGGGATAGTGACTAATCTAACCCCAATCCTCTCAACCCAAGTATAAACTAATCATTTTATATTTTAATCCCATCATAATTAAAACATATAATATGTATAAACTATGACTAAATACTAAATTAATTATCATAGTATAGTGCAAGACGAATTCAATGTTGAAATTAAATAATATCAACTATCAAACTTATATGTAACTCCTTATATGAATGTATGATTGTCTATAGAAGAAGTTTAACTCATTGAAGTAATTCACATAACCACTCATAGTATAAATAATGTAGGGATATGAATTATATAATTAATAAAAAAAATAAATGAATAGTTCTTATATTTATGCATAAGATAAATAATTTATAAACAATTCATAACTAAATAATTTATATTCATTTATAATTTATCCAAGATTTATAGAAATTGGATAATTAAATTCACACACATATATATAAACACTTTATATTTATTCCATTATGAACTCCTTCATATGATAAATTTATATGGTATTTACATTAAATATATGATATTAAATTATATATAATAATATTATCATTAAATTCTATTATGTAACAAATTTTAAATAATATAAATATCACATAATTAATATGAATAAATCTTTGACCCATCCAATTATTAATACCCATTTTGATATGGTTAAAATAATTTATGAAGCAAGAAATTTAATTAGAATATTTCAAATGAAATATCCAAAAAACAATATTAAATACAACAACATTAAATTATACGTTTTTCTCTTATAAACAATATATTAATTATTCTTTTAATTTCTATATAAATAATATATATCTAAATTATAAGACATAACATATAATTATAAAATTTTATTTTAATATTAATAGTTCATATTTGAAGACAAATTTATAAACTATATAAATATCCCCAAGTTACACTTTCCCTGATTTATAAGCTATTTATGAACAACATATATTAATTATTCCATATCATTTTTTTATATTTTTTAAAGAATAATTTTTAAAATTCATAGTGGTGGAACCACATTAGACTCCATAATATATTGAGAAGGAGGAAACCCACTAGGGAAGTAAATAAAAACCATCATGGAGAGGTTAGTCGGTGGTAGTTTAATGGGAAGAGAGTGGGGAGCCCATGATGTAACAAGTCGGGCACTCGTCAAGCCAACACATCCTGTTGAAAAAAATGTTGGGAGAACATGAATCCCTAAAATAATTCCATCACTATAAGATCATTATCGTCAATATAGCACGGTTTGAGAAACTACCTATCATGATATCCATAGAGAAAAAACCACCTAACACTGTCAAGCACATCCATGAAAGAGACCTTACCATATATTACATCGATAGTTGTGCTATAGGATTATTTAAGAGGACATAAAAGATAGGAATGATGAAACAATGAATTATTGATAAAGAAAATTTCTATATAAACAACACCTATCCATGATCCATTGTCTCATGATACGACATTTAAATTCCAACACATCATGAAATCTACTGAGCCTGACTGGAGTCGGGTTGTCCGTGATGGAGGAGGCCAAAACGGAAGAAGAGGATGAGGGAAAAAGGTACCATGTTGTGGAAGAGGATAAGAAAATACCTCATAAAGGGATATAATACTATAGTATTACATAAAAATCTTCATAAAAACAAAATAATATAACCCATAAGAAGCCTTTAAAAGAGGATTAATGATGGTAGAGTCATGTGAGAAGATATCCACAACATGGAGCCATGTAGCCATTGAGTCAGGAAAAGTCTCACAGCATGATAGATAAAGATTAAATATGAAATCCCCTTAAACACATGGAATATTTTATTAAATAACTAGTATCAGTATTGTAATTATTATATGATATCCAATTTTTCAACCATATATTAGTGAATTATTATAATATGATCCCCTATATCATATAATAAGATATATCAAAACTTAGGGATTTTTTATATGTCTCAGATTGTAATATCCCATTTTATATGGTGGGACTATAATTCAAATTAAATTATCACACGATATAAGGCCATCCATATATCATTTTTAGTGACATCTCATATCACTATACATGTTGCAATGAAAAATATTAAATTTAATTTATGAATTCAAATAAAAAATGTAATATGAATTATAATTTCTTAATTTTAAATTAAAAATTCATTAATCAAATGTCT
This sequence comes from Viscum album, assembly GCA_963277665.1. Lineage (NCBI taxonomy): Eukaryota > Viridiplantae > Streptophyta > Magnoliopsida > Santalales > Viscaceae > Viscum > Viscum album. Next base: position 1,110,672,364 of record OY728133.1, read on the forward strand.
TGGCATGATGTTGATAAAAGTGAAGGCTTTCTGGTGATCATTCAACACTTAGTCAACACTATAGAAATGAATAAGAACTCATAAACACAAGATCTTGTTTACATGATACCAAAAACCATATAAATATAAAAATTAAGAAACCATGTCTTCCATACCCCATGAATCCTTCTATATTCATCTTTGATCATTTTTTTTAAATATCACTCAATGGTATCCTTTCAACTCACATCCCCATTGTGTATCTACAAGATAATATGAATTTCCAATCACATGTCCACAACCCCCATTAACCCCTTGAAATTTTAATGACTCTCCAGTTAAATAGGGGAGGGGAACTGAGCATATGGTTTGAAATAACAAAATACAATGAATAACCCATCTATATAGGTTTAACCTATTTACAAAGTCTTTAGCGGAAACCCAAAGTCCCTTGAATTTACTCATGCATTACATAATACATTAGTAAATACCATATAGTTACAACTATTTTCAAACCTTTAGTAATGAACATAGATTTTAATTGCATTGATTATACTTTCTTAATTGATTAATTACATGGAATAATGATCTCAATATTCCCCACATAATACTTGACTTTCATTAGTAAGATATAACCATGAATTATGATACACCCTCATGAAGGAATACAATATCCCTTATTTTTCATATATCATATCATATGATATATTGAGTTCGAGAATATATGTTTCAAAGAAATCCTCCATAGTTATATTTTCATGGACTCCCAAGGTTTCCCATATGTATCATTTTCATCGATAGATATGTGAACAAGGCATAATGAACAATAATATATTATTACATTAATGGTCCTAAGCCATCCCTCAACACACATGAAAATAAAAATTGGTCTATTTCAAGTCACTCTCACACACCGTTCATTGGTCTAATCTATAACAACACAAGAATAAAAAGTATAATTAAACCTAAGGAGTACCTACCTTTATATTTTAGGTTGATATTGAATGAAAATGATAGGAAAAATCATCCTGAATTGACGGTAATTAAGAAACCTAAAAAATCCATTAAAATGTTGATTTAGATTATAGAATAATAAATTACTGAAAACCCCTATAGGTAATATGGTAGAGGTGGTTAGTCATTCCAATATTAATCTAAAATAGTAAATAGTACATGAATTTAACAATAAATGTGAGTGGAAGAGACAAAATCATGGGAGATGTAATAGATGTTTCTTCTAATGGATTTATGCTAAATCATATGGGAAAAATAAAATTTAATGAGAAATATCAATCTAGATTACAATAAACACCCTTATTTTATTTTTGTGATAGGAATTCTGTTGGGATTATAGCAGCCTCCAAAAGAGTTTAGCTGGACCATTGAGTCCTCAGTTCTCACCACCAGACTCCTAATGGTGGGTGGGTTTCCAAGGAAAGAACAATATAACTCTAGTGTTCTACAAACATAGTTTTTGTTGTGATCTATTTATTTTTTTGAATTTTCCAAATATATCTATTTTCTCAAATTTTTGTTTCATACTAATCCCAAAGTTATATCATGAAAAAATAAATAACTAATAATGAAAATTAAATAAAATTCATATTATGATATTCACAGGCCAATATAACTTTATCAATTATTATCCTTAAGATGTGTCATTATTCATCTTTGATGAAAGGCTTTGGACATTGGGACCTTATATCAACCTCTTGTTACATAGTCACCTTTATGATATGCCCATATTTATATTACAATTATAATAGGGGTTCTATATTTCTATATAGTATATTCTCACTATAATAAACTATAGACGCAAGATAATTCCCAATATACAAGTAAACTTCTTACTCAATATCATCAATACTAATTACATAAGCGGTGTAGAACTTATATCATTAAAGATGATAAAATTAAAAAATATTCGACATTACATTGTATCATTAAGGAAACTCCATTATTTATGAAATTATATTAATCATTTTTAGATTCTCAAATATATCAATGTAATGGTGAAATTTATTCCCACACCTCCAATATAATCAGTATACCAATCATGTTCATACACTCAATAAATCATGGTCACTTACCTCAAAGATCAGTGGATGATATCACCAGTTTACATAAGATTTATTCATATTCTTATTGTCCTATATCTATTGTCAGATAATTTGAATACCATTTGAGGTATTTTATATTACAATTAGTCCAATAACTAATGAATCACTTATCTGAAGTTCATATATATAGGATGGGAATGGATTTTTATAAATAACCTCAAAGGGTTCCATTTGGATTGACACGTGATAATAATTATTTTTTGAAAATTCAACCAATATTAGTTGATAATAAAAAATCTCTACCAAAATACATGATATGTTTTATTGAAGATTTATTAACTCTTTTTTTATAAGTAAAAAACGATTTATTAACATTTAGATTTTATTCTACTTTAGATTGTTATTTATAACTAGTATTTTATGAACGTCATGTGATTTTATATGAACACACTAAAAATCTCATATAATGACAGCATTATAGGTAAGAGAGATTCTGTGGAATCATAAAGAAGTCTCTATAGATAATTCCTTAAGAATTGGGGTAATCTATTATTGTTTATCATAGAATAAATTTAATTTTAATTTTAATTTATTTTTTAGTCCATATATAATTTATATATACTTATCTTTTATTTATTAATTATGTATTAAAAGATGAGTATCCAATAAAAACCCTAAAAATTTCAATTTATTTTTGAATCAGCAGTGTAGTTGAATATCTGATAGAATAATAAAGCAAAAATACTTCATTATATTTAGAATAATCCTAATACAACATGTCTTTTATTCTTTACATGTTCATTTATTATTATTTTTTATGTTTCACATGAGACAACATCATGGACTCAATGGACGATTTCATTAAAAAGAAAATTATGAATGTATCAATTCTATATAGACAATTAAATATATATTATATGTTTATTCAAATTATATATTGATTACAAAACCAAAAAAACATCGACCTTTTAATGAAAATTTGGGATCTAAATCAAGAGGGTGTTGATACATTATAATCATATTGTTATAAAAAAATCCATCAAATTGTTAGGCTAATAATGTAATTGAGCGTAATGTAGGACAGTGTTAAAGGGATATTATTGTATTTGTATATAATATAGAGAGTAATAATATCTAATACCTGAATTTCAAATTCTTTAATAATAGTATCACAAAACAAACAATATATTAATAATATATGTATGGAGATAACATAAATCATCAAATGAAAAAAGGAAAACCATTTTTTGGAAACCAATAGCATTTTAAAGTTTTGAAAATAAATAAATATTTTATTTTTGAAACCAAATGAAGAAAACCATTTTATGAGTTATTATTTTAATAATTAATAATAACAAATTCTATATGATGAGAGATATAAAAAAACAACTCACGTACTACCAATAAATAATATGAATACATTGAATCTTTGATCATGTAAAGTTTAAGTATGATTATCCGTCTAGAAACATCATTTGATTTTATTTCATAAATATATCCTAACTATTTCTTTATCATCTTCACTATGATTTATCTATAAACTTGGTTTATGATTTCTCATAAAAAAATGTATTTTATAATTTTTTTATACCCCCATTAAAGTTATCGATAAAAAGAATCCTACAAATAATAAATATTTATAGACATCTTTTTTGTTCCTTTAATAAATGAGGAATTTCATAAAGGTTTGCGACTCTTCTATGAATTTTAGTAATCACTTACAATGATCCATATATCTTAAGTATTTATATATATTCTGATGAATATTAAGGTGTTTTGTTTGAATCCCTTTAAAAACTATGTGTGTTTTTATATAATTTATTATTTATATTAAATTTAATAAAATTAAATTTCAACACCATTTGAAAAAAAATTATTATATATCTAAAACCAATTGGTTTTAAAACATATATATATATTTTATATTTATGTTATAATGAAACTATCATATAAACTAACTTGAATGAGTTAAAAAAATTATAACTGGTCAAGTCACAAATTATGTATATATATAACATAATCTACCCAATTTATATGTAAATGATTGTAGTTATTAGTAAACCTAAATGGAACCCTATTTAGAGAAACATTATCATAAATAATAAGAGTTATATGGTAAAATATTAAAAAAATCCTAAAGTTGATCTGAATAGACTTATCAATAATAATTTTATAATTTTAGTTTTTAATGAAAAGTGTTGAATATAATATATTATTATGTTGATATAAATTTTTAAATACCAATTTTAGTATTTTATAAACATTATATCATTTGGAATATACCTTAATTTCCACACTATGCATCAGAAAAAATCAGGGTAAATAAACATATATTGGTAATTGTAGAATATAATGATTTCTATACTCATGGAAATTTGATAGCAGATCAAATGTATCATCAATTCATTAATATTGTTACGAGGATGGATGGTTTATGAAAACGAAGTGAAATTTCAAGGATGGTGGAAATAAATGACTCTACTAGAAAAGAGAGACAAAATAATTTATTCATTAATAAAATAAAAAACATAATGAAATATTTATTAGATTATCTCATTTATTCTACACTAAATTATGATATTGAACTAAATAGTATTATAGAATAAGTGAAAAACAATTAAAATGGATTATCTCATAAATATACTATTTTTACCTACTAACTCCTCCGAGGTTAATGTGAATGTGGTCATTAAAGAGATATACTAAATTTATAAATGGGTGAAGTTAATTTTAAGAAAACTAAATATTTCAAAAAATATAAAAGAAGAGAAAACATGGGAGGTGAAAAAAATGGATAATATTAAAAAGGAACAAAAATCTAACTCTTATAAAATATATTTAATTCAAGAAAATATATATATTATGATTGTACGAAGAAATTCCATATCAAGCATGACTATCCCAAACTCAGAAGTTGGAGGAAGAATAATGATAAAAAAATAATGGTAAAAAAGGTTAATAAAATCTTCACGAAGTTGCAATAAGTATAGATCATCGAGTACATAACATAAAAAATAAGAATAATTATAATACCTATGTTTAATGGATATTATTAATAAGGTTAGTTATTATAAATCTAAAATATCCTCCATTAATGTTTTAAAATATTAATATTAAAAAATTCAAGGAAACTTTTAGAATATTATATGTTTATAAAATAATATAAAAGATAATCACATGATATTGTTTGATTAGAATAAAATATTGATTCAAATGATTAAAAATATGCAAATATCACCCCTGCATATAAATATTTAGAATCCATTCAATTCGAAAAAATAAAATCCAAGGGTGAAAGGACGAATTAATAATTTTTATATGTTTTCAAGTGGAATTAAGAACAAGGATAAGTTTATGTATTTATGAATAACTATCAGGAATATAATTGAGATAAGTTATAGTGGAATAATCCCTAATATGTATAATAATTTTATTTTTTAGGGTATTATTAGTAGTGTTTCTTTGGTTATGTATTTTAATTATGTAATGATAGGATATTTTTATAGTGAATGTTTAGTTTGGAATCATCAGTATTTGGTTCATGAGAAATAACTTATTTCAAAATTCCACATATGTCACAACTTTTAAATAAATCTATGTACCCAATGGCTCTATGACTAATCCAGTTATGCTTATTTTTTAATATTTAGTAAAATTTTCTATAATTATATTTATTTATTATAAATTAATTATAATTAAAAAAGGTCATTTTTGGTACATGAATATTTGGTGGTCAATAAACATAAAATGATACTCATCTAATTTTTAAACCATTAAAAAATATAAAGGTGGTCATGTAATACTTATAGAAAATTATAAAAATAAAATTTCAAAAAAAAAATTTAAGATGGTTTCACTAATTAGAAAACATTATTCTAAATTATGTTTAATGTTTTCTATATAACATTGTTACCATTTCACAGTTATGTGATAATATATTTTTTGTTAAATTGAAATTGATAAAAAAATTATATAAGTAGGATTTACTTCTATTCATTTCTTATAGAAAATTTAATGTTTATACCATTAGAAATGACTAGGTGTATTTGAAAAATGTTATGAAGTTGAGTAATGTATAGTCTTATGATTATTTGTGGAATATAAGTCTAGGCCACTATATTTAAATATTTTTTTCTAAGATTTATTATAATAAATATATGTTACAAATAATTGACATAAAAATGGAAATTATTTTTTTCTATGATACTTCTATGAATGATTAACAATAGATTGATTATTTAATAATAATAATAAAGTCATAATTATAAAACGAATACAAACTAGACATTTTATTTTATTTAAAACTAATTATGTATCTAGTTTAGCAGGTAAAAGATATAATTTTTCACTGTGGTTTTTTACACCATATTTACATGGGTGTGATTTCTATATTACCTAAGTGAGGACTTTTTATATTTTTTAAACATATTTTAATTTGGATAAAAATGATATAGTTTTCATGTTTTTTTCAATTATATGATTCCATTGGTTGTTGTCTGTAACCATGAATTTAATAAACTTTGTAGTGAAAATAGATATTCTAAAAAATTTCTAATCCAAGGACCTTATAGTATAATATATAAGATTTAAAAAACTAAAGAAAATATTCAAGGGATTTCAAGGTATATCATCAATGAGTATAATATTTGAATATAATTTAAGGAATAAGTAGTCAACAATACTTATTAATTATTGAATAATATCTTACCTGAGACTCTCCTTTAGAAATAGATATAATAATTATGAAAATATAGAAATATATAACTGTCTAGTTTTCTATTTTTTATCCAGAACATGAAATACATTCTTCAAAACTTTGACAAAATTGAGAAGGAAGATTCTTTCTTGGCTCACTCTTCCAATATAAATGTATACATAAATTAAAATAAAAAGAATATGGTTGTTGAATAATATATATATATATATATCTAATTATATGAGAAGAGTATATTTGATATCTCTAAAATTAATGAACAAATTTATTTGGATATGAATGAATAAAACATAGATATATAATAAGAGATTTAGAATATGTCTGAAATAAATTATTATTTAGTTATGTCTAAGACTGACACTTCTCATACTTATATATATAATACTCTTGTAAATCAACCAATTTAAAATTTTATTTAATATGTTTATTCTTTTAATTATATTATAAATGTCATAATGAATATATAAAACATTTAGTATTTATTTAATAATAAAAACCTAAAGTTTTTTTAAGTACTAAAATACCCTTTTTGGGTTCTTTCTATGAGTCATGATTTTATTTATTTCACTAAAAACAATATGTTTGAGTTGTTAATAGATCCCAAATATTAGTGATTGATTGAAACTAAATTCATATTAAAAAATAATCTTGATGATATTTGATATATTACATAAAAAACAAGATTGATTCATTGATCAACGATTATGTTAATAAGGATTATATTATTTTTAGACTGTTTCACTAATTTTAGAATAGAATAAATTAAAATTCTATTCATTTTTGAAATACCCATGAATTTCTTGCTTTCTAAAATTGATGTGAAATGTTTTATTTTGAATAAATTTATTTTCAAGAATTTTTTTTAAAATATCCACTATGTTTTGATAATTAAAATTATCATATTCATGTAATCAAGATTAAAGGTACTTATGTATAACAAAAAAAAGATATTTGTTGCCGGTATGAGATACTTTCGGTGTTTGTATTATGGAATAACTTTTAGAAAAAAAATGATTATAGTACATCTTTCACAATTTTATTTTGAAATTTTATTTTGAATTTGAATATTTATTTAGATGGCATCATCCTTAGATATTCAATTAATGCCCAACATAATTAATTATATTAAATTATATATATATATAGTTTGAGATTATAATAATGTGGGGTCATACAATTATTCTTATTTCTCTATATTCTAATGAAAATGTTAAATCATTCCAAATAATTATATGAATTTAATGTAATTGGATAATATATACATTCTGAGTTAATAAAAAAGCATGACACAAACTATTATTATATGAGACAATCGGATAAATATTTGGTAGAGAAGTTAGTTGATCAGAATACATATCAAGATATGATAAGAATCCTTCAATATTAGACTACCTGTAGACCTGACATAATGTGAAATTCATGTATGTGTATCTGAATTAAATCTAACTCAAATGAGATAAATATTAATATAGTAAACTAGAATATCAATTATGATATTGGTATATTAAACCATACATTATTCTATACCTGAAATTTTATTTTTATTTGAGAAGTTATGAAAATTAAGATTTTTTTATGTAAAATTGATATAATTACTTCCATTGTATGTGAAAATTTCATAAAACGATCATTGTTTCTTGGATTTCAAATAAAAAATAAATTTTTTCTTTATCTATAGATAAATTTTAGAATTTTTTTCTGGATTTTGTGACTATCCATTATGTATTAGTCATAAGTTGAGTGAATCTGCAATACTAAATTATATGATGCCTATATGTTGTGATAATTATTTTATAATTTATCATTATAACAATCCATTATAGTATTCAATAGTAAATAAAATTAGTGTGACACATTTATTTATTTAATATCAGGATCCAAAATGAGAAATTAATTAGGATTTAAATCCAATACATAATAAGTAGGAAAATATATTTATAAAACCATTACATGAAAAATGGTTTTACAGTATTAAAAAGCTAATGGACTAGAAGATACCTGATGACAATTCATTTTAGAAAAAAAAGGGTTTTATTTTGGAAAAACATAGAAGGTGGTGTATTTTATTTTTATTTTAGATAATATTCAACATTTTATGTGTTTATTTGACAAAATGTGAATGTGATTGAATATTGGATTTGTTTTACCATAAAATATATTATATTTAAAGATGATATAATAATCAGTTCATTTAATATATTTTTTATCTTCGGATGTGTTGGATCATAAGAGTACACCAAATTAGTTTTTGTTGTGTGAAAAATCTACATATAACATATCAATTAATAATTATATGTGGGTTAATGATATATATTATGTTATAAAATATTATTTTGACAATACTACATATATATTGAACTATAATTGTGTTCAGATGACCACACTAGATTAATAGAAGACAAACATATTTTCTAAACCTTGTTATTATATTATACTCTAACTCAAACAATTATGATTCCCTTGATATATGATAACTACTCACATCATGATGTATAGATTTTTATTTCACCCTCATATTATCATTTAATCAATTTGGTTAATAATTACTATGTATACATTAATTTCCTTTTATTGAACTATTGTAAAAATTTCTTATGTAGTTTATTCCTTAAAATCATTAATTATTTGATCAAGAGTTGTTATGACCATTATTTTAATTACTATAATAATTTTCAAGGGTCATTTTGAGTATGATTGGTGAAAATTTTTAATTTTTTTTTGACATTCTATTTTGTTATTCATTGATACTATGAAAATAAAAGGGTATTATTAGTTATGACCCATTTACTACCCCTGATAATAGATTCAATATTTAAAATTAATGGAAATAAATAATAGAATGTCAATATAGACACTTATTGGAAGACAACATCCATAATAACTTTTCCTTTGACCACTTAAAAATATTTTCATATTTATATTGTATGATTGGAGTGTAAAGGTAAATGTGATAACTGAATGATAATTTGGCCTGAAATCTTGATTTGTATGGATGAGAAAATCAATAAATTTAAAAATTAATTAATTCATATTTATAGTATCACAATTGGAAAGACATATTCTGATGCATATAAAATAATCTTATATTAAACAGAGAGGTTAGACAATTTTAGGATAAAAATAAAATTCAAGATAATGGTGATATTATCATTATAAATTCATGATTAAATAGTATAGACCTCAAACTAGATAAGACTGATATTATTTATATTTATTTCATGGTTAATAGACATAATTATGGAATTAGTATACAGGTACATTTTCATGAAAAATATTTTGATTTAGATAATATATTGAATGTTATGAGAAGACATTAAATTTTTGAGTGAGATGGGAATTTCCAACTCAATACTAAAAATCTGTTCATTGTTAAGTTTATATACATAACAAATGCGATGAGTTTAGAATATTATCACACTATGAATATTTATAGAATCTATTTAATTAAAATCATTCTTCTAAATAAAACATTAAAAAATTAAATGATGTTGAGATTGAAAAATTACATTACCTCATAAAAGGAGAGAGTTATCCACAATTCTTTTTACAAGTTATTTTTCTATAGTGTTTAATATACTATGTCTATCATTGTCAGAAAGAAGAAACATAAGTTATGAAGCTCGGAATACTGTACACATGATCGAAAACATACAATGATGAACATATTATCAGACCCAGGGACTTAATATTACATTTATTTCCCTCATCATCTATTCATGGACTATAATCAAAGGGATAACCTAATTACACTAGAATGATAATGTATAAAATAATTTATAGGTAGTAAAGAAAAAATAGATTTGATTATTTCATCACATAATCCTTAAGTGGAATGATATAGAAAGAAGGATAATATAAAATATAAGGTTCCTAATGTATTTCTTTTACGGAATATATCAATAATATTATTGATGAAATAATCAATAATGACAAATAATAGATTAAAAATTTAAAATATAATGTGAATATCTATTTAAAATATAGAAACATTCTTGTTTCATATAGGGAATATTTTATATACACTATAAGAATAATTTTATTTATCATGAAATAAATGATTAAAAATATTACTCTAATGAAGTTATATGGGTCTAAAATTAATAAGATTATTAATTCCTAAAATTATTAAAGTCAATAAATTTTTATTATTACACCATTTAAAAGATAATAGATACGTATGAAACATTTAAAATCATGTTTACCATCTTTAATTCCTCCTCATAATGAGTAAGTAATTTTATATAAATAATATATTCTATCTTAGAATCAACATGAACCAGATCAATAAAATATTTCAATATTATATATTGGTACTGAATCTCTACAAAACAATATAGAAACACATCATCATAAGGCTATCGAATAATTATAAAAGATTAAATAATTTAAAACGATTGATATTTCCGTGTAAAAAATGTTAGTTACAGAGAAATTGTATGTTAATAATGTAAATAAATTTAAAGATGAAAAATTATCCCCATATTCAAAAAAAAGTTTTAGTTGGATGAAAGTTATACCAAGATTATGCTTCATATTAGACAGACTAATAATTGTGTAGAAATAATTTGATATAATGAGGATTTTACAATAAGTGATCAAAAGGTTTCATAAAATTCTATAGAGTTCACTCTATATAAATTTAAATATTCATGGCCTAATATAAAACATATAGTGGGTAACTTACCTCCTTCTGTAGATGTTATATTGTCTGTAAAATAGTTCACTGTACCATATTCTTTATTAGTAGATATAATGTTTTAAATTCATGAATTTTTTTTGATATAATTACTAATTAATATGATAAGATATTATAAAAACATTTGTTAGTTAAAGAGAATGTGTTAAATATTGAAGTGAATGAAATTACATATATTGATGAAGGGAGAGTATATTAAATGAAATCATTAAGCTTAAATTTATTCATATTTTTTTTAATATTAAACTATTTTTAATTTAACAATAAATTATTTATTAATATATTTAATATTTAAGTCTTATTGAATTACTTGTGTTTATTTAGAGGCTTATTTATTCTCTTCATTTTTTGATAAGTGAAATGAGGGGATATTTATATATTAAAAGAGAGTAATCGTGTGCAAGGGTAGTTAAATTGTGGTATTTGACATTATAATAAGTATTCTTTTCTTTTTTTTATATTTTTATTAATATTTAAGATAATTCTTTCATTATTATTTGGTATTTTTTATATCAAAAAATTGTAGATTTATGGATTTATGATCCAATAATTACTCATTTTAATGTGAAGAAAATTATATATTTACATTATGATTATTTTAATGGTTTTAAGGGTTATTTTTTAAATATTTTTTAGGGAAATAATTTTACATAAATATTAATGTATTCAATATAAAATATCTTAAAAACAATATAGTCAATTAAACCTATGTGGAATCCTAAGGCAACATCTCGAGAGAGTGACCTATTCATCCTAATTAAATATTGTACTTATTCTTGGGTTAAAATTAATATTGTTATTTAATTATTTTTTGACTAATATTAATTTTTGTATACTAATTCATTTTTAATTACTTTTTGTGGAATAATGATTGTACAATGGAAACACAATAGATTTTATCTGGTTTATAAGTATATATAGAAGATTATCAGTCTCTCTAAAAAGGAAATCCCAATAATTCTTTGTGTTTATTTTTATCTTATGATGGTTTTATCATGATTCCATATTAATATCTTTAGTATCCATATTTTTTACCTAATATATATAAAAATACCCACATTGATATGATTTATTGGAGCCTGAGAATGTTCAGGTTCTAATGGGAGTGGAGTATGGGTCATTTAGAATTTCTAAATTTGAGATGAGCATTTGAGTTTTTATATGGATTATATATATTTAAATGGGATTTATAGGGTGGTTGTTATGGTGGAAATGAATCAAATTAAATATTTATGTGTTTAGTAATTTAAATATATTAATTTTCTTATACTAATCAACAAATTACTATGTTTTAGTAAACAACGTACTTAGGTACTTCGTAGACACACTAGTAGTTATCCTTTGGTTAGGTTAATCTAGTGGTCAGTGTGGGTTCACAGAGTACATGGTAACATAAATATAAATTTTTTTAAATGTATAAAAAGTTAATTATCACACCTATACTCTAAATTAATAATTATATGTAATTATATTTAGAATAATTTTTGAGGTTTGGACAAGACCTGGTTTTATATTTATGTTTTTTGGATTTTTTGGCATGGGAACATAGTTGGATATTGGTTATTATAGATCAAGCTAAAATTGTGTGGTTTCCTTTTCAATATTTAGAAAATATGACCACACACCCGATGTATAATTTCCTTAACCATGAACCCTACTCATGTGTGGTTTCTAGAGTCCCAGAGAGGGACACAAGGTTGGCACATGATTTTTCCAACCATGTGACTAAATGTGCAATCTGAGAAAAAGGTATTATATTAATAATTATATTTTTATTTTTATTTTTATTATTGTTTTTTTATTATACATTTCCACTGTATTCTTTGTTGGTCTCAAGACCCCCTCCCTTGATTCTCGTAGTGTTGTTAAATTCCCCATGGATGAATCCCCCTTCACATTATTCCCACCTCTCATCCTTCAGGGGTTTCGTCCTATCACAACATTCAATTTATTAGTGTGATATACTATGGTAGTATTATCCACTTCTAATATTACTTATTCTCATTATATTTCTTGTTTTTAATTATCTTATGTGTGGTGAACATGAAACCTTTGAATTGTAACTAAATTTTGTGTGTTTCTCTTATAGTTTCTTGACGTCTACATTACTTGGTTTCATTGAGAGAAATTCTAGGAACAAAAATTTAATGAAGTTGAATTTCTTCTGGATCTGGGTATAATTTATTCTATTTTAATTATTTGGACCAATTTTAATTGGGGATTTATGAATTTCTTTATTCTATAATTTTTCAATTGTGTTTTGGACCACCATCTATGAAGGATACATACAGAAATATTCATGGGTAAGGAATATATATGTATACATTATTTTTATATGATCCCTCATGGTAAGGGTAATATATATTCTAAAAATATGTGTACATTTGTTTGTGTGTGTGTGTGGGTCTATTTACATAAGTTTTTAAGTGTAAACAGATTTTCACTTGTACTTTTGTGGGCCTATTATTAGTGGGTTCATATTGTCATCATAAAAAGTAGTGTATTTTCTGGTAGTATCCATGTATCTAAAACTCTATTGTAAATTCTAGGATTTCATGGTGTTTCAAATAAATGTTTTCATTTTTGTTTGAAATTTATATTTATTTTGTAATTAGTTTTTACAATTAGAGATGGTATATCTCATGTTTTTTATATTTATCCTAATATTTTAATAGGGGTATTTATTGAGAAACCATGGTTTCAGTCTTGTTTTTAAATGTTGGGTATTTCAAATTTATAATTTGTTTTCTAATTGATTTCTACCAAGAAAATTGGTGATACAAAAAGGAGTATTTATAATGGAAAAAATTTTATTTATAAATGATTAGGAATTGGTAGAACAATGAAATGTGTTATGAAAATGAAACAAATCATAAACAATTCCCCTTGAATTAAAAATTTTATGAATGTGTTAATTGTTGGATTTGTTATACGTTATTGGTTGAGATGATTCTTCTTTGTTTTAGTGACATATAAAGGGGATTATCTTAAGAAGGGATATTTGAGGTGAGAAGGGGATGGTTTTTTTATGAAATTAATGAAATGTACATATATTATATCTTAATAGAAACTCAACAACATTTTAATTAAAAACATGGGAATACTTGGTACCTAGAAAGGTTCCTAAAGACTAGTACACCAGTTGAGTTGGAAGGGAACTAACCATGGATACCTAGAATTATTTTTTTACAATACTAAAATATAATATGGTTACATTTGTGGATTTTTATAATGTTGTATTTGACCCCTCTAGTACCTCACGCATGAGAATATATTTTATAGTTATGTAATTAAGGTACAAGGATCCTAGGACCTTGTTGTCTAAGATACTTTTGGATTTCCCATGGATCTTTCTCTCTTTTATTTTTTAAATAATACTATTTTTAACTGGTCTTCTATTTATTTTCCTCTATATTATTGTTTTTTATAAAATGAAATAATTATTCTGTTTTCCATATTGAGATACCTGATTAGAATAAGTTATATTTTATAATAATTTTATGAAATATCATTCATTACTTGAAATTGTTTTTTGAAAATATAATATAAAGTAGTTTTTGATAATGGAATATGAATACTTATTTTTCCTTATAGAGTATAAAACCCAATTTTTTATATTTCAAATTTTTAAACTAGACTAAAGTGGTTTTCTAATTAATGGTAATTCTAATATAGAAGTTGGTTCGGGCTTGCTTTCTGAGTCTTAATATTGATAACTATACCTATATTTTTTTTAATTTTGTTTTAACTTCTATCTCGGTCTTATTAAACATGGAGATACATTGGTTCAGTGGATAGTTATGAAAACCCTTCTTTTTATTACAACTTAAACATGATTTATTACATAAAACTTCAGTTTATACAACAATGAAGATCAAGAGGTTTAGTGTATTTGTGGAATATGATAATTACATAAAAACATGAAACATGAAATACGACATCTTTATTGAAAACTTCCTTTAGATGAACACTACATTCCCTCGTACATAGCATTGCATGGGATAACCTGAGGACATGCATAAGAAAAGGGTGAGCTATAAAGCCCAGTAAGGGAATACATAGGAAATAACATGAGGAGTATAATACATGTTAGACATTATCCATATCAATAGATCACAAGATAAACATGAACATAATGGAATGATAAATCATGATAATCATAACATGGAAATGTGGCAACAACACATAACATGGAATTAGCATGAGCCAAGGCTCATTGCACATGGAGCATGAGTAAATTATCATTACACATGAAGCACGAGTAAACCCTCATTGCACTTTAATTATAATGAGTCAACACTAATTGCACATGACGTATCATGATACTATACTTTACCCAATGCATTGGAGCGCTATAAGGGTGCACCCTTCTTAAACATTTCTTTTCATGCATAAGTGCGCCACATGGATCATAAAACATGGATTAATAAAACATAATCATTTATTACACGATAAATGAATATGGAATTAACACATGAAACTTTATAATCAATAAGTAAATGCTCATAAAGGTGAATACCCTTGATGGAGAAATGGGCATGGTATTCACTACACAATGGCATTCGCTTAGAAAATCGGTGCGATTTCGGCAGCGTAACGGCGTGACATAAGAATTCATAAAAAATGGTTGATGAGAGATAAAGTGGTTCCTAGTCTTGTTTAAATGTAATGGACAGTAAGGAGGTCATATAAACACATTTACCAACAATTTTAATGGAATTTAGATACATGATACAAAAGTATTTCTTGAATGTAAATGAGAAGAGAGAAGTTCCTTTCAGAATTTCGACATAGTAACGGGTGTACATGGGAGGCATATAATGACAGAGAAAGGGGTATCACATAATTCAAACATAAATATGGAAATATGAGGGAGGTGAAAACCTATACCCCAACATTCATAATTGAAATTAAATGGGAAAACCAACTTAAAGAAAATTGGTCAAAAATGAGAAAGGATGAAAAAACCCTTACTTGGAAGTATGCTTCCAAAGGCTAGATAGAGGCTTGTGAGAGGCTTCTTGGGAGCTTGGGGAACCATGGGAAGATTCTAGAGAGAGTATGGAAGAGGTTGGACGAACTCAAAAGGCATTCAGTGAGGAGGAAGTGGGAGCTTGGGTGGGTTTATATAGGAAAGGTGAGGGAATTCATTATTATTTGGGTTTGGGACCCCTTACATTAAATTAATCCAAACCACAAACCATCGCATGGTTTTTGCCCATTTTTTCAAAGGGAAGAGGAAAACAATATTTTCTGAGGCCAAAGTCATAAATTCTTAACATAATAGGGTTGCTTATGTGGGGTTGAGTCACACTCCCATGGAAATTACATTAAAAAGACAAGGTGTTTAAAAAGTTTTGAGGGGTCCATTAATGCTTTGAAAAGTAAGTCAAAAAAATCCAAAATCACATTATTTTAATGGTAAAACATATATTGGCCGAACATAAAGATTTTATTATTTTATAACATCACTATTGGGTCATTATTATGTCATAAAATATATTATATATTTAAACGGTATTAAATTTCTACCCAAAAATTTGACTGTCTCAGAAAATTATGAAAAATTCACCGTTGGATAATTTCGACGTCCTGATTCCAGAAATAACATTTATTTTATCTAAATAATTTTTTAAATATGTTAATTTTCACTTTTAAAATAAAAACCGACATTTATGGAAAATTCACGAGTTTTAACAGAAATGGCTTTCAAACCTTAATGAAAATTATAATTTCATTCATAAAATTATAAGAACATTTATATTTAATAAAAATGAATTTAATAATAATAATATTTTATTAAAATATTTTTAATTCAAAAATACTTTAATTTTAAAATATGGAATTCTTAATTAAATAATAACAAAAAATACTATTGGTACTTTAAAAACTATTTACAATGTATCGATAATGACAAGAAGGTATATTTATTATTATATACAAAAATAATATACATGAACATAGTACTAGATATTTGTTATATAACCCCTTAAAACAGCCGCATAAGACCTAAGGGTAAGGTTTGCTATGTTGAAAGACTCTTGGGGTGGCTCGGATAACATCGCTCGAGTGGTAATCTCTATCAAATTCCACTTTTCCCGTAGACGGTCTCGTTCAAGAATGACATGGTGAAGCTTAGCTTGGGCTTGGTCAAGAGCGAAGCCCAAAGATGCCACCTCTTTTCCGAGCTCCGACAAATAGGCTTTGTATGGATCAATTCTACTAGATGAGGCCATTGCTTCCTTTGTCTGAGTAAAATTGGGTTCGTTAAAGCCTTATATTTATACTAATCATGTGATCACTATTCAACAGCAATAAAAGTAATGGTCACAATTCTTATCATAAAACCAAATTAGTTGAAATTTTACAAAAACATTTTATATAAAGAGACATTTAATAAGATCAAGAAGGATTTCCATTAATGAAACTTTGGGTTGTTACAATATTCCCCCCTTAAGAAATTTCTCCCTAAAAATTTTCCTTTTCCCACACTAAAATAGATGTGGGTAACTCAGCATCATCATTTCCTTTGATTCCCAAGCCACTTCTTCAAACTTGTGGTTTCTCCACAACACCTTGACGAGGGGCATTGTCTAATTTCGTAGAACTTTTTCTCTACGATCTAAGATCTTCACTGGTTGCTCCTCATGAGAATGATCATCTTAAAATTGTACCACCTCAGAAGAGAGTACATGTGAAGGGTCTGGTATGTACTTCCTTAAAAGGGATACATGAAAGACATCTTGTACATTGACCATGTTAGGTGGAAGTGGTAGTCGATAGGCCACAGCCCAGACACGATCAAGAATCTCGAAGGGGCCAATGTACCGTGGAGTTACCCCACATTCTTTCCAAATATCATGAACTTCTACCATGAATATATGCGCAGAAAAACCATATCCCCAACTTTAAACTCAAGGTCTCGTCGACGATTATCTTCATTACTCTTCTATTGACTCTAGGCTTCCTTGATATGTTGTTGAATGGTTTTCACCTTCTCCACCATTTCTTCGACCATTTTTGGTCCAAGCAGCTTACGTTCACTGACCTCATCCCAACATGTCGGGGTTCTGGACCTTTTCTCATACAAGGATTCATATGGTGCCATTTGGATGCTCAAGTGGAAATTATTGTTATAAGAGAACTCAACCAGAGGAAGATGTTAATCCCATACTTCTTTAAAGTCCATTGATCATGCTCTCAACATGTCCTCAAGTGTTTGGATAGTCTGCCCGGATTGGCCATCATTTTGAGGATGATAGGCCGTACTGAAGATCAGTTCAGTATTTAGAGCTTGTTGAAGACTCTTCCAAATCATAGAGGTGAATCTTGGATCTCGGTTAGACACAATAGATAGTGGTACTCCATGCATCCATACCACTTCCCTAATATATATTTGTTCCATTTAATCCAAAGATAAATCCTCCCGAATAGAAATCAAGTGTGCAGTGTTTGTAAGACAATCCACAACAACCCAGATTGCATTGTTTCCTTTGGATGTCCTTGGATGTCTGGTGACAAAGTCCATAGTGATGTTATCCCATTTCCATTCTGGTGTGGGAAATGGTTGCATCATCCCCTTAGACTTCTCCCTCTCTGCCTTCACTTGCTGGTACACCAGACACTTTGATGTATATTCAGCGATCTCCTTCTTCATATTATCCCACCAAAAGTTTTCTCAGATATCTCGATACATCTTTGTGCTCCATGAGTTAATACATAAATTTGAACTATGTGCATCATCCAAAAGTTCTTTCTTCAGCTCTAGACTTTATGCAACACATAGTATTTTCTCAAAACGCACAATTCCTTCTTTATTAACATTAAACACCAATGATTTCCCTTTTTTGATAGCTTCCACTTTTTCCAAAATTCCCACATAATCTTTTTGAGCATCCTTTAACATTTCCAAAATATTAGTTTGAGCAATCATTTGTGAAAGGATTGATTATTTTCCCTTCATTATGATTCCCATGTCCATCTTCATCATGTCTAAGAAGATTGGATCCCTCTCAATTCTCATAATTGATAGAATCGTTGGGTCCATTCTACTTACGTCATCTGCCACCTTGTTTGCTTTCCCAGGGTGGTAATGTATTGAGTAGTCATAATCCTTGATGATCTCTATCCATCTTCTCTGGCACATATTAAGCTATTTCTCTATGTATATATATTTAAGACTCTTGTGGTCGGTATATATCTCACAATTCTTCCCATGGGGATAATTCCGCCCGATTTTCAAGGAAAAGACCACCGCCGATAACTCCAGATCATGCATTGGATAGTTTCACTCATGGATTTTCAACTACCTTGAGGCATAGGATATCACTTTATCATTCTGAATCAGCACACAGACTAAGCTCTTCTTCGAAGCATCACTGAATACCATATAAATTTCCCCACTTGTGGGTAAAGTGAGCACCGACACAGTGATAAGCCTCATTTTCAACTCCTTGAATCTGTCTTCACATTCATCACTCCAAGAAAACCATACTACCTTTCGAGTTATCTTGGTAAGAGGGTTGGACAATCATGAGAAATTTCTCACAAATCGTCGATAATATCGAGCTAACCCCAAGAAGCTATGGATATTTATTACCGATGTTGTCCTCAGACATCCCTTAATTGCATCTGTTTTGGAGGGATCCATAGATATCCCATTGCTTGTGATGATATGGACCAAGAATGAGACATATTTCAGCCAGAACTCACACTTCCTGTACATTTCATAGAGCTTATCCTTGCGCAAAGTCTCTAGTATAGTTCTTAAATGCTCCTCATGATCCTCCATGGTTTTGGAGTATATTAGAATATCATTTATAAATACTACCACAAATTTTTCAAGGTAATCTCTAAAGACTCTATTCATCAAGTCCATGAAGATTGATGGAGCATTGGTGAGTCTGAAAGGCATTACAATGAATTCATAGTGCCCGTATCTAGTACGAAAATCAGTCTTGGAAACATCATTTTTCATTACCCTCACTTGATAATATCCCAACCGCAAATCTACCTTGGAGAAGTATTGTGCTCCACACAGCTGACCGAACAATTCATCGATACTTGGAAGAGGATACTTGTTCTTTATCGTGATTTTTTTAAGTTCACAATAATCGATGCAAAGCCGCATTGACCCATCCATCTTCTTGACGAAAAGGACTGGTACACCCCATTGTGAAGCACTTAGGCATATAAACACTTTATCCAGATTCTCTTGTAGTTTTTTCTTCAGCACTTCAAGCTCAACAACAGCCATTCTATATAGAGTCTTGGATATTGGTAATGCCCCGGGTATAAGTTCAATTGAGAATTCAACACCCCTTCTAGGAGGAAGAACAGGCAGTTCCTCACAAAATACATCAGCGAATTCCATCACAATAGGCATTTCTTCAAGGATGGATTCTTCCATGGACTCAATCATCTTATCCAGATACGCATGATCATGGGGCAGTAATATCCATGCTTGAGATGATGGAGTTAAAGAAGATTCATCTTCCTCCTTACACTTGTAATGAATCGGGGGTTGATTCTCCATATGGAGTGTGATTTCCCTCTACTGAAAATTTATGTTGGCTCTATATAAGTAAAGCCAATCCATGCCAATAATCGCATCAAATTCCACCAGAGGGATTATGATGAGGTTCTCTAGTAAATTCAATCCACATATTATAACAGGGGAGGAATGATATTCATGGGATGCAATGATTTCCGCATTTATTGTACTCACCGACATCTTCACTTCCATGATTTGTGGTGGTGCTGGTATTGTTATACTAAACTTTCGAGATATAAAAGAATGCATAGAACCTAAATCAAAAAGTACATTTTTTATTCTTGATTGAATAACTAGCGTACCTATCACCACTCATTTTTCGGGGTTCACTTCGGCAGAAGAGGTGGCAAAAGATTTTCCTTGATGCCTTGTAGGTTGTTGGTTGCCTCCGAAAACCCTTGGATTAGGCACTGATTTGAAAAATGAACTAGTTCTTTGAATTTTTAGCATTGAACAACGCGTTGAGGTTTGAACAGAGCGTTCCTCTCCTCTATCGCAGCTGTGGGTCTTTCTTGCCGACATTTAACAGCTAGGTTCCCTTCTCTTCCTCACCTGAAGCATTTCCTCATCCCCGTAAGGAAATTTCTAGGGTGCTTCTTTCCGCTCTTTTGGAAAGTAGGGTGCTGGATCTTTTTAGCACCGTTGGATTTATCCATCGGACCACACGCATTGAAGTCCACCTTATGATTCTTATCCCAATGATACTCCTGTGATTCTCCGATCTCAATTTTGACCATGAGGGCACATTGGAAAACTTCCTCATAGTTGTTGAAGTCATGAATTGCTAATGCTTTCTGTAGGCTAGGCTTCAACCCACCAAAGAAGCGGTCAACATTGTATTCTGGGGTAACAACAAAGCCTAAATCGTATCATACAAGCCTTGTGATGTTTTCCTTGTACGCTCCATCAGATTATTCTTCTTTTTGCTTGAGCGAAAGAAAGTCTCTTTACATCTTAAGACGGAGGGTACGCAGAAAATATTTGTCGAAAAACATCATCCAGAAATCCTTCCATTCCAATGCCTCGAACTCCTCCTTGGGATTCGTATTCTTGATCAACGTCCACCATTGATCAGCTTCACCCTCCATACATTAAGATTCTATGAGAACCTTCTCTTGTTCAGAACATTGAAGTATGGAGAAGATCTTTTCAATGGAGTTGATCCATTGTTCAGCGATCGTGGGATCGCATGATCCACTAAAAGTAGGAGGCCTTTGTCTTATGAAGCTCTCGATAGTGACTTGTTCTTTCTTGGGGGGGGGGGGGGTTGAACGTTCCTCTAGACCCATGTCTCTATTCAAAAATTGTGTTAGATGAGAGAGAATCGTGATAAAGTTCACGATTCCCGCTCCCATTGGATTGGGTATCTCGTTAGTACAATCATCACACCGGTTGTTAGCCCAAGTCCTCCTATTACCGTCCATTGGCTGGAATAAAAGGATAGTTAGGGGTAACACATAAAGGGTAATCCAAAGATAAAAGTTTATAACCTATAAATAAACTTATATTTCCATATCTCATGAGTCTATAGGCTACAATCTTGATTTTCATGATCTACTTTCTAACATATATTCTTAGGGGGTTTTTATTCCCTTAATAAGGGTTCATACTATGCTTGTGAATTTACCAAAGCATATCCCCCAGGAGTGTCATAACCAAGAGTGAATTAAGGCCCATTGTTGTGCACCAGTTCTCGTTCGAGTCTATCTCAAAGCGGTGCTTTCGGGATTTACCCCTAGGATACATCTGTGCTAGAGCAGCCTCTACCTGCTCTTTTCCTGACAGTGATATATTTGCTTCATAACCCACTTACTCAATACTCACCAAAACTTATGGACGTTTTTATTTTACATAGTCTTGTATATAAGGCTTTAATAGGGTTTTCTAATCCTAATCCCAAAAATAACTAAACCTGTCCTTTGATACCAACTATGGCAACCCTGCTTTTTATTACAACTTAAACATGATTTATTACATAAAACATCACTTGATACAACAAATAATATTGAGAGTTTTAGTGTATTTGGGGCTTAGGATCATTAGATAAAAACTTGAAACATGAAATACAACATCATTATTGAAAACGTCCTTTAAATGACCACTACGTTCCCTCGTACTTATCATTGCATGGGATAACCTACAGACATGCATAAGAAAAGGGTGAGCTATAAAGCCCAGAAAGGGAATACAAAGGGAATAACATGAGGAGTAAAATACATGTTAGACATTAGGCATATCAATAGAGCATAATAGAAACATGAACATAAATGCATGATAAATCATGATAATCATAACATGGAAATGTGGCAACAACACTTAACATGGAATTAGCATGAGCCAAGGCTCATTGCACATGGAGCATGAGTAAATTCTCATTGCACATGAAGCACGAGTAAACCCTCGTTGCACTTCAATTATCATGATTCAACACTCATTGCACACTATGTATCGTGATTATATACTTTACCCAATGAATTAGAGCTCTATAAGGGCGCACCCTTCTTAATCATTTCTTTCCATGCATAAGTGTGCCACATGGATCATAAAATATGGATACATAAAACATAATAATTTATTCCATGATAAAAGAATGTTTAATTCACACATGAAACTTTATAATCAATAAGTAAATTTACATAATGGTTAATACCCTTGTTGGAGAAATGGGCATGGTATTCACTACACAATGGCATTGGCTTTGAAAATCGGTGCGATTTCGGTAGCGTAACGACGTGACATAAGAATTCATAAAAAATGGTTGATGAGAGAGAAAGGGGTTCCTCATCATATTTACATGTAATGTATAGTAAATAGGTCATATAGATACATGTACCAACAATTTTAATGCAATTTAGATTCATGATACAAAATTATTGCTTGAATGTAAATGATAAGAGATAAGTTCCTTTCGGAATTTCGACATAGTAATGGGTGTACATGGGAGGCATCTAATGAGAGAGAAAGGGGTATCACATCATTCAAAAATAAAAAGGGAAGTATGAGGGAGGTTCAAAACCATACCCCAACATTCATAATTGAAATTAAATGGGAAAAACAACTTAAAGAAAATTGGACAAAATGAGAAAGGAAGAAAAAACCCTTACTTGGAAGTGTGATTCCAAAGGATAGAGAGAGGTATGTGAGAGGCTTTTTGGGAGCTTGGGGAACCTTGGAAGGATTCTATTGAGAGTAGGGAAGAGGTTGGACTAACTCAAAAGTCTTTTATTGAGGAGTAATTGGGAGCTTGGGTTGGTTTATATAGGAAAGGTGAGTAAATTCATTATTATTTCTGTTTGGGACCCCTTACATTAAATTAATCCAAACCACAAACCATCCCCAGGTTTTTTCCCACTATTTTTGGCAAAGGGAAGAGGAAAAAATTATTTTATAAGGCGGAAGTCCTAACTTCTTAAAATAATAGGGTTTCTTATGTGGAGGTGAGTCACACTCCCATGGAAATTAATTTAAAAAGACATGGTGTTTAATAAGTCATGAGGTGTCCATTAATGCTTTGAAAAGTAATTCAAACAAACCCAAAAGCACATTATTTTAATGGTAAAACATATATTGGCCTAACATAAAAATTATAGTATTTTATTAAAACATTATTGTGTCATTATGATGTCATAAAACACATTATATATTTAAACGGTATTTAATTTTTTCCCAAAAAATTGATTGTCTCAGAAAATTATGAAAAATATAGCTTTGGAAAATTTCGACATCATGATTCCAGAAATAACATTTATTTTATCTAACTAATTTTATAAATATGTTAGTTTTCACTTTAAAAATAAAAAACCAACATTTATAAAAAATTCACGGGTTTTGACAGAAATGGCTTTCAAACCATAATGAAAATTATAATTCCATTCATAAATTGTAAGATGATTTATATTTAATAAAAATTAATTTAATAATAATAATAATATTTTATTAAATTATTATTTAATTCAAAAATCCCTTAATTTAAAAAAAAATAATTCTTAAGTAAATAATAACTAAAAACACTATTTTACTTTAAAAACTATTTACAATGTATCGATACTGACAAAAAGGTATATTGATTATTATATACAAAAATAATATACATGACATGATGAAGCTCATCTTGGGCTTGGTCAAGAGCTAAGCCCAAAGATGAAACCTCTTTTCCGATCTCTGACAAATGGGCTTCATATGGAGAAATTCTATTAGATCAGGCCATTGCTTCCTTTTCCTGAGTAAAATTGGGTTCGTTAAAGCCATATATTTATACTAGTCATGTGATCACTGTTCAACAGCTATACAAGTAATGGTCACAGCTCTTATCATGAAACCAAAGAGTTGTCATTTTATAAATACATTTTATATAAAGAGAAATTTAATAAGATCAAGAGGGATTTCCATTAATCAAACTTTGGGTTGTTACACTAGTGGTGATCCATAAGGTCCAGTAGAGGTATGCCCTATTTTTTTCTTTTTTCTGCTAGTTTTTGTATTTATCGTATTATTTTTAGTTATTTATTTTTATATATTTCTTATTCCAAATGGAATGAAATTGAGTTATTCAGGATGAAAAACACTAGTTTCCATCCTTTTTGTATTTTGAATGCCTCTAGGTCTATGTTGTAAATTAGTTTGGGTGCCCAGATCATGGTCAATAACTTTTAATTGATGAATAAATGGTAACATAGATTGGTATCCCTTGTTATTTTGATACTTCTAGTATTCATAACTAGTATTTTTAGATATAAAGTTTTTATTTACAAGTAATTTCTTAATCATCACCACATCAGAAGGATTATTGAATTTACAGAGTGGTCTAGGGTGGTTTTTTCTTTAAAAATACATGATTTATAAATAGATTTTTTTGTTATTTTTTGGATTTTGATTGATTGTTTTCATTGGAATTGAGAATTTTTGGGTTACATTGAAAAACAATTGATATTAGGGTTGATTTAAAAAGGGATTTTACAGGTGAGGAATTATGTACATCATCTCAAAAAACAATGCATAGACCTTGTATTTTCCTTTTTTGGCCTCCAGTGTGCCCGCACAACTAGCACATGGTCTTCCAAACCATGTAACAAAGACGTGTGTAGTGGATTTGTTTCTTTTTTTTTGAATATTGATCAATTTAGTGTGTATTTTTCATTATTCATTTTCCAAGAAATATTTCGTTTTTATTTATTACCCATGGGTTTAAGAATGATGTTTTATTTATCAATTTTGGATTTATAAAATTGAAAAAATTATGTTGTTTTAAAAATGTAAGGGGAATTGTTTTTTATTTTGGAAGGTTTTGTGAAGAAATTATGATAAATGGTTTTAAGAAGTTTTTTGGGGACATTGGAGTTTTTTTCTTGAAAGGGGAAGTGAATGTTTATTTTCAATTTAGAAATACATTACTTAAAAATTAAGAAGTTTATTTTTAAATTTTATTGTAATTTTAAATCTAGGGTATATGTTTTGTTTTAAAAATAGAAATGGATTATTTTTCCCTTTTTGGTTCTTATGAATCCACATATATATATATACAAACATTTATATATATATATATATTTAGGTAACTAGTAAATTGATTGTCATTTTTTATGTGGATGGGTTCTTGAGTTAGTGCCATGATGTATTTATATGAGTGGATTCATAGGGTATAAATTTTATATGGTTATTTTATAAGACATTTTATTTTTTCCAAATAATTGTTTTCAAAATTAGTGGTTTAATTGTTTTGAAAATTGAGTGAGAATTTGTTTAGTGATTTAATTTAATTTTTTTAGTTTATATTCATGTTTATTTGGTTTCAAAATGTTTATACTGTTGCTGGAATAGTGTTTTTAAATTGGATTTTTATGTTTTCTTAAAGTATGGAATATTCAATTATGATGCATTTAAATTTGGTTATTCATTTCTAGTATTTAAGGTATGTCGCATTAAATTCTAAGTGAGGTGTGGGTTTCTAATCCTTATGATGTATTATATTTCTATTCAATGTGGCCCCATGGTTCACCTAAATATTTTATGTATGTTCAACATTATAAATAATAGGTTTTGGTTGGGGATTAACAACTTCTAACTACATGGTAGTAGATTATTCGTGACATCAGGGCTCAAGTCATAGGCCTCAGAGTGAAGCATTTCATTTAGTGAAGGATTAATAGTGAATGGTTCATATAGATATTATTTTTTGTTATAATTTTGGAGAGGATTTCATTTTATTTTTCCCTTCCATGGTTGTTTTTTATCTTCCTTTTTTTATTTTGGGGGTTGTAGTGGCCTTATTTATGTTGAGATGTTTTTAATTTTTTCTTATGGATGGAAACATTGGAATGATTTTCGTTATTTAATAATGGTTTTGGTTTGAAGTGGTTTGGGTTTAGATATTATATATCTTGGGAAATTATTGATCCTTATCTAGTATGTGGATCAGTTTTAGATTCCTCATATGGGTCCTTTTTGTGTTTGATCTTATTCTACTAATAATTACTCATAGTTAAATCCACTGGCTACTCATTTCCTTATGGTGGGGAGAAACATTATGGGTCTAATTGTTATAATATATATTAGGCTGTTCAAGTGGGATTTCTTAAATTATGAGGTCAAATTGGTGTTAATGTTTTTGTATGGATTTGTGACTTATTTCTGTCTCAGAAATGGTGTTGTATCGATGTTCCAAAATTGTAGTGAGACTACCATAAAAATAAAGTCATGGTGAATTGTATCTTAAAGCTTATTGATTTTGTAACCCTTTGTATCCACCCCACCTGACCCAAATGAGTTTCTTTGGTTATTTATATGTTAGAGATTTTTGTGTTCCTTGTTTGAGTTTCTATTTGAAGACATGAAATTCATTCTCCATTCATATTTTTTTTTGATGTTTGAGTTCATTTGTCCTGGTAAGTTGTTTCTTTAAGTATTGGTTGGTTTTTTAGGAATACCTATAGAATTCATTGAGGATATTAAGGTTTGGGCATTCGGTGGGATGAAATTTCTTTGTTCTCAGTTTCTAGGTGGAATAGTTTTCATTTTTTGAGGTATTTCTTCCTTGTATCATTCCTTGATCAATAGTCTTTTGGGACATTGTATGGGAATAAATTTTCATGATAGAGATAATTTTCACACCACAACCATGGATTATTCATAATATTTAATTTTTTAAATTATATTTATCTTCTTTTTGAGTTTCGGGTGAGGTGGGATCTTAAATTCTAATTTTTGGGTATTTCAACATGGGCACAGGGTTAGAGAAAGGTCAGTTAAAACCATTTTTCAAATGTGTGGGTGTGTATATAGTTTTTTGCATAGCTAACGGCATTGATGTAAATGTGTTTCCTTAACTGTAGGACCATACCATGATGGGTGTCCATAGGCCAAGAGATAGTCGTATAGTCAGTGCACAGTTTGGCCAGCTATTCGGAAAATCCTTTTGAGATGAGAAAAAATTGTAATTTACATCTTATTATTAATTAATTTTATAGTTATTATTATTATTTTTATTATTATTATTATTATTTCCCTTTAATTTGTAGTTCATGCGACCCACCTCCAATTTTTCTCTGTGGGTTCTGTGACACCCCATGGCCTCTGCCCCCTTCATGTGCATCCCTCCTCTAATACTCCAGGGGTTCCATCCCATTAGTGCCTTCGATTTCATAGTTTTATATCCTTTGTTAAGATTATATTATTCTCTTATTTATTCTTATATTCATATTTATTGGTTCCCATTATTTTATGTGGGGCATGCGCGAGTCATCTGAACTGTGATGTGTTTTTTGGGTGTTTCTCATATTTTTTCTTGATTTCTTATATCCCAGAGTCCCATTGATGATGATTCTTGCTACAACCAATGAAGGAAGTTCATTCACTTTTTATTCTATTTTTTCTCCAATTTTAATTATTTTTCACATTTCTAATTTTAACTTATGTAATTTTTTTTCTAGTATTTTTCTAGTGTGTTTTGGATTGACCTTCATGAATGAAAATTTAACACATATATATGGGTACAAAATATATATTTTTAAACCTTATTTTTTAATATTCTCCCATAGTGAGGGTAATATCTACATTGTAGCTTAGGTGTGTGTGTGTGTAATTGAAATGGTAGGGTCTCTCCTATTTTTTGTACCTATTCCGGGAAGATTTATATATTCATCTTCTAAATTAGTTTGTTTTGAGGTTGGATCCCTATTTATGACCAATTAATTAAAAATATATTATTTTTTAGTGTTTTAAATGAATTTTGAACTTATTTTAGGAAATGTATATATATTATGTAATTGGTTTTAAAAATTCCAGATGACTTTTGAATATTTTTACTATGTTTATAATATGGATCTTTTTTGTTAAATAATGATTTTGTTTTTTTGAAATGTACGAGTACTTAAAAATCTTATTTTTTTCTAAAATAATTTTTATCATGAAATATGGTCATGAAAATGGTGTTTTCTAAAAGTAAAATTATTCTCTTTTAAATGATGAGGAACACATGGCACTATGAAATTATTTATAGAAAAGAAAAGACACTTTATGGAATTCCAATAAAATTATCAATTTAATGTATGTGTTATATATTTGATTTTCAACATGTTCTTAGTAGAACAGCTTATTCATGGTTTAAGTGACAAAGAAATGGGATTCTACATAAGGAGTGGTATCAAATGTGAAATTGAGAATGAGTTTTTTGTGGAATTTATGAAAACTAAATATATACTGGATTGATAAAAACACGCATCTATTTGAATGAAGCATTTTGGAACCATTGATAGCAAGCTTGGTTGCTAAGGACTAGTACCCCACTAGAGTTGGCAAGGTTCTGACCCGGGTTCCCCGATAGGATTACTCTACAACACTAGGAAAACAATAATAAGATATTTGGTGACCTCTAGAACTTTGGCATAAAAATATCTATTAGATCAAGCATGAGTATGTATTTTAAGGGACGGTCACCAATGTATAAGGATCCTAGTGGACCAATATGATTACATATTTTCCCTGTTTATTTCTCTATTTTACTATTTTGTAGTATTATATTAAAATGTGTTTCTATCTGGTTTTCACTATTTTTACAGTTTCTTTATGAAATGATATACTTTTTTTATAATGAGATACATATTTATCATATGTTATGTTTTTAAGCAGTTTTATAAATATATTTCATGCATCAAAAAACTATTTTTGAAAGTATACTAGAATATAGTTTATCTTAAAATGGATTCTTCTTACTTGTTTCCTATAAAACTATTAAACACGAATTTTTATACGTCCTATTTTCTAGCAATAAAGACATATATCTTTTCTTAAAGGTAATAAATAGATATTAGATTATTTGTACATGACTACTAAGTTTTAAAATTCATACCAACACCACTATATTTTTTATATTTTGGTATAGATTTCAACTCGATCCCAGTCACCATATAGTGACATTAATTCAGTTGTTGGTGGTGACCTATATGGTAACAATGTGGAATTTCCTATTTTATTTTCTTATATTACAACAGTTTAATTGTATTTTCATACATTTATTTATTTATTTATCATTTCACTCATTAGATAAATCATTCCTAATTCAATTATGATTGATGACCAACTATATTTTCTCAACTATGGGGATCAGAAATGCCTCTTATGCCATTTTTTGGAGTGGTTTAGTTGCCCCATTTGGCTTCAACCCATTTTAGTTTATGGAAATAATTTTTCTTTACAAAATTATGAAGTTGTTCAGTGTTCTTCATTCAATATTCAATAAATAGTGAAAATGTTGACTCATTCTACCCCTCCTCACCTCTTCATTATCACCTATGACACACGATACTTTTTTGTTTTTATTAACAATGAAATGGTTTTTTTCTCTTATCTTTTACTAATATATTAATAATCTATTTTATTTTTAACATTAGTTTGTTAAAATAGGGTTTTCGTCAAAATTACACTACATAATAGTTGAAATGTTATGTTAGAAAATGGATTTGTCATTCTGATGGAAAGGGAGATCGGGTAGGATGAACGCACATGTTATTTAATTTTTGATATATACAATTCACTGGGTAATTAATTCTTGGATTTCATACATTTGAGATTAAATTATTTTATGGAGTAGTGTTATATTATTCAAATATTTCTCATCATAGGGTTGTATGAATGTTATGAGTTATACTCAAACTATGGATTGAGGTTTTGGTTCGTATTTCATGTTTGAGAGTAATGTCACTATGGTTCCTTTGAGATAAATTTTGAATAAATTATATAATTAATTATAAATTTTTTATAATTATTTACTTATGTTCTTGGTGGTGATGGAGGCATGAAATAATTGGTTAGGATTGATGATGTTTCGGTCTTATATAGACAATAATTTTTTTAAGATACTAAGTCTTATTTAGGTAGGTGGAACCTTATATTACCACAGTTAAGTGAAATTTCACCGTGTTTTTTATATTTATTTATTTATGTTTCTTATGTTCCCCCACCCTTTTAAAGTTTTGTATTTGTGGTGACATTTTTTTCAAATGGAGGTGACCATCGAGTCTTTATTAGAGACACTATGGTTTCACAATAGTTTAGGGCATGAGATTTGGATTTTCACAAAAAAAATGTATTTATACCTCATTTGAGACTATTATATATTTACGCCAATTTTTCTACTCCTTCTATGTAAAAATATTTCTACTAGTAACCACTATGAAGGTGATTGATGGAATTAATGAATTAATGTGAACACACACATATATATATATATATATATATATATTAGAGGCTCTCTATTATTAGCCTAAAACACTTAAGTAAAGATTTAGATTTTTTGGGATATTTTGTTTTTTTGATCATTTCTTTAAAGAATTCATATTTACAATGTTCCTTGAATGTTATTATCATCCAAAATTATTGAAGGATTATTTATTGAATCTTTTGAAGTTGTTCAAATTGTTTTGTGAGAAAAAAATAAATAGAGTGTGTAATTGAAGTAGCACATATACAACCACACAGTAAGTGTGTGGTGGCAATTTTACATAGAAGGTTAATTATAAATAATGGTTTATATGGAATGTGTCATTTGTAATGATTTGGTGGAAAGTGTTTTTGAACCATGAAGTGTGGCTTTATATGAAG
This sequence comes from Viscum album, assembly GCA_963277665.1. Lineage (NCBI taxonomy): Eukaryota > Viridiplantae > Streptophyta > Magnoliopsida > Santalales > Viscaceae > Viscum > Viscum album. The sequence goes on from OY728133.1 coordinate 1,110,704,457, forward strand.
GTTTAAATGGATTTATATAAGGAATTTTTTTTCATGTGTTTTGATTTTTCATAGGAATTATGTGAAATATCAAAGGTGTATTATAAAGTATTTTTCATGAAAGCAGTAAAAAATCAGTACATGGCCTTTTTAGATAATGTGTTCATGACAGTGATGGTATCTAGACAATATTTGATATTTTTGATATGATAATGGGTCACTAAATGAAGGTATTAAGTATAATATAACACTTATCATATTTGTTTTGTATTTATTTTACTATATAAATTACCCTAGAAACATTGTTTATTAGTGTGATGAATTAGTGTAGTAAAAATTTAAGAAAAAAAAAATCAATCCTCTCTTAAGGGAACTCTGGAAACCAATTTTGTGGAATGTAACTCATGAATGAGAAAAACTAAAAAAATAAGGTAGTTCATAATAAAATCTATTTCAAAAAGTAAGGTTTTCCTCTAAAATATATAATTATAGAAGAATAAGTTCACAATGAATTCCCAGGAATCGGTTCAGGGAGGAAATTACATGGAGGTAGTATATATAAGACATCCACGCAGGGATGTTTATAAAAATTAAAAAAGTATTATATGAAATATTATTATCATAAGAATTAATTCAGAAATTAATTACATGGATGGAAAATTTTATATAGTAAATATTATTTAAACACATTGATATAAAAGTAGATTATTTTCAAAGCTCTATTAGTGTGAACTTATACAGAGCCGATACATATCATCTGATAATTCTTTAGAGTAATAGAGATATATTTTCATTCAGGATATCCATGGGTTCTCAGAATTTTGATTGGTTGTAAAATTAGGGGAAATTGAATTCAATCCTAGTATTATAACAATATCATGATTTAGTGATTCTTTTACATTTTTACATTTCTCTTATAAGAACCCTAAATTAGTATGATATGAGGAACCATGAAAATTCATTGTCGCTAATTCAGTCATATCAATCATAAAGGGGAATATTTTTTAAATAATTAAACATGATCAAAAGGGTGATTATTATAATCATTCATAACATGATTAATCCTTTCCCTATCAAGGTATATAACATAGATGGGCGAATAAGTGGTATCAATGAAAATGGTTAAATTCATGGAATCTCTCTATGTGAGAGTAATGGAACTATAAATAAAAAAATTATTTTGGTCTTAAAAGAAAATAAATTTCAAATATGGAAGAATCGTATGAAAAATATATATTTTATCCTTATTAATTAATTTTTTTTCTGATTCTATTCTTGGTATTTTAGTTAATATTAGTATCAATGCTTTATTATTTGAAGTACATGAAGAACAAGATTGTGATTACAGAGGAATAAATTCTTTTGGGAGATATTTATTTATCAAAATATACAGAAAGGTAATTTCATGTAAATGATCACATTCCTTGTGAGAAAAACATATCAACATAATTGAATATGATTTAGAAGTAGGACAAGATAAAATTATAGTTTTGTGGAACAAGTATGAGGACTAGAGGATTATTCATAATGAATTTGTTGATGAATTATTTGATATGCTATATGATATTTTGTAGTATATTAATATTCATAGTGAAACCCTTGATTATGTTATTATTTTAAAGATAATATTGAGAATGTTTCCACCATAGTTATATCTAGATGTCATTAGGATTTAGGATTAGGATTTAAGGAGATAACATTATACCATAATTAGAATACTCTTCTCACATATGAAATGTGAAATGACGATAATAAGGCTTTGGAAAAAGGTAATTCTAAAGAGATAAATTTCATAACATTGAAAAAAAATTCCAAAGAGGGTGATCTAGAAGAGGAATATATTAATTAATTCTTATTATTTATCTCATGAATACTTAAAAGAGAGAATGTAACTTCCTGATAAAAAATCCAACGTTCATTATTTTGATGGGGATATCTTGGGAACCTTATAAAAATGTATCCCAAGAATTTTCATGATGATGGTGATGTTCCCATAAAGAAATATTCTTCTAATATAGAATTTAAGATTATTAATCAGTATATTATTGTTAATAATAATAACCTTCTTTCATAATAGGACAATATATTTGAATAAATAAAAGTATAGTAACATCATTATTGAAATGACTATGAATAATTTTTTCTCATGGCTGTTGAAAATAATTCATAAAAAAATATGTTGATGTTAATGGATAAGTATAAGGGAGTGTTGATATATTTTTAGATCATGAAGAAGATCATGAATAAATAGATGTTTGGAGAACCAAAAATAAGATGCCAAATTATGTGGTTTATGATGAAAATTTCTATGTGTATCTATATGAAAATAAAAATTTTGAGTTTGGGGAAGAGTATGAAAAACAATATTTTAAAATCCATCAAACTCAAAGAGAGATTGATTATAGAAAATCAATTTCAAATAGAATACATGAATTATAAATGGTTTATCTAAAAAATTACAATATTGAATCAATCATATCAATGAAATAAAAGAAAAAATAACTAATATATGGTGCAAAATAGAAGATACGGGGTGACTATTAACTACTATAATGGAATTACTTGGTCAAAATGAACATGCTATTAGAAAAGTGAAAGTGTGTAATGAAGGTTCATCCAATAAGTAATAGAATTTTCTATTGAATAAAAAGACAAATTATAATTAAAATGATATTAAGGGACTTAGAAAAACACTAATAAAAGTTTTGTTTCATTCCAAGACACAAGTTTCCACTCTAAAGATAAAAGTTTATTTAGGTGAAACCTGTTGTCAAAATATTCAGTTGAACTAAAATAAACTTGATATTGTAGAAAAGAAATTATAGAATATGAGCATAATTTAGTGTTATTTATATATAATGAGGATAAATTCATATAATATGTGTTCCATATCCATGAAGTTCATTAGGGAATAATAGAATCAATGGTAGATAATAAGAGTTCAAAATTATATTTATGACTTCAATGGTAATTGTATCTTGTGTACGGAATAAATTATCAAGTGGGATGAAACCATGAAAATGATTTTCATATATGAAGTATAATGTTAGTCAATTACATTATATGTAAGGTCAGACATACTGAACAATAATAATTGTTATAAGCATTAAATAGAGAAAAAATAAAAGGGTTGAGATAGTATTGGTTCCAAATAATTCAATGAAAATGTCATCTCATTCTATTTTATAGATCCTTGATAGTGGATATAATTCCAATATGATAGGAAATATAGATCTTATCACAACCATCATGTGTGATGAATAAGATTCTCTAAAATTGGGAAATGATAATGGTTTAAGGGTTATTGTATAAAAAAGCCATTTTGGGGGGAAAATTTATGAAATGAGAAACTTTATGGATTTTGTAGGCCATAGTCATAACATTTGATGAGGAATGAAATAATTTACCATGTGGAATGGAATAGATTTTACTAATAATATTTTTATCTTTGTGGATAAATGTAATGAAATTGTAATAGAACAGAAATATATAAAGGGAAATATCTATGTTGTTAGTAGAGAAAAAGGTATGTGATATCAATCTAATAAATAAGGAAATAGATATTGGAATAGGAATCTTGTAATTTTATATCCAACGGTAATTAGTGCATTTAGTTAAAAATGATAGATCTTTAAATCTCATGAATCAATCGTATAATTTTATGTAACTCCCCAACATGAAAAGCCACTCAAACAGTGCTAAACGATCCATGTGTTACTGACCTTAGGTGCACCTCCCCGAATGCCAAAGGTCGCTAACTAGAAGTGATGGTTTAAATAGGTATATAGGGGAGGATATAACCTCTCAGATGAAAATAAGGTACTGGTCCAAGTATAATAATAAAACATGCACTGGTAATAATGACTCGGTAGACTCGAACTAGACCTGCATAACAGAAGCACATCCAAAAAATAGGTAAACAGTTGAAGGAATATATAAATAGAAGCAATGGATTATAAGTAGAACATCATGATAAACACCAAATATAACAACTACTAAAATAACAAAGCATGCATCCATAGGAGGTCATATATGTTAATAAACAATGGTGGCCATGGATATCCAAAAGTAACTTCTAAATAAATTAAGCATTCTGATATAGGACAGAAAGAAAAAAAAGTTAACTCTATCTAGGCATGTCCTCAGGGTTCATTGAAAATATCCATGCAATTATTAATATGATCTAGCTTCTGAAGCATATCTCTTTCCTGCACGTAAATCCATAGAGTCTTCACACATCTTGGGGGGCTGGTGCAAGGAGTGAGACATGTCTCAGAAACATACCACCAAAGGCGTGTACCTAACATATTTCTTTAAGAATAAATTTATATATATTAAAGTAAATAGTGAAGTAACCAAAGTAAATAGAGACTCTACTAGTGCTCGGCATCCACCATGGAGTGTCACCAGCTTAAGTCAACGTCAGAATCTCAAAAATAAAAACGGGTACAACTTTTATCCTGAAAACTCATGTCTCATGTATTAAAATAATGAAGGCATGATCAAATAATAATATACATGTCCCATGGACCCCTTATCAAATTCTCACACTGGCTCATAGCAAAATAATCATAGGAACAACAATTTCTATCCTCAAATAATAACAAGAGTTACAACGTTGTTTTTCCACAATATAGGCCCACGACCTCAACCACGGTGAGCCTCATCCCCCAACCTAATATCCTCATCACTATTCCTCCAATGGCTTCTCACCTTCTATGTGGCTTCCTAAAACAAGCACCCCCAAACTGAAAATACCTAAACTGTAACCATTTGGGGCCTCTACCCACACGATTGGTCAATACCACCTCATCACGGAGTCAACCTATGTCCACGTGACTCAAATCAAAGGTTAATGGTAATAAAAATATAAGAACCCAAGCCCCCATCATTTCTAAATCCTCATTTTCCTACAAACCTGTCACTCAATATGATGACCACGCCATCCAAGTAACTCAGGAAATACCCAACCTGATAGTCACACTACCTCAATTCCAACGTCCATGATGACCAACCCTATGGTCAAACCATTCAATTAAATTTGGGTCATTCCCAACACAACCCGAAGGTTTCATATATATATATATTCCCAAAACCAATATATATATTTATTTATTTATTTACTTACTTATTTAAAATAAATCACCTTTAGAAGGTAAAAAATAAAATAATAGAATGCAGTAATCACTATTATCGCATAGGAATACATAGGTTGTGAATTCCTCTCTCAAGAAAAACATTTTTGATAAAATAAAATCAGTAGTTTAAATCATCCAATTTATATTAATTCTATTTTATCATACACTTTTAAAAATAAACCTAGGGTGAATAGACTCTTGCCCCGGCTTTCTTGGTCACAACAAGTTAAAAAATACCAATTCACATCCCTCATGGTATAAGAATCATATACAATGAATTAACAAGGTTTTACTTCACAACCCATCGTTGCGTTAAAAGACACAACCCCCCATGTTTTTTAAAAAACATAAGATAAATTATGCACCACCAACATTGGACTCGTAGACGTAGGCACATCTTATCTCAAGCTCCAATATGAAGTTGATCTTCATAGATCTACATTTTTCTAAAAAACTGGAAATTATATATGACTAGAAATAGCAGTTTGTGAAACAAAGGAACAAGAACAGAATAGAGTTTTCATGTTAATACTTTTGGATGTGATCATGCAGCCAAAAATGGATTGAAGAACATATGTCAGATGAGTAATCTAGAAGAATAAATGTTCTTGTCATCCCGGAATGACACAATCCAAAAATTGGGAAGAAGAACATATTTTTAGAAACAAAATGTGATTTTGTCTCACAAAATCAAATGAAAATAAAAGTAAGTAGAATGTATTAAAGACTAAATACCATGGAGTATCTTTTTTGTACTCTGACGTAAAAAAATTTCTCGGTCATCACACTTCTTAGCCATGTCACATTGGCCAACACACGACTAGAACTCAGCTGGTACATAGAAAGTAAAATACCCGGTGTGTTGAGGAACACTACATGCTGTGTAGTAGATTATTATTATTTTTACAAGGTCACTACATGACTTGTACTTATTCTCTACTAGGTCAGTACATGACTAACATACACACATTTTGTACTTGGGAGTACATGGTGTGTAACCTAGCAATTTTGATAACTGTCCAGTTTTCCCGATTTGTTCACAAAAACAATGAAAAAAGAAAAAGAAAAAAAGAAGGCATGTACCTCAAAGGAAGAATCGGGTTCATAAAAAAATCCCTCTTTAAAAAAATTCATCCCCAAATTTCCCTTCCATGGGTGGTGAATAAGTATTCCATAAAAAATCAAGCCCAAATATCAACTCAATCAACGGTTTATCGTCCTATTATCCAGACCCAATGCTATCTTGTGATGCATTATCACCCATGCACCTTATCTAATGCTCTTATTTCATTCACGACAACCAATAACATCCCACACCGCATTAGTTCTCATATAGATCCAATGGAACCCATGTCACATGAGTTCCCTCATTCCATGGATGCTCAAAACAACTCAGTTCACTGCACATCAATCATAACCACATCCTCGATGCCTTGATGCCTAAGGAACCTCAGGTAACCCACATCCACGATGCCCTGATTTCTCTACACCTCATTCATATATATATTTATATATATATAATCACGCTCCAAAAATAGTGACAACACACTAACCAGCATCTAGTCAGTCCGAAAACATCATGTTCACCTCATGCACTCAAACAGACATGCCTCCTCAAGCCATGCCAAAATGGAAACAAAAGTGAAATCATGGCCACGCCGGCAGTGTACCACTAGCTGTCACTGCCTCACCAGCCAACTCTATATCTGGTAGGTCTTTGGCCTACACCTAGCCAGAAACACAACTTTTATATTCCTGAACTCCCTGCAGTGCTGCTCCAGTCACTAGCCATTGACCCCTCAGTTGGGTCATGTCATCTCTGCCACATCCACCACCTGTAGCTGAGCCTTTGTTACCCTAACCTGGTCTGATTCATCCTCATATGCCACCATGTATCCTTTTCCCGACCTACTACCTATCTACGAAGGTTTTCTGTATGACCACACGAGATGTTTGACATGTATATATGCCTGAAACTCATTTCGAGGCCTATCGCACTATTCTCAGACATGCCCTAGCTACCCACACTGAAATAAAACCATTGATAAACTGCCACAAGGTGGTCTGGATGAGTCCTTGACTTGACTACCCTATTGGAACTCATCTCGAACTTGCTTCCTTCTATCAAAACCATCACCTGAATCCATCACCTGACTCAGGTGAGACATTTCCATCAGAATACCCTCTATAATGAGCACTTGATTCATGGACAAAGAGAATGAGGCCAACTTGAAGATGTTTACCTTCACCGTAATGGTGTTTCATAATCCATATTCTAAGCACCTTTACCTCAAGGTGTAATCACTTACCATACCTGGTGCAAATTGAGATTGATCAGTGAAGGTAGAAGTATTTTCTATGAAGGAAATGTCACCCTATTGGAGGCTCAAGAACTCCTGAGCTCTCTCTGCCATCAGTGTATCCTAGAAAAAGTGCTCAAAAATCCTATCTTCAAATTCCTTCCATTCTTGTCCTTCATTTCTACAATCATGAACCTCCAAATACCCGCAACTCTTCTTTGGTCCTCTCACCATGTACGTCACCATCATGACCCTCCTCTATAGAGGCATCTCGAGCTACTCTAAGATCATATTCATGCTCTCTATCCAGTTTTCAACCTCCATTGGAACACCCTCACCCTGAAAAGATAGTGGGTTCAGCAATTGGAACTCCTGTATAAGGTAAGACATAGGGGGATTCATTCCTTGTGCACCCCATTAGATCTCCTGCAAGACATGTACCAGAGTAGATCAAAGCTTCTCATCGATCCACGACATGAATGCTGCCAAACATGGCTAATGCTCGTCCTACACTGGATCTTGAACATGATCATGTCCTTGATCATGTACCTATATCCCATGAACTTACTATCCCTCATGTGTCTAAACTAGATCGTGCTTCTGCAACATTGTACCATCACCCACCTACCGTTCCATCAAGCCATTTTGGAAGAACCAACTAAATACCATAAATGGTCAGACAATCCACATATATAACAATATAAATATATAACACATCTATGGAAAGTAGTAAAGATGCAACACATAAAAACTTCTCTTACTCTCTCCATCCAAAACCTTGCCCCCCCACCCCCAGTATCCCTGCCTCATGGCCTCCTTACAGACCCTAAAAAGAGCCAAGTATCAAAACTACCTTGGGCTATGCCCATCCTAACAACCATTGTTTACCCAAACTAATGGCTCAGTCTCCCAATCCTGACAGTCACACATCCTCAAACTTGACATCCATGAACCCCAATCCTGGTGATCAACATCACCTCAATCATAGTACCTACCTTCTCATATTTGATCCAGGACCAAATCTCAAACCACATGAAATTTTTACATAATTTATAGCATGGAAAGTCACATTGTAATAAAAAAGAAATTCTATCAAAAATTTCACCTTTCAAATTTCAAAAGAATCTAAAGCATGTAAATTGATATCATTCACATGTTATTATTACACAACAAAGAATACTTGCTTATATAAAAACGAAATACACAAAAAAATGAGCCTATAAAAAAACATGTTACCACGCCTTACCTTATCGGCCTAAATTCCATGTCATTCTTACCACACTGGATCAAGGATCACATATCACAATCAATAATATCACACACCATGTGAGACACTAGGGTGTAAATCACATAAAATGTAATCTGATTAAAAGATAAATAGTAATTCCCACCAAAGGTAACTTGGTCAATCCCTCCTACCTAGGGCAACAGGCATGCAAACACAAGATAGAACCTAGTTCCCATAACAAACTTTTTCCAATTTCCCATATACCAAATAGTAAACCGTAAAAAATAAAAAAAAATTACCAATATCATTAATAGCCAGTCAAAATATGCTACAAAATCCTGGTCAAGAACAAAACCCTATATACCACTTTGTAACGTCTAGACTCGAACAGCCACCCGCACACTAATAAATGGGCTATGTGTTACTAACCCTATGAGCACCTCCCTGATCTCCAAAGGCTATTGATTAGTAGTAAAGGTGTAAACAGATATAGTGGGGAGGATATACACTCTCAGAGGATAATAAGTTACTAGTTCCTGTATAATAATTAAACAAACAATGGTAATGAAGACTAAGCAGACTCGAACCAGACCCGCATAGTGGAAGCACATCCAAAGTAGATAAACAATGCAAGAAATATATAAACAAGAGAAACATAAGATAAATAGAACAACATGTTGAACACAACTTATAAAAACTACTGATACAAGAAATATTACATCCATAGTAGTCCGTACATGTCAATATATAATGGGACCCATGGCTAACCAACAGTAGATACAAAATCAATTAAGCATGATTATATAGGAAAGAAACAAAAACAAAAGAAAACTATATCAATGCTTGACCTCAGGGTACATGCCAAATCTTCATACCACAACTAATATAATCCAACTCTTGAAGCTGATCTCATTTCTACACATAAATCTATAAAGTAGATATCCATCCTGAGGGGCCGGTGTGGGGTGTGAGAGGTGTCATATTAGGATATAAAAATGGTGAATACTTTTTATATGTGTTTAAGCATATATGCATATATAATAATGAAAACAATGTAACGAGAAATGTAAACATAGAATCCACCGGTGCTCGGCATCCACCATGGAGTGTCACCTACTTCGGCCAACGGTGGAATCTCAGACCTAAAACCCAACACCATGTGCCTCATGACACCTCAGGCCTCAAGTACAAACATCCTGAAGGCACGACCAACTAATATTATTCTAGCCCCATGTACCCCTACTTTAAATCTCACATTGTCCCATAGAATGATAACTATAGAAACAACAATGTCTATCCTAAAATAATAACAAGAGGAATAGTGATGTTGGTCCTCAGTAATATTTCGGCCACAGCCTCAATCAGGGAAAGCCTCAGCCCCCATCTTGATAGCCTCATCGCTATTTCCCTATAGTCACCTCACCTTCTATGTATCTTCCTACAGAAAGCACCCTCAAATCGATAATACCTAAACCGCAACTATCTGGGCCGTCTACCCACACGAGGGGTCAATACCACCTCTTCATGGACTCAGTCTTTGTGCACATTATTCAATTCATGGGTGAGAGGTAATCACCAAATAAGAACCCAATCCACCATAATTTTCTCACACCTCGTGTCCTTGAAAACTAGTCGCTCAAGCTGATGGCCACATCATCCATATAACTCAGGTCATGCCCAAATTTATAGCCACACTGCCTCAAATTCGATGTCAATAGCGCCCAATCCTGTGGTCAAACCACTTAATTAAATCTGGGGAATACCTAACCCAACCCTAATTGATCCTTAATATATATTATAAACAATAATATTTATATATATACTCATAATAAATCCCCTTCAACAAGAAAATAATAAAATTACTGAATTCAATAATCATAGTTATCACATAGAAATATTGAGGTCATGAATTCCATTATCAAGGCTAACATTATTTGAAGAAATAAAACCATTAGTTTAAATAATACAATTCTTATTAAACCCATTTCAGCACACCTGGCCAAAAATAAGCCCAAGAGAAATGGCCTCTTTCCTGACCTTTCATAGTTACAACAATTCAGTTAAAACCCATTTATATCCCTCAAGGTATAACAATCATATACAATTCGTTAACAGGTTTAACTAAACAACCCATCAGTTCTCTAAAAGTTTCATCCCCACATGTTTATAAAAACAAAAGATAAAGTATGCACCACCTGCCTTAAGCTCGTAGACGTAGGGATGTCCGATATCAATCTCCAATTCAAAGCTAATCTTTGTGGATCTACATTTCTGTCAAATCTCAGCAATTCTTCTCGGACTAAAACTGCATAATGTGAGACAAAGAAATATGAACAGAATATGGTGCATGGTTTTAGCCTTTCTAATGGGATCCCACATCCATCAACATATTGAAGAAATGATTTTGGATGAAGAATATTGGAGAAGAAATGTTCTTGGTGTCCTAGAGCGACAGAGACAAAAAATTGGGAAGATGAAAATATTTTCAGAAATGATACACGGTGGTCTCCCATAAAAACGAATGAAAATAAATTTACATAACATGTATTAAACACTAAATATCATGTATTATATTTTCTGTACATTGAATTAAGCAGGTTTCTAGGTCATCACGCTTCTTAGACTTGTCACACAGGTCAACACATGGCATGGACTCATCAAGTACAACAAAAGAAAAATACACAGCATGTTAAGAAACACTACATGTCATGTAGTAGATTATATTTTTACATGGTCACCACATGAAATGTACTTAGTCATCACATAGTCAGTATACACCAAACATACACATGGCGTGTAATTGGGAGTACACATTGTGTAACCTATAAATTTAAAGAACTTCCCATTTTTCCCTATTTTTTAAAAAAATGTAAAAAAGAAAGAGAAAAGGAAGACGTGTGCCTCAAAGGAATAACTGGGTTCTTAAATTTTACACACATGTGTGATGTAAAAATTAAATATCATTTTGTGTATTTAAAATTAAAAAGACCACAATTTAGTAATGTTAATTAAATTGGTGTATGATTATGTTTGAAGACTCGTGTCTCTAAGGAACACTAACGGAAAGATATACTAGGTGTTCATTATTGATGATTATAATCATATGTAATGGTTTAATGTCATCACCCCCCAAAATATGGGGTGTTAGGTTTCGTTACCCAATAACATAGAAATGATAAAAAGATACATGGGATGAGTGTAATGAAATTATAAACAAAAAATGCCACATAATTAACTTAGAATAAAGTAGTTTTTTTTTCAAGAAGCATGGGATAAGAAACAAAGTTTTAATAATGGTAAATCCTCAAAATAATCATTTAGTTTATCGGATAAATCATATTATAAAAAAATTAAAAATTTAGTATTATTAACAAATACCATTCAAATAAGTTTTGGAATGAAGAACTCGTGATTGTTGTATATATTTTAAATATATATATATTCTTCTCTGGGGAAGAATGGACTCTATAGATGTTGTCATATAAAAATATTACAATATAGAAACACTTTTTAGTTTTTAGAATTTGTTTATTCTAAATAAAGTGAAAACACCTTGAGTCCTATGTAGATGAAGGTATTTTCCTTTTATATTACTCTAAGAGAGATGTGTGAGGTTTTTTTTATCTCATGCCTTGGAATGAATATTGAAATCGAGGATATCAATGAAGTATTGAATGAACATAATCCTTAGAAAACATGGAATATATTGATGAATAAATTGATGTAATCCTTAGAAACATAGGTGGGAAAATTGAGATAAAGTTCATTATAAATAAGGAACTCGTGATGAATAAAATGAAATTAGACCTACATATCAATAGAATACAAAAAATGTAAAAAACTTATTAGTATAATATCAATGATGATCAAGAGGAACCCATTTAGATCAAGATAATGAAGTCTCTACAGAAAGCATCACTTTTATCTCTGGTATAATAAACAAAAATTGAAGAAGATCCAAGAGATGTGTATTGGTTTTAAGTGATGAATGGGGATCTTGACTAAATATATAAATAGATTTGGGATATTCTTTCAAGGATGATATATAATAACATCTTGAAGACCAAATTTTATTTTGAAAAAAAACAAAATAATGTTGGAATGGTGATTCAAAAAAACCAATAACATTGTTTCAAGGGATACAATTTGTTTGAAATCATCAATGGAGATGAACAATTTTCACATATGGGATGTGTTTCTACCTCCTTATGAGGAGACTGTTTATCACTTCCTTATTTTAATGATAAAAAATCATTATTCTTTTAGAAAAAATTATTTACATGTTGTATGATATCATTTTATGTGGTAAGAAAATTTTTGTAATAATTTTCCCAAGTATAAAGGTGAGTCTCCACCAACAAGAAACTTTTACTGAGGTGAGTTACAACCAGTAAGGAGTCGCAGCTAAGGATGAGATACCATTTTCGGAGTCACAACCAGCCTTGTCACCGCCAAAGGTGTTACTGCCAGCAAAGTTACCTCCAGGACTATCACCATCTAGGACCTGCCACCAGGACCTATTACGATCAGACTGAAAGTCTCCATTTGACTTTGAGTCCCTGCCATCCTGAGTTACCACATGTCTAAGATATTGTCCTATGTTCAGTCACATCCATCTTCATGCTACTATTGTTCTCTGAGTACATTTATGTGAATGTCTCAATTTCTATTTATTTTCAAGGAAATATTGACCATGTCTTTATGATGGATTCAAATATGATTTGTGGATTGTAGATCTCCTTCAACCATTACTTCTATATCTTTTGGAATAACCATATCTCAATCTCTATCTCTATATGACAATTACTGACTAAAAATAATAGGAAAATTGTGCTATAGAATCTGTGAAATTGTTAAAGATTACTGATTCATATATGGTAATCATTAATAACCTAAGATAACAAAATCCTTTACAAGTATTGATTGAGATATTAATAGAGATTAACAAAAACACCTACAAGTTCCTATAATCATCAATTTAGTTTCAAATTTCAAGACTGAAGCTCCAAATTCTCACCAATTGTGATCTGAGGATTTTAAATGTTCTGATAAAAAAAATACTAAGCATCAGTATTGTATTCATATTCTTTTGATTTTAATTTTTTTTGAGTAGTGTGTTGTTGCATTGTTTTTCAAACACACACAATCTCTTTCTCCAAATCTAGAGAATAATTGTTATTCTCTCTTTCTCTTTAAATCAATTTTCCCACTATGTTTGTGGAATAGTTTCTTATGTGGTATTTACTGTTTTAATTCCCATATATAAATATAGAGGATGATTTTTTATCCTATATATCTTTTTTCTATTCTCTATTTACCTGATCTTTGTTTTGCATCTAATTGATTTTTATTCTTATATTCTTGGTTGTATGTGATTTCTAAGTGTAGGCGATTAAGTCTCATCTTGAGATGTAACCTCTTATTTATTTTGTTATGTTGTTTTGCTTTGTTTTTTACCAAAACCATCATTTATTTTTATCTATAAAAAACAATTACCTTGATATTTAATCATAACTAATTCGTACATATGTTTTTTTGTATATGTAAATTGATTTAAGAAGATAAGATTGTTTTAAAATTATTTTAATTGAGAAAAAACCACTTTTTGAGAAATCATTAAAAAGGAGATAACTTATATTGATCTACTGTTTTTATTAAATGGTTAATTTTTTTAAGGGTTTTTTATTTTTAAACAAAAACTATTTGGAACTCCATTTACCCCCATCTTTAGATACTCATTTTGACCAGTGTTTGGTATAAGATTATCTAAATTATATTTCCAAATAAGATTTTAGATATATTCAAAAGATCTCAAATTTTGTCCTATTATAAATTTTAGTTATTTATGGATAATATAAGAGAAAGATATGCCACCATCATACCTCCTTGTTTTAATGGTACAAATTATTCTCAATGGAAAATAAAACTGAAAATGCATTAATAAATTATGGGTTTTTACATTTGGATATTATAGAAGATCATTATGAAATTACAAAAATTTCAAGGGTTATATGGAGTGTTTATACAAAAACTATGTACAATAATAATTATAAATCAGTGAATTCCTATTTTTATGCATTGGGTGATGATGAATTTAATATAATATCTACTTTCTAATCATATTTTGAAATATGGGATACCTTATATGTCTCTCTTGAAGGGAAATAAATGTTTAAGTAAATATCACTAAATACATATAAAATTAATTATGATACTATTAAAATGAAACACGATGAACCAATTTTTGACATGTATCTCAAGGTCAGTGAAATAGTAAATACAATGAAATCGATTGGAAAACCAGTGACATACAAAGATCAAGTGCAGAAACTATTAATATTCTTACTAAATAGATGGAGTAGAACCTCTATGTTAATTAGATAATGTTATGATGTAAGTAAACTACTTTTCAAGTAATTGATAGGAAAGATGATGATGTATGATAATGATCATAAAATCAAAACCGAAATTGATGAACATGAACCAAACATAAAATCAATATCATTCAATAGTACTACCTCCACACAAGGATAAAATGTATAAATTGAAATTATAATTAAATAATAATATCCTTATGATATTGATGATTAGACAACACAAATGACCAGAAGATTTAAGATATTCTATAAAAAAAATATGTTCCTTGAGAAATAAAATTTAAGAGGAAATTTTAACATCAATGTAAAGTGAAAGAAGAATTGGAAAAACTATGATACTAAAAATGAAACCACCTTCTTTGAATGTAATAGGAAAGGACACATTAAACCAAATTTTCCAAAAATGAAATATAAAAAAATAGGATGATAAGGACAAAAGATTCAATAAATCCCTGAAGAAAACCTTTACTTCCACAAAATATATCTCTAGTGAGTCTAGTAATAATAAAGAATATATGTTTGGCACGGAAAATATGTTTTTTGTAGCAAGCACATCAGTGGTAAAAAAAATATTCTTCCTACTTCTCTATATAATATTTCACGTCATTATACAAATTAATATAATAATGATAATAAGGAAATCATTTCAAATGATGGTCTTTGTGAATACTATAACATGTTGGAATATAACATTCATGTAGAAAAAATATAAATATAAATACCTTAAAAATAGAATGCTTTGACAATAAATATTAAAACAAATCTTTCTATTTCAAAATAGAAAAATGATAAATTTTTTAAATGGAAAATGAATTAGAAATATCAAATGAATATTTGAATAAAGACATAGAATGGTTTACCAATTTTAATAAAGGATTAACTAAAATACATGGAAACTAAATTTCTCTAAAGTATAACACTGGTATAGGTTACCAACATGGATAGAGAAAATTTGTAAAATAAATATTTATGTCAACTTCTAGTTCTGAGAATTCATATACTTCCAATACTTAATCAATGAAAAAAATAATGTATTTATTTCTATAAATATATAATCTTATTATAAGAATCTCATTATGAAATAATGGGTTTTAAAATATCTTATTACTAACATAACGAGACCCAAACAGATTTTTGTAGCAAAATAATTTTTTTCATAAACATTGTTTTCTAGGAATCCTTTTCAAAAACCTCATGTAAAAGCTTATAGTATCTGGATAGTGGGTGTTCCATGAATATGACTAGTGGGTATTGAAATTTAAAATTTTGATCAATGTCAATGGTGTCTATGTCACTTTTGGTGACAATTCTAAAGGAAATGTCATCAACCATATCTAAATCGGTAATTCTAATTTAGTGTTAATTTCATAAGTATTATATGTATATGGTTTATAGTATAATATTATTATCATTTCCCAATTATAGTATGATGGTTTTTATGTAATGATTTAAAATAATTTGTTTCATGTTTTTTATGATGAAAAAGTTCTAATATTTTTAAATTTAATAAATGATAATATTTATTAAAGTGATTTAAATTTAATATATTATAACTATTTCATGCATATGTTCCTTTCACAAATACTCATGGTTTTGGTATAAAATAATATTCTATTTTAATATTCATTCACATAGAATTCTAACTAAAAAAGGGTTAGTCATTGATTAAATAAAATTATTCTCAAATGATATGGTTTGTAAATCATTTCAAAAAGGGAAACCACAAATGATTTCCTTTAGATCTAAGAAGTATGTTTCAACCTCTTAGCCTCTATAGTAATTTCATATAGACCTCTTTGGACCTTATAGATTTTCCTATGTAAATGGAAAACATTATGTCTATGTTCTTGTAGATGACTTCTCTAAGTAAACATGGTTATTATTCATAGCTCACAAAATTGAATATTGTTCATACCTTATTAAGTAAGATAGTATTTTTAGACTATGTGTGTGTGGTTGGACTTTGATTTCTATAAAAATTATGAGTATTTTTTACAAGTTAAATAGCATTAAACAAGAATTAATATTTATAGAGATTAATTTTGATTCTCATCAAGGGAATGGAAAAATTGCATAAGAGTGCCTCATATAGAGGTATATTATGATATTCATGGAAGCATTCTTAATGAAAGTGGTATTATTAATTATGAGGAATCTACTATTTAGTTCAAAAGTGGTGGTATACTGTGGATACATACATATTATGAACAAGATGGTGAGTTTAAACTATTATTCATGTTTGTATAACATATTTTGTGACCTATAAAGGTAGATATCAATACTATGGATTATAAGGTTGTTTACTTCTTGTTTATGTGGAAACAAGGAAAAATGATCCATATTTGTATATTTATAACTATCCATATGTATGAAATGTGATTGAAAAGATCAAGATCAGAGTCTTTGATATACCCTTATATGATATCTACCATCATGGATGCTGAGGTATTTGTAAAAGAAGGAGAAGAAGTTGATCATAAGTATGGTGCATTGTTTTTTTCAAAAACAAATTTAAAAAGAGTTAAACTGAGTTGGGATCCATGTAAGAGTTCTTGGGTAATAGATAATGATAAATACTTTAACAAATTCAACCTAATTGATCTTACAACCATACCTAATGAAATGTTTGATATTATCCCTGAGAAATATGAGTTATTTACATATACTAATGATGATGATATTGGTAACGTTGATAAAGTTGTGGATGATGAAGAAGAATTATTAGTTAAAGTACAGAGTGATCCAGAGATCCTAAAATCTCCTCCTATTATTTCTTTTGGTTCTATCAGTCTACTAGTTCTCTACCTACTGGAGAGTATCTTTTAGATGAAAATTATGATGAGGAAACAAAAGTATCTAGATCACACCAATTTATGACTTAATCCTCCAAATCATCAAGATACCATATTACCAATTCTAATAATAGGTAATGGTATTTATGTTAATTCTTTTATGGAAGCAGATGATACATATTTTCATGAAAAAATTAGATAGAAATGAAAGTTATTAATATGATGATCAGGATGGTGCAAATGATGACTATCATTATGGTGTAAATAATGATGATTATCGTGATGATCAGAGATATGTCCATATATATAGAGAAAATAATATTAGAGGTGATCGTGATGATCATGATCATGAAATGGTTTAGTCACATCCTTCAACCCAAGTGGTGTCATATTCTTAAAAAACTAAAGATAAATCCAATTATGATGAGATCAATGTTATACCACCAATTTCTAAATTTCATAAGCAAGATACTATTGAATGGGAAAAGTCTTCCAAACCTACTGATCAGTTCGAGTGATTAGATCACAAATAAAAATAATATCTCACATAGAAAACTCATATCGATTTAACCAATTTTATACCTAAATTTAGTGAATCATCTCTAATTCCAATAGAATATCGCATTCTTCAATATACAAAGCATGAAGATATATCTTTTTATGAATGGGAAATGCATCCCTAATTTTTCAACTTGGTATGGATTATAGTGATTTAGATGATGAATCAAATGAAAATCAAATAAGTGTATAAGGATCATTAGAGGGTCAGATTGATCAATCTGGTGAGTTGATCCTCCCACTCCAATAGAGATAAATATCCAAGTTTAGTTCTTCATGAATCCTTAAAATAGATAGCATCTTTGTGCTCTAATTAAAATTCTTAATGATGTTGTGATAAAAGATTAATTAGTATATTTTCAAAGAAGTGAGAATACTGATTTGGTATCCTTAAGATGAAATTTTTCTTCATATTTTAAAAATATTTTATCCTTATAGACATCTCTAATTTCCAAACACAGTGAACAATGTACTAGATATTTTGATGAGATTTTATATATCATTTACAACAAAATTTGTATTTCATATTCAAAAACTACAAGTGGATAATATAATATTTTCAATATAAGTGTAACATTTTAAATCTTTATTAGTTGGAATGACATCCTCTTTGTCATGGAGTTTCAACTAAAATTCTCAGATGTTAACCAATATGTTTGTTGTTGCCTCTAAATCTACTTCACCTCCTCCAGTATTAGTACCAATTTACAAAGAGCTTCTCAGAAATATTGGTATAGAAGAATTGAATACTTCTTTTGTTGATGTGTCGACACATGAACTGCAATTTAGGAAAATACACCACCAAGAAGAGTACATTGACGAGATGATAAATGAGTATTACATTGAACATAGGGCTGATAAGAACACCATAAAGAAATATATAAAGTATTATATGTCAAGAATACATTCAATTAATAGGTTTAATGGAAATTTTAAATTATTTTTAGAGAACCTAAGAATTCCTCATGTTATAAGGGCTTTCAAAGAATAGCTGAGTGAACTGAATGTTCTCACTCTAGTTTTGTAATGTTTTTTGGAGGAGATAAGGGATTTATTTAGAACAATGGTGTTGGGATTTAATATTATAATGGACTTTATCAACCACATTAAACACCTTATACATGATCACAATACATCTATTATTTAAATGGGGATAATTCTGATGACAACTATTACTTTAAATACATCCACATAGCCATTTTGATACATATCTATAGTGATTACTCAACCAGATGGTCTTCTTCCCCCACCATTTCTACCAATGATTTTATAACTAGATGATTCTATCAGACACCTAAAACATGTTCTTATTCGTGATCATATTTCTCATTCATCAAAATATCATTCCATCAAAAACTATTCTCCTATTATCACTACTTCTATAACATTGTGTCAAGGAAAAGAAAAAGATGAACCTCCAAATATCTCATACAGTAGAACTGATTAGATAATGTCTTTGATATGCATGATTTTTTTAATATTTTCTTTCTTTAAAATTTACTAATTCACTTTTTTTTACTTACTACAATGAACTTTCCATATTTTTTTAATATTTTATATGGGTTTATTTACCATTTTTATCACTGTTTTTAATCACAAATGGGGATAAAATATGGGAATTATATCTAATTTTATATATCTTATGAAATGATAAGAAGATTTGTTTTAATGTTTAAACTTAAACACATCTCTGATTGTCTATGTTTAAATTTTATTACATGACTTATAAAAGTCTATGTTTTGTGATCATAAAAATGGGGGAGAATTTTGGAATCTCTTTTTGAGGAGAGTGTTTTTTACATCCTTATATTAATGATAAAAAATCATGATTATTTTAGTACTAATTATTTACTTATTTTATAATATAATTTTTTATGGTAAGATATTCTTTATGAAAATTCATATAAGTTTTGAGTTGACTCACTGCTGGCCCGAAATAGCTATTGCACCGAGTTACCACCATAAAGGAGTCACTAATGAGGAAGAGATACCACCAGTAAAGTCATGAAAAGACCTGTAACTTCCAATGTTGTTACCACCAGCAGAGTTACCACAAGTCTTGTCACCAGCAAGGAGATACCTCTAGGTCCTATTAATGTGATACTCTAAGTCATAGATATACTATGAGTCACTACCAGCCTGAGGTACTACCGGTCTGGGATATTATCAAAAGATGAGCCTCCGCCAGCTTCATGCTACCATTGTTTTATGAGGACATTTATGTGAATGTCTCAATGACAATTTTTATTCTAGGATAAATTGACCATGTCTTAAGGACATAATCAAATATGATCCAATTATTTTTTATCTTCTTAAACTATTCCTACTCTCTCAATGGGAATAACTATCTCTCCATCTCCCCCTCTATATGATGATTACTAACTAAAAAGTATATAAGACAATTGTAAAATTTCATATTTGAAACTGTTTAGATTTACTAATATATATATATTGAAGATAAATAATATATAAACATAATATACTTTATATATAATGATTAATATATCAACAATGATAAACTAGAATACCTAAAAATTGCTACAATATTTTATTTTGCTGCAACTTTCATGAACTAAGTTTGAAATCATCACCAACTCTTATATGAGGACCATGAACATTCTGAGCATACCAGACTAAGAAATATTATTCTCTTCATATTATTTTGATTTCTCATTATATTTTTATGGAAGTGTGTTTTTAGTTTTTTTTAACATATACTATCTCCTACACTTAATATAGATAATACTTTTTATTATTTCTTTCACTTTGCATATTCCTTCTCGTTGTGTTTTTGGAAGTGGTCTTTATATGGCCTATATTATTTTACTTCCCAGGTATAACAATTTAAGATATTTTTTAGCATAGAAATCTTGTTTTTTTTTATTTACCTGATATGGTTTATGGATCTGTTTTGTTATCAATATAATCTACATGGTTGTAGTTTATTTCCCAATAAAGGGGATTATGTCTCATCTTGAGACTGAACCTCTTATTTATTCTGTTTTGTAATTTTGTTTTTTTATTACCAAAACCTACATTTTTTAATCTATAAGAAACTATTACTTTGATATTTAATCTTAACTAGTTCTTATATATATTTTTTCTAAGAATATTTATTTCAAAATTCAAGAGAATATTATCATTATTTTATCTAATTCATAATAACTCTTTAATAAAAAATTTAAAAGGAAAATTCATATATCAATCTACTATATTGATTAACTGTGTAGTTTATTTTTTTTAAGTGGATTTTATTTTTTATATAATTTTTTATTGGGAACTCAATTCATCCTCTTCTTGAGTTACTCACTCTTACCAACAAGAAGAATTGAGGGAGTTCAATTATATTTATCCATAAAAGTGGAAATAAAATTCATGTTGTTCTAGATGAATGGAAAAAATAATTTATAGTTTCATTGCACAATTAATTTATTTATATTGATTAGTTTGAATTTTTTATTATACATGGATATTAGAAAAAAAATCGAGCTGAATAATGTGTTGAACAATGAGCTAAGAACATGGTATTGGTGTCTTGATTGTTACTTGAAAGTTATTTGTTATCAACATGTTATATTTGATCATAATATCTAAATCAATTGGTATATTGTTCAAAGGATTATGATTCCAATATATTTTTATGATTAATCTTTAGCAGATTGAAAAAATCATAATGTAATAAGTTTACAGAAGTCATATTACGTGACATTGGGATAGGAATGATTGGAGAGTTGATGATTTTCCTTGTCCTATATATGATGAAAGGATTTAATTAAACATTAATTTATCTATTTAAATTTACAATATAATTTATGGAATTATATTGGATAGCTAACTAAATGGTTATGAAAACACTATGATTTATCATAATGAAGTTTTTAAAGGATTTTGAAGGAAAAGAGGTCAATTTCAAGAAATTAGTAAAATATTTGAGATCCAATATTATTAAATATTGTCTTTATAAAGTATTTTGTTGCACACTTATCATGTTATTCTATATAATTTTATTCCCCAAAAAATTGAATTTCAATTTGTGAAGAGAATGAAACATTATATCAAATACATAGTGGTATTTGGATTAAATCACAATATAATAACAAAATAGACTTATTTTGATGTATAGACATAGATTGGGTTGGTTTATAAGAAAATAATGTGCTTATATCAAGTGGATCATTTAATCTTTCATCATTTAGTATTTCTTGGATTCTCAAGAAATAGGAATTCATTTCACTAAGTAGAAAAAAATCATAATATATTATGACCACTCAAGATTTTACACATTTAGTTTTGATGAAGTAACAATATAACGATATGGGAAGTGAAGTGAAGAAACTAAATATAATTAATTATCATAAATAATGTTCTTTTATTCTCAGAAAAAATCCATACAATTAATGAAGGATAGAGAACAATGAAACCAATTATCACTTTATCATGGCGATTTGTTAATTATGGGACAGAGAACATAGAGTATGTTCTTACTAAACATTAAGTTACAAGAATAATGAAAAATTCCTTACCAAAGGAAGTATTTGAGAGGTAAAATATATCAATGATAGTATATCTAACCCCCTCACTTAGGAATGGTTAGATGTGGTACCCCAACTAAATGAAGTTAGAAACCAATTTTTTATATGGTGGTACTTATTCATTTTTTTCACCCATAAAGGATTAAATTTTGAGTTTCTTGAAAAATAGGGAGAGATAATATTAATGAAAGTAAGTGAGAATTATAAAAAATCCTATGTGGAGATGACTAAAGATGATAAGAGGTGAAAGATATTCTATGTTAAATAATGGTGGTAATGATATATGGAGAGTAGCTAAATGATATGATGTAAGATATGCCCTATCATGCACTAAATATCAGGATGATAAATCTCAATGTATGCTAGTTATGGATATGAATCATGTAGATCCTAAGAGTAGAAGAATATATAAGTAACTCATTCATGAGATTTTAATTTTACTATTGTTTCTCACAATATGAATGGACTCATATTTTCTTGTATTATGTTTTAAATATGTATTTGATTATTATTTCAAGTGATAGAGGGAATACCGTGTTTAAATAATAGAGTGTGCTTATTTTGTTAACTTTTTAGATAAGCAATTTTATTCTTTTTAATAGTCTTAGAAGGGGTATTGTTATCCAAAATCTCTCAAAATATGTTTTAGAGTTTTGGGTTTATTGTGGTTATTGATAATTTGGGTTATTGTGTTTATGAAAAAAAGAATCCTGATAAAGATCAAAGATTTTGAATACCTTATAACTCTCTTCAATGAGTATTTTTCGAAGTGATTGATGTATTTATGGAATTTTTATAAGAAAAATATAAAAATGAAATATTTTATTATAGTAATTAGGGAATCACATAAATTTATGTGGAATAAAATCCATATAGAATTTTTGTAAATATAAATAAAAAATGTGACATAGGATTATTGTAAAGATACAGTAGAATTGTTTTCTAAACTATGAAGTATGACTATTACAAGCTTAAAATTGATTTAGTGAATGGATTTTTTTCATGTTTTGGGATTTTATGTATGATTCGTATAAATCCATAAAAGTTTTTTTCATATGATTTCTTGTGAAATCCATAATGTAATCACAATAAAATATATTTTGTTTATAGGTTGGTGATGATTGTTTTATGGAGGTAATTTATGAAATGTTCATATAAAAAATAGTTTTTATACAAAGGTATTAAGTGTAAACTAACATTGCGAATATTTTTTCCAAGTGAGTAACCAATATAAATTCCACAAGAACATCATTAATAAGACTGCTGAATTCAAGTGGTCAAAAATAATAAATCATAATTATGTTTATCTAATGGAAATTCTAAAATATAATTGTATATAATATATATCATGAAGGATAATAGTTCGTGAAGGAAATAATTTTTTAGAGAAGTATAGTTCATAACGTAAGGACATTCAAAAAATAGGGAAATTGGTGTAGGAGTGGTAAATTAAAAAAAATCTTGAAGAAAACCATAGAGGAACATGGATAAGGGTATTCAATTTATTACTTATTTTCATAGTAGTTCTTATTGGGTAATGTATTAGTTCATGCTAGAATATTCATGTAAGAGATAGTTAATAATGGATTTAATCATGAAGTAATTTTTTTTAGTAAATGTATTTTTTTGCATTGATTAAAATTGAGCTTAATGTCACACTTATGTCACTGTGAACTAATTGAAATTTAATAAAAATAATTAGAATATTTTTATGAATGAGAAATGAGAACTTTTTAGTTGAGGGAGAGGTGAGTTCTTATAATTTTTGGTGGTTTTAAGATAGATTGGGTAGTGATTCCACTCTGAAAATTTTAATATAATTTCATTTTAGAGATTTTACTATATTATGACAATACCATTATATAATCCTTGGATTTTCTACATTGGGTAAAACCATGTAATATTAATATTTCTCTTACATGTTTTTCATTTAAAAATATATAAATTTATGTAATATAAAGTGTTATTAGTTTTTAAAAATTTATTGTGATGTAAGGGGAGTTATTTTAATATATCATAATTTTATTAACCCCATATCGGGTTATGTAACATTGTTGTTCCTATATCCATCCATATTTCCTTTTTTATGATGCTACTGTTTAAAAACATATAACTAGGTTCTTTAGAATTTATCTTCATCCAATTAGGTGGTAGGTATTGTGAGGTTTATATCGGCCTCTTGAAAGTGTCTTATTATGTTTCTTGAAAAGGTGGGTAATAACCAACATAGTAAAGTTCCACTTATTGGGACACATTATACTTTTTAAGGTGATGTGACAAAAAATGTGGGTCTATATCTGGTTAGGTAGTATTTATGAAATGAATTGAATTATATGGTTCTATTTCTAGAACCTACTTTGAGAAATTGATTTTCACTCAGAATAGATGTAATTTTTTGTATTTTAGATTCATATAGAAATGAGTATAAGGAATTATTTTCATTGTAATCGTAGATGTGGTAATTATTTATGAGAATCAATTTCTATACTATCATGTCCATTGGTCTCTAGATAAGAGGGTGGTATAAATATACTCAATGTGGATATGGACAAATAGGGAAAGGTTTTAAAGGGAATATGGCTTAGTGAGAATGGGATTTCATAGGGAATATATCCCAATGAGGATATGGTCACATAAATAATATGACCCAGTGATGATATAGTTTCATAGGGAATATAGACTAGTGTGGATAAGTTTCATGTTGAATATTTCCCAATGAGGAAAACAATTCATGGGTAGTACAACCAATTGAGGATAAGGTTGCATGGGGAATATAACCATGTATGGTTAAGCAATCATAGGGAATACATATCAGTGAGGATATTTTTGGGAAAGGAATGTTTCTCAGTGAGGATAAGGTTTCATGGGGAATGTGGCCCTGTGTGCGTAAGGTTACATAAGGAATATGGTCGAGTTATAACAAGATTGCATGTGGAATATAGAAATTTGAAGAAAAGATTGGGGATTATATCAAGTAGGAGTCCCACGTTTTCTGTATTTAAGTGATAGGTTTGACTCGAAAAAAGGAATCCTACTTATCATTATTAATAAGAAAAAAATCCAATATATTTTTAGTTACAGAATTTATGGTTGTGGTGTGGGGACTGGTCCATACAATTTGACATTGTGTGGCGAGGATATCCATTTTATAAAAGGGATAAATAAAATATTTTAATTGTAATAATACAAAAATGGGCCTTTTATATTCCTTACTGAAGATAACTGAAGTGAAATTATTTTTGGGGATTAGTCTGGGTTAATGTTCTATATGATGTTCAAGAATCATTGAGTACAGAAGGGATGTGTTCAACATAAGAGATATTTTTGAATATTACACCTAATAAAAGGAATGTAAGATATATGGACCATTGATTGGAATAAATATTTCTATTATAAAATGTTTAATATAATAGGACTTTATAAGAAATTATATTTATAATAAAATAAATTTCATCGATTGCTTTCAATGCACACCACACTGTGTTTAAAAAAACATGATACTCTATCTAAATATTATTTAAACACAGTCATTTTAATTATTCCATAAAATTAGTGGATATTAATAGGATGAAAAAAATCATGAAACATATATCTTTTACAAATATTATTTTTTTTATCAATTTATTATAAATAAAAATAAGAATCATTTTAAATAAAAAGCAATTTTTCTAAAGAGATTATATTTTAATAGAATATGGTTGAGTAAATATTTGTACAAAAAATTTTAAATGTTTTTTTTTTCCAATTTTAGAAAATATATTTTACAAAATGAAATTAATTTCTTAAATAAATAAATCAAAATTATCTTAGGGTTAATTTTTCAGAGTTTTCTAAAATATTTCCTTTTTCAATGAATAGTAAAAATACTTAATTTTAATTAAAAAAGCCTTTTATTTTTATTTATATATAAATATTAAATATATTTCAAATAAGTTTCAGGTTTAAATTAGTTAAATTTTATATATATTAATTCAATTTAGGACATTTTAATCATTATGAATATTGAATTTTTATATGACGTCTTTGAAAATTTTTAAACATATACTCTTTGAAAACTCACTTTTTCACCAAGCCTGGTGGACTGATTTTAAATTAAAATTTTAATCTATTTGTGAATGAAATTTGAAATAAAAATTATTCCATATTTCGAATAAGAATATTTTATATTATATAATGATTAAAAAATTAATTTTTGTACAAAAATAAATAGTGAAAACATTAAAAATTAATTTTCCTGATTATGGTACAAATTTTCTTATTGGGGGTGAAACTAAAATTATAAATGATATAATGATTTAAAAACTTATATAAAATAAATTTTACGTTAATTTTTCTTCCTTACCTAGTCTAAATATTGATAATACCATATTTTGTAGCCTTGTGACATCTCAAAAATGTAGGGATAGACATATCCCAACCGTTATATAAGAACCAATGGGATATGATTGAAAAATTTAGTATATACCAACAGCTTCAGTAGACTATTGGTATAAATGCTTACCAATGGTTTTAAACCATAGGTAATAGCAAGAATTGTCTCTATACCAATAGTTTACAAAATCGTTGGTAGAGACTTTTACCAAAAGTTTCCCAAAAACCGTTGGTAAATAAGAGGTAAAATTATCTATGCCAATGGTTTTCACACCGTGGGCATATACTTATACCAATGGATTACATAAAACCATTGGCATAAGTTCTAATTTTACACATATTCCAATGGTTGTAAATCGTTGGCATATCCCTTTTGTACTTATATCAAGCTAGCTTGCTGGCCTCCCCCTGTGCAGCAATAATAATTCCACCAGGCCTCCCCCTGTGCAGCTGCAGAAATTCCACCATGCCTATAAAATTCATACACAACAAAATACCCGAATAAAACATACTCATACAATATGTAACACAGTACAACATTAACAATTTTACCTACATAATACATATAGAAGTATATATAAATTCATAGAGAATTTTCTAACAAATAATCCATACATGAATATGAATACCTCCAATTATTTATTTAAATACCCTCTACACACATACCGAATTAACACATAATTCATAAGGTAATTACTGCAAGAATACATATACAAAAAGTATACCCGGGGGTGGGGTGGTCTCTAGGGGGTTGGGGGGATTTCTAGGGGTGGGGGTGTCCAGGGGGTGGGGATGTCCAGGGGGTGGGGCGGTGTCCAGGGGTGGTGGTGGTCCAAGGGTTCGGGGGGCTATCCAAGGGTGGTGGGGTGGTGTCTAGGGGTGAGTGTGGCTATCCAAGGGGGTGGGGGTATCAAGGGGGTGGGGTTGTGTTCAGGGGGTGGGGTCATCCAGGGGGTTGAGGGGTGTCCAGGGGGTCGGGGTTTTCTGGGGGGGGCTGTCCATGGGGGTGTCCAGGGGGTGGGGTGGTGTCCCGTGGTGGGGGCAGTCCAGGGGTGGGGGCTGTCCAAGGGGGTGGGGTGATGTCAAGGGGTGGGGGTGGGTGTCCATAGGGGTGGGGGTGTCCATGGGGTGGGTGTCCCAGTGGTGGGATGGTTTCTAGGAGGGGTGGGGGACTGTCCAAGGGGTTGGGGTGTCTGGGGGGTGGGGGGGATATCCAGGGTGGTGGGGGGTTGTCCAGGGGGTTATCCATGGGGGTGTCCAGGGGTGGGGTGGTGTTTATGGGGTGGGGTGGGATTTAATTTTTTTAATGGAATGAATATCATGGATTTTAAGATCATTGGAATTTTTAAAATTGGTTTAGAATAGTGTTTATTTCAATAGAATGTTTTTCTTTAAGAAAAAATGAATGCTTTTGGTGTGTTTGGTATGAATGGAGATTTGGTTATTAGGAAATGGATTACATTTTTATTATAGAACCAAAATACTATATTATTTTTGAAATGGGACCTTCAAATTAATTTTTATAAACCATTTGGGATTTTTAAATACAAAGAAGTCCCTATTATGTCATTTTGAAATGGGTTTATGAAGAATTATTTATGATATATCTATATGGGATTTTTGATTTTGTGTCCCTTGTTTTTGAACATCAGATTATTGTACTAGAGGTTTTGTTTTTGATAATTCTATATAATGTTACCACTATAAATGAATCAAAAGGTCCAAAGGGGATATCTCAGGTATTCATTCTTGTGATTCAGCTATTGTCTTCCTAGTCATGGTCTCTTCTCAAACTCTTGTGGAAGTGAAATAACCATGTCCTTGATGGAACATTTATTAGGCATGGGATTTTATAAAATACGATCCACTAATTTTTATTGGTGATCAAGGATCCCAAGATGCAATGAAGTGGGTACCTGTGATTAATTTGATCTTCGAGTTGTTAGAAACCCTATAATCCATGGGGGTGGGGGCTATCCACGGGGGTGGAGGGGCTATCCACGGGGGTGGTGGGGCTGTCCTGGGGGTGGGTGGGGCTGTCCATGGGAGGGAAGTCCAGGGGTAGGGGTGTCCAGGGGGGTGGGTGGGGCTGTCAAAGGGGGTATGGGGTGTCCAGGGGTTGGGGGGGTTGTCCACAAGGGTGGCTAGGTTATCCAGGGGTAGGGGGTGTCCCGGGGGTGGGCGGGCTATCCACAGGGGGTAGGGCTGTCTGGGTGGTGGGTGGGCTGTCCAGAGGGGGAGGGGGTGTCCAGGGGGTGGGTGGGCTATCCACGGGGGTGGCGGGCTCTCGTGGGGAGTTGGGGGTGTCTAGGAGGGTGGGAGGGTTGTCCACGGGGGTGGGTGGGTGGTCCACAGGGGGGTGGGGGGGTTCAGCAGAGTACGGGGTGCTTAGAAGGGTCGGTGGGCCGTCCACAAGGGTTTTGGGGCTATCCAGGGGGTATGGGGTGTCCAAGGGGGTCGGTGGGCTGTCCACGGGGGTGGGCGGATTGTCCACGAGGGTGGGCGGGCTGTCCACATTGGTGGGCGGGCTATCCATGGTGTTGGGAGGGTTTTACAGGGGGTATGGGCTCTCTAGGGGGTGGGGGATATCCACAGGGGTAGCAGGGCTGTCTAGGGGGGGGGGTTTGGTGTCCAGGGGTGGGTAGGGCTGTCCACAGGGGTGGGGGATGTCCAGGGAGGATACGGGGTGTCCAGGGGGTTGACGGGGAAGTCTAGGGGGTACTTGGGGGGGGGTGTTTTCCACGAGTGTGGGTGGGTTTTCCACAGAGGTGGGGGATCTCTAGTGGTGGAGGGGCTCTCTATGGGGTGGAAGGGGATTTCCATGGGGTGCGGGGTGTCTACGGGGGGAGGGGTTATCCACAGGGGTGGGCGGGATATCCAGGGGTGGGGGTTGTCCAGGGGGTGGGGGGTTGTCCAGGGGGTGGGTGGGGCTATCCAGGGGGTACGGGGTGTCCAGGCGGCATGGTTGTCTAGGGGGTACAGGGTGTCTAAGGGGTGGGTGGGTGATCCCCGGGGGTTGGGGGTTATCCATGGGGGGGTCAGGATGTCCAAAAAGGTGGGGGTTGTCCATAGGGGGAGGGGTTATTTCCATGGGTGGGGGGTAACCACGAGGGGAGGGGTATCAAGGGGGTGGGTGAGCTGTCCACAAGGGTGGGGGTTGTCCAAGGGGGGACAGGCAGTCAAGAGGGTGGAAGGTCTATCCACTGGGGTGGGGGCTGTCCACTGGTGGAGGGACTATCCAGGGGGTGGGCGGGCAGTCCAGGGGGGTACGGGGTGTCTAGGAGGTGGGAGGGCTATCCACGGGGGTGGGGGATATCTAGGGGTAGGTTGAATCAGTCACATCAAATCATTAAGTCATGTTTTATTTTTTATAGATAAAAAATAAAGATAATATGATCTACCAAATCAAACCAATATTCCGGCACAAAAAATCAATAAGCATCAAAGGTTAGTAATACCTTTTAAAAATGTAATGGATCAATCTTCCCTTATCACCATCACAATCATCACCATCATCATCAGCCTCACCCTCATCCTCATAATCATCCTCATCATCATATCTTCCCTCATCTTCACCCTCGTACTCAGCATTAGCCTTCTCATCACCCTCCTCCTCCACCTCTCCCTCCTTCGTGCCCTACTCCTCCGCCTCAGCCTCCTCCACATCCTCCTCCTACACTGCCTTGGCCACCTCATCACCATCTTATTGAACTCCATTATAACTTCCACTAGGTGCACCATATATATAACTCATCAATGACATATATTCATCACAAGTTGTGCGGACCTCTGGTGGATGTGTTGGACGTAAAACTTACATCAGTTTCATAAATGCAGTGTTTTCCCTAGCAAGATGTTCTGCCCTCTCTGTGGCCCTTTTTCATCATGTTCTACATGTACCATAACATGTTGGAACTCTATGGAACTACAACTCATAGATAACGATGTCCAATACCTCATCACAACTATACTCTTACTAGGTCGGCAACATACTCTATCAGGGTGCTCATCTCCCAACACCTGATGTATGTGATCGTTTGGCCCAAAATTGTCAAGTTCATGGGAATCAAGGGCCTCTAAAGCAGCCTATTAAAAATATAAATACATTATTATGTTAAAAAATAGAGATTAAAATCTTAAATCTATAAATTAAAAAATACAATCTGCTGTTGAGTCGGTTCTTTAACCGCGCTTCCATATTTCATCCTTCTACTCGAGCAAAACAATTTTGATCAAGGCACACATCCTTCTATATTCAATTTATGCCACTAAAATGAAATTGAATGTAGGAATCCATAATTAAAAATAGGATACCAATAATTAATTTCACAACTGAAATTATATAACTTTAGCAATTGAATAAATTATGGAGGTAGTAATAGAAAGTGGAATTCGTAAAGAAAAATTATAAACTGTCATACATGCTGCCTCTCATGATCTGGAATCATAGTATATCCCAATGTGTGGATGTATTTTTTAGCATCAATATTGTTTTGTTTCTTCTAGTCTAATCCTAAATTATGTTAAATAATTAGTATGAATGAAAAACCTGAAAATTTTCATTTAAATACCTCAAATGTGATTAATACATTAAATTAGCTAGTCTTTCAATGAGTAATAATCTGTCGGTGATGTTATAATGGACAATCATCCATGACAGGAACTGCCTATAACTCTATTCCCAATATTTCATGTTGGCCAATGTATAGGTCATGCTTATAAGCTCTCAAAATCTCACCTAAATCCTTAAGATGTGCTGGCCATTCAACCTCATCATCGAGGTAATTAAACCGTAGCAGACACCAAAATATTATTTCATATAAATAAAAATAATAATATATTTCATTAAATAAAATAGATTTTTTTTACCCATATCTTTGACCAAGATTTATCCTTGACTTTATTTGGCAGCTATATCCCTGAGAGCTGACTGACGGGAATGATTTCGGAGTATTTTGCAAGGGTTTTCAAATAACTTCGATATTGCTACCCTGATTTTTAAGATCATTTGAAAATCATAATTTTAGTCCACTATCAACTGCGTGTGGTGGTTCCACACCACACGCATGTGTGTACACCACTTCCCCTACCTCTTATCTATATATGTATCTGTTATGAAAGAAAAAAATATATTTTGTCAATACATTCTATAATGAAAAATAAATTGTGGTGTAAAATTTGTTCGGGTTGTATAAGTATACATGCGATAGTCTGATCATTGGGCACCACTGGATCCACAAAAACTGAAGGAATACCCTATACAGATGGATTGGGTCCCAATATATGCCCTGTTGGGATAGACTCTTGCAGATCAGGAGTCATAGAAGATGGAATATAAAAGCCTGGGAGAGAAGGAAGAAGAAGTAATAGAAGAAGACAGGGATGACTGGCCGAATGCTGGATGGGGAGTGAGAATCATCATCAAATATGGTATAGACTGGTGAGGTGTCTTAGATGTAAATGGTAGTGAAAACATGGGAGGCTGTAATATCCCGTGTGTCCCTAACAACTCACTGGGATCAGAATGTGGGATGAATGGTATGTCAGTGGGAGGGGCAGGGTCTAATCGGGTATGCCGACCAGATCATCTATCTCTTGTACCAACCCCCTCATATGAACACCCTGAGAACTGGGACCACTACTAGGCTACTCATCAAATAGGTATCACCTAAAAGATGGATCCTGAAAAAATGTTTAAAAAAATTAATCACATGACATTAAATATTATTAAAATAAATATATTTGAAATAAAATACTCACTACAAGAAGTAGTGGTGGAATTCCCATATCCGTCATGCTATGATTGTTGTCCATAATCTTTTTTCGTCACCTATCTTCAATTGACTTCATTTACTACATTTAAAAATAAATATGGAAGTAAATAGAAAAGGATAACTAATGTGTAACCCAAAAAACAAAATAAATGATAGGGAATAAGGGGATTCAAGGATAATTTAACTATCCATTGTTTTAGTTGATCTTGAATTGATATATAATGAAGTTAATAAATCATATAGGATATAATAAAGTAAATTAAATTTTAGTAGGATGGTTATTTATTAAGTGTCTTCAGTCTATTAAAATCAGAAGAACATTGATTCTACCAGGTTCATTAGGGGTAAAGTAGTGGTCAAAATTAAGGAAAAAATTTAATTTCTTTATCCTAGGTAGATGATGCAGGTTTCAATATATGTTTTGTAAAGGAATAAAAACCATCATCTTCATTACCTGGTTAAATGTTAAATAGAGGGATTATAGTTTTAAAAATTTTATACAAATCACATTTGAAGCATTGAAATGTTCACCAAGTTTAAATGTTGGTTTCTTACGTTTGAATATAGTTCAATTCCAAATTAGAAAATTCATTTCAAAGAAAATTGAAACCAGTAAACGTTGAAAATTCACATAATGGTCTAGTCGGATACAACATATTTGCAATCAATATTAAATAAATTTGAATACTACCAACCATAACATACCAAGTCGAGGTAAACCAAAATAATTGAGAACATGAATGAATTATTTTAAATATTTCCCACAAAAACTTCAGGTTCACAGTTAACTCTGGAAATTGAGCTATAGAAGTCATCAGAAGTAATAAATGGATCATTTCCAATGGTAGTAGGTATGGTGTATATTCCATCATCACCATTATCAAAAATATGTCTTGGAATTACTTCAATAATGACACCAAATTTAGGCCGAAGATGGAATTTGACATAAAAACATGTTTTTCCACTGATGTCAATACATGTGGTTCATCAATAAAAAAAGTGTGAGTCATATAAATTAGTCAAAATACACAATCATCAATAAATGTTCCATTCCTCGTCATCGAATCAAACCACTAGCATTTCATCATCGTGACTTGTCCATGATAATAATAATCCAATATTATTATTTTTTAAATTACTCCACAACAACCTACATTTTCAAATGGCATTCTACTATTAGATACACTAGCATAACAGTCTGTTGTGAAGTAACCATAACATAATCATGTTTTTTTATCAGGTTTTTTTTTATTCAGTGATAATAAATATGTACCCTTTGATAACAATTGATTTACAGTCATGAACCATGGTATTAAGACCAAAAACAAAAGATCTTATTTCCTCCAAGACAGTGGCAGTAGGAAAACTCAATACCAGAAATATAAATCAATACTAATCTTAATTAAATATAGTTTTATCTATTTTAAACTATAATATTATTACCTTAAAGTTTACCCAAGAAGAGGACTCTTTGCTTTGCAAAGTCTCCCTTCTTCTCAAATATAAATAATGATGCTTTCTATTTATCATCGCTTTATGATCCCTGTAGATAAAAATAGGAATATATATATATATATATATATATATAAGATATAAATATTGAATTTACTTATAGGATGTAGTCATCGAACAAATCATAGTTGAACAAAACTGTGCGATGTTCCATCTCCCGCTCTTCAAGGAATAATGTTGTTAATGTTTATGATCAATGAATTCCTCCTATTTGAAGAAGTTATGAAAAACTAGGTTCAATTTTCTCATACTATTCTTCTTCATTTCTCATTGGTCTGTTCCTTCTTATAGTAAGATTATACAAATTCATATAGCAGAAATCCATACATTATTGAGTCAAGTAACCATTCACGATAGATCCTTTGTGGTGATTCCTATTACGGACATAAGACATTAATGTGTACATATTTCCTTCCATTGGATACATCTTAAAAAAAGAAGTAGGTCCTCTGATAATTGCTTCAGTTGGAATATCGACAGTTAGATGTAGCATGCATGTGAAAAATGATGGTGGAAATATTTTCTCTAACTCACACAAAATTAATGGAGCATCTTCCGAAATTTTTGATAAGAAAAATATGGACAACTTCTTAGCACAAATATATCTAAAAAAATGTCACAACCGAATAACAACCAACCTTATATTATTGGAAAAAAAGATTAAGAATTGCTATTGGAATCAACTCATGATAAAGTATATGATAATCATGAGTCTTCAAAGATTTTATCTTCAAAACTCTTTTGTTTACACATTTGGATATATTTCATGAATATCAATCAGGAACTTTAATAGTCTCTTGTACTTATAGAAATTTCTTTTTTTTATAGGTGTCATCACATAAGAAGCACATGGAACATGCCATTTATTTTCAATGATACAGACAGGATGCAACTCTGGTCTGATGCCCCAATCCACCAAGTCATGCTGAGACCGTAAATCATATTTTTTATTTAGCTTAACATTTAGAAGAATAAAAAGTAACATTTCACATATATTTCATTCAATGTTCTTTACGTCTAAGCTATAATGTAACAAATTGGCTGACCAATAAGGAAATAATAGAAAATATTTCTCTTCTTCCAATTCCAATAAGTGTGAGTGGAAACATTCTTTCTCTTTTTATATTTCCTTTGACCCTTCAAGAATAAAAAAATAAAATCATTCAATTCATTAAGCACATCATATCCATACATACGCTGAGGTGGATCATCGGTCTTCAAATCTTTGATGATTATTTCTATATGGATGATGCATCGACAATAATCATCAATGTCCCATAAAACTGAAACTACAATG
This sequence comes from Viscum album, assembly GCA_963277665.1. Lineage (NCBI taxonomy): Eukaryota > Viridiplantae > Streptophyta > Magnoliopsida > Santalales > Viscaceae > Viscum > Viscum album. The sequence goes on from OY728133.1 coordinate 1,110,740,315, forward strand.
ATGTTTTAGTCATCTGAATCATGTATTCTTCATACAAACACGAAATTGTAGTTTTACCTTCATGGTCCATCTAGACATCATTGCATAAGCCGGAAAATCATTGATCGTCTACATAAGTGCAGCACGTATATGAAAGATTTCTTTCGAACATGCATCGTATGTGCACACACCCACATCCAAAAAAATATTCAACTCTATTATTAAGGTTTCATGTATGATTTTATATCATTGTCGGTATCAAAAGGTCCATATATGAGTATACTCATGAAATTTAGTGGTTTTTTCATAAAAACATAGAGGAAGATTATAAATGTGTATAAGACCCGACAATGTGTTGTGTGACGTAAGCATCTGCCCAAACATATCAAAACCGTCACATGAAAACCCAACCTCAGATTATTCACATCACCTGCAAAATCAGGATATAGAGCCTCAAATCCCTTCCATGCAAATCCATATGTAGGGGGAACCAACTCATCATTAGTCTTATTTATCTCGGTATCATGCCATTGCATTTTTCTTGATATTTCATCATAAATAAAAATATTTTGGAGTCTGGGGATCAATGAAAAGTTTCCACATTACATTTTGTGCCACACTGGATGGTGTTATATCAGCTTTTGGCTTCCAGCGGGATGTGACAAATTTTATACAATCATTTCGTTCAGTATTTTCCTCCCAGAATAAACTAAAATATTTTGGGAAAGCATGAATTTTGTTTCTTGAAAATCCATGATCCTAAACTATCTCTCATGCCATATAGTGGTTTGACGGAATATATTCATCATATAGAAGTAATTCCTTCAAGAAGGTAAGAATTTAATCGATGGTATTATTATAAATCTCATACATAGTTTTATGATGACCCAATCGGATTAAAAATTATAGCTTTTTCATTATACCACATTGTCGATATACTGAAGTCGTGGAAGCATCATTAAATTTTTTCACCATGACAACATCATCATTTTCATTAGATTCATCATGTGTGCTCATATCAAAATCTTATTGGGTCAAAATCCTTTCATTTTCATGATGATTAATAAACAGAAACAGGTCCTATAACAAATTATCCAATCTAGTCCTCTCATTTGGATCATCATCAATTTTAGATGTCATTTTCTCCAGATTTTGATTCCACACAGAGTTGTTTTCTTGAAAACCATATTTGTTTATGTGGTAGCTGACTTCCTAATGGCTCAACTAAGGTCTTAAAACACAATTGTAACAAGGGCAGTGTATGTGACCACTTTCTGAAGCATTGTGAAATGTAAAAACTAAAAATCCCGCCAAACTGTTTTGAAAATCACTGGAGATCCGATCGGTTTCATACATCCAACTTTTATCCATTATGTAAAAAATTGTTATATGTCATTTCATCCAAAGAAATTTAATAATATTGTAGTTTCACCTGAAAATATATTTAATTAAATGATAAAATTTTACTTTCTTTGATACCATAACAGACACACTAATATATATGAGAATCATAATATAAAAGATAAAAAAATAATATATTTATAACAAAATAACTTTGATGAACTATTAATGAGTGTCCAGGGGGTGGTCGGGATATCCAGAGGGGTGGCGGGGAGGCGGGGCTATCCAGGGGATATGGGGTATACAAGGGGTGGTTGGGCTGTCCACAAGGGGGTGGTTGGGCTGTCCATGGGGTGGCGTGGCTATCCAGTGGTGTCGGGGTTGTCTAGGGAAGTGGGAGAGATTTCCAGGGGTGGGGGTGTCTGGGGGGATGACGGTGTCTGGGGGGGGTGGTGGGAAAGTGTCCAGTGGGGGTGGGCGGTCTGTCCACAGGGGTGGAGCATGTCCAGGGGTGTACTGGGTGTCCAGGGGGTGGGTGGGCTATCATAGGGGTGGCGGGGCTATCCAGGGTGCTGGGGTGTCCAGGGGTGGGGGGATTTCTAGAGGTGGGGGCTGTCCAGGGGTACAATGTGTCCAGGCAGTGGGTGGACTGTCCAGGGGGTGGTGGGGTATCTAGGGGGTATGGGGGTGGGTGGGCGGGCTGTCCATGGGGGTGGAAGGGCTGTCCAGGGGGTGGGTGGTATGTCCACAGGGGTGGGGGGCTTTCTAGAGGGTATGTGGTGTCCAGGTGGTGGGCGGGCTGTCCATGAGGGTGGCGGGGCAGTCCAGGGGCTCGGGGGTCCAGGGAGTGGGGGGATTTCCATGGGTGGGTGGCTCTCTAAGGGTACGAGGAGTCCAGGGGGTGGGCGGGATTCCCATGGGGGTGACAGGGCTCTACAGTAGGGTATGAAGTGGGTGGGAAGGATGTCCATGGGGGTGATGGGGCTGTTTAGGGGGTAAAGGGTGTCCAGGGGTGGTTGGGCTATCCAAGGGGGGTGGGCGGGCTATCAATGGGGTCAGTCTATCTACAGGGGAGGCAGGGCTGTCCAGTGGGGTCGGGGGAGTCTAGGGGGGCTTTCTAGGGGTGGGTGTCCGAGGGGGTGGTGGTGTCTGGGGGGTGGGGGCGGTTTTCCAGGAGGTGGGAAGGTTGTCCATGAGGGTGCAGGCTATCCATGGGTGAATGGTGTGTCCAAGGGGTTGGGGATTTCTAGGGGTGTGGGGCTGTCCAGGGGTATGAGCTATCCAGGGGGTGGCGGGGCTGTCCAGGGGGGTATGGGGTATGTGGGTGGGCTCTCCACGGTGGTGGAGGGGATGTCTAGGGGGGTATAGGGTGTCCAGGGGGTGGGAGGGTTGTCCATAGGGGTGTTGGGGTTTTCAGGCGTTAGGGGGTCTAGGGGTGGGGGGGATTTTCAGCGGTGGGGGGCTGTCCATGGGGTGGACGAGCTCTCTAGGGGGTGGCAGGGCTTTCTAGGCGGTATGGGGTGGGTGGGCAGGCTGTTCACAGGGGTGGTGGGGCCGTCCAGGGGGTATGGGGTTTCCAGGGGTGGGACGGCTGTCCACGGGGGGCGGGCGGGCTGTCCACAAAGGTTTCAGGGCTATCCACGGGGGTGGCATGGCTATCCATAGGGGTGGAATGGCTGTTCAGGAGGGTTGGGTGGCTAGGGGTGGGGGTTTCCAAAGGGTTGGGGTGTCCACCCCTAAACTAGGTCATAAAATCCAATATTTATCCAATTTGAGCATGATTTCAAGCCTATTAAAGATGACCGAGAAGACTGTTAGTGTATACCATGAATATCGTACATTTAAATCACAACACACCAAATTGTAAACCCACCACATAATATCATACATGGATCGAATTTTATGATCCATGATTCAATGGGACACTACTCATAGTAGTATGAGCCTTGTTATATCATTAGGTGATATGGATTTGTACGAATGTTCAATTTTTTTTTGAGATCAATATAGATAGTGGATAAGAACCTGAGTGATATTTATTTGCATAGATCACTTCTTCTTGGAAGCTAAGTGTGAGTGTTGGTATGGAACTTCAAGAAAATTCTTAAAAGTGTGAAAGAAACTATACATTGGTTATATTTTATTCCTGTATTTTTAGAGTATCAGAGTGGACAAACCACCCCACTCCCTAGACAGTACCCCCCCCCCCCCCCCCACCCTTGTATCCCCTCTACCCCCTTTCACCCCCGAATATCCCCCCCGCCCCACTTGGACACCCCCCCCCACCACACCTGGACAGCCCCCCCCCCCCCCCCTCTTCCTCCCAGGACAACAAACACACCCCCTCCCCCACTTGGACATCCCACCCCCACCCCCATGGACAGCCCACCCCCTTGATATCCCACACCCCCCCTCTCCAACTTGAATAGCCTACCCACCACCACCCCTGGACATCCCATCCCCTCCCCGGACAGCCCAACCCTTCCTTTACAGCCCCCTACCCCCCCCCCCCCCCCCCCCCCCCCCCCCCACCCCCATCTGGATAGCCCAAGCCCCCCCCCCCCCCTCAGACATCCCACACCATCCTACCCTGCACCCCCCCCACCAACCTGGATATCCCCCCCCCCCCACCTCACCAGGATACCCCCCCCCCCCCCACCTGCATAGCTCATCCCCACCTGGACAACCCACCCCCAACTGGACACTGCCCCCAACCTAGACACCCCCCTGGACACCCTACACCCCCTCCCCACCTGGACACACCTTCCTGACCCCCTAGACAACCCACACACCTCCTTGGTCACCCATAACCCCCTCCCCCACACCCCTATATCCTCCTACCCCCTACAGCCCCATACCCCCATGGACAATCCACCCCCACACCTATAAATCCCCTATTCCCCTCCTACATCCCCCCTTAGGATAATGTTATTTAAAATAATTTTATTCATTAATAATGGAAAACTATCAGGAATTATCCATTTTATTCGAAACAACCCATTCAATTTATCAAAAAATGACAAATACAATTTATCAAAACATAACAAATTCAATTTATTGAAACATGTAAAATTCCATTTATAAAAACATGACAAATTTAATTTATAAGGCTCTATGTGCCACTTATAAAATTTCATTGGGGAAAGGGTAAATCAAATACATTTTTAATTCCAATTTAAAAATTGGGCCAAGCACTTAGGAGGTGTGGTGGTGTCTTGGTGGTGTGGTGGTGTCCAGGGCAGGTTATCCAAGGGGTGGAGGGTTTCCATTGGGGTGGGGTGTCTAGGGGTGGTGGAGGTAGAGGAGGTTGTCCATGAGGGTGAGGTCTGTCTAGGGAGGGTGGGGGGTGGGGTGGGGGCTATTCAAATTGTGGGGGTGTCCAAGGGGAGGGGGTGTCCATGGGGTGGGTTGTCCATGGAGGTGAGGGGTGTCCAGGGAGGGTGGGGGTGTCTAGGGGTGGGGGGGGCTTTCCAAGGGGTGGGGGGTGTCGAGGGGGGATGGGTGGGGGTGTTCACAATTCCAATCCATCACCTAACCAATTCACATTATTCCTCGATATCAATACCCTTCCCATTATTCCTTGAACAAAAACTCTAAATAAAAAATCCAAATCCAATTTTAAACTAAACTAATGTCCACAGAAACTTCCATATCACCCCACTAAACAAACCATTTACCATGTTTGAGGTTTATAAAAAAATATAAAACAAATAAAAGGGTTTGATACTCCGCAGATAGTAGGAACTCTAATTAATCTGAAATCAAAACAGCAAACAGAAAAAAAATAGGTGGAGAACATTGAAACTAAGGTAACACTTACTAATTTCATGTGAGGAAATAAAAAATTGTTTGATTGAAGACGGATCTATGGTTGGAACGAATTTCTTGGAAAAGAAAACTTTGGGAGGAGCTCTGGATTAGGGTCTATAATTTGGTGAGTGTGAGGTGTGGTGCTGGGCATTTGGGGGAAAACTTTTCCAACGGTTTTTAAAAATTTCTGGTAAAGCCTCTCTTTACCAATGGTTTATTAAAACTATTGGTATACCTTAAAGAATCTAATTATTTCACATTTGGTTTTTTCAACCTGTTGGGAAATACTAAGTATACTTACACATTGCCAATAGTTTGAACAAACTATTGGAAAATGTTGCATTTTTACAGTATAGCAACAGTTTGAAGAAACCGTTGGTATATATCCTTTTGAAAAACATCATATTCTAATAGTGTCTACACACCATAAAACTATATTCGATTATAAAATTATTTCATTAATAATATAAAAACATCTACACCTCATCCTATATTTTTTTTGGTCATAAATCTATTCTAGGAATACATTAGGTATAATCCTAAAGAGGTAGTCTAAGAAATATAAATTTTCTAAATATGTGTTATTCATTTATTTCTTATTCCACCTACATAAAATAATATTCATTTATTATTAAATAGTAAATATAGTATCTCCCATATATTTATAAGATTTATTTTAATTTCATGACCAATGTTCATCTCTTCTTCCCTAAAATGGGAAACAGTAACATCGCTCATGTGTATAGAGGACTACCACCTCATGAACCAATGTGACCTGTTTCCAATAATAAATCTCATGGTTGTGTATGATGATTTATAGAAAGTATATATATGATATTAAAAACATAATTATACTCATTTTTTCATTATGTCATATATACCTTTTTTCTTTCCCTTCCACAGGGGATACGATTACGTCACTCGTGTGTATGATGAGGAACTGCCTTAAGAAGCGATGTGATTCATATTTCACAAAAACATTACATAGAAGGTGATAATGATAAATTATAAAATTAAATATGATATAAATTAATTATTTATAATTATTTTTTGACAATATATCATTTTTTTCTTACCTTTTCACTCATAGAAAGATAATAACATCGTTTGTGTATGTGTGGACTAACAACTTCTTGAAGCAATGCAGATCTCTTTTCATCACCACACAAAATGGTTAATATATAAGTATATTTTAAGAAATAATATGTAATTTTTGATATTATTATCATTTCAGAATGTAAAATATCTATTTTCTCTATTCCAAAATTATTTTTGAAAATGGAAACATTACTAATTTGTTTGTATGGACCGTCGTCTCCATGATCGCAATGTACTCCATTTCTCATAACCATCAATCATAATTGGCTTTAAAAGTATTATTAATTTATAATTATTATAATTATTTCATTATTACTAATTTTTGAATGTTTAAATAATTACCTCTTATACAAATAATCAGCCTTTTGATATCATTTTTGACATATATTTCAAATATCGTCGAAACACCTGATGTAAACATAATGAGTTAAGAAATTATAAATAAAAAAGATAATAAGTGAAATAAATGGAATAAGAAACCTAAAAAATATTATTAAGAAATTGAATAATAATCATAAGTTTATTATCTAGGAAGATAAATAACATGCCAGATGATTCATACTCATGGTAAGATATTTATGGTCTATCTTTTAATTTTGGGAGAGATATAAAAATTCACCACTAATTAGTTTTTGTGGTGTATATAATTAACCTTTAACATGTTATACCATGAATATATTTATTCTATTCATATTTGAATTTGAATTTTATTTTATTCTTTATTTTGGAATATGTTTCAAAATATTACTAAAATAGTAAGTCGCTATATCTCAATTTCCCTTCATTGAGGCATATTGTAATGTTATGATCCTAATTTATTTTATATGGTTTATATAATAATACTTTGACATGTAATTTCATTTTGAATTCATAATTCATTGTATTTTAACTATTAATTTGAATTATTTTATCCATGGGTATTTGTCATGAAAATTACCAAGTGGAACAAGTAATTATACAATGTCACATTCTTTTGTGCTTATTAACATTCCTGTAAAACAAACACATCCTTATAATCATATTTCACTAGAAATTAAATATATCATATATATATTATTTTATTAAGGATATGATTTTTTCTAAAATTTAATACCATTTTTATATACATTTTATTCTTTGAATGTTATTTGGTTAACTGAGGAAATATTGATATATCCATATAATTTACTCAATAAGGATATTTTTTGATAAATAATATAGAAACATGAATTCAATAAATTATTTTGTATATGAGGAATTATCTGTACATGTAGTCATGGGCAGGATATGAAATTATATATCCCCTCAATGAAATGTTATGTATCATGAGACAAATCATTTGGCCAAATTTAACAAGATTTTACCTTTAGTTTTAAACTATCTTGTAAAAGGTATTGATGGTAAAGGTATCATGATTACTAATATCAAAAAATACAATAATTAATAATTTAATACATTTATAATTTATTTTTTTTACTGTCCATGAGATTTTGATAATTTGAATATCTCTCGATGAATTTCATTATTATATTGTTGATTAAATGGAATATATGTTTTGTAATTTACCATTTCATATTGATTATGCATTATCCAATTTTGAAAATCATTATGTTGATTAAATTACATGTTTTTTAAGTTTTTTACCTTACTATATTCATTATTCAATATCTTATCTTGAAAGTTATGTTATTTTAATGGAATATATATTCATTTAATTAGCATCCCATGTTGATTATGATTATTGATACATGATTGATTCCACTATACATAACTCTTACTAATAATTTTATATCACCATTATTTTGTTTACTTTCTCCATGATATGTAGTAAAATTATTGGTAGGATTTTTCATGGTTTTCGTTCATTTTATTTTGTTATATATTTGGTTTTATTTTTTATTTCCAACGAAAAATGAGTTTCATATATGTTTATGGTTCACTATAACTTCTAAATGGATCAGTAGATTATTATTTAACCCTTTGAATCTATGTATATGTGATAAAGAAGATACAGGATTTGGTTCACTGGAGTTGGGTTCGTAACGTAATAGGGCCAATATAATTCTTGATATGGGTTAATAGGGGTGATATTATTAATCTAATTGATGTTCCAATAGTAGCCTTATAATAAGGACCCTCATTATTTTGGGAATACATTATATAAAACACCTTGAGGATCTAATTTCTTTTGGACTAAAACACTAAACTATCTGTTTTCATATGAATGTATGATGAATGGGAGACACATTGGCCTGTATAACCCAAACATGTATCTAAGCAGTCATTGGGGGAGTCCATACTAGATTGGTATTTCTGGAGCATTGATGTTGGAATAAGTGATTTAATAAGGTCATTTAGGTAAATTAATCCTTTATAGATGATATAGTAAAATGAAGGGTCAAAAAAGAACTGGATACCAATAGTAGGGCTCCCTCATGAAACCACTCACCATATGTTAAGTATTTTGTGGTTTGGGACAATTGAGAAGCTGTTATACTGTAATATAGAACCATAAATTACATTTAATATTGAAATATTATGTGAATAAATAAAATCCAAGAATTTAAATATTTTAAAATTATATTCAATAAGTCATTTACAAAACTAACCCTCTATGAAGAAGCCTTAGAAGGTTCATTCTTGAAGGAATTTTGTATGGGAGGCCTCATAAAGGATCTATGTGGGAGTAGGATTAGCATAAGGTTATTTTATAATTCTCTCTCTCTCCCAAGATTCAAATCCAATTTTTAAATGAGTTTTATTTAAATACTTTTATAATTGGAATTATTCTTTAATGATGTCATTTATTCCCTTAATTTTTTTCTCTAGGAAGAAATAATTATCCCCTGATGTCTTTCCAGATTCCCAAATCATTCTTCATGTATTGGACTCTCCATGTGTTTCTATGTATTTTTGAGTATTTTTTTTACCATTATTCACTTTTACTGTATGATGATAATTTATAGTGTATTCTTTATAACCCTCTTTCAGAATTATGTGACTTCATAGAAATCACCAAATTATGAAGGATTATATCTATAGAAATTTAATAGGTCACACTTTCATAAAATATATCAATGTGAAGACACTACATGATTCACTAGATATGAAGTTATTTTTCCTCCACAAGTAATCATTACCTCAAACTGGAAATTTATTCCAGAACATGAGGATATGTTGAATTTCATAAGGGATTCCAAACCATGAAATATTTATACAGTCATGAATGATTCCCTAGAATTTGATGGTCTATATTCACAAAAAAACTATATTTCAACTTGTAATTATTTATTTATCAATTTTATTATTCAAATATTCTTGGAATAGAAGATATACTCTTTTACAATTGTTAAAAATACCCCACCCCATATTTTGGTTCTGATATGCATGTAGAGGTTCTAATTCATGGGATCCAATATATCCCACATAACATCTACATGGTATGGGTATGATAAATAGTTTAGATAAATGTGTTATTTCCCCTATAAAAAGGCCATATGTCCCTCATTACATCCTTTTATATTTTATGGAATCTCCTATCAACCGTAAATAAATTTTGCCTCTATTTTGAATAAAAACGAATTGAACCATGAAAAAATAATCTTTCATGAATGATCCAACATAGAAAAACATCCACTACAAACAAATACTCCTTTAAAAACAATTCCTGATTAATCAATATATGATTTATGTGAATGTTCATATTTTTAAAGTTGTTTTAAAACCTAAATAATATCTATGTTTGATTCACATAACATAATTTCTATGTTAGAATTTATAATTTCTTATTTTTCCCTTTCCTTTTTATAAATTATTTTAAAATACAGAGTATCATTTTCTATATAGAAATGCCTTTGAAAAAATTTCTGAAGCTATTCTGATGACGCAAATTAAAATGATCAATGGTGTTGAGACCAGTCAGCACCATAATGTTCCTTTAATAAATTAACTACTATTCAAGGTAATATTATGGAGTCTCTAAAAATATGTAATGTGAGATAGGTTTTAGATATATTGATTTGGGATGATAAGTGATGTATCAATCCATGTACCATGGCTAGGGAATTATCTAATAAAAAAGATCATTCACCATCATGAATTATCCATAACCAACACCTCAATAGTATAAAAATTCATTAAAAATTTCAACCACATATAAGGCTTCGTCCTTATTTATAACCCTATCCCCTGAATAAGATAAATTCATTTCAGAGACAAATTTCCACAGTTACACATCCATCTTTAAAAAATATATTAATGTCATGCTATTGGGATAGGCCTCAATATGAGATCTTCTCCCTAGAGGTATCATTGATAAAGAACAAGGATAAACCCTTTTGGGTATTCTAGAGATATGAAATGTCCATGGGGGAACTTATGGAAGTAGGGTTTTATGATTCTGGATGGGTATCAAACTAATCCATTAATTGTAGTTAAAATATTGTCACAAACATGATTTTTAAGTGGATCCTATATAAGAATACATGTCTTCTAATGCATAAAATATTGATATAACCATTTAGGATATTTATATATTCATAAGACCAATAATTTTTGTTGTGATATATTCTGATTTCATCCATCACCCTTCTATATAGGATATTGTGGAAAGGACTCTCCGACATGAAAGGGGGTTTCTTCAACTAAAAAGGATTTAAATGGGTTAAGACCTCTAACCTTGGATCAAAGATCCATACAACATTTCAGTTGAGTTATTCACCTAAATATATATAAAGGATCTTTGGATGATGATATCTCAAAGCATCCCGCCCTATAATACCTATAGGATTATTGGTGAATACATTCCAACACTAGATAAACGATTTTCCATTGAATGGGGTTGGGAAGTCACCCATGAGTCAATCTATTGGTCTAACTGGGGACCTATTGGATTCTTTTAAATACTTTATACCTGAACCTATTTCATGAGTTCTACACTAGGGTATTTTTTGGGACCATCCTAATGGTTTCCCAACTAGAACATGACAGGAGGATCAACTTTGGGGTGTTGTTGTTGGATAATATGTGCCTCATCTTTGGACACATCTATATTTTAAAGGCCCTATTCAGAATCCATAGAACCATTAATGTATAATGTGGTTGAATCATAATTCATATGGGGGATATGAGTTCATCAAATAAAAAATAATTTGTGATTTTCATTTCAGACCCAGTCTCTTGAGAATATGCAGTGTTAGAAAATTCCCACTAGATGACCAAGATATGGGAAGTATGTTAAACCCCTACAATCGATTCATCATAATTTCATACTCATACCTAAATAAAATTAATTATGACAGAAATAAAACAAATCCACCTAGATATTTCATATCTAATATCTTTATGATACCATGTATTTGAAAACAAAATTGATATGGGAGACCATATGTGATGGAAGTCCACCCTAACTATTTGTTTAATGCTTTCACTATTTCATGAAGATGTGCCTTACAATTATTTAGAGTGTGAGAAAAGAGTAACAAACCATGATGGAATATAATTTCTAGATAATTCTCAAATATTAGGAAAATATAATATGAGTCACTCTCTTATTAGTCATCTAACCCATTAGGCTTATGTTCAATATTGCGGAGATATGGATTTATTCATACCCTGGTGGAAATATGGAAGACCTGGTACTTTAGTTTTGAGATCCACTGAACAATAAAGGAAAATAATAATAGGATCAATCAATCTATTAAGGAACTAATTTTAATATTCATTCAAAAAGGAATCATTTATTCCCCAAAATTTTCTGAAAACAATTACGGCATTTAGAAACATAACCCTCAATGAGATTGTTGGCTCCCACTAACCATCCATTCCAAAGATAAATTCCTAGTGGCTTATAAGGAGTGAGACACTTGGGGAGAACCTAATTTAGGAGTGATATCTATGTCTCACTAAAATTATAGGAAATATCCTTTAAGGGGTTGTAAATTTGACTTCACCCACCAACATCTCATGTGATGATCGAACTAAAGAGTATGGGGTTTACCTTTAATAGTTTGAGGCTCCAATATATACACTTAGGGGTGAATAGTTTTCTATATAGTTGGTGGATTGACTAATAAGATATTGAGAAAAAAAATGATAAGGGGAAGTTGATTTAATGATCTTTATGAGAGGAAGAAATATACATTTTCACACACACCTATTTTATTTAAATATATATCACTATTAACCTTCTTATTTAACTTTTATAGGAGTATAGATGGCATTAGTTTTAATTCCCCATCCACAATTTCTTGGATCCTATGCTAAAATATGATGTGTATGTTTTTTTATGAAAATAATCTAATAAATTTCACAAAAAAGTACACAAACAAGTAACTTTACCAGTCTAGGTTTCAGAAATTCGATTAAACATATACATTTACTCAAAATTGTTAAAAAAACATCAATGAGAAGGCTCCAAAAAATAAATAATTTCACTGATAAATATACTCAACCTGATGAAATTAATTGAAAATGTAGGTTGACCATTTAGAATTCCCAGAACGGGCTTTTAAAAAAATAATTAATAAATTCTTTAAACAAATTACTTTAAAAAATTACATGCATAAATAATTTTCTTAAAAAATTGTAATTTCTCCTAGGATGTAATCATAATTTTTTCTAGTGTTAATAAAAATCATTTTTAGGGAAAATACCATGCCAAAAAATAGTTATTCTTATTTAAAAGTTACAAATAAAATGTATAATATGATTTCCACGCACATGAATAAAAGCGTGGAATGACTCTAATAAGTTAGATAATGAACATAATTAATTATGTATAACATACCAGGGGTGCGGATATAATTTTTCACAAGAAAGAATACTTTTTTAGGGTTTTCACATAAAATGGTATCAATTTTCATTTAACACATGAATCAAAAACATGAAATGATAAATAAATTTCTAATTCTTTCTTATATATTGGAAAAAAATTAATTATTCATTATCAATTATTTTCTATATAAGTAAATACATAAATATAAAACATTATATAAAGTGAAACTGATTAATTTAATCCATATAAGTGTTTATAAAAGAGTGATTCTTAACCATGGATATTCTACTAGTTGAATAATCTCCAGGAAGGTCATATATTGATCTCATAATGAGGGAAAGCGTAATGTGGGAAAACTAAAACATATCATCAAGTCCTTGGAAAAGAAATCTAAAAATACTATGGTAAGGCCTCAACCAAACCCCAAATCTATTTTTCTCATGAGACCTACCGATGCATCGAGGGCCTATAGAAGACCTCGCCGATCACCTATCATTAGGGCCTCAACCAAGACATATGAAACTACTAGGGTAAGGCCTCATCCATTACCCAATTCTGTTTGTTTCAAGAGACCTACCGTTGTTTGGAGAGGCAATAGTGGGCCTCAACTGTCACATTATAAGTGCAAATCATTCTTCATATAAATGGGATTAAACATACACATCGTACACATATTCCATGAGAATAACCCTCTTTATTTGAAATTCATAAACAGAAATGATATTGAAATAAATACACTCATGATATCTAATATACATGTCATTTAATTTATAAATTCTAAGTTTCCCACAACTAAAAATTCATGACATACAATGAAGTGTGAATACAGTTTCTCCCGTGAAATGATATCTTGTGTACATAAAATAATATTTTTTTAGACTTTTCAAATAAAATGATAACAATTATCATTTAAACACCATGGTTAGAAATAGTCATAAAAATAAAATAATAATAATAAATTATTACTTCATATACAAATTTCTAAATAATATATTAACCCACATTAATAAATGAAAAGATATACACGTTTGTATATAAAAGAAATAATAATTGTGACTTCAAAATAATAAACTGTGTTAATTTAATAAGTAACACAATAAATAAACAAGGTATTGTTATTGTTTCACATTAAAATAATCATAGATTATATTCATATAGTAAAATATTATTTTTCTTTGAAAATATACATTTCAAGGTTAAATATTACACAAATCATATTTACATAAGTGTACATTACTGTGAAAAAATCACCGGGTAAAACACAGACTCTTCTAATTATAGAAAATTTTATAAAATAGATAGAAACAATTTAGTATACTTACTTTTGTATAAATCAGTATATATATACATATATATATACATGTATAAAATTCCTATAGATTGAAAATAGTTTATACTTTACAAACCATAAGTCCTAGAAATATCAATTTAATTCCAAACCCTTATCATATATATATATATATATTCATGAAAATCAAAAATCTATACTTATATATATATATTTATATATATGATATTGAATTTAAAATACTCGTTATTGCGGAATAAATTTATGTTTTAACAAAACTTAGATAATTGAGAATATTTATTTGGTACAGTTAATATGAAATCAAATTTAAGACATAAACATTGTTAAATACATATATATTAGTGGAATAATGGTTTTTGAATTGTACTTATAATTTGCATACCATTATTCCCAATTAAATTTAAATTTGATAAAATAAATATACACTCATACATTAATTATTATTAAAATATTTTACTTAGTTGGATAGATATAAATTTATGTGAATATATACAGATCTACGTATATGTATAAACACCCTTAAGAATAAAACATAAATTGTATAAAATAATAAATAAATAAATTGATCCCTTATAGTTCTATACCATGTACATAAAATATTTTCTGTAACAATTTTTAAACATAAAGCATAATAAATATTTATAATAAAAAATTCTTAAGTGAAATAAGTACACATATACAAATATGTATATACTTATATATATATATATACATATATATGTATTGATGAATTCAAAAAAAAATTGAGTCTTGTCAAACATGTATCTAAAATAAATATCATTCATAAAAAATATTAAACCAAAAAAGATAGATAGATATATACATGTATATGTCAATACGTATAAATATAAGTCTTGAAATTTGAAATTAAAAACCAAATTAACCCTTATAAAACTAAGTTTGAACAAAAAAATAAAATCATAATTTTTAAAGGTTTTTAATAATGAATGCCCAGACACAAAACAAGTTTAAAAAAATATTAATTTTGAGGATCCCACTTTAAATAAATAATTTCAATGTATCAGAAAAAATATTTCATCAAATAAATAATTTACCCTTACATAGTTAAAATTGTATTGTTATAATTTTCAAAAATATTCACTCTACCTCATTACAGGGATCATCTAAACTTAAATTACAGTGGAAAAAGGTGAGAAGAATTTGATCATAAGTGTTGAAATATATATATATATATATATATATTATTTTATAAAAATAAATCATTATAACAAAGTTAATGTTTCCAAAATATCCATACAAATACTAAATCCCTTACATTGATTTGATCTAATGAGGGGTTGTAGGTATCTGGAAACTATGGGAGAGATATTGATAGTGTGAGGTTTGTATATAATTGGTTGTGCATAAAAGGGTTTATTATTAACCAAAGATTCAATTAGAAAAATTTATAATTGAAAAACAAAATTGACTATATATAAGAGAACAAAATCTTTAATTAGTGCAAATAAATTATCAATTGGATTTATTGACCCCTTAAAAATATAAAATTGAAATATTGAAGGTAATATGAGACATTGATTGGGATTTCTCTCGTAATTAACACCATCCAAGTAATTACTTGAAGGGGTGAAATGAAAATGGTTTGGAGAAGGAGGTGGAAAGATGTATTCATGGGAAAGTGAAGGAGTAAGGGAAGTAAAAATAGTGGCATTCCTGCCTGTGATGTGGTCAAGCGTGATTAAATATTAAAGAAGAAGAGTTGGATACATGTCCATGATTGAATCCATGTGATTGGAGGGTTGGGATTTTCCCAACAACAAGTCATGTTCTTGGTAAAAGAGGGTTCTACAAGGGAGAAAAAGTAGTAAATCAGTTGGAGGTTTGGAATTAATTTTGTCTAGTTGATGGGTTCAAGAACATCCTTTGGGTCCCCCTTTCATCAATATAAATGTGCAACCAATTTTATCTTTTTTTTTGTTTTTTATATTCATTTTTTCTCTTTTGGGTGTCATGTTTCCAGAACTTGTTTTTCAATTTTCCATTTGGATTTTTCGTGTCACGATTCTTTTAATTCATTTCCATCTTTATCACTTGTTATTATTATTATTTTTATCTTACCTTTGTAATAATTACAAATATAGTTTTTTAAATAAAAATAATATATATATATATATATTGAGGAACATAAAATTATAAAACACATACAGATATATATATAACAATAATAAATGATAATTAAATATAATTATATATATATTTATAATTTATATTTTCATAACCCAGATATTTATTTTTAAAAAACATTGAATATGTTCCATTATTTAAATTTGTTTACATATACATATATATATATATATGTATGTATGTATGTATGTTATTTTAGAAATTTCAAATATGTGTATACATAAATAATTTTTTAAAATATAAATAATTAAAGTTGCATTTTTATTTAAAACAAAAATATAATGTTCGAGTTTTCATAATATAAAGATTATTTATATTATAAAATAAAATATGTATATATATTCTTATATGTATAGAATAAACAAAATAATAGATATATTCTTATATGTTTGTATATATATACATATATATATATTAGTTTCCCACTATTATTTAAAAGTATAAGATCGATCTTATTATTTTCTATGATTATATTATCCAATGTCATTTCAATAATTTTATTATTTTAAATTTTTAAAAAACCACATAGCTATAAAACCAATGGTCACTAAATATTTATAAATACCCATGTTATAATATTAAAATATAAATATTAAAAATATCAAAGATCACTGAAAATTAAATCTCAATTGTGATTTATTTTACAATGGACATAAAATTAGTATAAATACCCATGTCTATGGGTATTAAAGACACCAAAATCACTACTTTTTTTCAGATTCAAAAATAATTTTGTACATTCCTCTTATTCTCATAATCTCCATTATTCACATGGGTGTTTTTATTCTAACTAAAGCATACCCAAAGTAAGGAGACAACTCAATATTTCTTATTATGCTACCTAATAGAGCACCATTTGTTTGACTATGCCTTATTATGAGTTTCCCGGAGTAGTAGAAGTCTTTTGACATGTAATGTTGTTATGTATCGATGTTTTATTAAATCAATTCTTTCTCGTATTTTTTTATTCCACTACTTCATCTAAATTATATTTATTTACTTGTATAAAATAATTTGTAAAAAATTAAAATTAACATTCTTTACACCATTTCAACATAGGTTCAGGGTTTCACATTCCCCCTGAAATAAATATACCCTCACTCTTTGGTTATTTTCACATTCCCACAAGAAAAGAACATATGATATCATTCTTGATGTCCATTCACCAGGTCCACTACCATGAACAAATATATTATTTCCTCAAATTGATTCCCAATGTTTTTTTTTTTTGATTTTCTCAATTACCTTACCCCAAATACATCTCAAGCACCTAGGATAGAAATCACACATAAAAAGTTGGGTTTCCAAAGATTGGAATAGAAGGTGTAAAGATCAGAGATGTTGGAATAGACTCAATCCCTATAGACCATTCATAACACCTTTTTTTCTAAAGGTTCAATATCATAATGTCTCCAAAACATGCTATTGATTATGACTTGAAACAGATAGGCTGCATGTAGGTCACCTTCCTCTGAAGCTTCTCGTAATTTCTTTCTAACTAGATAACATTCTTACAGAGTAATACATTTGAAGATACCTTCATAGTATATCCCTTTATGAGTATAGAATTCATGTTGTGCATATTCTATAAGGAAATAGACATAGAACAATCATTGGACAAATCGATGTATATTTGAGGTGATTGATATTGGTAATGGTGTTTTCAGGATTAACACAGGTCTACAAAAGGCTCATACATACCAAAAAATGATTTATCAATTATAGTTTCAAGAAAATCAGAAGGAAAAGACAAAAAAAATTGGTGATATCTCATCTCCCATAATACAATTAAAGGAAATAATTTTACTCTGGAGAGTATACTTAAATAATTAGTAAAGTTCTAATTTTCCAAAATTAACTAGATCATTACTCTAATACCAAATTGTAATTCCCCAACCCTTATTCCCTGAAGATGGTACTAAAGTATAATGTTTAATTTTTTCGTAAATTTAAACTAATAATTTACACAAGACATTACAAAAATTAAGATCTTTAATAGTCTAGGCTTTGGAGTATTAGATAAAAATTTTACATTTCATCAAAACATTAAGAAAAATTACTTCAATGAGATGCCTCAACAAAGTAAATAATTTCATTGATAAATTTAAAAAACTTGTAAAAATGAATTCAAAATGTGGGCTGATCATTTAAAATTCTCAGTAATGGGTTTAAGAAAAAAAATTCAAATTTATTTTAAAACATTTCTTTAAAAATAAATATACATACTTAAATAATTTGTATAAATAAAAAATATCATTTCTCATGTTATGTCATCGTTATTTTTTGAGAGTTACTAAAAAATGTATTCAGGGAAAATCCAATGCTCAAAAATTTCTATTCTTATTTAAATGTTATAAATAGAATGTATAATAAAATATACACACAGTTGAATAAAAAAATCATCAAATGACACTTATAAGTTAGAAAATGATCATACATAATTACATAAGACATATCTGTGGTATAGATATAATTTTTCACATGAAATAATATGTGTACAAATTTTTCATGAAAAATGGTATAAATTATCATTTAACACAAAAATGCACACCATCAAATGATAGATAAATTTCTAACCCTTGTTTATATATTGGAAACAAAATATTAATTAGTCTTTATAAATGAATTTTTATATAAGTATATACATAAATATAAAATATTATACCATATATAACTTATTAAATTAATCCATATAACTGTTCATAAAATAATGATTCTTAACCATGGATATTCTATTAGTCAAATAATCGTATGGAAGTTCAAATATTGATCTCATTATGAGGGAATGCATAATGCTGGAAAAATAAATCATAGCATTGAGTCCTTGGCCAAGACCTATCAAATAGTAGGGTAAAGCCTCATCCAAAACCCAATTATGTTCTTTCTCACGAGACATATTGATGCATTCAAGGGATATAGTGGGCACTACCCATCACCTTTTGTCAAGGCCTTGAAAAACATTTCTGAAACTACTAATGTAAGGCCCCAGCCATTACACAACTCTATTTGTCTTGTGAGACCTAACGATGCATCAAGAGGATCTAACGGTCCTCACATGTCACGTAATAAGTCCAATTAATTCCTCATATGAATGGGATTAAAAATAACCAAAGTACACATATGTCATGTAAAATAACATTCTTTATTTGAAATGCACAAGAAGATAGGATATTGAAATAAATATACACATTCTCTCTAATATTAATGTTATTTCATTTATCAATTATATATTGGACATTACTAACTATTATTGACTTACCGTGAGGTGAAAATGTAATTTATCATAGGAAATGATAGCTTGCACACATAAAATAATAACATGTTTAGACTTGTCGCGTAATAAGATAACAATTATCATTTAAATACCATGGTTACACATAATCATAATCATAAATTAATAATAATAAATTCTATCCTCATATACAGATTTGAAAATAAAATATTAACCCTTTTTAATAAATGAAAAGATATACATGTTTGTATATAAATGAAATAATAACTGTAATTTCAAAATAATATACCCTTTAAAAATCTTAAGGAACACAATATAAAAAGGGGATTTTGTTATTTATTTCCATTAAAATAATAAGATATTATATAAACATAGGAAAACTAGATTTTTATTTAAAAATATACTTTTTAAGGTCTAACATATACACATATATTCACAAATCATATATACATAATTGTACATCTTTTTGAAACAAAATCACCCAGTAAAACATAAACTCTTATG
The DNA here is from genome assembly GCA_963277665.1 of Viscum album. NCBI lineage: Eukaryota > Viridiplantae > Streptophyta > Magnoliopsida > Santalales > Viscaceae > Viscum > Viscum album. The sequence continues at coordinate 1,110,760,487 of OY728133.1, forward strand.
TTTTTAATTATGAACAAATCATCAGATAGATAGAATAAATTCATAAACATACATATGTATAAATCAATATATATATATATACATGTGTATATACATATATAAAATTATTATTGATTAAAAATAGTTTATCATTTACAAACCATAGTTCCAAGAAATAACTATTTAATTCAAAACCATTATCATATATATATACACATGAAAATAATGATTTAATACTTTTATATATATATATATATGAAATTGAATTTATAATACTCATCATCAGTGAATAAATTCATGTTTTAGAAAAAAAATCATATATTAAAATATACTTTGGAAATATTAATATGAAATCAAATTTAAAACATAAACATTGTTAAATACATATTTGTGTGTGTGTGTGTGTCAAATAATGGTTTTGGAATTGTACTTAGAATTAGTATCCTATTAATCCAAATTAAATTTATGTTTTATAAAATAAATATTCACTCATACATTAATTGTTCTGAAAATTTATTACTTAGTTGGATAGACATACATATGTCTTCATATATACATATATATGCATATATATAAACACCCATAAGAATAAAAAAAATTATAACTTAATAAATAATTAATTTGATCTCTTATAGTTCCATAGCATGTACATACAATATTTTTTGTAACAATTTGTAAACATAAAGATGAATAAATATTTTTCATCAACAATACTTATGTGAAATAAGTATACATATAAAATTGTCTATACATTTATCTATATATACATATATATAAGTATTGATCAATTCAAACATAAAAAATTTGAGTCATGTGAAACATGAATTTGAAACAAAGTTCATTTATAAAAAAAAATATTAAACCAATCAAGACACACACACACATATGTGCATAAATATACATATAAATCTTGAAATTTAAAATGAAAAACCAAATTAACCATTATGAAAATAAGTTTTAGCATAAAAATAAATTCATGATTTTTAAGGATTTTAAATAATGAAACCCCTTACACAAAACAAGGTTGAGAAAATATTAATTTTTACGATCAGACTATAAATAAATAATTTCAAAGTCTCAGAAGTAATATTTCATCAAATAAATAATTTACCTATATATAATTAAAACCATATTTTTATAATTTTCCAAAATAATCATTCTTCCTCCAAACAGTGATCTCACAAACTAGAATTATAGTAGAAAATGGGGAGAAAAATTTGATCATAATTTTTAAAATATATATTTATATACCATATGTTATTAAAAGAAATTCATATAACAATGTGAATGATTACAAAATATCTATGAGAATACTAATTAACTTACCTGACTTAGATCAAGAGAGGGGTTGTGGGTTTTTGGAAACCAAGGGAGACAGCTTCACTGAGTGAGGATTAGGTAGAATTGGGTGTATAAAGAGGGGTTTATAATATAACCCAATATCAAATTAGAAAAATTTCAAATTGAATACCTGAATTTATAAAATATATGAATATAAAATCATTGATTTAGGAAAATCAATGATCAATTGGATTTATTGGCACCTTAAAATTTTAAAATTTAAACAATGAAGGGAATCTAAGACATGGATAGTGGTTTGGATTATAATTAATTTCTTCCTAAGAATTATTTGAAGGGCCAAACCAAAAATGGGGCCGCAAATTAGGTGGAAATATGTATTAACAAGAAAGTGAAGGAGAAAGGGAATTAAATATAGTGGCTGGCCTACATTTGATGCGAGATGGCGCGATTTAACGAGGAAGAAGAAGAGTTAGACAGATAGCTCTGATTGAAGCTGTGTGATCAGAGAGTTGTAATTGACTTGTTTATAGGTCCAATTTGTGGCTCAAGAGCATTCAAAGTGGTAGAAAGGGGGTAAATCGGATGGAAGAATGGGATTCATTTGGTCTCATAGGAGAGTTAAAGCACATATCTTAGGTCCCCCTTTCCTCAAACTAGATACAAAGTCCATTTTTTCGTCTTTTCTTTGTTGTTTTGTTTTAGTTTTTTCCCTTTTTTGTTTCATGTTTTCCGTACCATGATAATCATTTTTTTTGTTTCATGATTCAATCAATTCATTTCCATCATTAACACTTTTTATTATTATTTTTTATCTCACCTTTATAGTAATAACACACATATGTTTTAAAATATAATCGATAATATATATTAAGAAATAAATAATTCTAAAATATATATATATATGATAAGAATAAATGATAATTACATATACTTATGTATACATTTATAATTTATATTTCCATAACTCATATATTGTTTTACAAAAAAATCATTTGTTTTATTATTTAAATTCATTTATACATAAAAAATATATTATTTCATCATTTTAAAATATATATTTACATAATTGTTTTTTTATTATAAATAATTCAAATTATATTTTTATTTAAACCATAAATATAAGGTGCCCCTTTTAATAATGTAATGATTATATATATATATATATATATTAAAAAATAAAATATGTATATATATTCTTATATGTATAATATAAACAACATAATATATATATTCATATATGTGTATATATATACATATATATATATATATTGATTCCCATTCTTTTTTAAAATTATAAAATAATTCTTATTATTTTCTAAGATTATATTATCCAATTGCATTCCGTTAATTTTATTATTTTAAATTCTTAAAACACCCCAAGTTTATAATACCATAGGTCACTAAAAAGTATAAATACTCATGTTATAATTTTAAAATCTAAAAAATTAAAAATATCAATGGAACATAAAATTAAATCCCAAAGGTGATTTATTTTACAATGTCCATAAAATTAGTACGAATACCCATGTCTATGAGTATTAATAACACACAAATCACCATTGTTCTCCTACTTCAAAAATTATATTTTACATTCCTCTTATTCTCAGTATTTATATTATTCTTCTAACTATTTTTAATCTTACTATGGTAGACCCAAAGGAAGAGGCCAAATCAATATTTATTATTATGCTACTAGGCAGAGGACCATTTGTTTTACTAATTATTTTTATTAGTTTCATATAGTAGTAGAAGTATTTTTGTGTGTAATGTTGTAATGTATTAGTGTTTTATTAAATAAAATGTTTCTCATATTTTCTTATTCCATTAGTTTATCTAAATTAAATTTATTTATTTTTATAATATAATAAGTACGAGAATATCATTAATATTAATTGCACCATTGAGACATAGGTTTGGGGCATCACATTAGTCACCCTTTTCATCTCTAAAAATTTATTATTGGGGAATACTGGTTTTCCCTATAGCATATTCGAATGCCAAGGTACAAAAATTGGGTTTTCCTTCTTGAATAGTAAGAATCATGATGGTGGTCTCCAACTACCTTAGAATTCCTATTATGCCACCACACTTTTCTCCATCTATGGAGTTTCCTCTCGCATATTTCGAAATATAGGAGTGGATGGGGTTGCTGGTAATATCTCATCAACTAGGATATATACATTAATGTTATATAAACATATTTATTTCTTTTGATCTATTTTAATAACTTTATACATATCAATCAATTTTCTCAGATGTTAAGTCAAGCATCATAGGCTCAAGAGTTGATTATTCTAAGGATCACATAGCCCATGTACTCCCAGAAGGTCCCCTAAAAGAACTGGAAACTAGTGAATCCTAAGAGTGATCAAATAAAAACAAAAATATAGATGTTTTAGAATATACCCCACCTGATTCAAGGATAAAATATTTCCACATGTATGTCAAAGACCTGGATGGTCATCCAATGTAAGATGAAATTAATTTTACAGGGACTTTAAAATAATGTGAATTATTATAGTATTTGAAATTTATTTTTAAATATCCTAGAACAATGATAATTTCAAGGCATACTACCTCAAGGATATTCTTGAAACACACTTGGTTCAGAGATGACTTCTTATCCTATAGCTTCCCTATAGGTTATACTAATTTTAGAGGTTGATTTTATTATCTTACCTTACATCAAGGACACTATATTTTATCGATTCAACAATCTGGTGAATGAAGATAAAAATATGAATCTAATTACTATTATTAATTCTCTCAAGTTCACTATATTATATATTAATGGTGTTAATTTAAACATACCTACCACAAAACATAGTATCATAATGTTTTGGTTATTCATTCTTGTATTCATGGGAATATGAAGAGTTACATACCATCTTACTATTATTAAAATTCATCTTAATTGAAATCCCAATAAAAATAAAATGAAAAAAAATTTATATAACTTTTATAAGTGGTATTCCTCTATACACATGATTTACATCATTGTATCCACCAAATAATTTAATGTAATAAGGTTTATGTGATATGATAAATACGTAGTATGATTATTTCATAAATAAACTAATAATATATTAAATATATAATTATATACACCCTTGAAATTTAGTGTTGGAAATAGATTTATATAGGTTAATGAGGTGGTAATCCTCCGATCACTTATTGAAACATAATTTTTTTTTATCAAAACCAACTTTTTTTTGGAAAAAAGTGAGAAACCCCAAGTTCACATAGAACAAGAACTAAGGGAAAAAATAATGTTGTTAAAATTTAAATTGAACTTATTTGAATTCGTATTCACAAAATATTTCTAGGAAATATAGGTTATTGGTTTTTTCGATCATCCTTTATGAGGTCTTCAAAGAGAATCTCTAGTGTGTCCTATGGTTTCATTTACTTCTATTATGTGATCTTCTCTTTGTTGAAGACACCTACTAGATTATAGTTATTCTTATTAATCCAGTCACTATGTTTGTTAATTTTATCCACGTTCATGGTCCTTTCCATCATCTTATCAGCATCTTCTAATATAGAATTTGTCAAAATAAATTCATCTTTCATAACTTCTATGGAATGCATGGGTAGATCCATATGATCTTTCGCAAATGTCTCATGCAGGTCACCCCTATGGGAAACATATCCACAATCCACATCCTCTGTTTGAACAAAATTTCCTGAAGGATTGGAATCACTATCCTTCACCTTGGATTTAGTTTTTTTTGTATATCTGGTCTCCAATGGAAGTGGTAAATATGAGTAGTATTTTCATCTTTTCTTACCACCTTTTCAACTCTTCCTCCTCCTCGTACCATATAGGAAACTATCCTGAAAATATTAATCATTTTCTCCTCAAAATGGAGCAGATGACTCATAATAGGATTCATCCATATGTTATCTCTATTCCTTAAATGGAATAGTCTACCCATTATACCTCTAGATCATGTCATTCATTCCACAAACACTAAAATAGATTTCCCGAATTAATAGTTGGTAACACGATCCTCAGACATGACCAATTCACTCAAATTGCCTCATTATCTTCAAAACCATTTCTTCTAATGTTACCAAGTCCTGTAATAACTAACTCTTCAAAAGAGGAATCCTTAAGTGAGTTTTCACTTCCCTCTTCCCCTTTCTGGATTCCACTTCATGTTTGAGACTGCTTAAAATCTTTCTTTTTTGTCTCTAAAGTTATGGGTTCTAGAACACCTACAATAGTAGTACAATCCACCGAAATTCCCACTTTTCACAAAGTAAATTCCACAACACTGTTAGTAATACCCCTGACTTCCCTTGATAGGCTGAAAATTTCAGAAAACAAAGCATTACTCTCCTAAGAAATATTATGAACATCTTGTGCCAACTCTAAAATAGAACATACTTCCATATGGATATTTCCATCAAAACATCAAATAGGCCCTGGTTCCTTTCCAACAACTTCCAAAGCCACCACCCTCTAGAGATCATTCTTCATGGATCCATTCCAACATGGAATTGTATCATGTCCAATATTATTACAAGAATAAAAGATATTAAAATATATCTCAAACTTCACATATTGTTTCCATTTAAACCCTTCCCCAACACAGATAAAAACATACTCAGTTTGAAACATGGATACATCAACTTCTACACATATTCTTGTATCCACAGGGTGGAAAATAGAGCGAGTCCTATTGTTCAAACACAAATACCATCCTACTTTATTTTCTATCATATGAAAAATTGAAAGGGTTTTATATGGAAATTGTAGTTCAAGGAAGCTTACTGAAACAAAAAAATTTGTGTAATCACATTTCATGTGAAAGTTGAAGGTACACAACAAGATATAGAATTAATGTCTGTTTCATCAACAGGGGGCACTGAACCAATCCCTAATCAAGTCATCCTCCAACAACAAAATGGATCATAAAAATTATACTATCGATCAAAACCATAGTAGCATGATCTTACACACCCCATGACCTGAAAATTAATTGGTTGAACCCACCAAATGATGTGTGTAGGAACATAAAATGAGCAACCAATGTGAGATTGAAGATATTTAAAAGCCTTGATAATCTCTAAGGGGGAGATAAACTACTGAGGGAAACAACTAAAATGATATGGGAACTTAGGGGAAAAATAAATTTTTGGAAAAGAGGGAAGAAAATTAGGTTTGGAGAGGGGGTGGAAGAGCAGTATGTGGTTCCTTAGATGGGCAGTGAAGGTCCCTCCCCCACTGGTGGGGGAGGGAAGGGTGTGATATCCATCACCATCTCAGTACATAGGATTGGTGGTTTTACGTTCTATTAGTTCGAAGTAGAAATTGATATAGTTTATGTAATTAACATAAGAACACCAAATTTTATGGGAGATATTGGTATTATTATATTATAATTATTTAATATTATTTTTATGAGGTGGGAGAACAATTAAAAAACGTGTATGTTAATAATTTTACCACTTCTTTAGTGAACTATTTTAATTTTCTACCTAAACACTTTTGAGATTGGATTTATGATCAAACCATGGCCTCAAGGATGTTTTATAGAGGAGTAGGTAAGGAATTTGGGAATGTATTGGCTAAAAATGGGTTTTTATGTGTGAAGAAGATAGGATAAGTGGTGGCCTTTTATAATTGGGGGAGAGGACATGCTTGGTCCTTTTCAAAAGGATAAGTGATACCCATGTTTTTCAAATGTCATCTACCTCCAAAATAAGTCATTGTATAAACATTAGAAGTTATAAGGTCCAAATATGGCCAAACAGTGGTATTTGGAAAATTTTAGGTAATTTTTAACCCTTATCTTTTTATTTTAACTATGCCCCTATAAACGCATTTTTACCTTAACCAATATAATTTATTTTTACTATTATCACTTCTAATTTTGATGAAATTTTTATTTTACCTTGTTAGATAATAAAAATTATTCTAATCTAAAATATGTAATTCATTTTTTGTATATTAATTTTTAGAAGTGGAATAATTTAATTTAAAATTTTACACACCAATGTGATGAAAACGTGAGTTTCTAAACAGATAATTCTCATATGTGTAGAATTTTTTAATATCAAAATTCAATATGAACATTACTCCAATGATATAAATTTAATTTATTATAATATTACTCAAATAATTTTACATTAAAAAAAATTTAAGATATAATTTTACTTTTATGAATCATTTAATTAAAATGAATTTTTCAATAAAAATTGTATTTATCACTAATCATCAAATAATGATATTTTTTAGAAAAAATCCAAAAAAAATACCCATTGATGATTCTGAAAGTCCTATAAAAAAATATTTTCATTTTATAAAATAATTTTTATAATGTTTTTAAATTTTAATTTTATTATAGGTGTCCTAGAAGGAACGAAATCATTTTCCTTGAAAAAAATATTTTTCAGAAAATATTTATTTAACATTGAAATTATTTCTATTTTTATTTATAATTAATAGATAAATGATTAACATGTGTAAAAGAATAATTTTTCATAATTTATTCAGTCTCATTCATAACCTCCTATTTAATTTCTAGATTATAATGGTCATGTTTAAACATTATTTTAATAGGGTATCATGTTTTTTTAAACCTTATGTTGGGATAATCATAGGCTATCAAAAGGAATGAATTTAATTTTCAAAAAATAATTTTGTAATATCTCTATGTGCTATATTATCATTTATTCTTGTTGTTTTTTTCATACATTATATAAAATATTAATTTCCTCTTTTAAAATATCAATTTTTTACACTCAATACATTCCATGGTTTCCAAATTATGAAGGAGTAGGAAGTGACTTTGTCAAATAATACAGATACTATAGTACATGATACTAAAATCATACCTCCCAATATTGATTGAATGATAGTATAATCCTCTATTATCAGCTACACTACATATGTTTGGCCTGATCCATGACCCTGTGATACATCCTGACTACCCTGTGTAGGACTGCTCGTCTACCATTGTATATCCAATATTCGGCTCCTTTATCCAAATCCACCTTATCGGAATATACGAAATGAAGTACTCCATCTCTCTACATAAAGGGAAGCTACCAATCCCACTCCTGAACAAGGAGTTGGTGTTGATTCTATATCACTATTCACTAAAGGAATGGTCTCTCCAAACCTCTGAATATGGACCTTTTTACCAAATTAAATTCACTCAACATGGGATATATCACTATGGGGATTCATATGACTATGTTTACCAAACTGATGATTGATCATATAGAAATATGATCGCATACTATGACTACTAAGACCTTCTAGAGATGGCTCAAAATAACACTTCTTATTTCTAGATGAATAACCTCTCTATCAAGGTACTAAATTCCCATCCACCATATATTAATATACTCAAAGGTTACACTCAGCGATGAGGATTTGGTTCACTATATCACGAAAGGAGGTCAAAATAATCACATTCACTATAGATCATATGGAATACATGAGAAAATCTCGAAAACATCAATCTCCCAAATTCTCATCACCCAAGTGATAAGGAATAAAGCGTTTAAGCTCAATGAAATGAGATTATTAATCTATGACTAATAAAATTCCATAATCCAGGTATATAAACTCTTTGGAATACTCCACTATAAATGTATAAAGAAATATATAATCAAAGAAGGCCATTTGGAAATCTCTCTAGTCCATAACTAGATTATGATCATCATGGGTCAACACATCTCAACACTTATAAATATATTGCCTACTAAAAAAACACTATGGTCTGGTCAGGATCACTACCTCATATAATATAGCAGAGGTCTGGTATATGGAGTGTCAATTTCAAGGTATAAGGTAAACCAATCTTTACATTATAATTGGAGTCCCAATTTAATAGAAACCATTTTATGTTATAATTTAAATTTATTCATTTTCATATATATATATATCATCCAGTTAGAGGATTCATCGTTCTCATGTTATAAAGGAATAATATGTACATGTTTTGATGGGAATGTAAAGAAACTTCCAAAAGACCCTTAAATCTAATATTAGGATGTAAAAATCAATATATGGTGAACAGATTAAATGAATCTCCATTCCCAATTTTTAGAATTAAAATTCTTATAAATTACCATTTTTATTCATGTAATCCAAATCATATAACATTTCATTACATACAACCAATGAATCATGGCCCATACATGTGATAATTTTCTATTTAACGTTCCACCATAAATATATGTAATAAAACACCATTTATGTTGATCCATAAATTTTAATTAACGAATTATTTATCTCATTTTCCCTATAGAAGTTTTTGTGATATATAAAATAAATCAATCAAGGAACTACAACATGTATTATGCAATTTAAAAAATAATGTAGACATCCAATGACAAATACATTGATTCTAAATCAATAGGTTTGTATAATTATGCATGACACAAATAATTCCTTTGCATACTAGGCTAAGGTTAGGAGAGAATAATTAATAATAAGAACCACACCCCATGTGGGTCACCTAACTATGAAATAAATACAACAGTAATAGCCATAATCTATAACTATAAATTTCATCCTAGGAAATTGGATTTTTCCATATACCTCGGTTACACATTCCCATATGTAACCTCATTACAAAAATTTGACCCATTCCTCATCTCCTATCTAATAACTGAAACTATAATAAAAATTATAATTGATTATTCATATAAATTTTAGTGCCTTTTACCAAGTTCAAATATTAGTAACAAAACATTAGATCCACCTAGCCTAAAGTTCCCCTCCCCACATTCCAAATAATATCCACTAGTATATAGGTTCTATGACGGTATGATAGATATATTATACCCTCATTATTATAGTGATAAAACAAGTAAATAAGTGGAAGAATCATAGTAAAATCATATGTAAACATTTAAATAATAATTAATTACAAATTCTAGAATCAATTCCATAAAAAATAGATATCTCCATATGCACTATTATATGCAAAATGATGTTAGGTTTTTATTATATACAAAAATTTAATAAAATAAAGAGAGTAGAAGCCACATATAACATGCTATATAAAAATGAAAAATGAATAATGTTTTCCCCATAAGAACCGTGAGGTCACTCTCATCCCTCTTCCCCATATTCCATCCTAGTAGGTAAAATCAAGCATCTAAATCTGGGTTATTTTATATTTTCGTACCTACATATTTGAAGTCTATTTGGGTACCAATAAGTATCCCGAACTTGGTGTGAGATAATCTCAGTTGGGAACCACTAATGTTTCCTATAACATATCCATTCTATGTATATAAGTTGTAATAGTGTAAATTATAATATGAATGATTCCATAAATGGTAATATGGTACAACCCAATCTCCAATTACATGTGGTGTCAAAAAATTTCTATGAATGGAGGATAATTTTATAATCAAGTAAATAATTATCTAATATATAAATTGGATATATCAAGTACCAAAGTGATATAAAATAAGACCCAAGTACATTAAACAAGTAATTATCATTGATTACATGAAACACATCCAAGTTAATCTTGTAAAAATGTATAATATAAAGTTCAAGGATTCTAGGGCCCATGGTTGAGGTGTTTCCATCGAGTCTAAGAAGAATATTCAATTGTAGTTGATAAAGACTTTGGTGGATCCCAAGTAATAAATCCAAGGAAGGCCAACAAATCATGATCTATGGTAATAATCCAAGTCATAAAAATATGAAATATGCAAGTGAGGCCTCAATTCCATACTATGATACCCTGTATCGGTGTCATACAATGTTTTCCATTGCGAATTATGTTATACAACGGATTAAGGGAATGTTAGTGCCTATCCCTTTTTCAATTTTGTTTAATGTAATTATTTCATTAATTAATTCACTTACAAATGAAAAAAGGGTCATGTTAATTTCATGACACAATGAAATCCATTTATATTCTTCAACATAAGATAAGATATTATCCATAGAATAACATAATTCTAATTTACTCTATTTAATTTTTTCCCTTTAATTGATAATTTCAAAGGTAATAAAAGAGGTATTCAACATATAATAATCTATTTTATTATTATATAGCTCCCACTCACAATTGAGAATCTCGGCACACCCAAAGGGTTTTCCATGCCATCGAAATATAACTGAACCTCATGTGGGTGGTTTGAATTGAGGTATGTGACCTCCAACCATGTTAAAAGGGATAAATTATATTATGATTAAGGTTAAAAAAATAATTAAAATTGTCACATATTTTATAATTAAGACATGATGGGGTTCTAGAGTATGACCAGATGATGAAATATATTGGAATTTGTACAGCTATAGAAAATATATAGACCATCGATCTTAGAAGTTCAGTTGACTCATCATCTATTACCGGCCATTAACATATACTACAATTGAATACAATAGGGAAATATATGAATGCCCTAAAAATAGGCCATATTATCTCCCATTAATTTTTCATTCAATATGTTTCAAGGATTGAATAACATAACAACGCCTATCCAATAAGAAAAATGGTGATGTAATTGAATATCAAATGGAGGAGGTGTCTCAAATCATACCTAGAGGAAAAAAGTGATCTCCCAAGTGGGGGAGAGTTATGTTTGTTGAAAGGATAATAAAATAGGGAGGTAAGTGATGAACTCTTGTCGTAGGGTATGTAAAAAAGAAATTTATTTCCCTAATGAAACATAAAGGTTGACCAGGGATATCTCTCTTGTGTATCTTTTTGGTTAATTCACTTATTTAATTTGATTCACCTAAGAGCTACTAATTTTTTTTAGATTTTATTATTTTTGAAAAATAATGATAAATTTTGTATTTGATTAATTTCTAAGACAATTACGTGACATAAAATATAAAAAATTAATCTTATACTAACATGAATTAATAACTAGAATATGATTCAGAATAAATAATTTTTTACTAAGTTGGTTTTGGATTCTACCATTATTCACCATTGTTTTTTTAGATTTATTTTGGATATAAAATATAATTCATGATTCAAAATCTTTTTATTTATTGTACTGAAATATCAAATTATTTGTGCAATCTAAATTCCACATCCTCTTGTAATCAAGGTTGATGAAACACCATAGTCATGGGTGTGACATATTCTAAGACCTGTCTACATTATGTTATATTACATTCATTGAATAGATCAATTTAACCATGAGAAGAGATGATAAATGGATGATAGGGAAAAATAATAAAATAAAATAATTGATTTATATTTGGGTCACTTTCCATGGGGGAAGAGAGGAACACCCATGTATGTCAATCAAAAATACCACATACATTAAATAAACATTAAAACATAATTAAAGGTCCCCTTAACTTCCCATGGTAAATCTTTAGGTCATCCTCTCATTATGAGGAGTAAGAGATAACAATCGTGAGATGTAAAAGAATATAATAAAAAATGAAGAAGAATGATAGAATAATAATAATGTTAAAACATAAAATCACAAAAAAAATATGAAATTGAAGGGATAAAAAGAAAAATGGATTAATAATTATTAAAATAAAATATAAGAACAACACATAAAATAAAATAAAAATATAAGAAAAAAATTAAGAAATACAAAATAAAATTATTGGAAGAAGAAGAAAATATGGGTGGATGAATTGTCGGAAACTCTCTTATTAGAAATACATGGATGCATTATAATTTTGAAATAAAAAAATTATAAAATTACATTTAAAATAAAAGTAAAGTTGAAGAAATAAAATGAAAATTAAAACAATGAAAAATAATTAAAAAAGGAATCAGCCTCTAAGCTTGGGAAGTAGGCCTTCTCTAGTTGTGTGGATCCCTTGGTAGTGGCCAGCATCATTATTTTTTACAGGAGAAAATAAGCATACCCAGTGGGATATTCTCATACAAAGTATCCATGTATATCTATTTTTAAATTCACTCCCATGACCAATGGTTGTGATTTTGGAAACACCCATATAATTTGAGTGTTTAAATTTTTATAATGTAAACTAGTTATATGGGGGGAGGATCTTTGGCATGTGAACGCCATCATAGAAGTTTGGAGGAGCCTCATGTATGGGGTTTCATGGGAGTGGGTCCATTTTTGAGGTACTTGAGTGCTATAGATCATTGGTGTTTGAGGTAGGGTAGATGGTAAATTGACCAAAGTAGTGCCATTTTTTTTAAAATGTGAACAGCGACCAAGATCACTCATCTGACATCAGAAAAAATTCAAGGGTGCACAAGAATTTATAATGTAAAACCTCCATCACTAGGCTCCTTATTCATACTCACACAGAAGGGCCACATGGGTCATGCTGTCATTGGTTTAAATGTTACTCCCCCATGTGATTGAATCCATGTGGGCCACCTAAATAAGGCTTATCCCCCACAAATCTCATACTAGTTGGCACAAGCTACTTATCCAAGGTAGATTGGTTGTATATCCATCCTAGGAATATCTATTTTGTGATATACCTTGGTTAATGGTCTTGATTGGGCATAGCCCAAATTTTTAGTACATGCAAATGAAAATAATTAAACACTTAGAAGTATTTCAAAACACTAAACTGAAACTATCAAAAATTTGTGAAATTATTCTTCATATAAAATAAACATTAGAAAACCCTTTAAAATTGACTTTAATTTTTGATTACCAATTTCCCATTGTTTCATAAAAATTGAAATTAAAGGGAATTACTTCTTAAAACCCATCAAAAATTATTGAAATTTTCCTTAAAGTATTCCTGAAAATTTATTGTGTCATATACCCCCACACATAAACCATGATTGTCCTCAAGCATAATGTATATACATTGAAATACATAGGGAAAAAATGTTACCTTAACACCAAATTTTAAACAATTAAATAAAAAAATTATCAATGTCATAACAAATTTTAAATCCATATAAAATATCATTTTAATTTCATAAAGTATTTTATTTTTTTCTACTTTTAAAATTAGATTAATTTTATTATGATTAATTAATGTTTCTAAAAATATTATAAATACACATAAAAAATCATGATTTACCTATCCTTTGAATCTATCCACTCATCACACATTATACAATTCAAGTAGATTTATGCTAATATCTCGATAACATGATCATTATCTATATGGCTCTCAATAAATAACTTTCTCCACTTTTTGAAGACAAAATAATGTAAAATCATGAAATTTTTTGAATAAAATGTTCCAATTACACTGAGTCTTAAGGTTGGTGTGAATTGATTTTTTTATTAAGGATCATGTTAAAGGATTATCTTTTAAGATTAGTGTGTGTTGTAAATATTCAATGAAATTATCACCTTAAAATTGATAGCTCTCAGTTACTTTTCTCTAAGTAAAGGTTGTGAAAAATGAAATCATAACAAATGATTTGGAGTTTATTCTTTTTTCTACTTTTATACCATTTTTTCAAAATAAATTTTCTTTTTTTTTTGTCTTTTTCAAAATTTATGATCATAATTAATCTCAAATACTCTACCAAACAACATATAATAAAAATGATAAGAATAGTAATGGTGATTTTGTATTATTCTATGTCAAATCACATGACTATCTTTTCTCAGTTTTTTTCAAGATGGGAAAACAATACCAGATCAATCTAAAAACCTTTTTCAACAACCACAACTATTTTCCCCCACACCTACACATACAAATATCATCAAAATAACAAGAGGAGTGTAGAAATGGATAAAATGGCTTAAAATGGCTCATATTAATGAGGTCATTCGTGGTATCTTTGAGCAAAAGATTGATTAATGAGAATGTGGTATTTTTAAATTATTCCTTACTCTTTTTAATTGTGTTTTTTCATATTCATTATTTTAACCAAGTTTCAATTCATGTTCTTGTAGGTAGAATTCCCCAAGTAAAATTATGTAATATACTTAAGATAAAATTGGATGTATTTGGCAAGTAAATACTCTTGTGAATGAGACATTTTATTTAGTACAATCACTATTGGTATGAGAAATAATAACAAATCAATTCACACAAATTTCTGAAATTCAAATTATGAAAAATTATAGTGAAATTTCATTTACATGAATTAACTAAATCCCACAAATCATGAGTCCTAATTTCAATATCAATTTTTCACTTTAATCATCCAATTATCAATTTTACTCATTAAATATAATAATCATTTTAATATAAAACATGGAACCACAGGATTCCACTAAAACTAATTTCTTTTAGATAATTCGAGAAAATTAATAATTCAAAAATGGGAATGAAATTCTATTTTATGCTCAAAACATGTTTCAGAAAAAAAAAGACAGAGGGAGGTTGAAAATAATTAGTGTAATAATGAACTCCCTACCATGATGAAGATCTATTTATATTATTCCACTATTTAGGAAATAACTTATGTCATCATGAAACTATGAAATATAATTACTCAATTATGCACAAAGATCATGTCATTAAAGTTCAAAATGATATAGGGAGTGGGGGTGCATGAGGGACTAATCCTAAATATGAAATTTAAAGCCTTGAAATGAAAGTCAAGAGATAAGTCTCAGTATAATCCCACAAGTGGACCCAATATTTTTTCCCATTCATAAGGTAGTACCTGTTGTTATCCGTAATTTGATGGGGAGTAGATCTTCTTGGATTTCAACCACCACATGTTTCTTTTCCCAGTAACCACTTATTATTTGTTGGTGAGGAATGATCAATCGATTGAGTATACTAAATCAATCCCATTCACAATTATGTACATCTTCCATGGAACGCGTAGGATGATGTATGGGCCATTCCATAATTTGTTGCTAATTTTTCAACATCAACCTTCTTTTCCAATGTTTATGTAACATGGGCTACATGAATTGAATGATAAAAGGGAAAGTAATCATGTATTTTTACATAAATACATCTTTAAATGGAATTACGAATACTAAATTTATCCCTTTAATATTGAGTATCCTCAACCTTAATTTCCTTATGCTTAATAACATGTATTTCATAATGTTATTCCACAAATTTATTTTCAATAAATTCAAGTATCACAAAGTGTTCTTCAATAGGTTCATGTTGAGTTTATTCATCTTTCTCTAAGGAATCAAAAATATTTTCTGAATCTAAAAATTTGAAAATGTGATAATTAATACTCAATTCATATTGAATAAAAAGAAGTGAAAGAATTTGAGATAAGATCATCACATGGAATTGTTTCAATTTCAATATCTTCATCCGTGGTGAGTGCCTCTTAATGTTTCTTTTAGTGGATGAAATGATGTAATCGGGCTCCTCCATCTTTTTTTCAAATTCCACCAATTTGGTGATGTCTTCTTCCATGGATAGAGTGATATGAAATGGTGATAAAACTTTTACCCAGTAGGGACTAGGGAGATCAATTTTTTCCACACACTCATTCCAAATGTCATCCAAATATATTTATATCCTACATATAGAATAGTTGGAAGGTATTACTCATCATGAATCCATTCTATCTCATAATTTTCACCTTGGAAATAATCATTTAGAATTACCATCACCATTTCATTTCTCTCTATCCATGGAAGAAGACACCAGAAAAGTGGAGGAATTTAAAAGAAAATATGGATGAGACCTACTAGATTTATTCATACACTAAAAACAACTTCAAGAGGCACTCACCACTTATTAATAGATTGAATTTGAAACAATTCAAAGAGATGACATTATCTAAAACTCTATTTCATTTTTATTCAATATTAATTGATTACACATTCACACGTATTTTAATATTGTTGATCTCATTAACAAAGCTCAATTGTAAGGTCTTCCTCATCATGAATCAATTCCATCTCATCACGATCATCTTCGATATAATCCTTCATATTTTTCGG
The DNA here is from genome assembly GCA_963277665.1 of Viscum album. Lineage (NCBI taxonomy): Eukaryota > Viridiplantae > Streptophyta > Magnoliopsida > Santalales > Viscaceae > Viscum > Viscum album. The sequence continues at coordinate 1,110,777,557 of OY728133.1, forward strand.
TTGCATATTTTCATTAATATTTCCATCAACATCAGGTATGTCCTTAAAAAATTTAGGAAATCCTAGTGGATTGACTTCTACTCATGTTCTTATTTCTCAATGGATACATAGATGTTATCAGCTATTTAATCCATTTTCCCATGGAAATCATGTACCAACTCTTCTAACAATTGAATATCATATTTAATTTTTTGTTACCTATATGTTCCTAAAATTTAACCAGGTGAACTTCTTTTTAAGTTTAAGGGGAAAACAAGGATGACAATGCTTGTTTATTTTCCACTTATTGATAAAGTCATGAGATGTAATACTATAATTAAGTTACTTCTAAATCCATTACTTTAATCAATGGTTTTTTGAGTGTCTATTTAAGATAATGGATGATGTACATAAATTGATTCTATATGTTGATTTGTATCTAAGATCCCCTAATCTATCTAGAAAATTAAGAAACACAATATTATATACACTAGGGTGATTCAGTAACTAATTTTTTCCTTGATATTTTCTTGACCATGAAGACTAATAATCATATGAATTCATCAAGGGAAAAATAATTCTTTATGGGATTGTAAGTAATGAAAACCATATACTATGAGAAAATGGAAAACTAAAATAAACTAAATCTTTCATCCTCATCAATAGTGATAGTCTTGATACATTCCTATCATAGAGTGTGAAAAAAGAAAATTATTTTCTTGATTCTGAATAGAGGCTACTGAAGGTCTTCTCAATTCAGGAGCTTCTTTGTGGATTGAATTAAAAAATAACCTATGAACTAATTATTTTTGTTTATTTTTATTATTTTATGAAAATATGGATAAATTTGGTTATTGAATAATTTTTAAAATAATTAAATGAAATTAAATATGAAATTTTAAAATGATAATAAAATGAAATTCTAAAAAGAAGGCGATTGGGAAGAAAGAGCATGTACCTGAGTTTGGTTCTAGGTGATATCATTATTATACAGTATTTTTTAAATTTAGTATGATAATCTAATTATGAAATCTCAAATATAAATCGCTTTCATTTTATTTAGTGTATTAAAATTACTAATTTCTTAATCAATCTAAATTCTATCCTCCTAAAATCATGGATTATGACACACCTCAGTCAAGGGTTTAAAATCTTTTAGGACTCAGCACTATAATGTTCTATTTTATCCCTTGAGTGGATAAAATCCACCATGTAAAGATCTGATCAATGAAAGAGTGGGAAAAAACAGAAATCAATTTTGATTCCATGAAATGGGGTATAATCATTATACCAATACATGCCACTCACATATTAATTAAAAATAGAAAAATAGAAAACATTTAAAGAACATCATAACCAACCCTAGGACAATAATCTGGTAAGCTTTCCATTTTCTTTAGTAAGAGATCACAATTTTGAGATGAGAACGAAGAGAATAAAAATAAAATAGAAGAATAATGAGAGAAGAATAATAAAATTAAATAGATGAAATAAAAAATATAAAAATTGAAGAAAGGGAGAAAGGGGGAGAGACATAAATGTGTGATTAATAAAAAAAATATAAAATAAAATATTATCACATAAACTAAAATAAAAATAGAAGAATAAAATTAATAACAAAATAATGAAATAAAAATAAGAATAGGGGGTGGATGATTGGTGATAAACGCTTTGATTGTAAAGGAATGAATTAATTATAATTCTTAAAGAAAAAAGTTTGAAATTAAATTTAAAATATAAATAAAGTAAATATAATTAAATAAAAATAAAACATCAAAATAATTTCAATAATGGAAGAATCTTTGTAGCCTGGGAAGCAGGGCTTCTCCTGTAGTGTTGATCCCTTGGTATTGGAGATCCTCTTTCCATTTATAGGTGAAAATAACCATCTATTTTGGGATTTTATCATCTCAAATAATTAGGAATATCTTTTTTAAAATTCACTCCCATGACCAAAAGTTATTTTTCAAACACCCATAAATTCAGGTGTTTAAATATTCAAAATATGGACTGGTTCCAAAGGGGTAGTGTCTTTGGCATGTTCTTGACATCGTGGAAGCATATAGGATCATCGTACAAGGGTTTTCATTGGTGTGGGGATGTGGAATAGTTTCTTTAGTTTATAATTGGGGGAAGGTTCTCCCTCAACCCCTCGGTCCATCACAGAGGATGGAGGGAGCCCAGAAAATATATATGGGGTTTGGTTGAGGCTTTGGAGGCAATCCTAGGAGGTGGGAGTCTATGTAAGTAGCTAGAGTATTGAGATAAGCTTCAAGGGGGGAGGAAATGGTGCAATAGAGAATGTTGCAGAAGAAGGTTGGTTATATCAAGGGTGGTGAATGGTGGTCCATGAAGGAGCTGGGTGTCTGATACAGGTACATGAGCGAGCGATTAAAGATGAATTGTCATTTTAAAAAGTGAATAGTAATTGGGATCACTATTCTGGCATCGAAATGAATGTTGGGGTGAACATGTGATTATAATGAAACGCCTCTCATCCATATCACATAAGCCTTCTATGGGGATGGGTTCCCAGTTTAGATGCACACGCATGGGTTGAACCACCCATGTGGTCTATGAAACAAATGATACTCCCTTGAAGGATTGACCCCCTCTAAGCCACCTGCACCATACTGATCCCATGTTCCACTCATACTAACCATATTGAGCTTGCTCTCCCAAGGTGTCCTGTCCGGTTATCCATATTTTTCTTGGCTATGTGCTGAGCTACCATATTTGATGGGTTTCCATGAGCCAATCAAAAATTATGAGTACCTAAAAAAATAATTAATGACGTAATTATTTCCAAACACATAACCAAAACCATAAATCCTTCATGGATTTATTCTTAATAGAAAATAAAAAATAGAAACCACTTTGAAATCTATTTCAATTTCAGATTGACAATTTCCCATTTTTTCTCTAAATAATTGAATTTCAAACACATTATTCTTTGTAATACATAAAAAATTACTGATATTTTCGAAAAACTATGTATGAAAATTTATTATGTGATAAAGTTATAAATAATTAAGGTAAATTGGGATTTTACCCCTTTTTAAAGGTTACAATATTTTGGCCAAACAGATGGCCAAACCGTGCACCAACCATACTCTGTCACTTTCCCATTTTTCACCCCCTCATATGGGATATTCACATGGTTTGAAAAACTATGTGAATCCTATGTAGCCCCACATTAATTTTTTCAGGCACTCATGTACATCTACGCATCTCCCTTACACATTTTAGCAAACCTTGTGTCATCCTTATAAGTTCGCATGGTTTTAGGGGCATAGTTATCACTAACCATGTGCTAACCATTCAACTAAATTTTTTCTCTAAAAACCAAAGCATTGGGATCTAGACATGCCCTAGAATCTTTGAATCCATTTTATAAATAATTTTTAACAATTATAAAAATAAAAAAATAGTTTTATATAGTGATTTAAAAAATACATACCTTTAGGAAAAATAGGGATGATAAATATTTTATGTGATGTTATTTTTTCAAGATGTTTTGATTATGTTTTTTGGTTCAATTATTGAAATTGTGTCAAATAATAGAAATCTTATAATAAATAGTTTTTCATTTAAAAGTGTAAACATAACATTTTCATGGTATGGTGAGTTTGGATAATTTAAAAAGTTATTTATTGATAATTTTATGTACATTAATATATTTATATATTTCTAAAATATTTTTTTATTTGAAATAATGAAAATATGTCAAAATGGGTCAATTTAGTAAAATGTTCAGTTTTTTCATCTAAATACAACATTAAAATAGTGTTATTTTGTATAATAATTTTCATAAATGAGAATTTATGGTTAGGTAACTAGTAATTTAACCATGAATGAACACTATATGTTTTCATAAAATGACAGTAGTGGTAAATTAATGATTATGTGAATAATCATTTAACCATACATTCTTTTAAATATTTAGAAAAAAATTAATCAATTTTATAAAAACAAGGATTATAGGATTTTTGGTTGTATGGAAGGTTTCAGCCTCCCCTCCCCTTTAATTCCTATATTAATCCACTTCACTTCTCACATTATTCATTATTGGTGTTATAATAAATAGTCAGTTAGTATTCATAGACTTTTATTGGATAGTAAAAGGTAAATCATTTCTCTTTAAAGGCTGTATTTTATTTAATGGAAATATGATACAGTGAAAAATAAATGAAAAAATAAATATTTGTCACATGGTGGAATAAATAAATGATGGTCATTGGATTATACCTTCATAATATATTTATAATCATTTATAAGGGAACAATTTTTTTTAAAGAAATTAAGAACATCCTAAAATTAGATGACCAAGGAGAGAAAGTCTAACATTGTGTTCCCTTCTCTTTACATGCATAAAAAATTGGAACACCCACCACAAAAAATATGTAATCATGTTATTTATCATGCCAAATTTTCCATTAAATTTATCTAGAATTTATAAAGTATAGTGGGAATCCCACATTATCTCCCAATGTAGACATCGATAGAAAAATTAAAAATAATATTTAATTTTTTTATAAATAGAGTAGTGGGATCAATTTGAAATTTATGTTCCTATTAAAATGGACAAGTATGATATTTAATATACATGAATTTAAATAATTTTATGAGAGTTTGATCCCCTAATGTAATTCCCTTGATGAAAATATATCATTTATTCATGGAAAAGGATTAAATATTATAATCCTTCATTTTAAACAACTGAATCTAGATTATTGTGTGATTTTTACTAGGATACCACATTAGGATTGGTTAAAAAGTAAATTTTATTCACCAAATACCTTTAATAATTGATTAATTTTCATCCAATATCATAACTGGAATTCATTTAGGAAGCATGTGTGGATTCTGATGTGTTGTATAGGTTTTTATATTTATTTAATATGTTCACAAACTAAAATTTCATTATAATTAGTGGAATTATCATGAATTAATTAACTAATGAGACCCACATGAACACTATTAAGAAAGAAATTATGAGAAAAAACTACCCAGATTAAATCATCACAAAATTTGTTTTATGTATGAAAGAATGAGAATTTTTTGTACATTTTATTTTTATTTGATCATACCATTGAATAATATAGAAAAAAAAAGAACAATTTTAAAAAATATATAACAAAAACATGGAATTAAAAATATCACTAACAATATTATTTTCCAATTATTATAATTAAATAATGTTTTCTCACTTAAGATATAAAAAGGAGATTAAAAATCGAAGGATGGGGATGGAATAAAATCATGAGTAAATAGACATTCCAATAAATCGTATATATCTATATATTCGATGATTATTTTATAATGGGTTAGAGGAGGTTTTTGTTAAAATATTATACAACATATATCAAATATAATTAAATTATATATGGGTATAAGTGAGATTTCTTGGACATAATTCTCCACCTACTGGATATAGATAAATGGGCAACATTATAACTTCTTGAACCTATTCATGAAGTAGTAACTAGCCATGGTTTCCCAGTGACCTGGGGTGGAAATCCATATTTTTCAGAGGATTCCTAAAACATGTAATTGTTTAGTGTAACTATGGGGAGACTAAACCCTCATATCATAGTAATAAAACAATCAAATTGACCAACCAAGGTCTATAAAAATGAACAAGTACACAAAATAAATAAAAAACAATGTCATTAAAAATTAAATATGAAATTATTGTAACGCCCCGACCCCAGCTACCCAGAGCTGGTTCATTACTTCGTAACATTGGCATGATCACAAAAGATCAAGTCTCGAAAGACCGATTAGTTTAGTAGCCTTGGAAATACTAGATACATTCATAAGTTTTACATTACATCATAAAATTAAAAACTACTACAACAAAATAATGTCTCCACAGTCCACACTATTATCCCCTCATAATATCCCTGCAGGTCATTCATAATTTACTTCTTCACTTCCTGGGAAAAAAATAAAACATAGAAAAGGGGTGAGCTCAAATGCCCAGTAAGGATAACAATATAGGGGAAACTTTCATAAATAAGAATAAACATTTAAGGCAATGTATAACTAAAACAAAAGCCTTTTAAACTTGAATATCAACATAATATGGCAAAAGTAAAATGTAATAACGCCATTTACTCATTCACATGGATATTCTACTAATCGAATAATCACATGCAAAATCACTAACCACTTTCATAATGTTGGAATGCATAATGCCAGACTATCATAACCACATAGCCATGGCCTCGTGCCAAGACTACAAATAAGATTTTGTCAAGGCCTTGTGTCAAGACACTAGTTTGTCTCATGAGACCTACCGATGCATCAAGGAGCTATAGCGGGATCCACCCGTCACATATTAAGTCCAATGCATTCCCATATGAAAAGGTTTAAACATAACATAAACATTCGTATTAAAACTAGCATACGAAATGTCAATAATTTCACCATAAACTATGAATGGTATAAAATAGCACATCCACAGTCAAACATATCACAAAAACCTTCAATACAATATAGAAGTTTTGTATTAAAATAAATCAACTTCAAATAAGCATAAAATCCATCAAAGGATGTTGACATAGATGAAATCAAAACACTTTTTAGAGAAATATCTCTTTCTATTTTTGAAATCATTTAAGAGCCATATAAAAAAAACATTTTCTTGAAAATATTCTTATAAGCTTGTAAGTAAAGCTTTGAAGATTTTATAACGGCGGAAAATAACCGCACCCACCGTATAAGTTAAAAAAACATTCTTACCTCAATTCTGTCGAAAAGGTTAAAAAGGACCTTGTTTTGAAAATGACGGAAAGATTCCTCTTATAAAAAGTCAAAAAGGGTATAAATGACTTTAACCCATATTCTTGTAAATAATAAAAATGTTTTGAAATACATTTTGAAGAAACATGGATGTGGATGATAACGAGGTCCCAGTAGATAATTATGTATAAACAACCTTGGATAATGAAGAGGTTGTGAAGTAAACCCTTACCTTGTACTTTTCCTTGGTTGGGGTAGGTTAACCTCCTGTATAATGGTGAAATAATTGTTATTAAATTATACGAGAATCATATACATTCATATGATATCATATATGATCTTTTAACATTGCTTTGTTAACAATATCTTAGATTTATCGTTGTTTCGGGTGTTAACATACTCATTTTCTTATATGTTTTGTTACGTAAGTCATGTTTTTCATGGATAGGTTGTATCTTATTCATATCCAGAATGATATCATGTCCTTAAACATTATTTTTAAATTATCAAATGATAATTATACTTGAATGGATACGACGGAGAATGAATCTCATCGCGTTCGTGGAGACGGTAGTCTGTACGTACGCACGAGCAACAATATCATTATTTTGATATTAAAATAATATATAATTGGATAGTATATCATATATACAGAATCATTATCATGTTATATTTATTATTTACATGAATTACATATCATTATTATACCCATCTAAATAATAATATATTGAATAACAATTACACCACGACGTGGAGACGGTAAGCCGTACGTATGCACGTTTGGTGACATGTCATTCAAATGATGGGTAGAATACTGAATATGGTTGTTCCATATTTATAATAACATCATATTATATAGAAGATACTGGAGTTATAATTTTAGAATTGAAATAATAGACAAAGAGGGAGTGGAAGAAGAAAGAAACATGAAAGAGGGTGATGAAAATGTTACCTCTTCTTCGGGTTCTTCCATTTGATTTGATCAAAAGGACTCCTTAGGATGGCTTTCTGAATAAAGTAAAGCTTCTAAGATTAAGGGAGAAATGTTGGGAGAGTATTTGGGCAGAGGTTGGCCGAACCAAAAGGCTTGAAAGTGTGAATAAGGTGATAGAGGTGGGGGCCTTTTATAAGAGGAGAGGAGGGTCTCTTTTGGAAAGATTGAAATGTTACATTATTATACCATGATTTTCGTATTCTAAAGGTTCCACACTTATATAATTCGTGGATAAGGTGATAAGGGTTCGAAATATCTTCATCCAATATGATTTGGACAAGTTTAAGCCTTGTAATTTTCATTATCTTCCCATTTTATTTAAATCGTTAAATAATGAGTTCATCGCCGCATCATAATGATGTCATAAATAATTTAATTTATTTAAAGTCTAAAAATTATAAAAAAATACTATGATGTAGGAAATATTTTTAGCTTTCTAATGAATATTTATAATCAAAATTTGGACTTGTTTAACCCCACTAAAAAACTATTTTAGTAAGACAACTCATGTTTGTGTCAATTTACTTTTCACATTAAATAAATATATATTAATGTCATTTTCCAACTAAAGTGGCTCCATGGGGTCCCCAAGTTGACCCATGGGTTTTCTTGGTCGGTCATGACTCATCCAATAGGAGTAGGACAAGTGTCATGCTCATCTCATATTATTATAACATTATTTGTACCTTAAACTACACTAATTACCTCTAATCGCGATTAAGAACTTAAAAATTACTATTCACCAAAAATTTATTTTAATCTTATTGAACCACATTTTACTTCTTAATGACAACCATGTATGTCGGATTTTTGAAAATCAAATCACAGAAGTGGTAATATTTCATTTAAATGAAAAATCAGTTATTTAACTACCACTTAGTGGTTTCACTATTCATCAAAAATGGAAGTTTTTCAGAACAAAGCCAAAATTTCACCCTAAGCAATAATTGATATTCCGAATTCAAAAATGATGTCTATTTTACAAAATTCCAAACATATAAGTTGCATTAATTAATTTTATAATTAATTCCCGCTGTTACAAAAAATGGCGTGTTTTTAAGAAACAATTTATATCAAAAGATTGGCATTTGTTTATGTCCGATTTCAATGTTAAATTAATTCTAATGACCACCATTGGATAAAATGGTAAAAATATATTCTAATTATACTTTAAAACCACTAAATAGTATAATTTTTCACTATAAATTATTTTTATTTAAAAAGTTGTTTTTAAGTATTTTTCACTATTCATAAAAAATTCGAAGTTCTCAGAAAAATACCAAAAATTAAACATAGGCTAATTTCGATATTATGAATCCAAAGATGAAGTCTATTTTGATAAATAAAATTTATAAAATTTCAAAAAGTAGGTATTACTATTCACAACGGCTAGTTTAATTAGTTGTGGTGTGTGTTAGAGCTCGAGGTTGCGTACAACACACGCTATTGCATTATTCGAAGGGAAACATATTGTGGAAGCTTGGGGTGTTACATTCTCCCCTCCTTCAAATAATTGTGTCCTCGCAATTTCTAGGGTATAAAAAGACTCGGGTGGTTCTTCATCATAAGTTCCTCAGGTTCCCACGTTGCCTCTTCCATTTTATGATTTCTCCACAAAACCTTTACCAGACGAGTCGTCCGGTTTCTCAGCACCTGCTCCCTCACATCAAGAATCCTGACGGGCTCTTCACAATAGGAAAGATCGGGATTCAGTTCTAATTCCTCATAGTTGAGTACATGCGTTGGGTCAGGCATGTATTTCCTCAACAGATATACGTGGAAAACATTGTGAACTTTGGAGAGATTTGGCGGCATCGCCAAACGATAAGCTACAGCCCCAATACGATCTAGAATTTCGAAAGGTCCGATGTACCTGGGACTCAACATACCCTTCTTACCAAAACGTATAACTCCCTTCCATGGAGATACCTTTAGGAAAACATGATCTCCCACCTGAAATTCCAAAACCTTTCTTCTATTATCAGCATAGCTCTTCTGCCTACTTTGAGCTGATTTGATGTGATTTTGGATTACCTTCATCGTTTCCATTGTTTCTTCCACCAGTTCGGGTCCCACAAGTTTTCTTTCACCAACGTCATCCCAACAGGTTGGTGTACGACATCTCTTTCCGTATAACGCTTCATAAGGTGCCATCTGAATGCTTGAATGGAAGCTATTGTTATAGGAAAATTCTACCAGTGGTAAGTATTGATCCCACATACCCTGAAAGTCAAGAGAGCATGATCTCAACATGTCTTCTAAGGTTTGAATAGTCCGTTCTGATTTTCCATCTGTTTAAGGGTGATAGGCAGTGCTCAAACAAAGTTCAGTATCCAAGGCCTTTTGAAGACTTTTCCAGAATCTTGAAGTAAAACGAGGATCACGATCAGAATCAATCTATAGGGGTACTCCATGAAGTCTTACAACTTCATTAACATATAATCTTGCTATATGTTCAAGTGGTAGATCCTCCCGTATAGCCAGAAAATGTGCTGACTTAGTAAGACGATCAACAATGACCCATATTGCATCATTCCTTCTAGGAGTCTTTGGTAGTCCCATGACAAAGTCCATCGTAATATTATCCCATTTCCACTCAGGTATGGGAAGAGGTTGCAATACTCCACCAGGATGTTGCCTTCCAGCTTTCACTTGTTGACAAACCATACACCTCGACACAAAATCAGCAATCTCCCTCTTCATATTGTCCCACCAAAAATGTTCCTTCAAATCTCTATACATTTTGGTGCTCCCAGGGTGTATAGAGAAATTGGAACTATGAGCATCATCCAGCAATTCCCTTTTTAGATCAGTTATATCGGGAACACAAAGTCTCTTCCTGAATTTCAAAATTCCATCCTTATACACAAAGTCCCTCAATCTTCCATCATTCACATCATTAATCTTCTTCTGAAATTATTCATCATTGGTCTGAGAACTCTTAATCCTTTCTAGTAATGATGGTTTGGCAACCATTTGAAAAAGCATTGATGTTTCACCTTCCCTAGTTATTCCCATGTCCATCTTCACTAGATCCAAGAAAATTGGATCCCTTTCTATTCTCATCACATTCAAAACTCCATGGTCTTTTCTACTCAAAGCATCTACCACCTTGTTTGCCTTCCCCGAGTGGTAATGTATTGTGCAATCATAATCCTTGAGTAGTTCAAGCCATCGCCTTTGCCTCATGTTGAGTTCTTTTTCTGTGAAAATAAACTTCAAACTCTTGTGATCAGTATAAATCTAACATTTTTCACCATAGAGGTAATGTCTCCATATCTTTAAAGAAAAGATCACAGCTGCTAACTCAAGATCATGAGTAGGATAGTTTTTCTCATGAATTTTTAGCTGTCGTGATGCATAGGCAATGACCTTATCATTCTGCATAAGGACACAACCAAGTCCTTTCTTCGATGCATCACTATAAATAACAAACCCATCATTCCCCGATGGTAGAGTCAATACAGGGGCATTGACTAATCTTCTCTTTAGTTCTTCAAAACATTCTTCACACTCTTCTTTCCAGACAAATTTAATCCCTTTACGTGTGAGCTTTGTCAATGGGTTAGCCAATCTGGCAAAATTCTGGACGAAACATCGATAACAACCTGCTAAACCAATAAAACTGCGTACCTCAGTTATACTTGTCGGTGCTGGCCATTCTTGGATTGCCTTGGTTTTAGAAGGATCAACGGAAATTCCATCCTTAGAGACAATATGGCCAAGAAAAGAAATCTCATGAAGCCAGAATTCACACTTGCTAAATTTCTCATATAATTCATGTCTTCTAAGAGTCTTCAGGATAATGCGTAAGTGATTTTCATGATCTTCGTGGATTTTGGAGTATACCAAGATATCATCAATAAATACCACTACAAAGTCATCAAGATATTCCTTGAAAACAATATTCATCAGATCCATGAAAACAGAGGGTGCATTAGTCAATCCAAAAGGCATTACTGTAAACTCATAATGCTCTTACCTTGTTCGAAATGCTGTCTTTGGAACGTCTTCCTTCTTCACACACAACTGATGGTATCCAGACCGAAGGTCAATCTTTGAAAAGTATTGAGCTCCATGTAGTTGGTCAAACAAATCATCAATGCGAGGTAGGGGATACTTTTTCTTTATTGTTATAGCATTGATCTCCCTATAGCCAATGCACAACCTCATATATCCATCTTTCTTCTTAACAAAAAGAACAGGGGCTCCCCAAGGTGAAACACTAGGGCGAATAAATCCCTTATTACTCAATTCCTCTAGTTGTTTCTTTAGTTAAACTAATTCCACAGTGGCCATTCTATAAGGGGTCTTCGATATGGGCCTCGATCCAGGAATTAAATCAATGGAAAACTCAACTTCTCGTTCTGGAGGATGTCCAGGTAAATCTTCCGGAAACACATCAACATATTCTCTCACAATAGGTACATCCTCTATTTGAATCTTCCTTTCCTCACCCTCAGTAATTTCCTTCTCTTCCTCCCCAATAATTGAATTTAGTTGAGCTACTGGGGGTGGATCTAGATAAGAATTATGTGGCGACGATTCGGCTCTAAAGATAAGGTGTTCCTTATCATCCTTATCAAGAATCGTAACCTCTTTCCTCTTACAATAAATTTTTGCATCATGGTCCGAAATCCAATCCATACCGAGGATTATATCAAATTCAATCATGGGTATGACGATGAGATCAGCAGGTAAAGAACATTTAGGTGCTCTAATGGGAACTAATCAACAAAACTTTGTTGCAATAACACTTCCCTTAGGGGTTTTGACCGAAAACTCCCTTGTTAAATCAAATTGGAAATATCTAATTTTCTTAGCAAACTGGGAAGATATGAAACAATGCAATGATCTAGAATCAAATAATGCATTTGTTAACCTTGAGGAAATCATTAAATTACCTGCCACCACGTCTTTCAGAGCTTCTACCTCAGCAGTAGTGATAGCATAAGCCTGGCCTTGATCCCTTGGCCTTTTCTGAGGTAAGTTCTCCTGACGCTTAGGACATTCATTTGCATAATGCCCCATCTACCTGCAATTGTATCACCAAACGTTGGTAGCTTCCTTCTTCCCCTTGCAATCATGAGCTTGGTGGCCTTTTTCACCACACTTGTAACAGACTCCCATTCCCTTCAAGAAAGTACCAGGATGTTTCTTCCCGCATTTACCACAAGATGGATATTCAACCTTTCCCTTCTTCCCTTTATTTCCATTCCCAGATTGATCAGCAGGTCTCTTCTTCTCTTACTTCGCTTTAATGTCATAAGACTTAGAGAATTCCTTTTCCGTCTTGATAGCGCATGAGACAATAACTTCATATGAAGAGAAGGTTTGTGATACTAATTCTCGACGGAGAAATGGTTTCAACCCATCAAAGAAACGATCAGTCTTACTTCTTGGGTTACGTATGTAATCTGCAGCATACCTTGCTAACCTTGTAATGTTAGCCTCATACTTTGCGACATTCTCATCCTCCTTCTGCCTCAGACTCAGAAATTGCCTTTCCATATCCGTTCGATGGTCTCTAGGAAAGTATTTTTCTAAGAACAGCTCTTTGAACTCCTACCATTCCATGTTTGTTAATTCATCATCTTCCTTTGTGTTTTGAATTAGTGACCACCATTGATCGGCATCTCCAGTGAGGCGGTAAACTGCCATGACAACCTTCTCCCTTTCACTACTCCCCAAGGCATGGAATATTTTCTCCAAGGAATTTATCCATTGCTCAGCTACTATAGGATTTGTACTCCGATTGAATGTTGGTGGTTGTTGCCTCATGAAACGTTCTAGAATTGATCCTCCACGTTGCGGATCAGGGTGCTCCATACGAGTAAGGTTATTATTCATAACCTGAGTGAGTTGTCCCAGTATGGTAATAAATTGATCGGCACCAGTTGCATCACCAGCCCCACTATAATTATCTTGAGCAGGAGGGCAATCCCTACATGGAGTGCGTTCATTGATACGGTTTCCATTTCTTCCACTAGGCGCCATTTCTAAACAATGGCATAAACTAGATCAGTTTATGAATCAAAATACATAATCCTATACTTATAAAACACTTAACATAAATTGAACTATTTATGGATATAATCCATAATCATAAAAATGTTTTCTTTGAGGAATTATATACTCATAAACCCTTCATAATTATTTGTATAGAAAATGAGAGTTATCCTAAGCATATCCCCCGGGAGTGTCGTAACCAAGAGTGCAGCAAGGCCCGTTGTCGTGCACCAGTTCCCGTTCGAGTCTAGCTCAAAGCGGTGTTTTCGGGTTTTACTCCTAGGAAAATCTGTGCCAGAGCCGCCTATACCTGCTCGTATCCAGACAGGGATGTATTGCTCAGAAAACTCACAAAATCTCTACAATACCAAAATTCTAGGAAGTTCTTCTATATTAATCCTCAAAGTTCATCTTAGGTCTATGTTCTCTAATCAGAGTTTATCGAAATCTAGCTTCCAAGGTTTGTACTAAACTTCCTCTGATACCTACTGTAACGCCCCGACCCCAGCTACCCAGATCCGGTGCATTACTTAGTAACATTGGCATGATCACAAAAGATCAAGTCTCGAAAGACCGATTAGTTTAGTAGCCTTGGAAATACTAGATACATTCATAAGTTTTACATTACATCATAAAATGAAAAACTACTACAACAACATAATGTCTCCACAGTCCACACTATTATCCCCTCATAATATCCCTGCAGACCATTCATAATTTACTTCTTCACTTCCTGGGAAAAAAATAAAACATAGAAAAGGGATGAGCTCAAATGCCCAGTAAGGATAACAATATAGGGGAAACTTTCATAAATAAGAATAAACATTTAAGGCAATGTATAACTAAAACAAAAGCCTTTTAAACTTGAATATAAACATAATATGGAAAAAGTAAAATGTAATAACGCCATTTACTCATTCACATGGATATTCTACTAATCGAATAATCACATGCAAAATCACTAACCACTTCCATAATGTTGGAATGCATAATGCCAGACTATCATAACCACATAGCCAAGGCCTCGTGCCAAGACTACAAATAATATTTTGTCAAGGCCTTGTGCCAAGACACTAGTTTGTCTCATGAGACCTACCGATGCATCGAGGAGCTATATCGGGCTCCACCAGTCACATATTAAGTCCAATGCATTCCCATATGAAAAGGTTTAAACATAACATAAACATTCGTATTAAAACTAGCATACGAAATGTCAATAATTTCACCATAAACTATGAATGGTATAAAATAGCACATCCACAGTCAAACATATCACAAAAACCTTCAATACAATATAGAAGTTTTGTATTATAATAAATCAACTTCAAATAAGCATAAAATCCATCAAAGGATGTTGACATAGATGAAATCAAAACACTTTTTAGAGAAATATCTCTTTCTATTTTTGAAATCATTTAAGAGCCATATAAAACAAAACATTTTCTTGAAAATATTCTTATAATCTTGTAAGTAAAGCTTTGAAGATTTTATAATGGCGGAAAATAAACGCACCCGCCGTATAAGTTAAAAAAACATTCTTACCTCAATTCTGTCGAAAAGGTTAAAAAGGACCTTGTTTTGAAAACGACGGAAAGATTCCTCTTATAAAAAGTCAAAAAGGGTATAAATGACTTTAACCCATATTCTTGTAAATAATAAAAATGTTTTGAAATACATTTTGAAGAAACATGGATGTGGATGATAACGAGGTCCCAGTAGATAATTATGTATAAACAACCTTGGATAATGAAGAGGTTGTGAAGTAAACCCTTACCTTGTACTTTTCCTTGGTTGGGGTAGGTTAACCTCCTGTATAATGGTGAAATAATTGTTATTAAATTATACTAGAATCATATACATTCATATGATATCATATATGATCTTTTAACATTGCTTTGTTAACAATATCTTAGATTTATCGTTGTTTCGGGTGTTAACTTACTCGTTTTCTTATATGTTTTGTTACGTAAGTCATGTTTTTCATGGATAGGTTGTATCTTATTCATATCCATAATGATATCATGTCCTTAAACATTATTTTTAAATTATCAAATTATAATTATACTTGAATGGATACGACGAAGAATGAATCTCATCGTGTTCGTGGAGACGGTAGTCCGTACGTACGCACGAGCGACAATATCATTATTTTGATATTAAAATAATATATAATTGGATAGTATATCATATATACAGAATCATTATCATGTTATATTTATTATTTACATGAATTACATATCATTATTATACCCATCTAAATAATAATATATTGAATAACAATTACACCACGACGTGGAGACGGTAAGCCGTACGTACGCACGTATGGTGACATGTCATTCAAATGATGGGTAGAATACTGAATATGGTTGTTCCATATTTATAATAACATCACAGTATATAGAAGATACTGGAGTTATAATTTTAGAATTGAAATAATAGACAAAGAGGGAGTGGAAGAAGAAAGAAACATGAAAGAGGGTGATGAAAATGTTACCTCTTCTTCGGGTTCTTCCTTTTGATTTGATCAAAAGGACTCCTTAGGATGGCTTTCTGACTAAAGTAAATCTTCTAAGATGAAGGGAGAAATGTTGGGAGAGTATTTGTGCAGAGGTTGGCCGAACCAAAAGGCTTGAAAGTGTGAATAAGGTGATAGAGGTGGGGGCCTTTTATAAGAGGAGAGGAGGGGCTCTTTTGGAAAGATTGAAATGTTACATTATTATACCATGATTTTCGGATTCTAAAGGTCCCACACTTATATAATTCGTGGCTAAGGTGATAGGGGTTCTAAATATCTTCATCCAATAGGCTTTGGACAAGTGTAAGCCTTGTATTTTTCATTATCTTCTCATTTTATTTAAATCGTTAAATAATGAGGTCATCGCCGCATCATAATGATGTCATAAATAATTTAATTTATTTAATGTCTAAAAATTATAGAAAAAATACTATGATGTAGGAAATATTTTTAGATTTCTAATTAATATTTATAATCAAAATTAGGACTTGGGTAACCCCACTAAAAAACTGTTTTAGTAAGACAACTCATGTTTGTGTCAATTTACTTTTAACATTAAATAAATATATATTAATGTCATTTTCCAACTAAATTGGCTCCATGGGGTCCCCAAGTTGACCCATGGGTTTTCTTGGTCGTCCATGACTCATCCAATAGGAGTAGGACAAGTGTCATGCTCATCTCAAATTATTAAAACATTATTTGTACCTTAAACTACACTAATTACCTCTAATCGCGATTAAGAACTTAAAAGTTACTATTCACCAAAAATTTATTTTAATCTTATTGAACCACATTTTACTTCTTAATGACAACCATGTATGTCGGATTTTTGAAAATAAAATCACAGAAGTGGTAATATTTCATTTAAATGAAAAATCAGTTATTTAACTACCACTTAGTGGTTTCACTATTCATCAAAAATTGATGTTTTTCAGAACAAAGCCAAAATTTCACCCTAAGATATAATTGATATTCCAAATTCAAAAATGATGTCTATTTTACAAAATTCCAAACATATAAGTTGCATTAATTAATTTTATAATTAATTCCCGCTGTTACAAAAAATGGCGTGTTTCTAAGAAACAATTTATATCAAAAGATTGGCATTTGTTTATGTCCGATTTCAATGTTAAATTAATTCTAATGACCACCATTGGATAAAATGGTAAAAATATATTCTAATTATACTTTAAAACCACTAAATAGTATAATTTTTCACTATAAATTATTTTGATTTAAAAAGTTGTTTTTAAGTATTTTTCACTATTCATAAAAAATTCGAAGTTCTTAGAAAAATACCAAAAATTAAACATAGGCTAATTTCGATATTCCGAATCCAAAGATGAAGTCTATTTTGATAAATAAAATTTAAAAAATTTCAAAAAGTAGGTATTACTATTCACAATGGCTAGTTTATCTAGTTGTGGTGTGTGTTAGAGCTCGAGGTTGCGTACAACACACGCTATTGCATTATTCGAAGGGAAACGTACCGTGGAAGCTTGGGGTGTTACAATTATAAAGTCATACATCTCAACCAATCACTCACTAAGCCAACCACATACATAATATAAACAAATAAATATATAAAATGAGGCTCTACTCCCTTCCCTAATCTTTGTAACACCCTTTTCTCTAAATAATCGTGAAACTAATCCCACCCAGTCATGCAATGTTATGATTCTAGACTACCTAGAACTATAAATATGAGATCATATTTGGTGATAAGGTTTTGGTGGTCATCTAAGTAGAGAGAGATTAAAAATAATTAGAAAACCATTGTTGGTTCCCTAAAAATAACAAGTAAATATAGATTATGCACATGTGATATGATCAGGATAAATAAATGCAATGACAATTCCTAATAATATAAATCACATTTGGACCTCATGTTCTAACATGTCACCTGACGTTGATCATACCTTCTTTGGCCAGTCGTGGACTATCTTTGTGCATAAAAACAATCATCTGAAACTTAGTTAAAGATTATCACCAACTAATAAAATATTTCATCTGTAATCTCAGAGGAGGAAACTCCCCTCCTTGTAAAACACATCACCTGGAAACTCAAGGGCCTACCCACACCCCACTTGGAAACATGTAACCAATCATCGAGAAACTCAAGGGAATACCCTCCCCATAGAGAAATCTATTTCATTAATAATCTGAAGGGAGCATCCTATGTATTCTCTTTAATCATATTTCATTGTATAGAATCTCAGGTTCATTCCCACAGCCTATCATGGAACAAATTATTCTCAGTTGGAAACTCAGTGGCATGAAAACACACTTCTAGTTAATAATATATCATCATATTTAAAATCAAGCTCATTCCCACACCCATATAATAAATAAAATATCGCACATCTATCACTTATTACCCCATGCTTAATACCATCAAACATCATCTTCAGACAAGTTATCGTCATTCTTTGTAATGATACATGACATTAATTAATACCTTTCCCTAAATTTAAATCCCTCTAAGTGGTATATCTAAAATAGAATTACAAACTAAAATGGAAATTATGATGCATTAATAAAGTAAAATTATTACATATGGATTATATATTATGTCAATTAATTGATTGGGTATCAGTAGTAGTAGCCACCCTGTGAATACAATTTAAAATGAAATTTTAATATAAAAGTTGTTTCATTAAATTACTTTTCCACCTATAAGTTTTTTTATTTAAATTAATTTACTTCACATTTAAAACATTTAATTAATAAAATTATATTAAATTTTAAAATAAGCATAGAAATATTATCCTAATATGATTTTTTTTATAAAATAATAGCTTTTAATATTAATATATTTTTTCCCAAAATACTGAATTTTATTTCATTATTTGTCTATAATAAAGATAAATATTTTTTTTTAAAAAATATATATTTTTGGAATTATGGTAAAAAATATAAATATATTTTTTAAAATTTATGAAACATATGTTTGGACATATAAAATAAAATTAATATTTTAATTCTAATAATAAATGTTTAAAATCATTTTATTAATAATATTTTTAATGGAAAAATCACTTTTAGATTTATTTAAAAGTAAATACCAAATTTTTTATTTTTATAATAAATAAATATTTTTCATGAAATTTGATAATTTGGGTAACAAGTTATATGGAAAAAATTTAATCTTAGAAACATACTTTTCAAAAAAATAATTTTATGTGATTCGTTAGTTGATTTTATAATTATAATTTCACCCCATTAGAAACTTTATCTTATAAAATAACTTTAAAATTTTAAGGTTAATGGTCCAAATTGGGTAAAAATATAAATTTTTAATTTTGTTTATTTAAATTAATTACTTAGGTGGAAAACTAATTACTCTTATAAAAGTACAAATGATAAAAATTGACTTACTAAGAGGAAATGATCAAACATCTAACAAGAAATGTTTCTAAATATATTTTTGAGGATTAGATCAGCCTAACCACACCAAAAGATCTTATTTTTCTCATTTTTTTAATTTTAGACCTAAATAGTAACTTTGAATTATCTAAAATGTAAATAGTGCTTCTATAATTTCTCTTCCCTCCACGTATAAAAGGGGATATTTTGACCAAACCATGTTACACTTTTATCTTCAAATATCATTATAAAAAAATTTAATTTTGGTCTTAATAAAACCCTATACCACATTCTCCATCCTCATTTCACCATTAGTGAACATAATTCTTCTTTTTTCAAGGATATTTCTAAGAGAAAACTCAATCTCTTGATGTAATTATTGTCTCATTCTTAATATTTTGTTCATAATATTCCACTTACAATCCTTTTATAATAATATTAATGTAGTAAAATAAGTATAATTAATCTACCCTGATTATATTTTATTAATGTAAAATCACCCATCTGTTAATTTCCATCCATTAATAAAAATATAATAACATTGATCATTCATATGTAAGGATTATCACCTCCACAAATTTTCATCCTTATTTTTTCACTTTTTTAAAAGGATGATTTTTAATATGGGAATAATGAAAAAATATGATGTATTTAATTAAATATTGATTATGATAAGTAAATTTATTATCTTCTGTTATCAACTCTCATTTTTAGAAATGATAATGTTAACATTGTCTACATGCAGACTACCACCTCTAAGAAGAATCATTTTTTATTTTCCATATAATATTTTTCTTTAATATAAAAATATTTTAAATAATGATTCAACACCTAAATAAAATTTTAATAATACTATTATTCTTCTTTAATAATGATATTATAAAAAAGATATCTCATAAGATTATTTATCTTTTATATTATGGTATGTACATATTGGTTCAATTTATCAAACTATATAAAAATGCTATAAAAATATCATGAATGACTATGATAACTTAATAAATGATAATATATATTATAAAAAAGAATATAAATATTATTTTTTTTATATAGTGGTAATATTAATATCAAACTCATTAATTTAGATACCAATTCCCCTTTGTTGAAAATCTCCAAAAACAAGAACTTCCCAAATTTCATCATTATGGACTATAACCAAAACATCCATGGAAATAATTAATCTTATTATAAATAATATAAATCATGAATTTTTGTATCATTTATGATCTTTTAATAAAATGAATTTGGAGAATAATGAATAACAAAATCTAGATTTTGAAACTAGTTCAAAACCATCATGAATATTGACACACAATGTTAAAATAAATAATAACAAACTAATATACATGTAAAGAATAATTAATTATTAAGTATATAAAATGATATGTGTATAAATAGTGTTCTAAAATAGTTGATTAAGATAGTGATTTTTAATAATATTTTTTAAATTTCTTCCTTTTAAATCAAGACTAAAGGTAAGGTATTTGGTAACTCAAGATTATTCTTTAAGGTGTGTGATGTTTTATTGAACATCATCAAATATGATCACAAAATTCTTTAAGTTTCTATTTTAAATGATTTTATCCCCAATATTTATATAGAATATTAATTTTTATTCAAAACTGATTCAGTGAAATATTTTACTTTCAATTTTTTTATGGAAAGAAATCAGTCATTTTTAAAAGAGGATAATGGTTATGAATTTTACATCAATGATTACAAAATTTTATTCCAAAAAATACTCCTTTTTATATCATTTTAATTTTCCTCTCTGTATTTGATATGATCATTCTCTACAGGATTAAAGTTTCAACTTTCACCATCTATTTTTTCTATTATATGATTATTTTTGGATGATCATAGTTTTAATATCAATTGATATAATTTATGTTGGTATACCATTGGAAAATGTCATGGAAAAAAAATTATTTATGTGTGATATTTATGAAAATTTAATTAATTAAATTTAAATTATTTTTTGAAACCCATATTATTTTTATGGTTATTTTTTATTTGATAACTGAATCATTTTTAATTACCACTAATAAATATAGAATATGACAAGTTGGGTCCTATATCTCCCTCCAATTCATTAGAGAAAATTTATATCTTGTGAGATATATATATAGTCATAACTTAGTTGTTTGAAATTTTTTGGTGAAAGTGTGTAATTTATGAAAGTGATATATATTTGATTAAAACTATGTCTCCTAGTAATAATGTTCATAAGTCTGTGATTCATGAACATAATTTATTCCCATGATAATGTGTGTGTTCTATAGTCAAGTGTTGTTATTTATTTTTACCTTATTCTCTCGTAATTCATGTTTTTTGTCAAATTATTTTTCAATGTAATGGATGTTTTGTCTTCTTATAGATATTTTGTGGATTTATGTTCTTATTTCATGTCCTATGAAGCTCAATTATGTTTAATGATTACTAGTCAGGCTAATATGATATGAATATCATGATAATGTTTTTTTATTATTATTTTGAACTCATGTATGATGTAATGTATATTCATCCATTACATATTGTTTGATCTCACCTATTTCTTATGTATTCATTCCCTAGGTTTTTATGATTAGTATTTCTAATGAGACATTTAAATGATGGTTTAGTATTGTAAACTTATGAATTAATGATCTCAATAACTGTAAAATAATATTATTATATAAAAAGTTTCTAAATGCACTAAAGATAATTATTTTTGGGATATTATTAATGTCATTTATGAAATATAATTTTTATAATATATAAAACATTTAAAATAATGTTATTTTAATCTTGGTTGTTTTGATTGATATCATAGAAAATATTAAATTTCTTTTTTGAGATTAGGGAAGCTATTTCTGAAAATTTGAATTAGAAAATAGTAGTGGAATCCATGAAATAGGTCATGGTATAAGATGATATCTTGAAATTTTAGTAAATTTTTAATATGTGGTTTTCATAGAAATTACACCCCTATCTAGAAATTGGAATGTGTATGCAGGTGTGGCATGGATGAAACTCAGGTAAATCATCCTAAAAATGGTTGATTGAGAATTGACATGGTCTTTACTCTCATACATGATGAGAAGAATGAAGAATTAAAGCATGGATGGAAACTCCTAGTGGATTTGATTTTTTTATTCAAATTCTCTTTATGAACCACTAATAATGATTTAAGAACATTATTATGGTATGTTTATGGATCTTATTAGAATGTCGACAATGCATAACCAAGATTCAAGACTTAATATTTATATTCTAATGCACAAATGTCATTTTTTTATTTCTTCCTTCTATGATAATAGTTCTGTTATAGATTACATATTCCTACTCAAGAATTATATTTATTCAATAAATATCTCGGGAAAGGATAAAATGGGTTTAAAATGGGTGCTACAGGAATATAATTATTTTCCAAATGAGCTAAAAAATATGATGGGAGTCGGTGTACAGAATTATTTAGCAATGCTCACCAAACTATCACAAAATATGAATAATAACAAAAATGATGTTGAGATTCAAAATTCACTAAGGAAGGATAATATTTCTATGGATACATTCATGTTACAACATCCAACCACCATTAGTGGATCTTCTAATGCAATTATTGCTCAGAAATATATTAATTCAATGGAAGAGATCTTTTCTATTCATTTGGGCTTGAAGCATAAAAAGTTCATTTTAAATATCTATTATATAAAAGGAGAGGCTAAATAGTGATAGAATCTGTTTGAAAATAAAAATCAAAATGAGTAATTAGACTCTATATAATAGGATGATTTCAATAAATTATTATTCATTGAGATATTTCCTTGTACTTTTCAAAAAAGTATGAAGAACAAATTCCTAGAGTTGAAAATAATTAGGTTGAGACTGTTAGAACTTATGAAGAAAATTTCAGGAGTTTAATTTGGTATATCTATAGATATATATCCCAATTTGATAGAAAGATTAACCAGCTATTTTATTTCTTATAACCAAGTATTTGAAGGGTGTTATCCGTAAGAAAATTTAGAAACAGCAAAAGTTGAGATAGAAATTTAGAATAGTATTTATTTGATGTACAAGAATATAAAGGTAGAGTATCATGAATTAAAAGATAGTAAGTCACATGGGGGGAGAAATTTCAACCCCCTACATTAAAAATCTATGGGAATAAGAACACTAATAATTTATTTAGACGATTAGATAAGTGTATTCAATATGGTAATGTAGGCCATCGATCCCAAAAATGGTGAAGTAAGGAAAAACAGATGATTAAATAAATAGAGGATAATAAAATCATATTTAATGATATACTCTCACTGTAATGACTCAAGTGTATGGATTTAAAATTTATGAAAATAAATTCCCTAAACCTTATTTCAACGAAGAAAATAGGCCCATGTAACCTTTCAATGTATGGGATAAAGGAATGGAATTCAGGATCACTACTACTAAAGTGGATCTTGATAATAAGTTGTTTCATGGTATAAACATTATCTAATTTATATATTAAAATTCCTTATTTGATTCTGGTTCATCACATACATTAATATCCCACATGTTTTCTATGAATGTTAATCCACCGCCTCAAACATTGGATAATGATCTACATATGAAATACTTGGGTAGTATTTTGATTTTATCTAAGATATATAACGCTTCTTAGATCATGATTTTTGGGACAGTATTTCTAGATAATCTAGTTTTTATTCCCTAGGATAATATTTAGGTGATTTTTGGTATGGATTAGATATCACTTCATAGTTTTCATATCAATTTTCAGGATAATAGATTGAATTTTATATACCCACAAATATTGTGATCAAATGTAGATTCAAAGATGATTATATGATATGTTCTGAATAAAATTCTATAATATTGGTTGTGATACCTGGTAAAAAGGGACTGTTATCCCAAATGATTGACGATGAATCCAAAATTAATAACATACCTGTTGTATAGAAGTCTAATGAAATATTTTTTTTGATGACCTACATTGTCTTACCCCATATCGTGAGGTTAATTTTTCAATTTAACTCATACATGGATCAATTTATATTTCAAAGAGTCTATATAAAATCATCCCTATTAAATTAAAGTAATTGAAAAAAAATTAAGGTGAAAAATATTATGGGATTCATATTTTGGGGTGCATATTTTTGGGGTACATACATGTAGCGACCCCGATGCCCAGGGTGCCTCATGAGACATGATACGCTTAACATTTCATTACAACATTACAAAAAAATTATATCATGTCTCATGACTACAGAAGATCGCGAGGCTCAGGATTCTGGGAAACCAGCTGCTCTGATAAACTTCATCAGTACATTCCAAGCCTGAAAAATTTTAAACAAAACGTAGGGTGAGCAAAATGCCCAGTAAGGGGTTTCAAAAACATTTTAAGAAAATCCTTTCTCAAAGAAGACCTTTTTGAATAAAACACTTTGATAGAACCAAAACATTATCTTTTCTTAAAACATGAGATCCATTTTTCTTTGAAAACCACTTGCATAGAGAGGCACGTACTTGAAATGAGCTTAAATATAAACATGATCAGAGTGCGCAATATAAGAAAAATAAATAATACATAATGTTACAACAAAGTTACTTTACTTCTAAAAGAATTATGTGACTAAACAGGGAAGACATGCATATCATGGATCATGAGTAAAACGCAGATCATCTAACAGTTTACCATATGAAAACAGTTCTTGTTGCATAAAGTACATTTTCATGATCTTGGGAACTTTCAACTAGGGGTTGTCCTGTTAGTTGAACTAACCCCTGGTTAAACATTATCATTACATGCAGAGGGGATGCATAATACCGTACTTTGTCAAGACCTCACGTCATGACCATAATTTTGGTACGGGTCAAGGCCAAATGCCAATCCCGTTTCCCATGGTAGCACGAGCCAAGGCCATTTGCCAAGACCGTTGCACATGATAGCACGAGCCAAGGCTATTCGCCAAGACCGTTGCACTTGATAGCACGAGCCAAGGATATTCTCCAAGACCGTTGCACTTGATAGCACGAGCCAAGGATATTCTCCAAGACCGTTGCACTTGATAGCACGAGCCAAGGATTTTCTCCAAGACCGTTGCACTTGATAGCACGAGCCAAGG
The DNA here is from genome assembly GCA_963277665.1 of Viscum album. Lineage (NCBI taxonomy): Eukaryota > Viridiplantae > Streptophyta > Magnoliopsida > Santalales > Viscaceae > Viscum > Viscum album. The sequence continues at coordinate 1,110,803,277 of OY728133.1, forward strand.
ATATTCTCCAAGACCGTTGCACATGACGTCTCATGAGACTCTTGTTTTACCCAATGCATTGGAGCGCTGTATAATTCCGGGCGCACCCGTCCATAAACATTTAAGTCCTATACATCCCTCACATATCTTGACATAGGCATTCATTCATGGGGTTCCATACATTCATAATCAAAACTCCTTTTTACATACATAATCATGACTTCAAGGGGATCATAACGTAGATGAAAAAAAAAACTAGGCTATTGGCTTCAGATTAAACATGGATGCAAATAAACTAAATCAACTTAATCTTGCACATGCAAAAATAACTGGAATACTAAACATAGCGGATTGTCATGTAAAATTTCATCATGTTCATTAAATAAAACCATAAATTCATAGTTCATATCTTTAAACATGTTCAGATTAAACATTCTTTGCATGTTCATATCTTTAAACATACAAAACATATAAATTCTTAAGGGGGGGGGGGGTTCATGCCACACATTTTTTTGCAAAAAGTGCATGAATTGTCAAAACGCTGATAAATAAATATTTTCAATTGGAGAAGTTATTTTGACACTAAACCATACTTAACCCTTACATGTTTTTCATACATTAAGAACATCATTTCATGAACAAATTATCATCAATTGAAAATCATAAAAAACCCGAAATGGTTTGTTTCATATATACATATATAAATACGTATATACATATATATAGTTTAAACAACACAAAACAAGGTTAACCCTTACCCAAATAAAATCGGATTCTTTGAACCTTTACTCTAGAATTTGGTTTCTTTTTTTTTGTTTTGACATAACAGAAAAGCTTAGGTATTTATGTATATATAACATATACATATATGTAAATACACATATACATAGTTATATATATACCGAAACAGATGAAACATTAAACATCAAGTGGAGATCTCCCTTCCTCGGTTCGATTATAAGAAGAGGGAAGGGGTGTGAAACGGTTCAAGAGGTCTTGTATATACATATATATCCATACATATTTATATAAAAAGTGTATACACATTTATATAACTAAAGAAAAAGAAGGGAAACGACACAAAAGTGTTTCCTTTACTCCGGTCTTGGGACTCCACACAGAAGGGATAAAAAAAACGATCCTCAAAGCCATGCATACAGGTGTTAACAAAGTGTATATACATATAGGATTATATATAAACATATATATGAATATGTATATTCCGAAGCTGAAAAAAAAGGAAGCAACACTTTCCCCTTACCTCTGTTCGACTCACAAAACATGATAGGTGAAAGCAGGTATAAAGGACTTCTTTACGGCCTTGCATACATATATAAGTATTTATATAAACATATACATATATAAACCGTAAATAAAAAGGATGCGACGAATTGAATAAGATCATAATAAACAATGGATTCCCCTTACTTTAGCTCGACGAGGAGGAGGAGAGATGACGTAGCAGCGAAGCCGAGCCGGTGGTCGGAGAGATCGTGAGAGCTCGGGTGCGCGACCTTCGGCTTCGGTGCAACAGGGAGTCTTAAAAAAAAGAAAGCAGAAGAGGAAGTCTTCGGGCGAGGAGAGGAGATGATGGAGCCGAGGCCGGTATTTAAGAGGCGGCGCCGACTTCGTGGAAGGAGGAGAGGGGGATGACTATTGTCGGCTTCGGGCGGAGGAAGCGAGGGTCTACGCTACTGGTTCTGCGGCGCGGCGAGGAAGAAGAAGAGCAGCGCGAGGGAGATGTGAAAAAAAACCAACGGCCTGGATTAAACATAGGTTGATCGGACGGCCCAAGCTCTCCGCGGTGTTTCAAACACGCGGCCCCTCCCGATTCTTTTTTTTTTAACGTTTATCTAAAAAAAACTGTTATTTTATTATTCTATTATTTTATTAAACCTGTTATGAAACCATTAATATAATCTTATTAATAAACTATTTTATCCTAAGTCAAGGGTTATTAATACCCCTATATATTAAACTATTAAACCCTTATTTTAAACATAATTTGTATTTTCATTTTTCTCTATTTCTTTTTTATCAAAACATATAAATACACATATATAAGTTTTATACATAAAATAAAAAGTGAACTCAAGTATATTAACATATATACTTATGATTTAAAAAGAACAATTACATTCGGATTATTTTGAAACAAAAAGAAAGTGTTTAATATTAATAAGTTTATCTCTAAATAGGTAGAATGTCAAAATTAATGCAACAAAATTATTAGGTTTTAGTAAGAACATAATTGTGTAGATTTAATTTATTATTGTTATATAAAGAAATTCATAAATTAATTTTGTAAAAAGGGTAAATATACATCATTAACAATTTTATGAGAAGTTAACCGTAAATATAATTCATAAAAAAAAAAATAGTTTTGTTGATAATTTTATAATAATTTAGATTTAATCAAATTTTAGGCCAACCAACCAAAACCATATATATATATATATATAAATTACAACTATATATATAAAAGAAAATACATAACACTTATCAATTATTTCAAAACTATACTTAATAAGTTTTATCACGTCGACAAAAACTGAATTTAAACATTATTTGGGTAACGGTTAAAAAAAACGAAACATTGGATACTTTGGGAAAACAACGGTTGAAAATATAGTCGTTTGAGGTCCAACGGTCAAAAACAAAACATTGGATATTTTGGGCAAGCAACGGTCGAAAATATAGCCGTTTGGGCTTCAACGGCCATATTAGGGTGCTTATAAAAAGAAAGGTTTGGTCTCGGGTGTCTCTTACCCCAAGCGACTGAAGGAGAAGCAAAGATGGTTCGTGTGATCCCCTTGGTGTTGAGCACGGTCGCGGTGGCTTCAGCAATCCTTACGTTTCTTATGATGGATGCTCGAAATCCCTACCGCATTTTCGGGCTCTTAGTAGTTTTAAGCAGTCTACCCATTATTGTAGTCGGGTTCTTGGTTGGAATTTTTGGTTAGTGAGTTTTCCTTGTAACCCGAAAATTGTAAGACCCTTCAGTGTTGAGTTCATGAAATAAAAGTTACATGTTTTTTTTATATTTTACATTCTGATTGTTTTAGAGAGAGAACTTTAAAAGCATAAAGAAGAAAAAGCCCAATTTTCATTCAAGAGGTTTGAAAACTTCGGGGTGTTACAATACATCCTATCTTTCAAAAATAAGGATGGATCAATGAATCTTTTCATTGATTATATGGAGCTAAAAAATCACAATAAAGAAAAAATATATTTTACCCCATATTGATGATCTTTTTAGTCAACTACTCAGAGCACAATAATTCTCAACGATTGAACTTAGATTCAGATATCATCTATTGGGGGTAAGAAGAGATGATATACCCAAGACATCTTTTGGAATAATATATCGATGTAATGAGTTTTTATTGATGAAATTCAGAATTAAAAATTAAGATACTATCATTATAGATTTGATGAATAGAGTATTTATATATTACCTTGAAAAATTCATTGTAATATTTATTATTCAAATTATCATATATTCAAAGAGAAAGGAAGAACATGAATAGCATTTGAGAATTGGGATAAAGATCATATGAAAGCATAAATAATATTCCAAGTTTATTAAGTGTGAAATTTCATTTCAAAAGTTATCCTTATTATGTCATGTTATCATATGTGAGACTATATCAATGAACACATCAAGGACATACATAGTTTAAAAATATATAAGTCCAAAAAAAATTTAGATATATGTTGATTTCATCAATTATATGGATATTATCTCTATTTTATGAGATACATATCAGGATTATCCAATCCAAAAAATTCAAATTTTCCTAAAAGGGAGTGATGTTATTATGGAAAGTGGAATGTGAGGATAATTTTATGGGGATTAAGATGATATTGGTCACTGCACATATACATATACTACCCTGTAGTGGAGAAGGGTCTTTGATATACAATGACACTTCCATGAAGGGTTTTTAATGTTTTTTTATGCATAATAAGATTTTAATTGCTTCTTTATCATGTCAATTAATGACTCATTAGTAAAAATACCTAACACATGCTCAAGACTTGGTGGTAGTAGTCTTTGTGATAAAAATTTAGTATCATCAACTCTACAAGGATTAATGTGATATTAATAGGAAACATAAGTGAAAATATTATTTATTAAAACAAAAATAAATTGAACATGATTTAATGGATATGGTTATAAATAATAAAGGTCTATGATTTCTAAATATATTACCTCCATGGGAAGGAAAAATGTTTGTTGATGACTTGAGAAAAAATATCAGTCTATATTATCCATGATGATGATTGAAAAAGAATAAACACTCATTGATTTTTGGTTTATTATCCTCTAAATAAAAACGTGGAGGAGATAAATCCAATCTTATAAAATTACTTATCAACCTTCCATTCATGTGAAGATCAACGATTCCTAGAAAAATGTTGTGTAGTTAAAGAAAAATGTTGTTAGATTTCTGATGTTCGATTATGATAAATATATTTTAATAAGGTTTCGAATCTGTATATTTTTCCCATCAATACTATAACTGATGATGTAAATTTTCAGATTATTCTCCTAGCTCATCCATATCTTTCTATCCTAGTCTCATAGAGTTTTTTAGATAAATAAATAAAAAACTACTGAGATAATATGAAAGATGAAATTTTTGAATACACATCTCATTTCATGGTATGGTAGCAAGTTATGGCTGAAAGAAAAATGTATAAGGGTTAATTGAAACCATTACCCATACCAGTATGGAAATAGAAAATGTTTTCATATATTTTTATGTGTTAAGACTTAAAACATATAAATTCAATAACTCCACTCATGTTGTAGTTGACTTCCTTAAAAATTTATCATGTTTTTTAAATATTACAGAAGATTCATCTCTTGACTAATACTATAAGATATATATAATACAAGTGGGAAGGCTTTTGGGGGTTACACTCCCTATTGTTTCTAATCAAAATCTGAGGTTTAAACTGAGGATCTGGAATATCCTTCAAAAGTAAATGGAGTCTGAGTTGAGTTTCAACACCACTTATCACCATAAGACATATATTTAGTCTAGGAGGATAATATAAAGTCTATAGTATATGATGTGGTATTATTTAATATAATTACATTTATTTTGGGATCAACACATCTCCATAGTAGAGTTATAATATAACAATAATTTCCATTTTTCATTTAGGTGGAACCATATAAGACTCTGTATAGAAAGATATGTAGGTGACCAATGTAGTGAGATGCATTTTGAAAGAGTATGATGATAGGGAAAACCCTTCTTCAATAAATGACATTATAGGTTCAATATGTTAATTAGTATTATAAAGTAACAAAAATTATGTAGAAGATATATTTGGATAATAATTTATGAGATCTATAGATTAAATTTAGACAAGGTGTTCTATTTTATATCTCCATGTAAGAGATATATGACATTTGGTAAGAAACCAATGTTTATTCCATGGTACATTGGTCTCTTTGAGATCATTAATAGTATCAGGGTTATAGATTTCATCTTAATTCTCTCTCCTGATCCATCCTTAGTACATTATATGTTCCTTATATCTATTTTGATGGATTATATTCTAGACCATTCACATATACTAAACTTAGATTCCATGAAACTAGATCATGATCTATTATTCGTAAATAACCATTAGGGATATTGGATTGGAGAAATAAAGTATTAAAGAATAAGACCACTTGTTTGGTCAATGTTCTATGGATGAATCAAAGTTTGAATAAGCTAGATGGGAACTAAATATTATAATGTTGAAGAGTACCCTCACATGTTTCCTTCCTATTAGTAAAATTTTTTAGGAAAAAATTCTTTTTATGAGGGTTAGAATGTAACAATATACAATTTAATTAAATACCTTTCCTTAAATAAATATCTTGGTGAGTGTATTTTCTAACAAAGAATTCCAAAATAAATTGAAATCCATGATAAAAAAATAAAATTATTAAATATGAATGATATAATATGGTTGTTAATTTTTTTGTATCAATGGAAGCAATCACCCAATTAAAATTATATTAAAAGATATATTAATATAAGATTCATTTCTTTAAAATAAATTTCCATTAATGCGTTTTAATATTTTATATTAATTATTTAAGATAATGAAAAAATAGGTTTTTTATTAATTTGAATGATATATACCTTTTTTATTTGATAATAAATAAATTTATGTCATGAAAATTGATATTTTTAAAACCATGTATTTCACATAGGTTTTAACCTTGGAAACACACTTTTCCTAAAAAAAATTATAAGATATGTGAATTTTTTATAAAATTAATTATTCATTCAATCATAAATTATAACAGATAATACGATTTTAAAAGTTAAAATCAAAAGGATAAAATTATTTACAAATAAAATTTTAATTTTGACCATGAAAATTAATTACATTGGTTGAAAATTAACTACCTTTCTAACATGAAAATGGTAAAAATTAATTTACAATGATTAAATGACCCAAAAAATGTTAAATAAATGTTTTTAAATGGATATATGTAGTTTTTATTGTCCAAACCATTCCAATAATTCATATTTTCCCATTTTTTATCCTTTTATAGATTAATATTAACTTTTAATTATTGAGAATGTAAATGGGGCTTCCAAAATCTCTCTCCACTTAACTTATAAAAGGGAATCCTTCCACCACACCATGTTAAACCATTACATTAACATTTATTTATAAAACTCTTCCATTTTTATCTCATAGAACCCACTTCCACATCCTCAAGCATCTGATCACCATTATTTTACCTAATAACTTATTTCTAATGATATTTCTAATAGAAAACATATGCTATTGACATAATTATTACATCTACTAAAATATTGTCTTATTAATATTCATCTACAAAACCTTGTCTAAAACCAATAATATATTTAAGTAAGTATAATTAATATAATAATATGTTATTATATTAAAGTAATAATCTTTATTTGTTTAATTCCATCCACTATGAAAAATAAATGAACATTGATTGTGTCTATGTGCGGACTACCACCACCACGAATCAACATCCTTCAATTTTTTATTCACCATATCTAAAAGATGGTTTTAATGATCATAATAATTAAAAATCTGAAATATATAATTTAATTATGTATTTAATATGTAAATTTATTTTTAACCTTTAAAACCAATCATTTTATTGGAAAATATAGTGTTAATTGTGGTTATGTTTAGTCTACCACCTCCACAAAGTAACATTTTTTGTTTTTCATAAATTATTTTTATTCTTTGTAAAATACATTACAAATAAAATTAACCACCTTAATAACAAATAAATAATATCAATGTAATTTTTAATAATCATATTATTACAAAATTATTCCATAATCACACGTATCTATTAAATTATGTTATGTTCTTATTAGGTTTGTTTAAGAACCAACATGGACAATGATAAAAATAATTTCATCAATAAAAATGAGAAATTAATTAATTATAATATATTATAAAATTACAAAAATGAATATTTCATCTTTTTTGTAGGTAAAGTAAATGCTTAACTCATTAAATAATATCTTAATGTTCTATCATTAAAAATCACAAAAACAAGCTCATCGTCAATTTCCTCATTAATGATCATAACCAGAACTCCCATAGAGTAAAATTGAAACAATGTAAATAAATAAAAGCATAAATTACACTACCTTGTATGATCTAGTAATTAGGAACTATTATGGAATAATAAACAATAACTCCATGATTACAAAACTTGTCCAAAAGGATCAAGATTACTCACATCCAAAATAGAAATTCGATACGAACTAACTAACATATATTTATATAATAATTATAAATTATTTTTATAAAATGGTATGGATATGAAATTTTTTCTAAAATAGGTAATTATGATAGATATTTTTATTACATTGGAGGTTAAATCACTTTTATAGAAATCATGATAAATGTTATTGTATTTGGTCACTCAATCATATTTCTTTGAGTTATATCATTTTTTCTTGAACTTATTTCATTTATGTTCATGTAATTCAATGAGTGTAGACTTTAAATAATTTTCTCTATTATATTTTTATGTAAAAGAGTTATTAGTTCAACTACACTTCCTTGAAGTGTTTTATTTTCTCATTTTCTTAATAAAAGAAAAAATACTTTTTTTAAAAGAGATTAATGACTATAACTTTTATATCAATGACTAAAAATGGTTTAAAAAACTTTTTTGTGATTTTGTTTTAAGATTACTCTATATCACCAAAAATATCAATATCCAATGGGGTTATGTTTCAAGTTCCAAAATTTATTTTTCTACTATTATGTAATTATTTTTTTGGTGATCATGTTTCAATGTCAATTGATTTAATTCAAATTTTTATACAATTGATAATTATTATGAAACCAACTTATATTTCAAAGGATTCATTATGTTATAAAATGTGAATGATTTTCGATTAAATGATTTATGAATACCCTCTTTTATTTATGTTCTTTATTTATTAAAAGTAAATTATTTTCATTTATATGTTTTGTGAAACCCATTTTATTTACATGTTTTGTATAGAATTTCATAAGTGAATGATTTTTTAAGTAGAACTCATAAGTATGGAAGATTATTGGTGGGATTCTATATCAACATCCTAGTTATTGTAAAAAAATTATCTATTATGAGATATATATGGGTGGACCCAGTATAGTTATTCACTATCATGGGTGAAATTTTGTAAATCTAGAAGGTTATGTACATGAGATAAAATTTAATTATCTCTCAATAAGTGATACAAATGTGTGACTCCTGAATGTAATGTTTTCTTATGCTAATTTTTGGTCCATAGTTAAAATACTTAATACATTATGATATTATACTCTCATGATTCTTGGTATAAATTAAATGTTCAAATCCTTGTTATGGAAAGTATGTTTCCTAATTTATCTTTTGTGGTTTTATGTTCTAATTCCATATCCTTTAAAACTCTATTACATTTTATTATTATCGCTCGTGATGGTAAGATACTTCTATTATTCTCATATCTTATTCTTATACTTATAAATTTTTCCTTGGTAAAATTTATATTAAACTCTTACTAATCATTTTAGATGACCCCTTTATTATGTATTTATTCCCAGGGTAATGATTAAGGGTTTTACTAATTAGAAATTTATAAAACTCTGGTGTACTAAAATTAAAAAATAAACTGATTATGTACCTAGACTATAAATACACAAAAGTAATCATGCCCTAGGATTTTTTTATTATAATTTATTAAATTTAATGACTAAATCATTTAAAATATATAAAATAAATGAATATTTATATTGGGTCATTATATATGTGAACCCATCACATATATTCTATGATGACTCGTCACTCATGGACAAACCCATACCCTGACATACATCTTATCATTCAATCATACTCATTTATGATTTCCCAAAATATTATCCCAATCACAAAACTATATCATACTGAGAGGATAAACAATATTATCTCACCTAATATGGTTTCTACTAGGGTTTTATAGACACATTCTTATCGCTTCTCACAAGTACTAAGCCATTCCAAATTTACACCATTGACCTTCTAGTTCTGAGGTTACACTTGAAATTGAAACTAATAGTCTACATATACTAACCCTATATGTTGTCAATATGGAACTGGGGAAATTAATAGGGTCCCCTTGATCACACCATACTGTGGAGCCCTATATGGATTCCTTTATCTCATCCTTATCACTCGAACCAATATTATCTCTTAGAGGGAATAATATCATATAAAATCACCAGGATTTTATCACAACCACACTGACCTAAAAGGTAATTTTTTACTTGTTCCCAACCAAATATATGATATAAAACCCATCTCTATCTCATGTTATAGGTGGTTCAATCTTATATCTCCGGACCTCTCCATTATCATACCCAATTTATACCCACACGGTTACTCTTAGGGATAAAACCTCACACAAATATCTAATCAACTAGTGATTATTCAATATTTCATCTCAAGGCGTATATAGTAATATATTTAGGAAACCCAATCTCATTACATCACTCACCCATCCTCGTGGGAACTAAGTGAAATATATACTTATCACATGCCATAATTATCATTCCCATCTCATTGGAAAAACTCTAGGGTCCATATATTTCAAGGCATGTACATATAAACAGGCCCTCAACTGGTGATGGTCTATGTGCCAATCTAATATTTAAGGGTCCACCATGGCCATTTTCACTTCATATATCCCTTTAATTTTAAATTAGTAAAATAATTTGTTTAAATTAATTGCCTGATCTCCCGCAGTGGAGAGTCTATATATCACATGCCATGTCAAGTGTATAAACTAAGGGACATTCTCAAGGTACCACCTACCTCATTTGAAGTTATTTACTTTGAAAAAACTAAACACTCTTACACATGATCATCGAATCCTTATATCACCTCTAAAAATCTTTATTGATCCATGATTTCAAGTACAAATTTTTTAAAAAAAATTTATAATTAATTTTTTGATTTTATTTAAATATGGATAAATAATAAAAAAATCACTAAGAAATATCCAATTATGAAAATTTCAATAAATGGTGTGTGTCCCAGTCTTGAAATTCATTTGGACCTAAGATGCATAAAATACCCAATTTACTCACCCAATTAAATGGTTTATTTCACCTAAATTCATTAAAGAACTTAAAAAAACAAAGAGGGTGATATACCTAAACTGAAACATTGAGAAACAATATATGTTAATCCTCCTAAGATGTTTTCCAACCACATTAAGAAAAATCCCAATCATATAGATTTATTTCCACTATAATATGGTGGAAATATTAACAATATTTATATGACAAATCATAATAATATCGGTAGATAGAAAACAGAATAATAATTGTAAAGAAAAGATAGGATCTTATCATGAATCAATATATAATACCCAATAAAGTAATTTGATCCAAGGAGACATAAATTATAAATATGATAAGGTGAGGACCACTGGTTTGGGTTCATGTGATGAAGGATGATAAAGGACAAAGGATTAAAACCCCAAGGTAGAAATTTCTTATTTATCGTTTTTTATAAATTATAGGCATTCACAAAGTTAACACACTGTTTCTCAGATTATTCATTAATCATGTAGTTTACACTACCTTGATCCCAACTATCTCATGTGGATTGAAAAAATAGTTTACTAAAATATGTTACTTCATCTGAGATATTTTATAAATTTTAACAATTATCCATGCACAATTCCTTGTAAAAATTTTCATGTTTTTCACCAACACCCCCCATAAATATCAATATAAGTGAAGTGCCCAGATCAGTGTGAATCACTGAGAGGTGGAGGGGGTGAATCAGTGATCCCTTAAAACTTTTTACTAATTGATTCTTATCAATTAAACCTCTATGGATGGTTAAAGCCTCGATCCACTCTTCTTGTATCTCTCAACCTTTCCCGGATAATGCAGTAATGAAAAGGCACAGGACACAAGGATTTACAAGGTTCGGCACCAAAGGCCTACATCCTTGCCATGCTCTCCCAGCATGGATTCTCCCATTATAACTTGTTAGAATTACAATGGTCGATACAGAGTCCCACTGTATCTCTCATGAGTCCCACAGGAGGGTCTTTATACTGCTTCACACAGTGTTACCAGAGTCCCACTGGCCTGCTCCAGAATCCCACTGAAGACTTCTTCTCCCTGAGTCCCACAGGGTCTTCTCCTGGCTCCTCGAGTCGCACGAGTAGCTCTTCTTCACTTTAAGTTCTTCAAGTAACTTCAGCTGCCTGGGATAAAGGCTGCTGGCCTTGCTCTTCTCTTCTGATCACTTGTGGTTGATCAGGGCTTCTCGTCTAGATCAGGCTTTATCTCCTTCTTCTGGATGACCTGGCTTATCTCTTCAACTACTGAATGCTCAGACAACTGATATCTCTAACTTCAGTCTGGTCCAGTCTCAGTTCACTTCAACTTCATGCACTGAATGCATGGCAACTCTGAATCCTCATGCACTGACTGCATGGCCTTCTCAAATCTCTTCAAGAACTCCTGGTCTTGGACTCCTCAAATGCACACCACTGATTTGGCTCTGTTCACGTGTGCACGTGCATGCATGCATGCATGCACTTCCCTCTTTCCTCTTCTTGATGCAGTAGACCCTTAGAGGGTGTAATTCTTTTCATCACACACCTACTCACTTGAACTTCACACTTTGTTCAATGTGTTTACACACTTAAATGTGTGTTATACTTTGTGTGAGTCCTCTTCTTCTTCTTCTAGGTGAACACACTTTTAGTGCACACACTAGGCTCGGCCAACTTGTCTCTTTGCACACACTTGTTTCATTTTGCACACACTTGAAACCTGGCCTTCACACTTCACACACACCGCCACGGCCCCTTCATTGTTCTTGTTTGCACCTACACCCAAAGGGTGTGTTCTTCAATTTGCACACACAAGGTTCTCCACTTTTCACACAACTAGGTGTGGTCTTTGGCCTTATTCAATTACACACACTTGGCTACGGCCTAATCCACTTGCACACACTTCCTCTCGTCCTTTTTCACTTCACACACAATGTGTGGTCTTCTTAGCACTTGGCACACACTTAAATGGCCATAGGGTGTTCTTGTTCTTCAAAATGTGCACCCACATAAGGCAACGGCCTTCACTTGTTATTTTGCACAACCACCAAAGGCTGCGGCCTTCACTCCACTAAGCACACACAAGGCAAACAAGCCTCGGGTCCTCTTCTCTTTTACTTTGCACACACAAGTGGCAAAGCCAATACCGCGCAAGGATGATACTGCTTTGGGTCGTCCAAGGGTATCACCCGCGGGCTTCAATCAAGGGCGCGCAAGGGGTGCGGCCTCTTCTTCTTCAACAGCCGCACAAGCCTCGGGTGCAAGGCATCTCAGCCGCGGGGGCTTCTGTCGCACAGGGTATGGAAACCACGGGCGCGCAAGCCACGGGTGTAAAGTACAACACCACGGGCTGCCTCAGTCGCGCAAGCCTCCGGGTGCGCAAGTGCTATCGCGTAGGGGGCCGCGGTGCGCAGAGGGAGCGCGCAAGGTTGCGCAAGCTCCTCTCCTTCCTGTCGCGCAAAGAATTAGCGCGCAGGGGACTCCTTCGGGCCAAGAATGGCACCGAGGACTTCAGCCGCGCAAATATATTGCACGGGGCTTCTTTCTTCGTGAGGCACAAAGGCTTCTCACGGGTCTTCAAAACTTCAGCGCATCAGCAAGCATTCTCGAGGGATCGGCCTCATTTATATAGGCAGAGGAGAGGCGGTTCATCCGCGTGATAAATCTCAAAATCCCGAGATCTTCGGATCTTTAAAAACATTTCCAAATCATGATTTTTATCCTCTGTTTCACGCGGGATCTTTTATTTCCTCTTCTCCTCGTGCATGCGATTTATAACGCATGCACGGCCTTCGCCTCTTCTATCCCATGCATGCAAAGCCTCTGTTTAAACCCAATCCATGCAAAGGCACGAACCCATGAAGCCTCGGCAACTTCGTTTGCCTCAGCATTGCTTCGAATTCTCCTCTCATCGCATGCATGCATATTTTAATGCATGGTTGTGTTCAGTGTGGCCAGACGATCACAATGGAGGTCTTAGATCCTTCAGAGGTGGCCGGGAACTCGAAAACCGGCTTCAGGTTGCCTCTGGTTTGAGCGGAGCTCGCGGGAAGGCGCGGGGAGACCTCTGCCGAGCTCGGGGAAGAGGACGAGGCGGGAGCCGTCGGATCGGGCATTTGAGATATATCGGACGGCCGGATTAAATCGGGGGCGCGGCGGATTAGATGAGCGGCGCCGATCATCCGCGAGATCAGATGAGCGGCTGGGATTCATTCCTGGTGAAAAAAGCGCATCCCACATCGAATCCTTCAGCGGTTTTCACGCGGCTTATTACTCAGCCGCTCCCTTCAACTCGCCAGTTGAACTTCTCCCCTCCCGGTGCCGCCCCGCACCGGGTTCTCTCTGCGGGCGCGCACTGCGCCCACTCACTGCTCCTGCGGGCACGCTTCTAGTGCCCACTCTGCATCCTCCAGGCGTGCTACTGGCGCCCAGGCTGCGCAGGCTTGACTCCCTGCGTGGCCCGGGGCTTACACACGGCCCCGGCCTCTCTTGGGCTGGCCCCATGGGATCCCCTTGGGCGTGGTGACCTGGTTCCCACATGTGCCTTGGGTTGAACCCTTAAGGCTGGCCCTTGAGGTTGGCATATTTTTTGGCTAAGTCTTGAATAAGACTTTGTCAAAAAACAAAGTCCTCCATGAAATCAAGCCATATCAAGTACCAAATGCCAAGCCACTTCAAGCCTTTCTTCTTCCCATCTCTATTTCTTAAGAATTCCTTAATCCTCCTCAACATATAATCTTCACTTAGTATATGGAATTCAAAAGGTTTCTTCTTAATCTTCTTAAGAATTCCTCCATTTCTTCTCCTCACATGATCTTTACTTAGGATATGGAATTCAAAAGGTTCACCATCAACCGAAGCTCCTGAATCAAATAGAGTCTTCAATGTTCTTCATTGATCCAATCAGAGATCAAGTTGGATCAACTTCTAATTCACATGCACTAAGTGATAGTGCATGGACTTCTTCAGCTCACTTCATCCACTTAGGACTTGTGGATGGATCTTCTTCAACTCCCCATGCATTGTCACTACAATGCATGGTCTCCTATCATTGTTGTGACTTTGTATCATCAGGATACAAGTTCTATGAACTTAAAGAGCAGCTCGGCAATCATCAGATGTAACTAGAGAATGTTTCAACCACATCTCCTATGCCACTTAGTGAATCTCCTAAGTGACATGCATCTTAGTACTATGGCCATTCTCCTTCACCACCAACACCATCACAACCTTTGTCATTCACATCTTGACATTCCCTGACTTCCATTCATTCCAAGACAACTTCATGCCTCATTGACAACAAATGCAACACAATGCACTTCAATCTCCCCCTTTGTATTTGTTGTCAATACACTCCTTCAGCACATATGAATGGGTCAATATATGTGTGCCAATATTTTCTCCCCCTTATTGGCAATCAAATGCAAAGGTGTGGTGTGGTTCACTTTCAAAAATCACTTCCTCCCTTTGAATAGTATACTCTTGAAAAACACTAAGAGAGGGATGATGCCACATGTTCTTCTTTAGCAACGAACCTTTTAGTAAATCAACTCTAAGTCTACTTGGGCTAACCCGGTGTAGAAAACAAGAGTGATATGACCAAGGAATTCAAAGCTGTCCATAATTCTCTACACATGTGAGATCATGCTTAGGGGTTTGAAATTTTTCAGATATAACAATGAATTGCTAAAACCTGCACATACTTCACCAAACACATTAGAAAGTTCAGTGCAAAGATAAAGCTCCCCCTTTCATTCATTTGTCTTTAATCAATACTCCCCCTTAATTGTCATGATGAACACAATTAAGAAACATGGGATGAAAGTATGATTGGAATACCTTCACTTTTCTCAAGATGGTATTAATCTAAGAATCCCATCTTCTTTAGATTGGCTCCCCCTCAAGGGGTGCACTCCATTCTTTCCAAACCATCCTCCAGTTGAGAATGATCATCATCTTCAATTCCCTGTAATGTCAGCACATTTAAATATCAATAGTATAAGGGAATAAGATGGAACCTCCTTGGTTCATCAACGTGAACAACAAGGTTGAGAAGATTCTCTCAACCGAGATGCCCCATTTTCACCATTCTTCACACTTGCACATTTGATCTTCAATGATGTTTGTGCTGGTGTGGATCTCAATACATCTTCATGTGAAATCTTTTGTTTCCTTTTTGCCTTAGCAATTGCCAGAACTTCATCTTCAGCTCTCTGCAGATCTTTGGCAAGTTGCAACTGATTTGGCCATATGACTAGTGAGTCACTTGGGAGTGTGGCCTCAGTTATTGATATTCCACATGGTTCTTTTGATTCTTTTAAGCTACCTTTCTTAGGCAACTTATTTTCAACCAATCCCTTCTGCTTCTTCTGGATTGATTGTCTGTTTGAGTTCAGTCTGCTTCTATTTAGTTTCATGGCTTCTTTACAAAGGTCCGTGATGTGTCCTTTCTTTCCACAGTAGAAGCATTTCTTGGTGGCCCTTCTGGATGCATCACCCTTCATGGATTTAGACTCCAAGGACTTCTTTTCCTCTTTCAAAACCTTCTTGGGAGCATTTTCAACTTTCCTCTTGCTTCCCAAGGAATCTCTCTTAGCCAGGTTCTGTGATCTTTTCTTCTTTTGAGATCTGGATACAGTTGGAGATTGACATGTATCTTTTTGACCACTTTTGAAATCATCCCAGATGTTGTCAAGTAATCCAAATCTATTTGCAGTAAACAGATGTCTCTGGACCTGTGGATGCTGCTTCTCTTCTTCTGGCTTGCTCCCCCTAGGCATGGGCTTCCTCTGTGCTTTGGCATTCAGTGGATTGTACCAACAATTCTTTGCACAATGCCCATACTTGTTACAACACCAACACTGACCCACAAATCTTGATCTCTTCAGTCCTTCTGATTGTTGGGTACTCTTCTTGACTTGCTGTGTTGTTTTAGGAGAGCATTCTTTCTTCACTGTCTTCATCCATACTTGTTTGGATTCATTCTTCCATCCTGCACTTTTAGTAGAAACACTTTTAGAAGCATGAGTACAAGATGGTATGGATGGTACCTTCTTTTTAGAAGATGTTGCCCTTTTATTAGAGGATGTCTTTCTTTTAGAATCATCCTTCTCAAAGCTCACTTGAGTGGAAACATTTCTTCTTCTAGCTGTCTGGGAGGCTTGGGCTTTGGGTGATTGCTGATTTGTCAATATCACCTCTAGTTCTAAGCATTTCATGTTAAGGGAGTTCTTCTCATCCTCAATAATTCTTAGCCTTCCTTCCCATTTCTCTTCCAGCTGCTTTATCTGGTCCTCATGCACCTTCTTCAATTCTTGGAATGAATTGTCCAGCTCCTTCACCATTTTGACTTTGTCTTTGAGTTGAGAATCTCTGACATTCATTGACACTTTGTGCAACTTCTCCAGTGCATGAAACACATCTTTGATTATTACTTTAAATAATTCTTTCTCAGAAAGGCTTCTCAGCAATTCTTCAGCTGTGTCTTCATATCTTTCATTGCAAAGGGAAACAGTTTCATCTTTGGCCTTCACCAGCTTTCTGAGAGTGTTGGTTATGCCAACCCTTTTTGCCAATTGATCTTCCAGAGAATTGGCTTCATCTTCTAGCTGTAATTTTTCTTCTTGAAGATCAAGGAGGCCTGTAGCTATACACATTGCAACTTCCTTGGGGACTCTCTTCTGAAGATATTTGATTGCATTTAGAAGATCATTGTTTCTTCCATCTTCATCACAACTAGAGCAGGCTTCATCAGAAGAATGATAAAAGGAATTGTCATCTGATGTGACTTTCACATTTCTTTCCATAGAAGGAGTTTCTCTGATTGCAGCAACCTTCTTCCTCATCTTCTTTGCCTGTTTCTTCATTCTGTTTTTCAGAGTCCTGGCAGATATCTCCATTTGAGGGTGTTCTTTCATTTCCTCAAATTTGCACTCCATATAGACTCCCTTGGATCTTTTAGAGGCAACCTCCCTCTGATACCAATTGAAGTGCCCAGATCAGTGTGAATCACTGAGAGGGGGAGGGGGTGAATCAGTGATCCCTTAAAACTTTTTACTAATTGATTCTTATCAATTAAACCTCTATGGCTGGTTAAAGCCTCGATCCACTCTTCTTGTATCTCTCAACCTTTCCCGGATAATGCAGTAATGAAAAGGCAAAGGACACAAGGATTTACAAGGTTCGGAACCAAAGGCCTATATCCTTGCCATGCTCTCCCAGCATGGATTCTCCCATTATAACTTGTTAGAATTACAATGGTCGATAAAGAGTCCCACTGTATCTCTCCTGAGTCCCACAGGAGGGTCTTTATACTGCTTCACACAGTGTTACCAGAGTCCCACTGGCCTGCTCCAGAATCCCACTGAAGACTTCTTCTCCCTGAGTCCCACAGGGTCTTCTCCTGGCTCCTCGAGTCGCACGAGTAGCTCTTCTTCACTTTAAGTTCTTCAAGTAACTTCAGTAGCCTGGGATAAAGGCTGCTGGCCTTGCTCTTCTCTTCTGATCACTTGTGGTTGATCAGGGCTTCTCGTCTAGCTCAGGCTTTATCTCCTTCTTCTGGATGACCTAGCTTCTCTCTTCAACTACTGAATGCTCAGACAACTGATATCTCTAACTTCAGTCTGGTCCAGTCTCAGTTCACTTCAACTTCATGCACTGAATGCATGGCAACTCTGAATCCTCATGCACTGACTGCATGGCCTTCTCAAATCTCTTCAAGAACTCCTGGTCTTGGACTCCTCAAATGCACACCACTGATTTGGCTCTGTTCACGTGTGCACGTGCATGCATGCATGCATGCACTTCCCTCTTTCCTCTTCTTGATGCAGTAGACCCTTAGAGGGTGTAATTCTTTTCATCACACACCTACTCACTTGAACTTCACACTTTGTTCAATTTGTTTACACACTTAAATGTGTGTTATACTTTGTGTGAGTCCTCTTCTTCTTCTTCTAGGTGAACACACTTTTAGTGCACACACTAGGCTCGGCCAACTTGTCTCTTTGCACACACTTGTTTCATTTTGCACACACTTGAAACTTGGCCTTCACACTTCACACACACCGCCACGGCCCCTTCATTGTTCTTGTTTGCACCTACACCCAAAGGGTGTGTTCTTCAATTTGCACACACAAGGTTCTCCACTTTTCACACAACTAGGTGTGGTCTTTGGCCTTATTCAATTACACAGACTTGGATACGGCCTAATCCACTTGCACACACTTCCTCTCGGCCTTTTTCACTTCACAAACAATGTGTGGTCTTCTTAGCACTTGGCACACACTTAAATGGCCATAGGGTGTTCTTGTTCTTCAAAATGTGCACCCACATAAGGCAACGGCCTTCACTTATTATTTTGCACAACCACCAAAGGTTGTGGCCTTCACTCCACTAAGCACACACAAGGCAAACAATCCCCGGGTCCTCTTCTCTTTTACTTTGCACACACAAGAGGCAAAGCCAATACCGCGCAAGGATGCTACTGCTTTGGGTCGTGCAAGGGTATCACCCGCGGGCTTCAATCAAGGGCGCGCAAGGGGTGCGGCCTCTTCTTCTTCAACAGCCGCACAAGCCTCGGGTGCAAGGCGTCTCAGCCGCGGGGGCTTCTGTCGCACAGGGTATGGAAACCACGGGCGCGCAAGCCACGGGTGTAAAGTACAACACCACGGGCTGCCTCAGTCGCGCAAGCCTCCGGGTGCGCAAGTGCTACCGCGTAGGGGGCCGCGGTGCACAGAGGGAGCGCGCAAGGTTGCGCAAGCTCCTCTCCTTCCTGTCGCGCAAAGAATTAGCGCGCAGGGGACTCCTTCGGGCCAAGGATGGCACCGAGGACTTCAGCAGCGCAAATATATTGCACGGGGCTTCTTTCTTCGCGAGGCACAAAGGCTTCTCACGGGTCTTCAAAACTTCAGCGCATCAGCAAGCATTCTCGAGGGCTCGGCCTCATTTATATAGGCAGAGGAGAGGCGGTTCATCCGCGTGATAAATCTCAAAATCCTGAGATCTTCAGATCTTTAAAAACATTTCCAAATCGTGATTTTTATCCTCTGTTTCACGCGGGATCTTTTATTTTCTCTTCTCCTCGTGCATGCGATTTATAACGCATGCACGGCCTTCGCCTCTTCTATCCCATGCATGCAAAGCCTCTGTTTAAACACAATCCATGCAAAGGCACGAACCCATGAAGCCTCGGCAACTTCGTTTGCCTCGGCATTGCTTCGAATTCTCCTCTCATCGCATGCATGCATATTTTAATGCATGGTTGTGTTCAGTGTGGCCAGAAGATCACAATGGAGGTCTTAGATCCTTCAGAGGTGGCCGGGATCTCGAAAACCGGCTTCAGGTTGCCTCTGGTTCGAGCGGAGCTCACGGGAAGGCGCGGGGAGACCTCTGCCGAGCTCGGGGAAGAGGACGAGGCGGGAGCCGTCGGATCGGGCATTTGAGATATATCGGACGGCCGGATTAAATCGGGGGCGCGGCGGATTAGATGAGCGGCGCCGATCATCCGCGAGATCAGATGAGCGGCTGGGATTCATTCCTGGTGAAAAAAGCGCGTCCCACATCGAATCCTTCAGCGGTTTTCGCGAGGCTTATTACTCAGCCGCTCCCTTCAACTCGCCAGTTGAACTTCTCCCCTCCCGGTGCCGCCCCGCACCGGGTTCTCTCTGCGGGCGCGCTCTTCGCCCACTCACTACTCCTACGGGCGCGCTTCTAGCGCCCACTCTGCATCCTCCGGGCGCGCTACTGGCGCCCAGGCTGCGCAGGCTTGACTCCCTGCGTGGCCCGGGGCTTACACACGGCCCCGGCCTCTCTTGGGCTGGCCCCATGGGATCCCCTTGGGCGTGGTGACCTGGTTCCCACATGTGCCTTGGGTTGAACCCTTAAGGCTGGCCCTTGAGGTTGGCATATTTTTTGGCTAAGTCTTGAATAAGACTTTGTCAAAAAACAAAGTCCTCCATGAAATCAAGCCATATCAAGTACCAAATGCCAAGCCACTTCAAGCCTTTCTTCTTCCCATCTCTATTTCTTAAGAATTCCTTAATCCTCCTCAACATATAATCTTCACTTAGTATATGGAATTCAAAAGGTTTCTTCTTAATCTTCTTAAGAATTCCTCCATTTCTTCTCCTCACATGATCTTTACTTAGGATATGGAATTCAAAAGGTTCACCATCAACCGAAGCTCCTGAATCAAATAGAGTCTTCAATGTTCTTCATTGATCCAATCAGAGATCAAGTTGGATCAACTTCTAATTCACATGCACTAAGTGATAGTGCATGGACTTCTTCCGCTCACTTCATCCACTTAGGACTTGTGGATGGATCTTCTTCAACTCCCCATGCATTGTCACTACAATGCATGGTCTCCTATCATTGTTGTGACTTTGTATCATCAGGATACAAGTTCTATGAACTTAAAGAGCAGCTCGGCAATCGTCAGATGTAACTAGAGAATGTTTCAACCACATCTCCTATGCCACTTAGTGAATCTCCTAAGTGACATGCATCTTAGTACTATGGCCATTCTCCTTCACCACCAACACCATCACAACCTTTGTCATTCACATCTTGACATTCCCTGACTTCCATTCATTCCAAGACAACTTCATGCCTCATTGACAACAAATGCAACACAATGCACTTCAATAAGAGCCTTTATTAGGTGACCCATACATTTTTCCATAATAGTGTGGTGACCATGAATAAGGTTAAAACCCTTATAATATTATAAATTCAAATAAAAACATCTTTAATTCACTTAATAACCTAATTCCTCTCTCATTAATCATTCTATATCAAAAAAACATCTATTTGCGATGTTCCAATACTCATATTTACAATCTAAATTTCAATTATAAAAACAAACCATGCACTATAATTAAAATTTTGAATTCCATATGAAATTCATATCCCCCAAGACTTGAGGTTTACAGTCTCTACACCAAAACACTTCTAATCTCTGCTAATCCTTGGTAATATTTTTACCATTAATATCAACCTATACCTATCAATAAGTCCTAATAAACTAATCATTTTATATCATTGAATTTTTTATGGGCTTCCACCATGAAAATACAAACATGACTCACGCAATCCATGAAAACCCAAGATAATTTCTCACTAATATCTCCAACACTAAGACAATTCTCACCCTCGTACATTTATCCTAATAAAATAAGGTTTCATCAACTAATTCATCCATAGGATCATGATACTTCTCACCATAGTTCTCTACTCATAAAGGCTGATTTGGACCATGGTACTCACCACTATTTGAATTGTTATATAAACACACTTCTAATGTAATATTGACATTATTAGTGTGGTTTTCATCTCACTACACCCAATATTACACAAAAACATACATCAATCCTCCTTTATCTAACATTTACTATGAATTATTGGTCTCAACTTGTGATGAGTCATCCCATCACCTAACCGTAATTCCTATATCCTTGAAGGCATTATGATATTATCCACACACCCATACAAAATCTCAAACATAACACTCAGGGTAATTTCATGACTAGAACCTTGACCTACCAAATGTGTTGTTATACTCCAACCATGATAATGAGAATATCTCTAATACAAATCACCCATATATCACATGTAATACTACCATGATCCCGGTTCCAAAACATTAACTCCATCCAATAATGCATCAAATGGATTACTAGAATCATTGACGTACCTCAATAAAACACAGTCTACCCATTACCACATGTAATGACTCAACATGGTCAACCCACTTACAGCTGAGTACTGACATAAAAAAGAATATCTTTGAATTATTATCCCAAAAAGAATTTATGCCTCATTATTTATTTAAATTCAATTATTAACAATGGTCACACCCTCTATCATACTATGTTTAACTACATATTATATGGCTTCCCTTACTATTCTTCATCAGTTATACCACTAAAGCTTGTAGTATTACATGTGTGTCACTCCTCCCATGCCATAATCACCATCATTCCAACCCCTAAAACCATAAATTCATGAGAAATAAATTTATTATAGGTAAAACACCTCTTACACTAACAAAATATGTTTGAAATTATGCCATAAAATATTTCATCAAATATATTATTCACTAGAATATGATCATCGATACATGAACCAATGAGCACAGTGCATAACTAATGATCATACTACCCTGATCTCATTCAAATTTAATGGGTGTACACTCTTATAAAATCCATTCTCACAACCATACTAACACTCCCATGAGTCATATATCATTAAACATAGGATAATACACCTAAAAGTTCCCATGATTCTCTCACATATCAATCACTTCAAACAATAAGAATCCACAATGATCTCCTCCATAAATCCTAAGGAATTAATCTCATTTCAAGTCCTAACACATGATCACATTTAACATAGAAATCATCTCGTAACCAGAAATCATATATCCATGCATCCTCGTTTCCACCTAGAAACACATATAATATATATAGGGTTGAGAATCACATTGATCTGGCCCTTAAAATCCAACAGTGATACCCATGAACTCTTTGTTTTCCACATATCAAAATCATAAGTAATCTACATAACTATACCACATATATGATATCCCCACTTATAAATCAATTTCAAAAGAAATTCATTTATCCTCAATTATCATATCTAGGGAATTCAAAAGACTATGCCTCCCACTATCACTGAATACCTTCATATTTCAAAACTATCTTATCACAAGTAGTTAAACACAATACTACTCAATCACAACACTCTCCTCACCAATATCCTGAGATGTGTATCTAATTCAATTGGAACTCCCACCAAAACCATAAATCATATATCACATAAATCATAGCTCATTAGGTACGCCATTACACCCATTTCAAATATCACCCAATGAATCACATTCCCAGGCACCCAACCTAGGGTTTCGACATATATATACATATCAAGAAACACATTCCAAGTTATCCTCCCACCCATGGACATTGATCTTCATCAAGAACTCATATACAAGACGACCCCATCAATGAATAAGATTAATTCCTCACTAATATAACGGTATCTCCATAAGACAATAAATGTCGATTAAAATCA
This sequence comes from Viscum album, assembly GCA_963277665.1. Taxonomy (NCBI): domain Eukaryota; kingdom Viridiplantae; phylum Streptophyta; class Magnoliopsida; order Santalales; family Viscaceae; genus Viscum; species Viscum album. The sequence goes on from OY728133.1 coordinate 1,110,826,934, forward strand.
TAGTCATATAGTTTTGTTAAGAAAAATTTTACCAAAAAGATATATAATAAACCACAATGTATGTTTTTTGGAACATTAATTAAATGAATCTATTTTATTCCCAAAACTAGTATCATGGAATCAAGTTCCTATATATACCCATTGGGGCTCACCACACATCCCATACATAGATGGAATATATTTTCATCATCGTGGAACATCTGGATGTAAGATCTACATTTCCTTCCATCTAAAAATAATATTGTGATTCATTTGAGTAGAATATCGTAGATTAATTATGTATGAAAATTATTTGTAATTTATTTTTGCACAATAAATAATAATATATCATCATAAATGAAATAAATCAAAATAAAGAACTAAAATTCCATATGAATATTATATACCAAATTGGCTGGATATACGCATAACTCTTTCGAATGGTCAAAGAGAGAAACCCATAAATAAAAGTTTTGAATAAAAATTCATATGTGAATAAACTTATTAATCATAATATACAAATACAATTATAGTAATCCCATATCCCTAGTTACATAAACATACAATCAAAATTGGTATTCGTGACATTCAAATTTATGTTCAATCATAACATTTGAAACATCCCCCATTACCTTTAAATTATATCCTCAAATAGTATGAAAATTAAAAAGATTCTATGATACCACATTGTAATGCCCTGACTTGGTTTACAATATAATAACCATCCTGGTTCTCCATCTAACATCAAGCACACCACACCATATTCCCGAAACTGTTTAATAAAAGTGAGGGTCAAAGGTGATACCATGGGGAGATTATGGTCTCATATCAAATAAATATAAAAATATAAATAACCAAAAATATTACATAACAAAATAATTAAAATATATAGAATATGTAAACATCCATGCAATAAAATATGCAATACGGAAGGATTCAGTAATACATCCAAACTCATCACCCACTACATTAACCTCATAAATAGTATACATAAAGAAAAAAATTAAAAGTAATCACTATATGAATTTGTGAGACTCATCAGATCCCCACCTATAAATTCCAATTGAGAATCTTCATCTATATCATGAAATGTTGGACGTTTTCCCCACTTGACCATACAAACATTGTATATAATTGGGGACTGAAGTGTTGGGACTTCTCACATAGGGTGTGAGAATAATTTAGTGGGGAACCACTAATATTTTCCCTAATATAACTAGTAAATATAGTGTATACACATTTCATATGATTAGGATAAATAAATGCAGTGTGGAATAAAAATATTTTAAATCACTATCGATCCATTAGTTATAACATGACACTTCAGGTTGGCTAAACCTATTTTGTCCAGTTCTGGTGAGTCACTAATTAGGGAAACCCTTATCAAGAATCCATGGGAAGATTCCCGTACCCAAAAAAAACATATGATATGGAAACATGAGAAAAGAAGTACCCAAACCAGGAAAACATATCACATCAAACTCCATGGGAATACACTCCCTTCCCAAGAAAATATATCATATGGAAACTGACAAGAATACCTACACCCATCTCTAAAACACGTATCCAATCATATAAAAACATAAGGGAGACCCTCTCCCCTTTGAAATAAATATCATTATGAAACATAAGGGTATACCCATTTCTTTATGGTAAATCATATTACATCATCAAGATACTTAAGGTAATTCTTTCACCCTATCGAGAAACCAAGTATCATAATCTTCAAAGTCATGGTCATGACTGCAAACTGATATTAAATCATATATAATTTTTTATAAACATAGGGGTGCACCCACACCCTTCCAAGAAATCGGGTATCTTGCATCAGTGAATTATAACCTTACACTTAATATTTCCAAACATCATACATGAACATGTTGACCACGTTATTGAACAAAACACACATATCCTAATATTTCCTCTTAGAAATTCATACGAAAAAAACACTCAAATAATAAACTATACATATATGTGCATCCCATTATCAAAACATCTGCATAGGATAACTTCCTACAATATAAAATAAATTACACAACCATATCATGTTAAATCTATTTTCATCCTCATCTACTCCACATATACTTTTATTGAGTTCCACTAGTCCCATAATGTTTTCTACTCTCTGGTATTAACAAATTCTTAACTCAAACCATTTACATTCTGGTTCTATGGTGACACCTAAAATTGACATTTCTTGTCTCCTTGCCCAACCCATTTTTAGGGTTAACATTGAACTAGGGAACCTAGTATGTTCCGCTAGGTCCCACCATAAATAGATCACCCAACATGGGTTTCTCTATCTCATCCTTGACAATATAGAAAATCTCATCACTTATAGGGTATAACATCACCCATTATTTCCATGATCATAACAATTCATCAATAGTACCATAGGAAATGTTTTACATGCTCCATACTAGAGAGATAACATAAATATCATCTCCTTCCAAGGTCTAACATGGTCGGTACTCTGACAAAAAAAGTCCTTATAATCATACCCAAGGTATACCCACCCAGTTAATCACATATTTGTGTGGGAGGATTATAATGAACCAATGTTTTATAAATTAAATTCCTTTTTTAAATTAGTGAATGATTTATAAATATAACATGTTATAGACAACCCAATCACTACTTTGGTTATTTTGGCCAATTATAATTTTTTTAAAATTTAAAATACACCTAGGAATTATAATTGTAAATAATATAGTGGTTTTATAATAAGAAATAAGATTAATATATTAATGGTTATGTTAAAGTCCGTTAGACACATACAAATAATGTGATGGCCTCAGTCGGTAGGATCATACCACACAAACCCCATTTATCGAAGTGTTCAAGGGAGGTAACATCACTGGGATTTTTTGTTGACCAAGAATAGGTCGATATTCTATAATAAAATCATGATTCAAAATAATTTATAGGATAACTTCATGCTCATCGAGATCACATCCCAAACTATGTTCGCTAAACCAACCCTTGAAAATCAAACCATTGTACACCTTAACCTTAAGGAATTCATGGGTTTAATAAAGGTTTGTGTATCTATACCTTAATAGTATTAATTTTTATACATTCTATTTAATAAAATAATAATTATATTTAAAAAAATTAATTTAAATTTTTAAATGATTAAATAATGAGTATGATAAAAAACAAATTTTGATAGGATGAAACAGAACATATATTTTATGGAAATATATAGCTTCAATGAAAACACTATTTTTAGTTAATTTATGAATATTTTAAATAATTTATATTTTAATATAAATATTATTTTTTGAATCAAAAATTTGAAATTATCCAATAGTGAATTCCTCATAATTTTCTGATAAAGATGAATTTTTGGATAAAATTGAAATATTTTGTAAATATATGAAATTTATTTTGAAATTATAATGAACCAAATTGGTGTAACATATTCTATAAACAGTACCCACGAAAAAATATATATTAACCCTTTAAAATATTGTGTTTTTATGTAATTTATTAGTTTTAAAAACACTTAATGAATCCTCCAAATCCTATATTAAATTTTATGTTTTTAAAAAAAAGTATTTATAAACATGAATCAATTTTACATAAAAAGGGTAAATATTTTAATGTGTTTAGTTATTATCCTTATAAATAATTAAAAAAAAATCTTATCTAGAAGATACCATGGGAAAAAACTATGGGATGGTATGTTGTTTAGATAAATTTATCATATAGATTCTAAAACCTATGTTTGGAAATCAATAAAGTATTCTCCTATCTTTTCATATGAAAACCACCCAACCTCTCATTCCTCCTAACTCAAGACTCTGGAATCATGAATTTAATATAAAATTACATATATAGAGACATACCAAGGTACCCTCAGGCTCTTATGAATATCCTCATGTGCTTTTAGAACCCCCCTGATAAGGTAAGAGATCCTTTATTTTTCATATTTATTCAAAAACCTTATTCATTTCATGCCTTTTAATTTAAAATTTTTCATGTTGGGATGTGTTTTCACACATCAATATTACTTTAATTATAATTTCCTTGTAATTAGATACCCCTTTTTCTCTCATTCACTCCTTATATAAACCTTTATGTACATCCATTATGTTTTTAAAATTATCATGTGATTTCTCCATCATAAATATTTGTGTAATGAATACACATCTCCATTTCCACTCAATAGTATTATAATATTTATAATTATTCTTCATTTATTTAGTATTTACATTCATATAACCAAAACTATTTAATAATATGGTTAAATATGATTTAATAAATCTCAATGTTATATGATCTATGTGGCACACTTATTTAAGTACATAATATTAATGTGATGGTTGGGCTGAGAATAATAAAGCACTCTAATGCATTGGGTAATGTTTTTACTTCATGATATTCCTTTTATGGTGTATGGGAGGTTATCTTGAGAAAACTATGTTATGTTTCATTGTTTTTTGGCCTCAAATTATGTGAAAACTGGGTCCCGATGACATCATAGACACCCCTCCCTAACATGGTTATCGGGTCCTGGCCCACCAGGTACCATGAGTTTCCCTGCAGACATGTGGTCCCCACCCTGGGGCCCACCCACGTGCCCAAACAGATCATCTGACTAATGAAAGTCCCCATCAGCTAGCACATGTCCATTCTAATGTGCATTTTCCTCACTCACACACACCCTGGGTAACTTCCTAGAAGGACACCCATCCTGATCACTACTACATGACAAGAACGCATAACTTTGGTGTTCTAACTAGGTATTATTCTGAAAAGGAAGTTACATCTTATTGAAATGAGTCAAATCATTTAGTCATTTTACCTTTAATCATTCTGGGGTGATACATTCACCCCCCCTCCCAGGGAAAAATGTCCTTGTTGTGGTCCATGTATCTCAACCTAGGAAATTCACTACACTTAAGGCTGGCAACCACCTCTCATACCAAATGTAAAAACTGGGTCCCAATGACATCACAAACACCCCCTCCTTATCATGGTTTTCAGGTCCTTCCCACCAGATACCACTAGTTTCCCTGTAGACAAGTGTTCCCCACCCTGGGGCCCACCCACGTGCTCGAACGGGTCATCTGACTAATGACAGTCCCCACAATCCACCGCATGTCCTTTCTTGTGTGCTCTTTCCTCACTCACACACACCCTAGGTTACTTCCAAGAAGGACACCCATCCTAGTCACTACTCCAGGACAAGAACGTGTAACTGTGGATTTCAAATTAGTTATGATCCTGAAAAGGATGGTCAAACTTATTTAAATGAGTCATATCATTTAGTTATTTAACCCTTTGTCACTATGGGTTGTTACATTCACCCCCCCCCCCTCGGTACAGAAAAATGCCCTCGTTGTGGGACCTACATCTCAATCCAGGCAATGTACTACACTTAAGGCCGGGTTCCCTACATATCAACCGAGGTAGTGCACTACACTTAAGGTTCGGGTACCATCTCTGATACCAAATGTGACAATTACGTCCCAATGACATCACAAACACCCCGTCTTAACATGGATATTAGGTCTTGTCCTGAACGTACCACCAGTTTCCCCACAGACATGTGGTCCCCAACATGGCACCCACCCACATGCTCGAACAAGTCATTTGACTAATTACTGTCCCCACAAGCCAACACATGTCTTTTCCAGTGTGTGTTTTCCTCACTAACACACACCCTAGGTAACCTCCCATAATGTCACCCCTCCTGATCACTACTCTAGACCAGTCACACTTAACTATGGAGTTCTAATCAGGTAGTCTCCTGAAAAATAAAGGTGCACCTTTTTTATATGAGTCATATCATTTAGTCATTTATCTATTTATAATCCTAGGGTATTACAAATTATTTTTATGATATCATGTTTTATGTTGTATCCACATTCCTATATTTCCTTTAAGTTATCATGTTATATCATTGTTCAATATTATGATTATCATCCCTCCTATGTTACCTTAATATTTTTCTTGGAACACATTTAATTATTTTCTTTATTATATTTTTTATTTATTCCATTATTATGCTTTATCTATCCCCACTTTCTTATGTATATCCTCAGATAATCCCATGTTTTTCTATAATATCCATGGATTATATGGGAATATTTCAATGTTTTTAAATAATGACATTATACCCATGTTTTAGGATAATTTTTTATGTACCTAATTTACCAAACACATCAGGCCTCATGACCTTCTAGGGTTTTATTTTGTGTATGTTTTTATAATAAATCATGAAATAAATTGTATTAATGATACGGGTTGTCATCGTTGGTATCAATGAAAACTCTAGATATTTTTAGGCCTTTGTATTTAAAATCTATAGTAAAATTCTTATGGATAAGTCCAATCATAGGAAACATCTATTGATTATGTTAAATTATAAAGTATATGGTTTTTAAGAAAATTATTACATGCCTGTATACTAAAAGTTCATGTTGATCTAGAATAGTTGTAGCGACTTTTAATAACCCTAAAATAGTTGTACTTAGATGGAAATGATCATCACATGTTAAACAACAACGGGCCTTTCTACATGTCTAGTTTGATACTCCTTGGGGATATTCATTATTAAATTCACGATATCTTTATGAACCATTATGAAGGTAATAAAATTCATTTAATATTTTATATTAGGAAATATATAATAGATTACATATATTAAAACATAAAAATTCCTATTTTTTGGAATATATGTAATTTATGAGTTATAAAATCAATTTTCTTAGTTTACATTTAATTTAATTTATAGTTTAAAAATATCCATCTCTAATTTATCCTTTTTTTCATCAATGGTTGGTCATTGAAGAAACTGAGTGAATAAACAATTTTAGGGGTAATGTGATGACTGCCTGAATGGAATTCTTAACATAATGGGAGATAAAGAAAGACATATTTTTATTATGCCAAACTAGATGTAAATAATCATGATTAATAAATAGAATGTAGTTGACTTTACAAACACAACAAAAATGTATAGGATGGAATCATAGGGATTTTCATCTGATAAATGTGATAATGGAATGAAAATTCAATTTTTTATGTGTCAATAATGTGGAAAGATAAACTAAAGAAAAATTAAAAAAAGAACTCAGATATGATTTTTGTGACAAAAAATAGGGAATAATGTATCTAATGTCCTTGTAAAAATGAAGAGTTTAGTTAACATAATGTGTATAAATAAAGATAAATATAAATTATTATTCACAGTTCTTAATCGTACATGTTGATAAGTTGGGAATCATCCAAGCCAATGATCTATTCTTAGGCCTAAAACCTATAATGATCACTAGCAATCTCCAAGACCAAGGGAATAGAGAAATACCAATACTAAGATGGATTATGATGATCGGATTAAATGTAACCTATACATATAATTTTTGTTTTTCTTATTTTATTTTAAATCATATCATGTTATCATTTCATTAATATTTTCTAAAAACATTTATTCACCACAACAACTAATTTGATATTATATTATAAAATTATATGAATATTATATCATTAGTAGAATCTTATAGAGATTTAATTGAAAATAATATCATTATATCTTAAGTGGAATTCATTTATTTTATAGGTATATATTATCATTCCTTGTATAATTCAAACATTAATTTTTTTGAATAAGGAATTGATCCTTTATATCATGAATAATCTTCTGATTCTATAAAATTTCAAGGAGTATAATGAATCTCTATTGAAATCATCATCTAAAGTATAGATATTATTTTCTTTTGAGAAATCATATATTAATCAAATGATTAGTACTTGGGAAAACTTCATCTTTGATTACATGCCTATTATGAGGAAATACACTCATTTATTTCCTTAAGAATTATTTATTCACCCTTCTAAATGAGTGGTTAAATTCTCAATCAAATAGAAACCTATAGTAATTTATATTCTTGGGGGAATTTTATCACCAATAAATGGATATCTTTAGATCTATAAAAATATAGTATATCAAAGGATTTATAATAATAACATTTGTGATGAAAATTCATAGTTTATTTTCTTTATCTTGGTATTATCTATTATTTGTGGCAAAAATATAATATTTATCAATTCTACTAAACAATAACACTGAGAAGTGAGTCAATATTTTCCTGTATAATTAATGTGAGGGAATATTTAAATATATGAAGAAGAGTTTAATCACTACATATGTGTTAACATTACCCGCCAGTGGGGAATGAATTGTGATATATAGTGATGTTTCTATTAATGGATTGGGTTCTGTAATCATTCAAGATGAAAATGTGATACTATATTCCTACCAAAAATAAAATATTGAAGATTAGATTTATCTAATGCATGATATAGAATTGGTATAATCTTTGTTCATGTTGAATATTCGGTAACATTATATCAATAGAGAAAAGTGTGGAATATATATGGTTTATAAAATCCTCAAGTATATATTCACCCAAAATTATCATAATATGAACTATATAAGGTGTTTATATCGGATCAAGTATTATTATTGTTCAATCCATTACCATCGTGGAAGGAGAACAAAGTGGTATTTGTTATGAGTAGAAAGTATCCCACAACCTTATCCATGATGAGGATAAGAAAGGATTGAATCTTCATGAGCATGAAAATTATGTACATTGGAATAATAAAATCCTACCATTATCTAATCACTTCTCACCCATATATTCATGATTTGATAAAGAAAGACAGGGATGTTTATAAGGTGTTATAGAATTTTTCTTTTGAATATTTAGAAGTTCAACTTTGATAAATATGGATTTATAAGGTTTGGAACCCAAATATGCGTCCCATGAAAGCAATTATTAAAGAGGGAACTTCTATAATATTTTAATATATATTACTTATCTATTCATCCAAGAAGTACTAATATGTACAGATGTTTGTGGAAATAAATTTTGGTCAGATAAAATGAAAAGGGAGATTACGAACTTTGTATCAAGATGGTTGGTATGTTAACAATTCAATTATGAAAGAAAAACATCTAAGGGTATAATGAAACTGTTTCATGTACCAATACAAGAATGGTAAAAAAACTCGATCTTTCATCATTGGACTGCCCGGGAATCCTAAAAAAAATAACATTAGTTTATGTCCTTACAAATATAGTGCATTTCATTACTATAAAAAAATAGTTCTCCTATGACCAACATTTAAATATTTGCACGAGGTAAGTTGTAATACTACCTGGAGTTCCACTCTCTATTGTATCTAATATATAATTTAGTGTTACCTAATGGTTTTCGATAATCCTTTTGAAAGTGTTGGATACAAAACTAATCGTTTCCAATAATTATCACACTACAATGACTGGTCAGTATAAAAGGACCGTGTAAACTCTGGAGGATATAATAAGATCATTTTCAATAGATTTCCAAGGATGTTGGGACTAGCACAATTACTCAGTGGAGTTCTCAAATAAAAAAAGATTCCATTCTAGAATTCAAATATAACCTTATGAAGATATATATTGGAATAGGTGTTAGACTCCAATATGCTGGGAAGAACATGGAGAGTGGAAGCTAATGGGACCTAATCTTGACTAATAGATAACATATGAGGTTCAAATAATTCAACATTATATGAAATCTATGAAATGTTTCAAGAAAATCTATGTAAATAATCCTCAATAAGACCAGGTGTTTGAGGTTAGAGTTAAGGTATTCCTTTGTATATCACGGCGAAAGAAAGTCATCAGGATTATAGATAGGTGAAATCTTAGGCCAAAATACATCATCCCCTTTGATATCAATGATCTCAGTAGAGTTGTGGCCTATGGACTATGACTCTATCCTAATATATATTAACAACATGATGTGTTCCATGTTTCTTACTTATATAAGTGCATACCAGAACCCACAAATGTATTGAACACAATAGTGGTATCATTGGATAATGCTCACTCATATAAAGATAAGCTAATGAATATCATAAATAATAGTGAAAAAACTATATTAAATAATAAAACTAACCTCTTTAAATTTCTATAGAAGAGCTAAAAGTTTGAGGTAGTCACATGGGAACTGTAAGTGGTGATGAAACATAAGTACCCGCATCTATTTTATTTTATGAAATGAAATTTCAAGGGTGAAATTTTTTAAGGTGTGAAGAATATGACAACCCAAACTTTTCTAAATGAATTATATTTTTTAAAATGATTAAATTCATTATTAATAAAAGAATATATATAAAAACATGCACTATAATGGTTATTTTGGAATATTATATGTTCTATACAATTTAAGAGACCATTAATCCTCATAACTGTTGATTATATAGTCGTGGTAGAGTAACCATCAACATTAGTATACTATGTGTCATTATAAATTACATATAAAATATAAAATATAAATTGTGTTCTCAATAAGAAGGATCATACCATATAAAACCCATTTATTAGATCTTTTGAGGCTGATTCCATCATAATGGGTTAAGTTAAAGATTATAAATATCACATCCCAACCCAAGTTCTTTGGAACACCCCATGAAAATCTCATTGTTTCACACCATAACCTTAGATAATTATCTAGTGTAATAAAGTTTTATGTATGTAGACCCTAACAATATGAAGTTTTATATTTTATTTTTTAAAAACTAATATTTATATTTATCCAATTTTATTGTTAATTTTTAAATGATTGAATTTGGATTTTGATGAACAATTACATTTTTAAATGATGAAACACAAATTATAGTTTTTTTAACTATATAGTTTCAATCCAGACACTCTTTGTGATGAATTAAATAATTTTATAGCTATATTAAATTTTAATAAAATATTATTACAATGTAAAATTTATTAAATATAAATGATAATATACTTTAAAAATTCAAATGTAATTTTTATAAGAGTAATAAAAATTGTTATTGTAAATAAACTATTATTTTAAATAAATTAGGATTTTTTTATTTAAAACTGCAAATTATCATATTTAGATAATTATTTCAATAAAATAAATATTCTTTTTGAAATCATAATTTCAATTTATCCAAAGTTAATTTTCCCAAATTTTCTGAGATAGTAGAATCATTTGGTGAAAATTAAATATGGAGAAAATATATGGTATGTATTATGAAATCGTAATGTCTAGAAAGTGATTTAATATCTATCGTAAAGGTATCCATAACCAAATATAAATTTCATAATTAAAATAATGTTTTTTTAAAGTTATTTTTATTAATTTTATAAACCCTTAATGTATCCTCCAAAACCATTTAAAATCAATTATTTATAAACATGACTCACTTCCACATCAGCAATTGTATTATTTAACTAAGTTTGGTAGAGAGATTTATAAAATATTGAAAACAACTCCACTTCGATAGAAACCAAGGAAACCCCATGGAATGGATTTTTGTTTTTATAAGATTGATATATAGAGTTCAAATCCTATATTTTGAAATTAATAAAAAATTCTCCTCTCTTTTTCTATATTAACCAACCAAAACTATTGTTCCTCTTTAATAAAAACTCATGTATAATGATTTTAATATATACTTATATATATATATATATTCCTCATATGGTCCTCCAAAACTATTAATAAGATCTTCCTGATCTTTTAGAAACACCCCCTCATGGAAAGGGATCCTCTCTATCTCCTCATTATTGAAGCTCCTTCCTTTTTTGATTCCTTTTTATTTATAATTTTTCTAGTTGGGATATGTTTTTACACATTACTCTAAATGTACTTATGATTTACAAGTAATTAGATAAACCTTCTAAAAAGCTTTTTATACACTTATTCTGCTACTGCATTTATCCTATTATTCCATACATCCTTATGTTGTGTGATATTTATGACTCACTAAGCCACGTACATGATATGAAAGTGACATGTGGACCCCGCATTATATAGACCTCCAATTCCTTGTGTAATTTTTTTATTTCCTGATATTCCATGTATGGTTCATTGGAGGTCTTCCTAAGAAAAAAAATTATGTTTTCTTTTATGTTATTCTTGAATTATATTTATGATGTCATGGATTATTTTGTTGTCATAGTATAATGTTTCCTTTATGTTGTCATGTTATATTGTGCCTCATTGTTCGAGATTAAGATTCTCATCCCTCTTATGTTAGCATGATATTCGTCTTGTAACACATGTAATAATTTACTTTATTCTTTGTTTTTTATTCCCTTAATGGGATTTATCGATCATCCCTTTATTATGGGAATCCCCATGTTATCCCTTGCAGTTTTAGAGAATCCAAGTAATATAGTTCTTTATTTAAGACTTTTTAAATAATGATTTTATACCCCTGATTTAAGTTAATATTTTGGGTACATAATTTCCCAAAGACACTAGGCCTCATGACCATCTAGGGTTATATTAAGTGTATCATCGTGTAATAAGTCATTATATAACATGTATTAAAGACATGGATTTTCAAAAGGAACTCTCAATCCTTAGGCTAGGGGATGAAGACTAGCGCCCTAGCCATAACAAACTTTTGGAGGACTTTTCCTAAGAACCTGTACACACAAACGTAGCCAACTCAATGCCAAAGTGCAGAGGGGAAATAGAGAAAGGTACCACAATTGTATAAAAAGGGAAACAAACAAAAATAAATCGACCTCTAATAGTAAAATTACATGAAAATTAAAGCTGAAAGGGAAAGGGGAAAAAATACGCACCCAACTAAAAAAGTGCCACAACCCAGTAAAAGGTGAAAAAGTAAAAAAGCTGGAAGATTCATACTCTTGAATCCCAAGCTATGACCACTTCATGTGGTCCAAGCACCCCGTATCCCGAAGCTCCTCTAATGTCACGGTCAACTTGTCTGTCATCTGCAAGGGTACGCCAAATGTGGGAAAAGCCCAAGCAGGGGTGAGTATGAAAATACTCAGTAGGATGACACGAAGGCTTGAGGGAGTAACAAGAGATGTACTGAAGAGGAGAGCAGTAATGGATAACAAGGTACAACTAGAGTGAACAAAAATAGTACAGCTCCACCTAGTAATTGATATGATCTCTCAAAGAAACCCAAATGAGAGAGTAACAGGATCTTCATCTCACAGCTAACACTATGTATATGCCCAGACATATACCTCAGGCATCTAGATATACTCATAACTCAGACCTGTAGTCTAGGTACAAGTTACAAAACCACATACCCCTGCTAGGGATTCCATTCGAAGGTTCCACAAAGTACTCATCCGGGAGTACTCACTCCATGAGTCTGATAGCTCTGATAACGTCCGTTTAGAAATTATCTTTCATTGGAAAGGTCACAAGAGATATATTCACTCATTATGTTAGAACACACTCTTGTGTGAGGAAAGATCATGATACACAGATGAGGATCACTACCAGGTCCTTAGAGAATACCGCGACTCATCCAGATTCACCTTCTAGGTAGAGGATCAACACTCAATAGAGTTGGTCACGTCGATGCTGGACTCTACCTAGGGTTCAGAATGGATAGAGGATCTCGCTCTAGGCTTATAAGAGGGATGCCTCACTCTATCATAGAAACTTCTTATGAAGAGAGAGAGCATGATACATGGATGAGGATCATTTCCAAGGCCTTCACGGATAACGATACTCATCCAGATTCACCTGTTAGGTAGATGATCAATGACCAGTGGAGTTGGTCACATAGATGCTAGAATTTACCTAGAGTCAATAATGTATAGAGGATCTCACTCCGGGCCTCTTGGAGGGATGCCTGACTCTATCACAGAATGTCCTAATAAAGAGATAGATCACGATACATGGATGAGGATCACTGCCAGGGCCTTGGTGAATACCGCAACTCATTGGGATTCACCAGCTAGGTAGAGGTTCAATTCCTGGTAGAGTTGGTCACGTCGATTCCAGATTCTACCTTGGGTCAAGAATGGATAGAGGATCTCGCTTCGGGCCTCTTGGAGGGATGCCTGACTCTATCACAAAAAGACCTACTGAAGGAATCATACTCCTGTAGTAGGAAATAATATCTGATATTTAGGGGAATGAGAAAAGGGGAACCAACACAAATGAATCGTGTTCAAGATATGGTGGGAAAGAAGATAAAGCCTTGTACTAAAAAGTAAACGGCATGTTGAGAGGTTACATGCCATTTCCTCTGGCCCCAGGTACTACACGTGTACAATGGCCCGAGTCGTAAAGATCTTCATGAAAACCAAAAATATATAGTGTATAAAAAGAAAACACATTGTGTCTAAGTATCTGGGGTCCACCCCATGTACGCTGGCCATGTGCCCCATACATGGTCTCAACCCTTGTACTCCAACCCGTGTAATCAGTACACAAGGTGACCCATGAAACCGGTCTGGTTTGGCCATGTGGTGGAGTACCGACTCCAAGGATAGGAAAACCATCTTAGAGGAAAATGGAGCCACACTCATGAGATGGCGAGTCCCATGTCTACCGGCATAGAAGAGTAAGGAACACTCGCGCCTTGAGTCGTCAGGGGATTATCCATACTAACTCTCACTAAAAAAATGCCCTAGCTCTTCCCATTAGGTCATCGGTCATACCTCAACCACCACGAAGTTCCTCAAGGGAGTAACCCAAAGGACTGACATGTCATATAGGTTCCAAAACGAGAGACGTTGCATCAATCTAACACCTAGTCTGTATGTTATAGGCATTTTAGTACCGAGGGCCTGGTTGGATTCGTGTTCGATCCAACCTGGAAATAATTCAAATGACACCAGATAACCAAACCAGTCACACTGTTGCGATCCATACGGAAGAACACATGAGATGTACTACCCATTTGTCCAAAATATATTGCTGGTGAAAATTTTTCATTTCACCGTAACACGTGCGAACCGAGCCTCATGGGGCCCATGATTTGACCTCGACTTAAATATCCAAAATTTGTCTTGAAACATTCGTCTTAATTTTAGGGTCACAACATCATAGATGGTTCTTCATTCTGACAACGTATGAGGGAGATATGACATATACAAGATCCCTTAATATTATTATTATTATTATTATTGGGTGTTTCATTGGCCTGATCCACAAACCAGAATTTAGTACCCAAAATTGGACTTCAATCCATGGTATTAAAGTCAAGGTCACATCACTACTGAGAAAAATTCAATTGGATGTCGCTCCAATGCGATCAAGGATTTCAAAATGGCTGATGTACCATGGACTACTCATTCCCTTCTTCCCAAATCTCATAACAATCTTCCACGGTGATACTCAAAGGAATACCATGTCTCTGACATCGAAATCTAGGTCTCATGGATTATTATAAATATATCTCTTTTGTTTACTATGAGAAAATTTACTATATTGATGTATGGTCTTAACCTTCTGCACCATTTCATCAACCATTTCTAGACCTAGGATTTTTCGCTCCCCAACTTCATCCCAACATGCCAGTGTTCTACACCTCTTCCCATAAAGGTATTTATAAGGATCTTTTTAGATTCTTGAGTGGAAATTGTTATTGTAAGAGAACTCAACCATAAGAAGTTGTTCATCCCATCCACCTTTCAAGTCCATTGAGCATGATCTCAAAATGCTCTCAAGTGATTGGGTAGCCTGCTCAGATTTTCCATTAGTTTGAGGATGATAATCCATACTACAGTTCATATCAATAGTCATAGCAAGTTGGAGACTTTTCTAGAACATAGATGTAAATCATGGACCTCGATCGGATACAATATATAGTGGTATTCCATGCTTCCATACCACTTCTTTGATATATATATTTATCTTCCAATTATTCCAATGATAATTCCTCTCAAAATGCAATGAAGTGTGCATTCTTTGTATGATGATCCACAATAACCCGAATTGCAATGTTTCATTTGGATGTCTTCAAAAGTCTGGTGACAAAGTCTATAGTGATGTTATCCAATTTCAATGCCCGTATGGTAAATGGTTGCATCACCCCCTCAGACTTCTATCTCTTAGCCTTCAATTGCTGACATTCCAGCCCCTTTTATGTATACTCAGCGATCTCATTATTTATGTTATCCCACCAACATCTCTCTTGGATATCTTGATAAATCTGTGGGTTTCCTAGGTGAATGGATAAATTCTAACTATGGGGATCATCCAAAAGTTATTTCTTTAACTCTAGACATGATGGAACAAATAGTCTCAGCCAAAATCTCACAATTCCTTCTTCATTAAAATTGATCACAGAGGGTTTCCCTTTTCGGATAGTTTCCACTTTCTTCTAAATTCCAAAATCATCGCTTTGATCATCCTTTAACATTTCCAAAAGAGATGGTTGAGAAATGATTTTTGAAAGGATTTTTTATTTTCCCTTTGTTATAAATCCCATTTCCATATTCATAAAATCTATGAAGATGGGATCCTTTTCAATTATCATCAGTGGTAGAATGGTTGGGTTCTTTATACTTAGAGCATCTTTAACCTTGTTCAATATCCCAGGGTGGTAGTCGATATAGTAGTCATAGACTTTGATCATCTTTAACCATCTTCATAGGCGCATGATAAAATATTTTTGTGTGAATATATACTTGAGGATTTTGTGGTTCGTATATATTTCACACTTCTCCCCAAATAGGTAATGTCACTAAATTTTCAAAGAGAATATTACTGATGCCAACTCTAGATTATGTGTTGGGTAGTTTTTCTCATGATTAATCAACTGCCTTAAAGCTTAAAAAATGAATTTGTCATTTTTCATCAATACATAGCCTAGGACCTTCCTCAAAGCATCACTAAATACCAAAAAAAGTTCTCTAATTTTGGGTTATGTGAGAACAAGCATAGTGATAAGACATCATTTCAACTCCTTGAATCTCTCTTCGCATTCATCACTCCAATAAAACTTTACCCCCTTCCGAGTTCGCATGGTAAGAGGGTTGGACAATCATGAGAAACTTCTCACAAATCAGCGACAATATCCTGCTAACCCAAAGAAGCTATGGATATTTGTTATCAATGTTAGCCTCATCCATCTCTCAATTGTAGTTTTCTTGGATATATCCATAGATATCACATTTCATATGATGATATGACCCAAGAACGAGACTTCCTTCAACCAAAACTCACACATCCTATACTTTACATAGAGCATATCCTTTCGCAATGTCTCTATTAAAATTCTTAGATGCTCCTTATTCTCCTCATTGGTTTTTGATTATATTAGAATATCATGTATAAAGACTACAAAAAATTTGTCAAGGTAATCTCTAAAGACATTATTCATCTAGTACATGAAGAATGATGGAGCATAGGTGTGTCCGAAAGGCATTACTATGAATTCATAGTGCCTGTATCTTATACGAAAAGCAATATTGGGGATATCCTTCTTCACTATTTCTTGGTAATATCCCAACCTCAGATCCACCATGGAGAAGTATTGTGCTCCATGTAGCTAATCTAACAAGTCATAAATTCAAGGAAGAGGATACTTTTTCTTTGTCATAATTTTTTTGAGCTCACGATAATCAATGAAAAGGAACATTAATGGGTCTCCCTCTACCCAGTTTAAAAAGAGGTCTTTGCTTTCAAATAATAAATTGAGGCTTCGGCCCCAACCCTATTAAAAAAAGATGTCTGGTGCACCCCACGATGAAGCACATGGTCATATAAACCATTTCTCTGTATTCTCTTATAGTTTTTTATTCATCTCTTCAAGCTCCATAATATGCATTCTCTACGTAGTTTTGGATATTGGAAATTCTTTAGGTATAAGATCAATTGAGAATTCAACATCTCTTCTAGGAGGATGACCATGGAATTCTTCTAAAAACACTTCAGTGAATTCCCTCACAATATGCATGTCTTCAAGAATGGTTTCCTCCTTATTCTCAATCATCTAAGCCAGATATTCATACTCATGGGAAAGTAATATTCATGCTTTAGATAATGGTGCTAAAGAATATTCATCTTCCTCCTTGCACTTGTACTGAATCGGGGGTCGATTGTTCATATGGAGATTGATTTCCCTATAACGACCCATACTTTACATACATTGTTATTACTTCAGAATTGAAGAACACTCATTACAACATATAACAAAACCAGGAAAGGACCATATAGGTATAGAGTCTTTAGAAACTGGGAAACATAAACAACTGGTTCATAAAGCATCTACTTTGCCACCATTTATTTCATCATATCTAGAGTCCCTTTTTGGTATATCCTACTTAATAACCTTCTTCCTGACCTGGGGAAATAAAACATACAAAAGGGTGAGCTCAAATTCTCAGTAAGGGTAAACAAAAGAAATATCAATCATATCATATACATAAGAACATAACTTTTAGAAATCATAACCTGCAAAAGAGATCATAATTTCATAACATGGGATAAATCATAGTAGTGAAATGTAATCCCAATAATCAAAACATAAAACTTGAAACTTTGTTTCATACACACATAATCATAGAGAATCATTTCTTATTAGTCAAGACTCATTTCCAAGACTATCTTAGTGGACAAAGTCCATTTATGAACTGAGTTCACTCCTCGTTTCAGTCCTGTTTCACTGAACCGGTTTAACCTGCCGTTCCAGCCATGTCTATCTCATGAGATAAAAAATCATTACCCAATGAATTGGAGGGAGATATAGGTCCCACCCATATCATAATTATACCATTCTTATGTGTGCCACAAAATCATAAACCATACATCATAGCATAACCCATGTAATGAAAATGGGAATCTTAAACATCATGACATCATAAAAAAATTCATATAAGACAAAGGAATTCATAAAAATATTTACATCACAAAATAATAAAATCCATGTAATAATAGGGATAGAAACAGAACCCTATATTATCTTAGATGGAAAATAATTTTGCTAAAACACTTGAACTCCATTCTTGAGGAAAATATCATTTCTACTTCAAAAACACTTTTCCTTTCGTAACATGTCATACAATTATAAAATAAAAGAAGTTGATTAAAAATAAACTTGAAAACTTGTAAAGGAATCTTCTTTGAAATAATGTTTTAAAAATCCATTCATGTTGTATAAGTTAAAAAACATTCTTCTCGTACTTTTGTCGGAAAAGTCAAAAAGTACATCGTACAAAAAACGACAAAAGATTCCTTTCATATCGTTTACTAAAAACTCATCGAAGGGTAAAATTGGATTTAAACAATTGTAGGTGGATGGAAATAATATTAAATATTGAGGAAACATGGATGTGGATGATAAAATACACCCCAGTAAATTCCAAAGTATAAACAATCTCGGATAAAATGAGATTGTGATATTTTCCCTTACCTTAAGTCTGATTTTCTTCGTAAGTGTCCAAAACTCTTGTATAATGATTTAAATAATGTTATTAACTTATTAAAGAATCATAAGTATTTTTACGATATCATATATGGTCATATTATTAGCTTCTTATTAGTAATATTTCATTACTACTTGTTATTCGGGTGTTTATTACTTTTTGTTCTTATGCGTGCTTTGTCGAATAAATTTATATTTTTCTTTTTAGGTTATAGATACCTCATTTAAAGAATGTTATTAGTGTAATATATATCCTATTAATTCATTCAATTAATTTATATAATCATTATGCAATGAAGATCATGTAGAACGAGTCGCACCACATAGTGGAGACGGTATTCCGTATGTACGCACGAGCGATGATATCATTCCCATGATCGTGGAATTGTATTGGAGTGTATTTATAATATTTCAGAATCAATATCACTTTAAAATAATCATATATAGTCATTATTTACACCATTATACCCATCCATGTAAGGTGGTGGTGGAAAATAGTTTACACCACGGCGTGGAGACGGTATTCCGTACGTACGCATGCGCGGTGATTTCATTTTCTATAGGATGGATAGATGGTGAAATAGGGTTGTTTCATACTTATAATAACATATCAGTATATTATAGATACTGATTTTATTACTTAATAATGATCCAACTAAAGAAGAAGAAGTTGAAAGAGAAATAAAGTTGAAGGAATCGGTAACGGACATTACCTCTTCTTTGAAGAGCTTCTTTGAGACCTCCTTTTAGGGCACTAAAATTGGTCTTTGAAGAATACCAGGACCTCTAAGATTTATCTAGGGAAGTGGATAGGAGAATGTGGCAGGGTTTTGCTGATCATGAAGGCTCAATGTGGTGTGAGGAAGAGGGGGAGGAGGTGCCCTTTTATAAGAGAGGAGAGAGGCTCCTTTGGAAAATCTAAAAATATTATTTTATTATATAGCCTAATTCGATTTTAAATAGATCCAAAGTGATTTATTTATAAGCTAAGGTAGGTATGGGTCTAAATCCTCTCATCAAATAAAATTTAGACAAGTTTAGGTTCCTATTTAACCTTATCATTTATATTTAACTTTAAGTTAGATAATTTTACTTTTACCGTATCTTTTTGTGTTCTTACACTATAAGGTTAATAAACTTAATATAACAAGACAAACGAACCCCAAGTTGTTTATTATTAATATATATAACCTTATCTAAGTCATTTGGCCAATCCTTAGATTTTTTGGAATAAAATAACAATTAGTAATATAATATTTGTTTTAAAAACTAATTTATGTCAATTTTGACACTATTTAGTAATTGATTTTTTTAAAAATCATAACAGAATTATTAGTTCAAAAAAATTTAATTAAATCAATAATAAAATGTCATATTAACCTATAAAATTATTTGAATTCATAAAAAGTCTCAAATTACATTTATTTGGGTATTTATAACATCAATTATGTCAATATTTCAATAATAAGATAATTATTCCATCATCATTGTGTCGTAACTAAATTAAATTATTTATTGTCTAAAAATTAAAAATAAAATACAATTATATAGGGAATATTTTTATCTTTTTAATGAATAATTATAGTCGAATTTATCTTATGTATAACCCTATATTAAAAATGATTTACTTATTAAACATTGATTTTAACTGTTTTAACCCTTCTTTAAATAAATTAGTGTTAAATGTCCTAATCTAATCCAAGTGGGCCTAAATGGTCATATTTTATTCCTAAGGTTGTTTTGTTTTCTAATTACACATATCTAATAGAATTATGACATGTTTTAGGGTAATAATAATATCATATTTACCCTTAATTAACCTATTTACTTTTAATCGTGGTAAATAAAAGTAAAAAGTTAATATTCACCAAAAATTATTTTCATCTCAATGAACCACATTTTACTTACTGACACCAAATGTGTCTCTTGTAGTTTTTAAATTCCACTCACAGAAGTGGTAAAATTATGTTTTATGTAAATTTACAAATTCTCCTAGGAGGTGGGAAAAAGACGGTGAAAAGTTCAATTAAATTTTTATATATCTAACCTTATTATAAAATGACTCCAATGAATTGAATTGAACTTATATAGGTATTATGTATCAAATTTTCCCTAAAATAAATTTAATTAAAATAAATAATTATTTCAATAAGAAGTCGGTTTTTAAATAGTAACCCAATGTTTTCACTATTCATTAAAAATTTAATGTTTTCAAAAAAATACCAAAATTTCACCCTAGGCTAATTTCGATATTCCAAATCCAAAAATGAAGTCCATTTTGAAAAATACAATTCATAAAATTTCAAAAAGTGGTTATTACTATTAATAACGGCTAGTTTTAATAATATTTTAATAGCATATCGTTGTTTAGTGAAACTCGGCATTGCGTATGACGCAAGCTATCGAGGATGGTCATGATTGCGTGTAAAGCAAGCCAAGAAAGTGTTTTTTGAAAGATTCATTTGATGATTTATATAATATAAAAACAAAATATTTCTCATAAAAGTCTCGGGTGTTACATTCTACCCCCCTTAAAATGAATTTTTTCCCTTCCAAATTCGTCACTTTGTAACAAATAGATGAGGATAACCCTCCCTCATTATATCCCCAAGCTCCCATGTAGCTTCTTCTAATAGGTGGTTCCTCCATAAAACATTCACCAAGTGAGTGGTCTTGTTTCGTAGGACTTTTTCGCTACGATCCAGAATCTCTATCAGCTGTTCTTCATAAGAACGATCTTGCTCCAGCGGTACAACTTCTGAGTTGAGTACATGTGAAGGATCAGGTATGTACTATCTCAGGAGAGATACATGGAACACATCGTGAACTTGAGAGGGATTTGGTGGAAGAACCAATAGGTAAGCTAACTTCCCAAAATGATCCAGTATTTCGAAAGAACTGATATATCTAGGGCTCAACTTCCCCTTCCTTCCAAATCTCATGACCCTCTTCCAGGGAGATATTCGTAAGAACACTTTATCACCCACTTCAAACTCTAGGTCTTTTCTTCGGTTGTCGTCATACCTTTTCTGTCGACTCGGAGCTGCTCTTATGTGTTGTTGAATAGATCGGACACTTTCTGCCATCTCATCAACAATATCAGGTCCTAATAGATTTCTTTCCCCAACTTTATCCCAGCAAGTTGGAGTCTTGAATTTCTTTCCATAGAGAGCTTCATAAGGAGCCATCTGAATACTAGAGTGAAAGTTATTATTATAAGAAAATTCCACCAAAGGTAGGTGTGGATCCAAACCACCTTTGAAATCCATAGAGCAAGCCCTCAATATATATTCTAGAGTTTGAATTGTTCTCTCAGACTGACCATCTGTCTGAGGATGATAAGCAGTGCTGAAACTCAACTCTGTATCCAGAGTATGCTGATGACTTTGCCAGAAATTTGAGGTAAACCTCGGATCCCAATCAGATATAATAGAAAGTGTTACTCCATGCAATCTTACCACTTCCTTTACATATATCCTGGCAAGATAATCCAGAGAGAAATCATCTCTAATAGCAATGAAGTGTGCAAACTTTGTAAGACGATCAACTATGACCCAGATAGCATTATTGCCTTTGGATGTTTTAGGAAGTCCTGTGACAAAGTCCATAGTGATATTTTCCCATTTCCATTTTGGTATGGGTAATGGTTGTAACATCCCCTTAGACTTCTGTCTCCCAAATTTAACTTGCTGACAAACCAAGCATTAAGAGATATATTCAGCAACATCTCTTTTCATTCCATCCCACCAGAAGTACTCTTTCAGGTCCCTATACATCTTCGTGCTTCTTGGATGAATAGAGAATAAAGAACTATGAGCCTCATCCAGCAGCTCCTTCTTTAATTTCGGAATGGGAGGAACACAAACCCGATTCCTGAACATTATTATCCCATCACAATCAAGGTTGAATTCAGGAACATTTCTCGCCTTCTTTTGTAACCCGACATCTTCTTTTTGTGCCTCTTTAATCTTCACATGTATAGATGGTTGAACATTCATTTTGAGAATGATAATATTTTTCCCCTTCCATTATAATTCCAAGATCCATCCTTTGTAAATCCATAAATATTGGATCTTTTGTGATCCTCATCATGGATAAACTGACACGGTCTTGTCGACTTAATGAATCTGCCACCTTGTTTTCTTTCCCAGGGTGGTAATGGATTGAGAAGTTGTAATCCTTAATCAGATCCAACCATCTTCTTTGGTGCATATTCAGCTCTTTTTGGGTGAAAATATACTTTAAACTTTTATGATTAGTATAAATGTCACACCTTTCTCCATAAAGATAATGCCTCCAAATCTTTATTGCAAATATTACTACAACTAACTCTAAATCATGAGTTGGGTAATTTTGCTCATGGATTTTCAACTGTCGTGAGGCATAAGCTATCACCATATCATTTTTCATAAGAACACACCCCAATACCTTCTTGGATGCATCACTGTAGATCACAAACCTTTCTCCACTACAAGGCAGTGTGAGAACAGGTGCACTGGATAACTTTCTTTTCAACTCCTTGAAATTCTCTTCACATTCCTCCGTCCAAACAAACTTAACTCCTTTCCGAGTCAACATGGTGAGTGGATTAGATAATCGTGATAAATCTTTCACAAAACTTCGATAATATCCAGCCAAACCAAGAAAACTTCAGATCTCAGTTACTGTTGTTGGTCTCGATCATCTTTCGATAACCTCTGTTTTTGCTGGATCTACAGATATCCCCAATTTTGAGATTATGTGACCCAAAAATGAAACTCTTTGAAGCCAAAATTCACACTTGATAAATTTGGCATAAATCTTATCCTTTCTCAGGGTCTTCAATATAATTCTCAAGTTATCTTCATGTTCTTCCTTTCTCTTTGAATATACAAGAGTATCATCTATAAATACTACCACAAACTGATCAAGATAGTCTCTAAAGACTCTATTCATCATATCCATGAAGATATCAGGGGCATTAGTAAGACCAAATGGAATCACTATAAATTCATAGTGTCCATACCTTGTACGGAAAGCTGTCATTGGTATATCCTACCTTTTGACCCTTAATTGGTGATACCCTGAACGAAGATCAATCCTGGAAAATTATTGAGCTCCGCGTAGTTGGTCAAATAAGTCATCAATGCGTGGGAGAGGATATTTGTTCTTGATAGTGATCTTGTTAAGTTCTCAATAATCAATGTAGACTCTCATTGATCCATCTTTCTTCTTAAAAAACAGAATAGGTGCTCCCCAAGGTGACGCACTAGGGTGATGAATCCCTTACCAAGATTCTCTTGGAGTTGCTTCTTCAATTCCTACAACTCAATTGGGGCCATTCTATAAGGTGTCTTTGAAATATGCAAAGCACCCGGTACGAGTTCTATTGAAAACTCAACTTCAGGATTTGGTGGGAGACCAGGTAATTCCTCCAGAAAGACATCATAAAACTCCTGTAAAATTGGAATATTCTTAATCATGATTTTCTCACCAACCATTTGAGCTAAATAACCTTCACATAGTGGAATCAAGACCCATAAGATGGAAGAAATTTACACTAGAAGGATATGTTCATCCTTGCATCGATAGACGATCATATATTGATCTGGAATATGAAATTTGACTTCCCTTCGTTGGAAATTGATATGAGCTCCATATAAAGAAATCCAATCCATGCCAAGAATCACATCAAATTCCACTATATGAAGGGTCAGAAGATTTGCAGGAATCACTTTCCCACAAACTTCAATCGGAGAAGAATTATAAGCTTCTGATGCTACTATTGTTCCATTAGGGGTTGTCACAGCTAACTCTACATCTAACTGTTGACGTAATACGGTGATACCCTTAGAAAATTATTCAGAAATAAAAGAGTGGGTGGATACAGAATCAAATAAAACATTTTCTACTTTAGAGTGGATGGTAAGTTTACCTTTCACCACATCGTTATCGTACTCCACATCGCTGATAGAAATTGCATGTGACTTTCCTTTGTCTTTAGCCTTAAATGTTTGTTGATGTCGACCATCATCATCAACCCTTGGATTTGGGAATTTATTGGCATAATGCCCCATCTCCTTGAATTTGTAACATTGAAGTGTAGGAGGTGCACTTTGTGTAGCCTTTTCATTATTCGCATCACTAGACATCTTCTTCCCATCATTGCGGCATTGAAAAGCCCGATGACCTTCCATTACACATTTGAAACATTTACTTGTCCCTTTAAGACAACTCCCTCCATGTTTCGTTCCACACATTGAGCATAAGGGAAACATCATCTTCTTTTCAGTGTGCTCTTTACATTTTCCTTTGAATTCCATTTTCCTCTTCTTATCAAACCCATATGACTGATGGGTTACTCCAATCTCCATCTCGACTTTGAGAGCACATCGAACGATTTCCTCGTAGCTATTGAAGTCCCTTATGGATAACGCCCTTCGAATACTTGGTTTTAATCCACTAAAGAATCGACTGATCTTACTCTCAGGATGGATAATAATACCAAAAGCATACCTTGCATGTCTTGTAAAATTTGCTTCATAGGTACCAACAGATTCATCAACCTTTTGCTTTAGTTCAAGAAAATCCTTCTCCATATTTGTTCGGAGAATACGAGGGAAGTACTTATTGAAAAATAAGTTCTTGAACTTGTCCCATTCCATGGACTCAATTTCATCTCTTGGAATCGTATTCTTGATAAGATTCCACCATTGATCAGAATCACCTTCCAAACGATACACTACTAAGATTACTTTATCATGTTCAGAACATTGAAGAACTGAAAATATCTTTTCAGTAGTGCTGATCCATTGTTCAGCAACTAATGGATCAGTAGACCCGCTGAATGAGTGTGGGCGCTGCCTCATGAAGGATTCAACAGAATGTTGCTCCTTCCTTTTTTCGTTTGGAAGTCCTGCATGATTCATAGCTTGAGAAAGTTGTGTGGGCATGGCTACAAGATTTTTCATTCCATCTCCCATAGATTTTGGTTTCTCATGGGGGCAATCATTGGATTGCCCATTGCATTCCGCATTAACACGATTCCTTCGGGTTCCAGCCATTGACTAAAGCCAAGAAGAATAGTGTGAGAAACACTAATTATAATAGGAAAACCACATAATTAAGAATAAAATTTCACACTTAAGGTCTTATCATAGGTTGTACATGGCCATTTTTAAAACAATAATATCGTGTTCTATGCTTAGACTTATCCTTAGGGTTCTTATTAAGGCCTTAACATCCTAGTTTCCAAAGGTTGACTATACCTTTCCTCTGATACCAACTATAACGACCCACACTTTACATACTTTTTTATTAATTCAGAATTGAAGCACACTCATTACAACATATAACAAAACTATGAAAGGACCGTATAGGTATAGAGTCTTTAGAAACTGGGAAACATAAACAATTGGTTCATAAAGAATCTACTTTGCCTCCCATTTATTTCATCATATCTAGTGTCCCTTTTCGCATATCCTACTTAATAACCTTCTTCCTGACCTGGGGAAATAAAACATACAAAAGGGTGAGCTCAAATTCTCAGTAAGGGTAATCAAAATAAATATCAATCATATCATATACATAAGAAGATAACTTTTGGAAATCTTAACCTGCAAAAGAGAACATAATTTCATAACATGGGATAAATCATAGTAGTGAAATGTAATCCCAATAATCATAAATTAAAACTTGAAACTTTGTGGAATACACACATAATCATAGAGAATCATTTCTTATTAGTCAAGATTTATTGTCAAGACTATCTTAGTGGACAAAGTCCATTTCTAAATCGAGTTCACTCCTTGTTTCAGTCCTGTTTCACTGAACCGGTTTAACCTGCCGTTCCAGCCATATCTATCTCATGAGATATAAAATCATTACCCAATGCATTGGATGGAGATATAGGTCCCACCCATCTGATAATGATACCATTCTTATGTGGGCCACAAAATCATAAACCATACATCATAGCATAACCCATGTAATAAAAATGGGAATCTTAAGCATCATGACATCATAAAACAATTCATATAAGATAAAGGAATTCATAAAAATATTTCCATCACAACATAATAAAATCCATGTAATAATAGAGATAGAAACAGAACCCTATATTATCTTAGATGGAAAATAATTTTGATAAAACACTTGAACTCCATTCTTGAGGAAAATATCCTTTCTACTTCAAAAACACTTTTCCTTTCATAACATGTCATACAATTCTAAACTAAAATAAGTTGATTAAAAATAAACTTGAAAACTTGTAAAGGATAATTCTTGGAAATAATGTTTTAAAAATACATTCATTCCATATAAGTTAAAAAAACATTCTTCTCGTACTTTTTCAGAAAAGTCAAAAAGTACCTCGTACGAAAAACGACAAAAGATTCCTTTCATATATTTGACTAAAAAACTCACCGAAGGGTAAAATTTGATTTAAAAAATTTTAGGTGGATGTAAATAATATTAAATATTGAGTAAATATGGATGTGGATGATAAAATACACCCCAGTAAATTCCAAAGTATAAACAATCTCGGATAAAATGAGATTGTGATATTTTCCCTTACCTTAGGTCTGATTTGCTTCGTAAGTGTCTGAACCTCCTGTATAATGGTTTAAATAATGTTATTGACTTATTCCAGAATCATACATATTTTTATGATATCATATATGGTCATATTCTTAGCTTCTTATTAGTAATATTTCATTACTACTTGTTATTCGTGTGTTTATTACTTTTTGATCTTATGCGTGTTTTGTCGAATAAATTATTATTTTCTATTTTTAGGTTATAGATACCTCATTTCCAGAATGGTATTAGTTTAATATATATAATATTCATTCATTAAATTCATTTATATAATCATTATGCAATGACGATCATGTAGAACGAGTCGTATCACATCGTGGAGACGGTATTCCGTACGTACGCAAAAGCGATGATATCGTTCCCATGATCATCGAATTGTATTGGAGTGTATGTATACTATTTAAGAATCAATATAACTTTACAAGAATAATATATAGTCATTATTTACACCATTATACCCATCCAAGTAAGGTGGTGGTGGAAAATAGTTTACACCACGGCGTGGAGACAGTATTCCGTACGTACGCACGCGCGGTGATTTCGTTTTCCGTAGGATGGATAGATGGTGAAATAGGGTTGTTTCATACTTATAATAACACATCAGTATATTATAGATACTTATGTTATTACTTCATAATTATACAAATAAAGAAGAAGAAGTGGAAGAGGAAATAAAGTTGAAAGAATCGGTAAGAGACATTACCTCTTCTTTGAAGCGCTTCTTTGAGACCTCATTTTAGGGCACTAAAATTGGTCTTTTAAGAATACCATGACATCTAGGATGTCTATATGGAAGTTTAGAGGAGAAATTGGCAGGGTTTGGCCGAGATTGAAGGCTCAAAGTGGTGTGAGGAAGAGGGGGAGTAGGTGCCCTTTTATAAGGGAGGAGAGGGGCTCCTTTGGAAAATCTAAAAATATTATTTTATTATAAAGCCAAATTCGGTTTTAAATAGCTCCAAATTGATTTATTTAGAATCTAAGGTGGGTATGGGTCGAAATCATTTCATCCAATAAAATTTAGACAAGTTTAGGTTCCTATTTTAACCTTATCATTTATCTTTAACTTTAAGTTAGATAATTTTACTTTTACCGTGTCTTTTTGTGTTCTTACACTATAAGGTTAATAAACATACTATAAAAAACCATACAAACCCCAAGATGTTTATTATTAATATATATAACCTTATCTAAGTCATTTTTCCAATCCTTAGATTTTTGGGAATAAAATAACAATTAATAATATAATATTTGTTTTAAAAACTATTTTATGTCAATTTTGACACTATTTGGTAATTGATTTTTGTGAAAATCATAATAGAATTATTAGTTCTAAAAAAGTTAATTAAATAAATAATATAATGTCATATTAACCTATAAAAGTATTTTAATTAATAAAAAGTGTCAAATTACATTTATTTTGGTATTTATAACATCAATTATGTCAGTATTTCGTTAATAAGATAATTACTGCATCATCATTGTGTCATAGATAAATTAATTAATTTATTGTCTAAAAATTTAAAATAAAATACCATTATGTATGAAATATTTTTATATTTATAATGAATATTTATAGTCGAATTTATCTTATGTATAACTCTATATTAAAAATTATTTACTTATTAAACTTTGATTTTAACTATTTTAACCCTTTTTTAAATAAATTAGTATTAAAAGTCCTAATCTAATACAAGTGGGCCTAAATGGTCATATTTTATTCCTAAGGTTTTTTTGTTCGAATTACACTTATCAATTAGAATTAGGACATATGTTATGGTAATAATAATATCATTTTCACCCTTAATTACCCTATTTACTTTTAACCATGGTAAATAAAAGTAAAAAGTTACTATTCACCAAAAATTATTTTCATCTCATTGAACCACATTTTACTTACTGATACCAACTGTGTCTCTCGGATTTTTTAAATTCCACTCACAGAAGTGGTAAAATTATGTTTTATGTAAATTTACAAATTCTCCTAGGAGGTGGGTAAAAGACGCTGGAAAGTTCAATAAAATTTTTATATATCAAAAATTATTATAAAATGACTCCAATGAATTGCATTGAACTTATATAGGTATTATGTATCAATTTTTCCCTCAAATAAATTTAATTAAAATAAATATTTATTTAAATAAAAAGTCGGTTTTTAAATAGTAACCCATTGTTTTAACTATTCATCAAAAATGGAATGTTTTCAGAAAAATTCCAAAATTTCACCCTTGGCTAATTTTGATATTCAAAATCCAAAAATGAAGTCCATTTTGAAAAAAAAAATTCATAAAATATCAAAAAGTGGTTATTACTATTCATAACGGCTAGTTTTAATAATAGTTTAATAGCATATCGTGGTTTAGTGAAACTCGGTATTGTGTATGATGCAAGCTATCAAGGAAGGTCACGATTGCGTGTAAATCAAGCCAAGCAAGTGTTGTGTGAAATATTCCTTTGATGATTTATATAACATAAAAACAAAATATTTCTCATAAAATTCTCGGGTGTTACATTCCCTCTCATGGAAATTTATATTGTCTCTATATAGAGTTAGTAAATCCATACCAGGAATAGAATAAAATTCCACTAGAGGGAGTACGAAGAGTTTCTCTTGTAAGTTCAATCTGCAAATTCTGACAGGGGATGAGTTATATTCCTAGCATGAAATTATTTCCCTATTTTTCATACTCACCGACATCTGTACATCCATGATTTTTTGTGGTGTTGGGATTGTTTTACGAAATTTTTAGGATATAAAATAATTCTTAGAACTAGAATCAAAAATTATGTTTTATATTCTTGAATGAATAACTAGCACACCTATCACCACTTAGTTATTGGGGTTCACTTCGGTGATAGTGATGGAAAAATATCACCCTTGCTGCCTTACAGGATGTTGGTTGCCTCCAGAAACCCTTGGATTAGGGAACTGGTTTGAATAGTTCAATGTTCTTAGTAGTTGAAGCAATGAAAAAAATGTTGAGTGTCAAATGGATCATTCCATTCCTCCATCGTAGCCACGGGTTTTTCTTGCCTCTATTTAATGGCTAGGTTCCCTTCTCTTTCACACCTAAAGCATTTTCTCCTCACCTTTAGGGAATTTATGGGGTCCTTCTTTCTGCACCTTTGTAAAGTGAGGTGTAATATTTTCATAGTACCATTTGATTTATCCATCAGACCGCCAAAATTGAAGTCTCTATTACATTTCTTATCCCAGTGATACACTTGAGATTCATCTATCTCCATTTTGACTTTGAGGTCACATCGGACAATTTTCCCATTGCTCTTGAAGTCACAGATCTCTAGGGCTTTCCATAGGCTATGTTTTTCCCCATTAAATAATTGATAAACCTTGCATTCAGGGGTAATGACAATATAGGAGGAATATCATGAATTCTTTTTGAATTTATCCTCATACACTTTGATGGATTCGTCATATTTTTTCATGAGGGAAAATAAGTCCCTTCCCATTTTAAATTGGAGGCTATGAGGAAAATATTTATCAAAAACCATTTATGGAAATCCTTCCAATCCAAAGCCTCAATCTCCTCCTCAAGTTTAATATTTTTGATCAATTTCAACCATTGACCATCTCCACACTCCATACGATATGAATCTGTAATAACCTTTTATTGTTAAAAAAATTAAATGATGGAGAAGATCTTTTCAATGGAGTTGATTCATTGTTTTGCAATTGAGGGATCTGATGATCAATTAAAAGTAGGAGGCCTTTATCTCATCAACCTCTCGATTGAGACTTGTTCTTTCTTAGGGGGGATTAATATTCCACTTGACCTGTGTTTCTATTTAAAACTTGAGTTAACTGAGATAGTATCATGACAATGTTCATGATTTCCGCTCCCATTGGATTGGGAATCTCATTATAATAGTCATCACATTGATCTTCACATAGGTTGTTAGCCTGAGTCCCCCTATTATTGGCCATTATCTGGAATAAAAAAGAAAAGTTAGGGGTAACACATCAATGGGAAATCCAAAGAATAAAATGGATGAATTATAAATTACTTTTATTTATTTAACTTATGAACTCATAGGCTAAAATCTATGTTATCCATGATCTACTTCCAAAAAATATATTCATAGGGGAATTGTTTTCCTTAATAATGGTTCATACTAATCTCATGAATTTACCAAATCATATCTCTTGGGGTTTTTTTACCAATAGTGCAGGAAGTCTCATTTTCATACACCATTTCCCATTTCATTCTAGCTTAAAGTAGTGTTTTTGAGTTTTACCTCTTTGATACATCTGTGCTAGAGCCACCTCTACCTTATTGTATCCAATCAAGGATGTATTTTATTGATTAACTACTTACTCAATACTCACCAATATTTAGGTATGTTTTTATTACTCTTAGTCTCATCCTTAATGATTTCACTAGGGTTTTCTAATCTTAATCCCAAAAATAACTAAAACTATCCTATGATACCAACTATAACAACTATGCTCTTCATTTCAAACATAAACATAATTTATTACATAAAACATTCACATGATACAAAAAATAAGATTTGGAGGTCTAGTGTATTTGGGGATTAGGAACATTATATAACAAATTAAAACATAAAATGCCACATCTTATTGAAAATTTATTTCACATGACCACTTCATTCCTTTGTACTTAGAATTGAATGGGATATCCCGAGGATATTCATAATAAAATGGTGAGATATAAAGCCTCTTAAGGGAGTAAAAAGGCATAAAATGAAGAATAAAATACATGTTAGGAAGTAGGAATATCAATGGAGCATAAGAGAAACATGAAGATAAAGGCATGATATAGGATGATTATCATAACATAGAAATATGGAATCAACATTTAACATGATACTAGAATGTGAAAAGGCTCGTTTCACATGGATCATGAGTAAACCCTCATTTCACATGAATTAGCATGATTAAACCCTCATTTCACTTGAAGTATAATAATACTATTCTTTACCCAATGCATGGGAGTACTATCAAGGTGCACCCTTCTTAATCATTTCACTTCACGCATATGTATGCCACATGGATCACAAAACATGGATTAATTTAAACATGAACATTTATTCCACAATAAAAAAAATGTTTAATCCATACATAAAACTGCATAATCAATAAGTAAATGTGTATAAAGTTGAATACCCTTGACAGAGAAATGGGTGTTGTATTCACTACACATTGACTTTGGTATGGAAAATCGCGGTGAAAATTATGTAGCGTAACGGTGTGACATAAGAATTCAAAAAAATGGTTGATGAGAGAGAAAATTGTGTATTATAATATGTACATGAAATGTAAATTGAGTGGTTCCTATAGATACATGTCCCATCATATGTAATTTAATTTAGATTCTTTGAACAAAAGAATTACTTGAATGTATATGATGAGAGAGAAATCCCTTACAGAATTTTGGCATGGTAATGGGAGTACAAGGGAGTAATTAGTGAGATAAAATGGTTTTATCATCATTAAAACATAAGGAGTAAAGTATTTGGGAGGTTATATATCATACCCCAACATTTCTAATTGAAATTAAAAGGTCATAACAATATAAAGTGAGTTTGAAAAAAATGAGAAAGGAAGAAATAACTTACATGGATGTGTGATCCAAAAGGATTGGGAGAGGCTTGAGAATGTCTTCTTGGGATCTTGTGGTTCCATTGAGGGATTCTAGAGAGAGTAGGTAATAGGTTTTTCAATCTCGAAACACATTATATAATAAAATAGTATTTAATTTTTACCCTATAATTTAGTTGTCTCATAAAATTGTGAAAAAATAACCATTGGATAATTTCAAAGTCCTAATTCTAAAAATAATATTCATTAAATATAAATTATTTTTTAAATATGTGAATTTTTAATTTTAAAATAAAAATGAAATTTATAAAAAAACATGGGTTTGGACAATAAAAGTGTTCAAACCTTAATAAAAATTACAATTGTATTCGTAAAAATAATACGATCATTTTTTACTTAATAAAGATTAATATTGTAAATATAATATTTTATTAAAATGTTATTTATTCGAAAAATGAATTAATTCATCAAATATATATTTATTAATTGAATATTAACTAAAAATAATATTTCTTTTTTAAAACCCATTTACAAAGTAACAATAATAAAATGAATCTATATAATTTATTATATGAAAAATAATGCATATAATCATAGTGTTATGGTTTTGTTACATAACCCCTTATAAAACCTTAATAAGACCTAATGGTAAGGTTTGAAATGATGACAGACTCTTGGGGTGGCTCATATAACATTGTTCTGGTGGTAATCTCTATCATCCTTCACTTGTCCCGTAGGCAGTTCTATTTGATCTTAACTTGTTGAAGCTTGGCCTGGGATTGGTCAAGATCGAAGCCCAGTGACACCACATTATTTCTGAGCTCTGAAAAATGGGATTCTTATAAAGAAAATTATACTAGATCAGGCCATATTCTACTTTATCTGAGTAAATTAGATTTTTAAAATCCATATATTTATACTAATCATGTGATCACTTTTCAATGGCTATATTAGCTGCTGTAACAATTCATAATGGTATTTTTAAATCCAAAATCATAAAACCAAATAAGTGCTTATGTTATGTAACCATTTTACATAATAATACATTTAATTGGATCAATAGTAATTTCATTAATAAAAGTTTGGGTCATTTCTGTTTTTCTGATTTCTATCCTTGTCACCTTATATTTCATGTTCTTTTTCATGGTAAGTCATCTTTTTCCTCTTCATTTTTCTTCACCTATTCTTGATACATCCTTTTCGCTTTTTTTCTTTTCTAACATGAACCATGACAGCTATAATAGTATAATCTAGAGTTTAGTTTCTGATAAACTTGTGGTTATTTAATCTTGGTCTAGTAAATGTTGTTTATTTATGAATTTTTTCTTCCACCATTGAAGGAAAGGGGATTCTTCTTGATTAAGTAAAGTGATTTGGGGAAATTATTTTATTTAAAAATTCATGAAAATTTTGGTCTTCTAGAATTAATTTTGTTAGTAATTTATTCCTATAAACGATACCCTTAATGGGGTTTTGAATTGTGTCCCATGTTTTCTTTACATAGAATGAATAAATTCTCATGGATATATTTTTCTTGATTTCTAAAATAAAATTATTGTTATAGTATGGTTTTGTTAAAATTACTATGAGGAACATTTAAATGGATTCAATGATAAAATAATTTTTTTGAGATTTTTTTTCCAAATGGTGTATCCAAGGTTTAATGGGATTTTTCAATTAAATATTTCCTTTATTTTCAATTGTATCATTATGGAGGATATAATTATTTTTAAATTAATAAATACTAATTTATTTTCAATGAATTTTATGACTTGGTTTTCCCTATTCATTTTAAAGTCTAAATTCACACGTTGTAAAATGATTTCTCCTTGATTATTATAAGACCCAAATTGTTTTATCCTTTGTATTATGTCTTATATAGACTCTTTCACTCTATGGGATGAGAAATGAAGTGATTTTTTATTTTATTCTTATGGTAATGAGAAAAGTTATGTTTCTTGATAGGGTGTTTTAGGTGAGATTATATATAATGTTTAAGTTTTATTTGTAATATTTATGATGATAATATGGATTGTTATTTTCTCAACTCTAAATTAACTATTTATTGATATTGTTAGGTTGGGACATGTTTTTTTCATCCTTGTTACATATTTATGGGAATTATATCTATATACTTCACCCAAGAGTTTGATTGGGATAGCTTCTTACTTCATATATAGTATCAAGATAGGATTGCTTGTTTTTATACCCATTGTGTAAGGATGTGGGAGCCTTATGCCTTTCTAATGGTGTTAGATTATAAAGGGGCCTTTTGGAATTGTATGTTATATTATGGTATAATTCTAATCCATGACTCTTTCATGTTAGGACCTAGATATTTATCCAATATTTTCATTTCATTAGATTATGGTATTATCTTTTGGATTCCGAGTGATACATTATTTATATCTTCTCAGGAAAGATTTTTTGCTAGTGGACATATGTGCATCATTATTGATTATTTATATTACGCATCGGATATATTATTGTGTCTATTTTTTATATATTATATTCTTTATATTATGTTATTTACTATTTCTTCTCATTTTAAAATGGAATTTCCATGAATATTTTTGAAAAAAATTATTTCATTTGGTTTTTATAAGCTTGTAAGTCCAAATTTTGTTATTTAATAATGTTTTTTATATTTTAAATGGAGGATTCATTACCCTAGTAAATAATAGAGGTTTTTTAAAGAATAATTTTCAATTAAATCTATTTTTTCTTTATAATCATGAAATCATTATTCTAATGGACAGTTGTTTCATTTTCTTCCAAATGGATTGACTTGGTGTATTTGTTAAAAGTCTAAAATCAGGATATTTTTTGTATTATATTTTACTGAAAATTTTTAAAATTATATTTATAGAATAACTTGTGAAATATTTTAAAAAAATTAATTTCATAGACTCTTTGATGAAATTTTATTTGGTGATATTTAGACCACATCATATATACACACTTTTATATGTGTATAAAGATCATTTGTTTTTATATTGGTGAAGAAGATTTAGTCTTATTCAGATTGTGTATTTGTAGTCCATTGATGAATGGTTTAGAATTTTTGAGTGACTTAGGGTAACATGGAGATGTGAGGTATTATTTCATGGTGTTATTTTATTTTCCATGTGGGCGTGTTTTTGTATCAACTGATTCGGATAGTTATAGTGTATTTATTTTCATTTTATTTACTTTATTTTAGACTTTGTTATATATTTTTAATTAGTTTTTATATTTTAGAGTTTATTTTGGATGTTTCTATTTTTTATACTCAGTTTAGTTTTTTTATTATAACCATTTATTTCACATCCCTGGAACTCTAATATATTTATACACTATTTCAGGCTATAAATTATATTGTGGTGATTTAATACTATTATTATTAGAGGCTAAAATAATTCCCTTTTATTTATTGTTTGATTTCCCGATAATTTTCACCTTCTCTTAGTGATCAGGAACATGCTTTGAGCCTTATGGTGGGTTGACTTATGTGTTGTGAAAGGTTCCTCCATGTCATTTATTTAGTGTTCCCTTGGTTTTTTTTGAACTTAATGGGAGGAAAAATGAATACATTAAATAAACTAAAGGCCCTAAACATTTATATTTGATGAATTCAACCAGTCATAAAAATGAGTATGATGAATTATTCTGTCCCAAATATAATTTTATTTTATTTTTATTTTTCATCAAGAGGATTAAAAGGAATTTAAATTAAAATAAATGAATTATTAATATTCATTTAAATGATAAATCCACCATGAATTCCTATAAAATGAATCAAATACACAAGATAATACATAAAGTATCTTTAATCACTTGTAATAATATTTAACAATAATCATTAAATATAATCTATAGTGGGGGTGGGAATAGAAAATTAGATTGTAATATGGCTAACATATAAAATATTTCATCGATTTTTAAAAATTAATAAAGGTTAATGTAATGGAATATAAAAAATTGGATAAAATGGGTTATTCCAAATAAGTTCCTCAATCATTCTTTCAAATTTATTTGTTCCCATAAACTTTGATGAAGGAAAAAACTACATTCCAAATGACGCTCACAAAATGATTACACTCAATAGTAGAGTGTACATGGAAGAAGATAAAAAAAATTCGTTTAGATTACCTCATGGAATGAAAAAATTTATTGGACAATTTCTAATTAGACATAGATTTCAAACATACATCAAACTTCAGAAAATGATTTTAAAATATAAAATCAAAAATGTTATTTTATATCAACATTCATTTTAAATAAATTTTCAATATTTAAGGAATATTTTTCAAAATTATCTTAAGGGTGAATAATGATTATAGATAATTATTTATGATCGTATTTTATTCTAAAATCTAAAATTAAAGGTGAAATAAAAATAGAAATATATTTTTTGAAAACTAAAATCTTGAATACTTTATGTGTCCAATGTCAACTTCTAAAACATACATTTTCTATGATGTAATAATTTTAAATAAATAAAAGGTAAATAAATCTGGTGATAATGGATTTGATAATAAGTAGTGACATCAGTGGAATCCTTAAAATTAATTTCTTCTATTAGATTATTTATAAAATAATCATTAAAGTGTTTATTTCATTACTCATTGATGGTAAACCTTAATCCACCCAACACATGAAAAACATATATTACACTAAAAGGATAAACATCAATATAAATTCAAGGACTGATCTGTCAGGAAAAAATCTTATATGGGTTGAGATTTATACTCAAAATTTCTAATTTTACCTTCACATTATTTTTTAAATTCTCTTTAGTAATAATACAGTGAAAAATTCCTTATATCTTCACTTTGTATGTTAAGAAATTCTCTTATATGCATCATTCAAAGAAAAATCCTACACCAGAAACTAAAATCTTCAATTCCCACATGCATATGAAAGATTCATATTACACTATTTAGTAAACCAATAAACATGGTTATCTACTACCAAATGATGGTTACAAGCCATTTCAAAGGAAAACATATAATGAAAACTTCTTATATTTGTTTTAAAATTTGTACAGTATGCCTAAAGTACATTGTCTAAGAATAAAATCTAATCTATCTTATTAGGTTAGAACATTTTCCCTCGATTTTATTAAATTATTTATTTCAAATATCATATTTTTTATTAGTTTGGGGGTAGAATGAAATAGTGACTTTATTAAAAATAAAATTTATGGGAAAATGATTTCATGTTTTGATTACATAAATGAAAACATTGGTCACTAGTGATAACCCGTAGAAAACAAAACAAGCTAAAAATTTGATATCTGACAAATTCAATAATCACTCAAGAGTCATTATTCATCATTACCTATGACTATACATATTTAGAGACATAATATATAGAAAATACTATGACATAAAGTCAAATTAATTTAGGGCAATCCTCATGAATTCAATACCCCATGTATTAGAAAAATTAAATGGTTTGGTAGATAATTTCTTTCCTCCTTGATATATTCTATAAGAATTGATATTTTGTACATGACCAAAAAAAATTATAATCCATGTATAATGTATTCTAATAAATTGTAATGTCATGTAAAATTTTAGGATTTTATTAAAGGCTAATGTTTCCCCCATAATATTGGGTGTGGAAAAAATTCAAATAATATTTGGATCATTCTTGATCCTCTAATATTATTTAATTCTAAATTTAGTTAGGAAAAATAATACCACTAAATGATTTAAAATATCTACATACCAATTGGTAAGGGGTACTACATCCCAAATTTTCTCATAGGGGAAGAACATTCCATTGAGGAGGGATAATTCAACATGGTGGTCTAATAGTTGAGAAATCCTTCAAATGTTTCTAGCTACCAAATTTCTCACCTCTCACTTGACTCTAATCTCTAGATGGAACTTATGGATTAGAATAATACATTGTGTCCAGTAGGGCTTAGCCATTATTATATTAATATGAAATAAAATTCTAGCATGATTATAAAACCCAATAATTCTGATCTAAGAAGATATTAATGATACATTTTACTAGGAACAAATAATGGAAACAAGTTATTTTCATATGGTTATATAGTTTTCTGAGGTAGTTCAACAGTGTGATGGGTATAAGAAATCATATGGGGAGGCCTATGAACCCAAAGTGATAAAACTTCCACAACTGCATAGTTAAAGGAATCACACATGAGCACAAATGGGATATCCTACCTTGTATAATGGATGATGGTGTGGATATGATATTACAGTTTAGTGAATTATAATATTCCATTTGATGATACCTAAACACAAAATAAATATAATTTTATAATAAATATGGAAAGGAAACTATGATATTATAAATCCATTTAATGGATCAAAGGTAGAAACTATTATAAAATAAAAAATACCACGGATTCTGAGAAGATTTAGGACATTTAAAGGAGGAAATTATATCTATATTTTATTTAACAACTTTTATTCCAAATTAGAGATCAAATTCCCAAGAAATATCCCTATATATACCATTAAATGGAATTTCCCATAATTGAATAACAGACTACTTTAATGAAATGATACAGGATGGAACAACTTGGTGCCAAAAAATCATCAATAAAACAACCATTTATAGTGAATTAAACCATGAAAAATTCCACAAAATTCCCTAAGTAAAGAAGATAAAATAAAAACCATACAATAATAAAAGGTATCAGGAGCATCAAAAATACTAAATGGCCACCTCCTATATGAAAATGTGTCAAATAGATGGGTAAAAATAGTATTTTATTGATACTCAATAGCTATAAGGGTTTGAAATTAACATGAATATTCATAAATGAAA
Source organism: Viscum album (assembly GCA_963277665.1). NCBI lineage: Eukaryota > Viridiplantae > Streptophyta > Magnoliopsida > Santalales > Viscaceae > Viscum > Viscum album. Next base: position 1,110,867,048 of record OY728133.1, read on the forward strand.
TAGTAAATGGACTTGAAAACCTATCAATTTAACATCTATTTAATGAAAGGTAGAGGAATTTAGTCATTTCACATGGCTTTATTCAGTTGGTTGTTCTAAATATTTCTTTCAAACTATTTTTTTCATATTTATGAACCAATTACTTTCTTTTAATTGATAATATTGTTATTATAGTTTTTCTGAGCATAATTACCATTGACATAATAAATTCTCCATTAGATATGGGTTAGATGATATGAGAAATAATTAAATTTATCTCATACTTTATTATAATATTCAATAAGGTAGAATTATTTCAGTTTTGATAATTCCTTACTGGTTATGCCTCAACCTATAAAAGTATGGGATGAATGAAAATTGATTGACTAATTTCAATAATAATATCCAATTTTAAAACTATATCCTTTTAAAACTCTATCAGAAGGATATGTAATTTTAATCCCTTCTCTATATATGGATTATTATAAATTTAATAGATAATTGGTTAATACCCACAAGGTATACTTATTTTAAAAATTGGGTAAGTAGTTTTAATTACAATATCAGTGGTTTTTATATTGAGGGAGGGGATTTAGGGGGTGAGGTTAATGATACTATATATCTCCAATATATTTTTTTCAATACAAAAATAATAAATTAATATTTGATTCTTATAATCATCAACATATTTTGGTACCTTAGAAAAAACATAGTAATTCATTAAAATACATGTATTACATTTTCTCACACCCATATAATAATCAAAACATGAATCAAACCTGAGTATACTAATGATTGATAAAAATTTATAATGGGGTGAAGAGAAGTATATATATAGTTTTTATCATTGGAATGAACTTCCATCAAATAGATAATGATGTTGGAGTTCCCCTTTACTAGGTGTTTTATTGCATTAAGAATCTTGAATATTTTCTCTAATCCTCTCAAATTCTTAAAAATTGTTTCATTGTTAACATTCAGGGATATCTTTTTCATTTTGAAATAAGGCCTCCTATAGATGCGAGGAGCATGTCCATGCGTTTCAGTATCATATATATCAAAGACATAAAATTCTACATGTAATATAGGATTCAATACTAACATGAGGACATCCTTAATCAATATATCTATATGTTATTCTCTATGATTTAAAAATTAAATCTTTATTCCCATTTCTTAATAATCTCCAACCTATAAATAAATATGCATAGACATATCCATAATATTAATTTCAGCACATAAATAAATAATTTCATAAAAAACTAAAATCATTTCTATTATGAAATGAATCATAAATATTATTATTACCTTATATTTTGTTAGAATCACATGTTGAAGCATTTCCAAAACATTACTTATTTGAAACCCTGATACCCCTTAAAGTACCTCTGGTGTGTGAAAATATCTTTCATAAATGTTTCATATTGAGGAATTTATTAGAATGAATCCAAGATATAAATGTTTTGTTTTTCCTTTTTAAATATATCAATGGAATCTTTATAAATATTATTATTAAATATTTTCTTATATTTAGAATGTATTTTTTAAAATATAAGAGAAATTGAAGTATCAAGGGAATCCTCACTAATAAACATTATTTTTTGGATTATGTTCACAGGCTAGTTATTGTGAAGGATAGTTTATAAAATTAAAACATACATATTGCGTAGAATCATTGTAATAAGAAATATATTTACCACTATTAAGTGTAATGGATCATAAATGAATATTGTATTTTGGATTATTAATAGTATAAAATGGTATTCATATAGAACCATTCATCATTATCTCGATAATGGTATTTATTAGCTGTCCAACTTGAGCCAATCAGTCATGGATTATTGATTGTGATATCTATTGGAACAGAAGTTTCTATGATGACATTTTCTTCATCATTCCATTGAGTCTTGGATTATATTTCAATGTAATGGGAGGTTTATTTCCCACTATAAGATTATAATGATGTTTTTCTTTCCCTAAGTAATTCAAATTTAGATTATGGTAGATTGAGTTTCTTTCATATCGAAACTATAGTTGTCCTTGACACCTAGGGTTTGAATTTTTATTGAACTTATCTTACTGGAACATTAGTGTTTTATAAAATATATTCCTAGGAAACACTATTTAATAAGGCTAGGATTATTCTTGTAGTTGGGGATACTAATAAGAGAAACTTTAGTTATAATAACAAATGCAATAATAAAAATTTGTAGGTGGAGATTTTGAAATACCCCTATTTTGATGAAATTGTTTTCAAATATTATTCATTTCAGAATTTATTTATCAATATTTTATTCTAATGATGATATGGTTATCTCATGTACACTCTGAGTTTTATTTATTACTCATGTCATGATTTATTGTGCATTTTTAGTCATTATAGATATCTAGTCATGATAGTTAATAGATTTTTTCCAACTAAGGTACCAGCAATTATAGTATCCATCATGGAATGAACCATGGGAAAAATTCTTTCATATAAGAATTACATTGTTAGTTTTATAATAATATGGTAGTCTTGGAAACTAGAACATAATTTTTTAAATCTTCTCAAGTATTCCTGAAGGGTCGCTATTTTTTATTTCATAATGCCAAAATTCTCTTTTCTTATTATTTTAGTTTAAGAGTTTGGAAGAAAATTTCAAGGAGTCATTTGAGGTCAGTTTAGTCACCAATTATGGAAAATAGATAACATATTCAGTAATTGGATACATCATCAATAGAAAATTGTAATTCTATAAGTTTTATAAGGTATTTGGTAACAATATGATATTTAATAGTGGAACAATCAATGTGGAATTAGTTAATGTATTTTTTTGGGTCCACCCAGGGAATACAATGAAATTTCGGGGGTATACAGATGATTTCTATATCATCTAAATTATGGATAACTCTTATGGGTATTATATGTACATATGTTTTACTCCAATTCAGGGTTTTCTTAATTCTTTTATTTTTTAGTTGTTTTTATCCACGGGTTAAAGGGTTTTATTAGGTCCAGTTTGAGAATTGTATAATAACTATTGAATATCATTAATGGGTTCTTCAATGTTACTTAATTCATCTATCCTAGAATGATTAACATCTATGTAATGTTTTTTCCATTTATGGATATATTACAAGTTGTTTTCACCTTCAATATTTGTGGTTAAAAAAATATGATGTTTTAGTGAGTTTTTTATTTATTTTTTTAAGAATTAAATATTAGCTAAAGAATAAACACTTAAAAATATTATATAAAAAATAAATATGATTTAATATGAAATATAGAATAAAATAAAATAATAATTATAAACCAAAATAATTTGTGAGAAAGAATAATGGAAATTGAATGAAATAAGGGGGAAATTATTCCCCTACTAAACAATGTTAAGATTTAATCACATTATTGAACATGTTAAATTAGTTATTAATTATAACAAGAATTTATATAGTATATCATTAATGTTATTCCATCTCTTTATAAACCTTAGATAAAAAATATTAAAAAAGTAATATTAATTTCAATAAAAAGTTAAGGGTTAGATAAATTTTTGGTTAATGTTTTTGTGGAAAATAATAAGAAGATGAAAAACTAATATGCAATAATTAAAATGATTTTATGAGAGTGTGATCAGCCAAGGTAATTTATTTGATCCTCCTTTATGATTTCCTAAAGGTAACGGGTATATTCTTTTAAAATTTTATTTTAAAAAATTGAAACTATATTTTTATATATGTTTGACTTGGATACTCCCTAGGGTTTGGTAAACAATTAAAAGTAATTCATTGATTATCATCGTTGCTTGAGTGATTTACATCAAACATAAATAACCAAACTAATCAAGGAAATTTATAAAAGGATACATGAATTCTATAAGATAATTTATTTAATAAATATTTTTTCACAATAAAAATTAATTTCTGTTAATTTTTTACTCTATATTTCAGAAAATGATACAACCTACAAGAACACTCATGTGAATAAAAATGTGAAGAAGAGACCAAATAACACAAATAATCACACAATCCATTTTATACATGAAATAATAAGTATTTGTGTCCCTTTAATTATTATATGATCATACACATGAAGAATATTGAAATAAAATACAAAATAATAATAATAATAAAATACATACCTATTATTAAAAATGTCACTAAAATGATTATATGTTAAAGCTTATGATTGAATCAAGGTTATTTCCATGGGTCTTCATGAGGATATTATACATCCATGGATGGTGGAGGTGAAAAAGGATTAGTAAATAGATATCCTAAGAACTCCATTAACTCTCAATGATCAATAATAATTTTATTATGTAGGATTTAGTGATATTTGTTAAAAAATGTATGGTAGGTCTAAAATAATTCAATGCTCTATGGTCTGGGTGAACTGACCTAGACAAAAGTTTCCACCAACATGAAATGCCTACATGAATGACATAGGTACCAAATCAAGACATGATATTTTTTGGAGATGTGTTCCTTAGATTTATATTACTAATATATGTGTAATATCCCTAGTTGAATTTATTTATCCAAATATATATAACATTTATATAAAGGGGTTCAAAACTTTGTTGCTTTAATTTTCTTCGATCATTATTCTCTCTATGGCCTCGTTTGTTTGGATTCATCTATTTCACTAGTTAAATAAATTTTATAAAAATGTATAATAATGTAAAAATATTATTTTTTATTATATATTAGTTTATATAATGTTATAATAAAAATAAAAATATTTTATCCAATTTGGTCACAATTATATTTTATTATTTTGATAATTTTTTCAAGAAATGAATTCAAATATATATATATATAGATATATAGACAAATGTTTTGATGGTTTGTTTATAAAACACATAATACATATAAGTTATGACACTAATGGTGAAAAACAATTATATATTATTTTGTGATCACTAAGATAATGATGAGTTTTGTATGTAATAGACCAACGGCCCGTTTGTGTTGAATAAATAGAATTCATAGTGATATAGAAATAATGATTAATATAGTTAGGAACAATGACACTTTCTATGATAAGATAAATACATATAAATAAAACCATGGATTCCTCTATTAGTTATGGCATAGAACCTGAAAAAAATACCAAATGGGGTTGTGAAGGAAATCATAATTTCACCCTCATCATTACACTACACTCTTTATACCACCATCACAACTTCTCTCAAAGAACAATTAATAATAAATTTACAACCATAGATTATGAAATTTTTTTAATCCATCAACCTCTGCCACACCATCTATTTTTTAGGGGAATATATAAATAAATTCATATAATAAATTCCAAAAAAATATTCATTAATTTGATGAAGTAAAATCATTAAAATCACAATAAATTGATTTCACTATGGAACACACTACTATATGTGAATAGGGATTATAATTGTAAATGACAGAATTAGAAACCATCCATAAAAACTAGTGGATAGGAAAAAATATAATTACATATAGTTTTTAATTAATATTACTAAACTTGAAACCAACAGACTAGGATTTCTCAATGTGTTAAAAAGAGTACATGTTTAAATAAAGATCCTATACAGCACCAAAATTCCTCCTAACTTACGATTAACAAGACCATTAGATAAAGTGGTGCTCCAATAAAAATACATGAGGATGAATATAACATGTCCATCTTGATTACAGTGAGATACATCTTGTTTTAATGGTCTTTTAGGTGGGAATCACATTTCAATGGATCCCCGAAATAAGAAAGTTCGTATTTTTTGGAATGTAAAGTTTCATGATCTTGTCAGCCAAATAAAAATATAGAACATAAGTGTGTCATACGCTATGTTAATAACTAGATGAAAATGATCTATTAAAATTTTCTATAAAACCCAAATGGTCAAAAACAAACAAGAAAATAATGTATCACTACACTCACTTACAAAAAGTAGTAAATAATTTCTTATAACATAGGTTTAAAACATTAGGCATAGATAATATGTAATATCATTATGCGATACTATAGAAACAACCTTGGATTTGGAAAATGAAATTCTTCCAAAAAATAAATGTTACCCTTATTGGTGATCCACCTAAAGTTTTCGTTATGAAAGTAGTTGGTTTTAATTTTTTTTCTTAAATATGTATATAGACATAAGTATGGCCTTTAATAAAATAATATAAAGGGTATGAACAATTCTATATCTCTATAAACATTCAATGAATAAGTCTCACATTACCTTTTCATGTGCTCAATTCCTGGTTTTTTATGACTAATCGTATACATCCCACCTACATTTCATGGTTGAGATAAATGAATCTATCCAATCAATTTCCTTTATTCATTTGTTAAAAAGTCATAATGAATTTTTTTAAATAACTTCTAAATTATAAAATATTTTTCACATGTAACATTGAGTGAACATAGATTTTATTAAACAAATAATTCATTAATATAAGGTAATATTTCCACTAAATTAGAAAATAACATGTTTTTTCAATAACAAATACATGTAGAAATATTTTCATTAAGGAAATAAAAATATGTAATGCATCATTTCCAATTGATATGGGAGATCCAAGAAAAAATAGGAGAATCATACCTTTAAAAAAAACCCAATCAGCTAAAAATAACTTCAATATTCCAACTAAACAAGTATTTTGGTATAAAGACACTACTCTCTGGAGAATTTTCCTTTTACCCATGCTAGAACACATATACAATTAGTGAATTTTTTAATGATATAATTGATGATCTTGAATATTTTATGGAGGAATAATTATAATTGTTGGAAAAGAGATTATAGATTCTAAGATTCCAAAGACTACCCCAAAATCCCACTATATTTATCAACTCTGTTTAACTATTAAAATTCCAAGTAAACACATCATGTTCTATAACAAAGGTTGGTTGAAAGAGTATCCATCTATTGAATCCTACAAATCGATATTAAAATATTAACCTTCCTTCCCATAATCCCAATTGAGAACCATGGGTATGAAAAACAATTAAAAAAGAGGTTATAAAATCCAATAAAAAACAATACTATCTAATCACCCTCAAAATAAATCCCCATTCCATTATATCGTAATCCTTATCCATTATTATATTAACTACCAAGTTACCAAAATGAATATTTTGGTCCATATACATCATCATCTCTTAAACCATAAAAATTGTACATTAGATTTTTCAACCCTTTAATTCCATGCTTCTCTTAAAATACTCAGTGTAAATTTATAAATAGATAATTAAAAACCATTATAATAATCTTCTTTGAGAAATTACACTACCAGATTCTTCCAAATTACTTAAAACGAGTGGAGTTTGGAATCCTATATTAGATAATGAGGGTGGTGAAGAAAACTTACCTAGGTAAGTATCCCTTTGAAATAATACTTAAACTACCATGATTTCACCACATTTGATAATTCCCCATGAAAAAGTAAAAAATCAATATTAGGAATATTTTCACCCATGGTGCACTTTTTACACATAAATTGTTAAATTCTCTATGGATTTAATATTTTTATGAGAATTACATCATCATATGATTATGTTGCTTCATCACCAATATATGATATTTTTTTAATTACAGATTCTTGTATCTCTACCAAATTTTGAATGCATCAATGTAAATGGGACTCTATATGAAGAGAAATAAAAGAGAAAAAATGTTTTAGTGAAAACTACCATAACTTGGAGAAATAATTTATGAAAGAACCACCCTTTTGTTAAAGATTTTTCATGAATATACCATATTTTTATATGAATAATGAATAGAAATATACTATATTGTGATGGACCTCCTTGGTCTAGTATACATGATATTTCTCCATAGTTATCATCTATTTAAGAAGGAGGTGATCGAAAAGATTATTGTGTGTATGAACCATATTATCAAAAAGAATATTCTATGATGAAAACAAGTACATTTCAGGTTCTTGAATATCATATTTATTTTTAGAAAAGAATGAGCTAGGTGTAATGATTCTCAAATCTCATTCATCTAAAGCGATTCGGTTCCAGTTGATTTTTGACTGGAGAACCTCCCATGGACATCCATTCATCTATTTGGTCTAACATTGAGAAACTTATTAATAAAATACCACTTGAATAGTCCCAATATAATATAATTAAATCCCTAAAAGAGGCATCTTGAGGATCCCTGTTTTAGAAATAAGAGAGAGGGATTGTATACTTTGTAGTATAATATACCACAAGAATTTTTTAAATGTCATTAATAAATATTATCTATTATTTCAAAATTTATTTTATTAATAATTCATTTGATATAAAATCCATTATTTATATATCTTGTTAAATATTGTATAAATATATATAATCATGATGTTTCATTATAAAATATTCTATATGTTAATGTTATATATTCCTAAGTAGATGACCCATAACCTTTATCACACATTAACATGATTTTCGATTGTCTATGTGTATACATTGATTAGAAAATTTTCATATGGTCTAATATAGTAATTCTTTGTATCCTTAATTTAATAAATAAATTAATGTAACCTAATCTGACTAACAATGTTTTTTTAAGTGTGATGATTTTCAGGGAAATTATTAACATAATTTCTGGTTATTCCTATAGGATTATTATTAGTCAAGGAACCCAAGGGGTAGTCTAAGTGTTCAAATTTTAATGTGTAAATTTATATAAAATAACTTTATTGGAATACATGTTCCTCCTATGACATAATATTTTTTTAAACTCGTGGTTTTTTCCTTACTCATTATTTTATATTGCCAAAAGGTTGTGGAATGGTCTATAAATCATGAAAAAAATTAATGGGATGATATATGGGGTATATGAGTTGAATTATAGTGTAGTCAATATTCGATTGAGTTTTTAGTTTTTCTTAATGATGTTGTAGAATTACATTAGTTGGATTATGGGCTATGGATTATTTTTTAAAATCCATATGATTTCAATCGAATATATTTATTATTGAATGTTTAAACGATGTTTTATTAAATTGTTTGTAATTTTATCAGAATTATTATAGGGTTTTCTTGAACTATGATGTATTGATATCATATGTTAATAGATATGTGATACCATAAGGTATAGTCCTATTTTGTATATGTATATTTGATGACAATGTTAGTTTTTCTTGTTTTTCATGAATGTAAAGGTTATTTCTATTTTCCGTATAATATTTAATTATTGAGTTAGCTATGTTAAATCAATTATCCTTAATAGACTAATTATGGATATATTTTTCCCTAGGGTTATCAATTTCATCGTATGGATCCCCGGTAAACAGATAATAACAGTGTTAAAACATTAGTCCATCTATGTTATTTTATTGATGCATGAACCACTCATTATGGTTGAATTATTCCATTGGTATATATATTATATCATGGATTATAGATGTACAAAGTGTGCTTATATTATAACATGCATCCAGGTATGTTACACCATGAATTCCTGATAGACTAAATATGGTTATGTTATATCATAGGAATGATTGTTGTACATCATGGTTCCCTAATAAATTATATTTAATTATATTGTGTCATGAGTTAATCTACATAATTCCATATATTCTTAATGGATATATTCAGTTATGTTATAACATATAATATATGGAAGATAAATGTTATATTGAGGTTATGTTATACCATCCAATACACGAGGAATCTATATTATACTATGTTTTATATTACATAATAATGAATATAAAGGTAATTTTTTATTGTGGGGTTATGTTTCACCTAGTGATATATAGAATAACTATATTTATGTTCATTTTTAAATAAAATCACCAATACCAAATACAGTTGAAAAAAAAAGTCTTCTTTACCAAAGGTTTATTTCTTGAAGAATAATGATGGAATGATGATCACACCTTCTGAATTTTTGAATATTATTTTTCAATATTTTTGATGAATATATCTAAAATAGTAGTCAAAGGGAAGTTTTCTATTTAAGTATCCCCCAATTATGTGAATTTCCAATTGTTTTTGGAATAAATTATCAAAACACCATGGAATGATAGTACTTTTGGTAATAATATATATTGAGAAATAGATATTCAGATTTGGGAGAATAAAATAAACAATGAATCACACACTTTTATATTGATTTGATCTTATTTATATAAACACCATGGTTTCTTGAATAATTGAGTTGAAACATTAATAATTCACCTATTATAAATTTTGTAACAAATATATTTTATTTGAATTGAAATATCCAAAAATGTTTAATGTTTTCACATTTAATGTGATGTGTTGTCATCCCTTTAAACATCAGAAAATGATATTTAAACTAAATATATTATATTGCTAACATAGATATGAAGTGTTAGTGACTTGTGATATCTAATATCGCAATATTAGATATCCCTTATCACATGTAGTGATAACTCTTATCGTATATCATTTATTTATATCTCTATAAGTGATATATATATGTGATTATATATCGCTCAAAGAAATATGGTAAGATTAAAAACTATTATATGGTCTTTTAGTGAACCTATATTGCTTAATTTCCTACTTTCACTAAATCATTATAGTCTTCATACACATTTAACCCTATTAATATCTTATGTAATCATTATTCAAACAATACCCAAAACCAATTTAGATATACATAAAAACACTTATAGAAAAAATATAAAATAAACTCACCTAGTTTTGTAAAAACTATTATAAAAAAATAAGTTCTTATCTATAATATTATTTTGTGTAATTCTTTAAAAAGTTTCTAAAATATAAATGGTTATTAATTCTTAATTCATAATCAAGATCAAAGAGAAATATCTAGTAAATAATTAGTGATACTCAAGCTATAAATGATAAAGTGTGATCTATATCAAATACATGTATATATTTATAAGAATACCCTAGAAGTGTATAATTCATCATACATAATCATATAATATATTTTTACAATAAGTATATTATATCCAAAATACCAGGAATATGTCAATCACGTATAGGCTAACACATACCTTTGTGATTATATGATGAAATATTTATCAATAGATATGAATTCATTACATGTCATTCATAATGATGAATACCTAAAATTTTGTTTATATAAAATATAAAAGTACATTAAATTTCACTAAACTAGATATCATTATATATTGTATTGGTATTTCATATCAAGGACTTGGATTCCATACCTATCATACAATAGAAATTTTTTTGTCTTGGTTATGTCAAACCCACAAAAAATAGTCACATACCAAATCACTATATATTTATTTCAGCCTCAAGGTTATAATAATAAAGATATTAAAGTATAAAGGACCACATATAGGCTACATTGTTAACCTCGTGTAATAATGATTAGAATGAAACAATCTCCCATGTATACTAATGATACTATGTTTCACATTATATGTGGTATAATTAGTGAGTCAATCCAAATAAAATTCACACTTATGTCTCATGAGTTAACATTGTATCTTCATATGAAACCTCTACTCACACTGATCTTAATATATCATTACAACCCGGTCCTTTCCATGATGATCCTTGAACAAGGAAAATCATAGATGTTAATTTCAATTGGGTTAGTTATGATTAAACAATCAAGTTTTTATAGTATATTTAAATGACTAATGAAGTGTTAATTACATTGTATAATATAATATATTTCTAAATTATTAAATATATTTTAATAATATATTATAAAATCATCTATATATGTTTTAGTTATAACACATACTAATATATAAGAAAAATAAATTACCTTATGTTTTTTTTCTTTTATAGATTTTATCCGAAAAATGTTATATCACTATAAAACACTTTCTATATTTCCATGAAACTATCTATTGAATCCCCATGTCACCATATAAAAAATCATCTCTCGAATAAAAATATTATCTAGGATACCTTGCTTTAAGAAAAAATATTTGAAAAATTGTGAGATTGGGATTCTAAATACTTATGTTCAACACTTGAAATTTCAATAAAAAAAATATTACTTCATAATATCCAATATTTTTTTATTTTTTATACTTTATTTAAATTATATAATACTGAGAACATTTCTTTAAATATTTTCAAAAAACCATCATTGAGAACATTGTTAATCAAAAATAATACAACTATTAAATTCAATTCATACATTACCAACATATATCCAAAAATATTCTCTGCTATTTAGTATTTGATTATAATAACTTTTACTTGGATTAAACTAGAATATCATGAAATCCATATTTTTTTAATATTTTTTATTTTTATATATTTTCAATTTATCTAGAATAAATATTAAATTCCATTAGTATTTTTAAAACTATATTTTTGTAAATTTTATTATTCCAAGACATAAAAACTTTATACACCAAATGAAAATAACTCTTTGTTTTGATTTATGGTAATTCCAATAAAAAATAAAAAATCATATACCATATGATTCCATTAAATCGTATATAGTTTTTATTTATAACAATACTCTGAAACTCGATTTTTATATTTTAAAGATTTTCATATTTTAATATGTGGATAAGGTATTTTACTTCACTCTTAGTTAAATGTATTCATCTATGTTCTATTTTTTATACTATATTTTATATTGTATTATAAATTACAAACCATGTAATTCAAACCAAAAAATATTTCAATTAAAATAACATTTTCCCTTACACATAAAATGTTCATATCTTGACATAAAATAGATAATGAAGGAATATAGTATAAAAACTACTTTATTATATCTATAAATAAAGGTTAATTATGACTTCTTAAAAAGTATTAACCTCATTATACTCTTTGGATATAAACCTATAGCCCTTTACAAAATTCTCTAATTTTCTTATCTCTTATACATACATATAATTATTTTATATTGTATAATTGGTATCACATACCATTATAAAATAGAATAAATAATTTATATAACATAAATACATGATTTAGACTCTCGATAAAACTTTCACACCTCATTTAGGTATTTCTGGTTTTTACATTTTCTATGTTTACCCTTCCTAAAAAGAAAACATTTCTTCTCCTTATTAACAACACCATTAAATTTCAAATAAGTATTCATGGATTATTTGTGTCATTTCATATTAAACATTTAAAAAATAGTTTTCCATTATTTTTTTGTACCATTATAATGGTACTTCCACTTAGACATACCATGTATTGCTCATATACCATCAACATATTATGTATATTGAATAAAACTTTATGAATAATAAATTTTTTAAATCTATTTGGGAACAATTACATGACAATATTCATATCTAGATCTATCCGAACAGGGACCCTAATATTTCCAAATAATTAATTAGTCTAATAATATTGAGAACATTTATTAAAAATATTTTCCCCGCTATCATTTATACATTTAAAATGCATTTTATATGTCTTGTGCCTTTAATGTTCTTATTAGATACACTTTATCTTTTTTATATTTATATAATAATCCATATTTTCATATTGTTTTTGAATCATATGATACATGGAAACAATAATAAATGTAAAGATATAAATAGGGTAATTTATTTTGTTACTATAAGAATCTTTTAACTCTTGAATGGATTATTTATTGGGTCCCTTAATTGATTTCTATAGTACATAAAATTTATCTCTATTCTTATGAAATATTCACAAATTTTGACACCAGCCTAGAAACTAACAATAGGTTAGATTTTATTTATTCATAAATGATATCAAATATAAGACTAAGGTTACGTTAAGTTATACTTAATATATAAGGAATAGTTTTTTAGATTATTATCATATTTTCCAAGTATTCTATATGTGAATTTTGTTAAATGTACTAACATTAAAAAGAGAATTTATTTTTTATTATATTAAATATTGTCTCAAGATCAATATTTCACTAAATATTCAGTATTATTTTGAATTTTTCTAATATATTGGTTTTTTAGGAAAAAACCATGTTAATTAAATCCTATATAACTCAAGGATACTTGAGTCGACAATAACTTCCCTAATCCATCATGTAGAAATTTTGAATACCATTCCTCAAGGCAAGTATTTCTATTAGAGTAACACGGTCAATCGTATTCTAAAAATTATAGTGGATGTTTCAATATATATCAGGTATAATTTGGAATTATATCAAAAAATAGTTTATTTATCATTTCAGATATAATTGTTTTACTCCATGGGCACTTGGATTTTCTTTGAACTATCCATACTGTATTATCAAAATCTTGAAAAGTGTACCCTTTGGATAAAATCATAAAAAATAGTATTTAAAGTCAAATTATATTATCTCTATATATATATACTAGTCATATATATATTTAAGTTTAGTCATTCCATATATAAATTCATGATTCAACTTTCTGTAATTTATAAAACTAATGTTTATAAAAAAAATATTTACTAACTTCAATATTGTTAATTTATAACAATTTATAAAAACAATGATTTATATTATACATCCCCAATAAAATTTAATTATAATATTCAATAAATATCAACATTTATTTCATGAAAATGGTATATAAAACTCATTCATGTGATATATTAAAATCATAAGAAACATAAATCCTACCAAATATTATGAATGATAAAATACGTAGACAACCACACCTTTCTAAATAGATCCCCATTCCAAAATCCAATAAAATTCCACTCAAGTTCCCAAATACATAAATCATTTCTAAATAGTGATTTAAAGTTCCACCATTTTTTGAACTCAAAATATATAATATTATTTATAATAAAATATTTAAACTGATGTTTTAATTATAAAATCAATAAAATTGGTTCAAATACATTTAATTTTTTGTTATACATTATCATGAAACTCCTTAAATGCATGGTATAACATATATATAAGTAGTTTAAATAATTTTAATAAATAATCAGTCATAGTAATAATATAGACACCTCATATTCATGTATGATATGACAATCTATAAAAAACATAAACATGAATAATAGTGAAAATTTAAAATAATTATGACTATAAATAAATTATAATTCAATAAATAGTAAAATATAATTTATATAAAATGTAAATCCAAAATAATTATATTTATATTTTAAATATGAACACTTAATATTAATAATTCAAAGTATGTTTTTCTGTGTTTTCAAAAAATGTCTTATTTAGGTTGATTGTGACCCTCACAAATGAAAACCCCTTAATAAAAACATAGAAAGTTTCTCCCATATACAACATAGAAATCCATATAGGCCAATAACCATTTCCACACTTGACAACTATATGAACTAGAGGTGGAAAATCAATATTCTTATGATATGTATTTCAAAATGATCTTGGGAATTTTATAAATATTCTTATCAATCATAAAAATTATAAAGTCTATATCATGGATATATTCATCAATATAGATATCATTAGACTCTCCCTATAGAGTAATAACATTAATTTAGAAAAAAACCCATTGTTTTACTTTTTTTGGTCGATACAAGGATGAATTTGTTTCTTCAATTTTTTCATCCACCAAGGTCAAATATAGAACAATATTTCTTTCTCTGTTGATTTATTTAGAGGAAAACATGATAAAATATTCATTAAAAAATTTCATATTTTTTAGAAAATGTTTGGGAAATAAAATTAATGTAACTATAATACCATAATCTCTTAAACATGGGGTTGTACTTTTGGTATAAAGCATCAAATAAATAAATAATATCTACCCTTAATGAACTAGTACATTCACTATTCATAAGATCAAAATATTTGGATTTTATACCTAAAACCTTTAATCTCAATACATTGAACAAAATGTTTGGAAAATCTGGTCTAATCATAATCATCTTAGGAAGGTTGGAAGAAAACATGCAACATATTACATATTTTCTAAGGGACGATGAGAAAACCATCATGTAATCAACTCCAGTTTTCCATCACATAAATCAAATAATAGGGACTAATTAATTTTATTATCTTTATCTAGTTAATTATTGTAATGATAGTAATTTTACTCATTTGGGATATATCCATACATTCCTTCAAAGTATTTTTCTTGATGACTTTTTTCTAACATGATTTTGAGTTATTGGGTAAGATTTATTTGGAATGCCTCTTCTTATTACAATAATTCACTATCTTTAATCCCTCATCTACTTATTTTTATATTTTCCCTATGTCTTTCTATGTTTTTTAAAGAAAACACTCATAAATTGATCCACTGGGATAGCATTTACCTACATTTTCCTTTATATTAGAGGATTCACCCAATATTTTTTATATTAAATAGGAAAATCCCTATTGGCACCAACCTCTTGTGTCTTTAAAGAATCATCATCAAAGATTGATCATTGCACAATTTCAATTAAAAACATGAACCTTATCATATTCTATGTTTTTATACAACCTTTTTTTATTATGTTAAC
Source organism: Viscum album (assembly GCA_963277665.1). Taxonomy (NCBI): domain Eukaryota; kingdom Viridiplantae; phylum Streptophyta; class Magnoliopsida; order Santalales; family Viscaceae; genus Viscum; species Viscum album. The sequence continues at coordinate 1,110,883,324 of OY728133.1, forward strand.
TACGTACTGCCTAAATGTTAAGCTAATGGATATATTTTTATCTCCTGGTGTAGAGTTGGCCATCAAGGAAATTCTATCTCCAAAAACCCACAACAACATATAATCATCATTACCTAAAAATTTATTATTATTAGAAAAATATAAGAAAAACACCATTATATGATTTTATAATACCTTTATAACTATAACAATGTACTCATGAGTTGATTTGGGGTTTAATAGAACAAAACCCATCAAAATAATTTTCTTTTCAGGGTTCAAAAGCCTCTTGAGGTTAGCCTTCCACACAATCCATGGGAAGCGTAGAATTTAATTTAAGAATTAATCCTTCATGATTATATAGAATAAGTATTCTACATAATTTATCTAATGGTTTTAGAATCAAATTATTCTATAATGAAAACAAAATCAGTGTAATCTCAATACAAACTATGAATATAATTTGATCTTTGTTAATTAGGAAATCAAAAAAAAACTTCATGTAAAATAATCACATCGCATTGATGATTCATGAAACATGATACCTTTATAGAGAAAAATATGTTATTTGAAAATTTTAAAAATATATATTGAGAATCCAAGAGACTTTCCATTGTGTAATATCTGAAACCCTGGTTTGAAAATGAAGGATAACTAAAATACAATGTTGAATTCTGAAGATAACCAATCATTCCACTAATGAGAGATCGAGGTGATTATTAGCATTCTAAAACTGAAATGGGGATATCTTCACCACTCATTAACCCTCAATAAAAGTAAAAGCATGAGGTAGAATTGAAATACCAAGAAAATTGGGAGATAAGACCACATATATATTAGTTTTCCATCACCCTAGTTCTAAGGGAAGGTTTTCATCATCTGACTCTAGATCATAAATTATATCTTCATCCCTAAATTGGGAGGGGTTGTGTTCACTCTCTTACTTTCATGTCTTCCACTTTATATTCAACATTTTCATTTCTTACATATAAACGTATTCATATTAAAACATATGATTTAATAAATATGATATATTTATATTTTTAAATATATGTAAATATTTTTTAATGATAATGTAAAAAAAATTAAAAAAATTAATATCAATTATTATTTGAACTATCAGTTTATGATAAAATTTATAGGTCAATAAAATATATAGTGAACCAATGATATGAATAAATAAAATGTTTCTCAAATTAACCAACACTCCTCATTGTATATTGTTTCCTTTTTATTTTAAACAACATTCAATTTATCACTCCAATTATTTATCATAAACTAAAAATCAAACACAAATATATAATTTAAAGAAGAAAAAATGCAAGGATATTAATTAAATAACCTACGGTAGACTACATCAAAGAAATACACACAACATAATGTCTTAATGTAAAAAAATATTATATCATTCATTTTTTCAATGGATGAAAATTTTAGGTTGAGGTCACACAACACCTAAGATAACTTCCTTTAAAAAGGGTTTATAAATGCATAACTACCATCTATGTTTCGCTCTATTTTCTTTATACTAGGGGGACTACTTTAAGGAATCCTTCAAAAAAAATTAACATAATGGTGTTTCTATGATCTGAATAATAAACTGATACTTTTTCATCCTAATGATTTGGAATTGACTATTCGTTGAACTACCCTTTATTGTTCTTCTCTTTCAAATCATGATATGTTAAGTATCAAAATAAGAAAGATTAATTAATATCATCAAAAATATCTCCAGATAAGTAACACCAACTTCACTAGATTAAGATAATATTTTAATAGAATAACTATTCATTCTTATTAATATTATTCTCAAAAAAGTTATATATGATCAATGTAATTCTATATTCCCAGAAAATAAAATCAATAGAACATATGTTTCAATGAATCCTCATAATGGGACCTCTTTTATATATAAAAATAAAATATTCCAATTTTATCCCTCAATCTCCATTTATTTTTTCAAAACACACATGATGGGTTTTATAAATCCTTTAGACCTCCCAATTTAATAATTATGTTTTTGGATCAACTAAAATTTTCTTTGGGATTTAATATCTCTACGGGAAAAACTGATTATTGCGATAGGGTATTTGCGACGGGGATAAATCCCATCGTAAAAACTCTAATTAAAATCATATTTGCGAAGGGCATATATGCCCGTCGCAAATGGTCAGTTATTTGCGACAGTGATACAGGCCCCGTCCCAATAGATATGGCACGGTTTTCACGCCAAAACACGGGAAGCTTATTTGCGACAGTTGCCTTTGACCCATCGCAAATACCCGGCGGTGGTAAATACTATTTGCGATGGGACAATTATCTCGTCACAAAAAATATTCAGCTGGTATTATTTGCAATGGGCCCCATCACCAATACCGGCGGTGGTAAATAGGAATTTGCGACGGGGTTATCCAACCATCGCTAATAGTATGTCGGCAGACAGCTATTTGCGACGGGCCCATTGCAACAACCCTTTTACTCACCGCCCATAATTAATGTGGGCGAAGGTATTTGCGACGGGGCCCATTGCCAATACCGACGGTGGTAAATAGGAATTTGCGACGGGGATGCCTGCCTGTCACTAATAGAATGTCGGCAGGCAGCTATTTGCGACGGTCCCATCACAAAAACCCTTTTAACCGTCGCCCGTAATTAATACGGGCGAAGGTATTTGCGATGGTATCTCGTCGCAAATAAGACCGTCGCAAATATTCTAACCTATATATACCCCCATCCATTTTTTTCAAATCATACAGATCTCTCTTGCTCTCTCTCTTTAACTTCCTGTTCTAAGTAGAAAATTTCTTTCATTTTAATTTTTTCTTATGAGAAAAGGAGAGAAGGAGTTAGGAGGCGCAAAATGCTTCAAAATATCAAAGGTATTTATATTTTTTTTAATTCTTAAATTATTTTTAATTGTTAATGTTATTTTTAATTGTTAATTTCATTTTTTTAATAGAATATTTAGTAGCTATATAGTATAATTAGAATAATTGGTTGTACCAAATAATCCATGTCTGGATACAAACAAGTAGAGGCGGCTCTAGCACAGATGTACCTAGGAGTGAAAACTCTAACAAGGTGTTTTGAGCTTGACTCGGGGTAACCTGGTACACGACAATGGGCCTTGCTGCACTCTTTGTTCGACACTCCCGGAGGATGTTTTTGTAATAATTAGAAATAAATATATTTAATTAGAAATAATTAGAAATAGTTATATTTAATTAGGATTAATTTTATAATTATCAAATAATTAATAAATAATTAGATTTCATTAAAATATTCATCAAATAATTTGGAAATAATTAGATTTAATTGATTAGAAATAATTAAAATAATTAAAATAATTATAATGATTTAAATAATTATGAAAAAATTAAAATAATTAAGAAACAATAAAAATAATTAGGAAACAATTAAAAATAATTAGGAAATAATTAAAAATAATTAGGAAACAATTAAGAATAATTAGGAAACAATTAATAATATTTACGAAACAATTAAGAATAATTAGGAAACAATTAATAATAATTAGGAAACAATTAATAATAATTAGGTAAAAATTAAGAATAATTATGAAATAATAAATAATAATTAGTAAACAATTAAGAATAATTTGTAAACAATTAAGAATAATTATTAAAAATTAAGAATAATTAGTAAACAATTAAGAATAATTAATAACAATTAAGAATAATTAGTAAACAATTAAGAATAATTAGTAAACAATTAAGAATATTTAGAAAACAATTATGAATAATTAAGAAAACAATTAAGAATAATTAGGAAACAATTACGAATAATTAGGAAACAATTAAGATTAATTAGGAAACAATTAAGAATAATTAGGAAACAATTATGAATAATTAGGAAACAATTAAAAATAATTAGGAAACAATTAAAAATAATTAGGAAACAATTAAAAATAATTATGAAACAATTAAAAATAATTTGGAAACAATTAAAAATAATTAGGAAAAAATTAAAAATAATTAGGAAACAATTAAAAATAATTAGGAAACAATTAAAATAAAATAATTAGGAAATAATTAAAAATAAAATAATTAAGAAACATTTAAAAATAAAATAATTAGAAAACAATTAAAATAAGATAATTATAAAACAATTAAAAATAAAATAATTAAGAAACAATTAAAAATAAAATAATTAGGAAATAATTAAAAATAAAATAATTAGGAAAATTAGCAAGCGTGATTGACCGCTCATCTACCTCAATTTTATTTTCATTTGTGTGTTGAGGCTTGACAGGAAACTTCTGCCTCCACATGTACTATTTGCTTTTGCTATCAAAATTATCAACCTCCTCGCTAGCATAGAGGTGAAGAGGTTTATAATTCTAACAGAAAAAGTAAATACTACATGTGGAGGTAGAAGTTTCCTCACAACCTCAACACACAAATAAAAAGAAAATTGAGGTAGATGAGAAGTCAATCATGTTTGTTACTAATTAGTAACATAATTAGTAATATAATTAGTAACATAAATTGTAACATAATATAAAATATTATATTACTCTAATATTAAAAATTAAATAATACTAATAATATAATTATTTTATTATTATATGTTTAATATTTATAAAAAAAATATTAATATTATTAAAATTATAAAAAAAATATAAAATATTACAATTATCAATATTTTCAAACAAGTTTGGATTTATTCTTAACATGTTCAAATCTTAAAGGGTAGCCAATTTTCAGGTCATGCCCAATAAAAAGTTTATGTCAACCATGTCCAATGTAAACTCTATAATTTTTCTTACTTGGTTGATCACCTCGAAAGTAGCGTTGTAATAGGACAACCCAAGTCATGTCTTTCTCATCTATAAGAATCATATCACATGACTTTTTACATAGACCATTCTTACTTAAAAAATTAATGGAAAGATACTGAAGTTCTCTTAATTTTTTAAGGAAGAATGATCTATGTAAAGGGTCATGTGAAATGATTCTTAAAGACAAGAATGAATTTACTTGTGTCATCCTATTGAAACACTACTTCCAAGGTGATCAACCATGTAAGGACAATTACAGAGTTTAAATTGGATAGGGTTGATGCAAACTTTTTATTAGGCATGACCTGAAAATTGACGACTCTTTAAGATTTGAACATGTTAAGAATAGAAAAAAATCTGTTGGAAATATTAAGATTTGTAATAATTAGTAATAATTAGTAATAATTAATCAAAAATCAAATAAATTCGAGTACATGGATATAAATTGGCACAATTTCTAGCGGATTGTTGGCTACATTTTGTTCAACGTCTCATATCTTTGCTACTTTCTCCCACTTAAATCAGTACGAAAAATGTGCTCTAACGTATGTCAGATACAGTTTTTCATACATATTTCAGTTAGGAGAAAGTTAAAAATAGATGAGTCGTTGGACAAAAGAGGCTCATTTCCCTGACGACTCATCTCCTTGGAAGAAGATGAGTCGTTAGCTAAAAGTGTTGTCGCCAATCCGCTAGAAACAAATAAGAATAATTAGTAATATAATCTCCACAATGATGATTACAAAACTTTATTTCATTATTCAAGCATATATCATTTTTCCAAGTATTGATATGTATTGCTAAATTAATAATAATTAGTGGGGATGATTACAAAATAACTGTGTCATCTATAATTATTGGTAATTACTACGAAATAAATGTAATTATGTATCTTCTCTTTTTAGGATATTGTTTTTCTTATATCAAATTATTTAACAATAGTAATGGTTTTAAATTTTTTAGGAACATATATATGAATATGGAACAAGTAAATCGACCTCAATCATTATTAGATGATCTTACTTGGATAAATTAGCGCAGAAATCCAAACGGTTATAGTTTAAATCATGTATATGTTGGTGGTGTTGAAGCTTGCTTATTATTTGCGTCATCAAACCTGGAATTTTTTTCAGAAGGGACAATTAACTGTCCTTTTTAAAAAATGTTCTCTAAGAACGTTTGAGACATTTGAAATCGTTGGGAAACATCTCTCACGTTATGGTTTTCAATCAGATTATATTTTTTGGTATCAACACGGTGAATGCAGTTCCAGAGAAGATACTAATAATTTGATTTCGGATCCATCACGGATTCAGAATTTAGTACATGATGTTGCAGGGTCATTCATTCAACAAAATTAAATCGAGGATGATGTTGAATTACCTCCTGAGCTGGCACCATCTGAATTTGATGAGTTGTTCAGGTCTGCTGAGGATGCATTATATCCTGGTTACAAGATAAGAAAATTAGAAGAAGTTGCAAAATTTATGGCTATTAAATCAGATAATGGAATGTCAAATAACTGTTTTGATTGGATATTTTCTTTGGGTAAAGCACTATTACATGAAGGAAATGTGATGCCTGCTAATTATTATGTGAGAAAGAGACTGGTTCGTAATCTAGTCCTTAGTTATTAGAAGATCCATGCATGTTCAAACGATTGCATCTTATATTATGGTGAAAATGAGTCATTGGATAGTTTTCCCACATGTGGACAATTGAGGTATAATGAAGCTCAATCAGGGAAGTCTGGATTGATTCCTATAAAATAGTTGAGATATTTCCCACTTACAACCAGGTTACAGCATGTATTTATGTCTCAGAACACAGTGACAATGATGTCATGGCACAAAACCAATATTTCAAATGGTAAAACCTTGATTCATCTATCTGATGGTGATTCATGGAAATATTTTGATCAAGTGCATCCATCTTTTGCTTTAGAATCTTAGAACATGCGATTGGGTCATTCTAATGACGGTTTTTGTCCATTTGGATCTTTTGGTAGTCAGTATTTTTATTGGAATGTCTTTATATCTCCGTACAATTTTCCTCCATGGATGTTGATGAAAGAGTCTTATACCTTTTTGACATTATTAATCCCAGGACATCGTAAAAATAATATTGATTTTTATTTGAAACCATTGATTGATGAGTTAAATTTATTGTGGTGTCATGGTGTTGGTACATATGATGCTGCTGAAAAATAGATTTTTATAATGAAAGCTGCTTTGGTGTGGACAATTAGTGACTTCCCGGCATATGGCATGTTATCTGGCTAGAGTACACATGGTCCAAAATCATTTCCTTGCTGTATGGGAGACAACAAAGCATTTATGCTCGTGAATGGAAAAAAACCTTGCTATTTTGACTGTCATCACAGATTTCTTCCAATCGATCATCTTTTTCGGAAGAATAAATCTCATTTCAGAAAACGTAGAATTTAAAGAGATGAACCTTAAAAAATGATCTCAGGTATAGAGTTACAATCAGTTTTATTTTCATTACCTACCATCACTTTTTGACCGACAATAAACCAACAGAAAATTCATGGCTTTGGGAAAGAACACAATTGGACAAAATGGATAATTTTTTGGAATCTTCTATATTGGTTTGATTTGTTGGTCCGACACATGTTTTATGTCATGCATATTGATAAAAACTATTTTGATAATTTATTTCATATAGTTTTGGATACACCGGGTAAAACCAAAGATAATGTAAAAGCATGATTGGATCTTGCCCAAATTTGTAGGTGACCAAAACTTGAATTGTTTGAAAATGTTAGATCACATAGATTAATGAAGCCAAAAGCAGCTTATACACTGACCATAGAGAGTCGCTTATTATTTTGTCTGTGTAATGCTGATTTGAGACTTTCAGATGGCTATGCTTCCAACTTGGTAGATGTGTTAAAATGGTTATATTACCTCATTAAAATGTCATGAATGTCATGTTATAATGGAAATACTTATGCCTATTGAATTAAGAGGTTGTTGAATTCTAAGATTCGGGATTCGATAACAGATATATCAAATTTTTTCTAAGACATGTGTGCGGTGACAACAGACTACAATACACTAAGAAAACTGGAAGAAGTTGTTGTTGTAATTATATGCAAACTGGAAAAAATCTTTTTGTCGGATTTATTTGTCTCAATAGAACACTTGATATTACATTTGACACATGAAGAAAAATGTGGAGTTCTGGTTCAGTTTCGATGGATGTACCCATTTGAGAGATGCATGCAGAAATTGAAGAAAGAAGTCTATAACAAATCATCAGTTGAAGGCCCAATTGCTGAAGCTTATTTGCAAGAGTAAATTGATTTATTCTTCTCTAATTATTTTGAATCTGAATATCCCTCAAAATTTAACCACATGGGCCGGAACGAGGGGAATGTTGATGATGATATGAATAATCAATTATCAGTTGTCAATCAGCCCGAACTTGGCTTTGGTGGAGTTCATGATAGATGGCTTTCAGATGATGAACATCATAGAGTACATACATATGTTCCACTCAACTATGAAGAAATGTCACCAATTGTATAGTGAGTGCTCTTATCCCTTATTCTATAGATTCAGTTACAGTAAATTAATAATATTGTATTTGTAGGTTATATGATGATCATATCAAAAAACAATTTCTACAAATTACAACAGCTGGCTAAGAAGAACGTCGGCAAAAAAAAATTTCTACTGGTTTCAAAAACTGGTAACGTACATTCTTTTTTGGTTTTACATATAAAATCAATTTATTATATGTAATAGTGATAAATGTTTTACAAATTTTCAGGTATTTGTACATGCTGATAAGATTGATAGTCGATTGCGTATATTGAGTAGCCCACCATCCAAAATGGTTAAATCATATAATGCATATGTGGTGAATGGTTATCGCTTTCATACACGTGCATATGGGGAATCAAAGAAAACAATGAATAATGGTGTTTGTTTGAAGGGATCACATCATAGAGATATAGAAGTTGACTTTTACGGCATGCTTGAAGAAATTTTTGAACTGTGTTATTTGAGACATAATTATGTAACAATGTTTAAATGTCGATGGTTGGATACTGAGAGAGGCTTGCGTATTCATCCGACTCATGGAATTGTTGATATTAAACATAAAAGTCTTCTTGTAGTAAATGAACCAATTTTATTGGCTCATCAGGCACATCAAATTTATTAAGAAAAATATTTTTCTACTGCAAAATAGTTGGATGATTGGTGGAGTATAATAAAAGTTAAATCTCGAGAAAACCAGTTTACTCAAACAGAATGTGGCTCCACTGAAGTGCAAGGAAATGAAATTTTTTAGGACACTCTTCAAAACACATCTTATTCACAAAGAGACATGAATATCGATGATGAAACCCCACAGTTAAGGGTCAATGGTGACGATGTTGTCAATGATGTAACAATTGAATTTGAAATGAAAAGAGATGATGAAAGTGAAACTAATATGGAAATTGATGATGTTGATGAGGAAGATGAAGACATTGACATTGAAAACTATGAAGATGATGATGAAGATGAACATTGACACAATAAAATACTGTTTAGAATCAAAACAAATATATATCTATACATAATATTTATTTTCAACTATTTTCTAATAAAAATCATTTCATGTTTCAGATGGACTCAGAAACGTATTGTCAGTTGCTGGAGGCTGATCTACCTATGGATGATGAGGTTCTTGAATCATCTGACCCTCAGGCTATTTTCACTATAGGGAGAACTCGGAGGGGGTGTGGTCTTGCTAGACTGATGATTCCATATCCTATCCTGGAGCGACGTCCACCTCTTGGATTCGATGCGCACACGCAGTGGTATGGTAACCAATGTATTTTAGTTATCTTTCATTATAATTTATTTATATTCTAATTGTTTGATTATTTGTTCTTTTTCCACAGTTTTACGCATATAGCTATTGGACAGGGGAGTGCTATCTTGCGTAATTATTTTTCTCAGCCCTGGCTCACATGGGAATAGATTCCCGCAAATGTGCAGGCTGCTATGTTCGATTATTGGCTGGTACGTAATTAAATATTATTTATTTTGAAATTAAATTCATTAATAACTTTATATTAGGGTTTATGGTATCCCATCGACGAGAGAATGTGTGACACTATCCAAACGGCATGGGTGGTGTCTATGTGTGACCGTTTCCGTCAGTTTTTACATAATTTGAGAAAGGTTGCTGTGAGGAAATCCGGAGTGACAGAATTTGATGAGTCCTGTAGAGCCCACCGAGCAGAGTACATTTCATCTCATTTTTGGGTTGGATTATGTACACACTGGTTGGGTGGTGGGTTTCAGAGGAGATCTGCATTGGGTCGACAGAATCGGGGGAGACAAGAGGTGACGCATCGAGCCGGTAGTCGTACATTCAGTGCTCATAGAGAGAGTCTGGTATGTACTTTTTTTAATATTTTATACAAATTTAAATATAAACAGTTTATTTTATATTGATATAGGAATCCGAGCATCCCGGTATTACGACGTACGGAGTTTATCGGAGGATGTACACTAATCCGGCTACTGTAGAGATTAGTGGTGACCTCCAGCGTCAGATTGTGGTCAGTATTATTTTCTTTTCAGTTTGAAAATTAAATGCATATAATACATTCATTATTTTAATTTCTAATTGAATCCTAAGGAGTCATATGAATTTGTGACCTCTAGGAAACAGGCTGAGAGTCAAGACGAGACGGGTGATTAGACTAGTGCCCACCATTTTGATGAGACGATATGGATGCAGGCGACCTAGTATGGCTTCGAAAAGGGCCGAGTAGTTGGTATCGGCTCACATTTGACTTTTGCAGCTTATTATGGTACTATTGTGATGTTGGCATCCGGCTCGAGAGGAGCTCATGGAGAGACATCATCTTCTGCCTCACAGTATTAGGAGCATCTGTGTGCTCAGAGTCAGCTTATAGAGGATTTGCGTCAGTGGCTGGAGCAGATGCATCAGCAGCATGATGAGGAGATGTGTCGATGGCAGGAGCAGATGCGTCAGCAGCAGGATGAGGAGAGGTGTCGATATGAGGAGCAACATCAGGAGCAGATGGAGTATATGTGTCGTCTGATGCATAGTTTAGGGATAGAGTTTCCACCACCACCTCTTCCAGGTCCTCCAGATTATCCACCCCCCCCCCCCCCCCCACCCAGTGATTATTTTATATGTAATAAACATTTGAGTTCGTAGTTTGTTTTCATATTAACTATTTATAATTCCTCTTTCATATTGGTATGAATATTGCATGATTTAATTTTTTTTAGTTTTTTTAATATTTTATTACTTATTAGTATTATTTTTAATGTCTGTTTATTTTAGTAATATTACTTTTAATATTTTATATTTATTTTAAATATTGAGATGTTTATAATTTTATAATTTTATTAATATTAATAATATTAATACTATTTTTTCATAAATATGTATGTTTATTTTAATAATAATAATATTATATTAATTTTTTATATTATTAATAATAGTATTATTATTATATAATATTATATTATTTATATTTATATTATTATTATTTTTTGATATTAAAATTTCATATTTATATTATTATTTTTTTATTATTAATTTTATAATAATATAATTTCTTTATATTATTAATATTATTATTATTATTATATACATAATTTTTTAATAATAATATTATATTAATATTTTAAATTATTAATATTTGTATTATTTTATAATATTATATTATTTATATTCATATTATTATTATTTTATATTAATATTTCATAATTATATTTTATATTTTTTTTATTTATATTATAATAATACAATTTTTATATTATTAATATTATTATTATTTTTATATTATATTATACGATTTGTATTTATTATTTTATTTTTTTTATTTTTTTTAGTATTTACGACGGGAGTATTTGCGATGGGGTGTCCCGTCGTAAAAAATTTTTTACTGTAACATTTGCAATGGGAAGAATACCCGTCGTAAAAACAATTTCTGCGATGGGCCTTCGCAAATACCTACGTCGCAAATATTATTTAAATTTCTCATTTGTGATGGGTCAGAAACACGTCGCAACTAATATATATGTGACGGCCCATCACAAATACCTTTTTTATATATAAACTAAAACAAATTTTCGACGGGGAAAAAATACCATGGTAAATACTATTTTTGCGACGGTACCGCCGCAAAAACACCTATTTGCGACGCCGTTTTCGGCAACGGGCGATTTGCGACGGAGCCCCGTCGCAAAAGGTCTTTTTCGACGCGATCCTGTCGCAAATCGCCCGTTGCAAATAGTTCGTTTTCTTGTACTGTATTATTCCTTGTATACGACATCAATTAATTTCTTCACATATATCCATTTAATTAAATTAAAATTAAAATTCTAAAATCTCATTCCATATCTCATATATTCAAATTTTAACTGAAACTTTAAGAAATATGGATATTTAGAACATAAACTATGAAAATACACATTATAAAATGATTCATTTTAATTAGGTATTCCTTTAAAAATAATGGAGAAAACAAATATTTACTACCAAAAATTATGAGGTTGATAATTCCATATATTTATAACAAATAAAACATTACATCTTCACAAATTATATAGAGTCATAACATATAATATTAATAAAATTGCATGAAACATTTATTTGTAGTATCCCATTATAGAATGTTCTAGACTTATAAGCTGCAGAGAAATTATCCATTACACTATTTTAAAATTTTCATAACCAATGTATTACAACACAACATTATTTTTCTAGGTGAAATGGATTTTTTTCATAGGGAAAATATTATATATTTTGTATTATATATAATTTATTTATTTCTATATGATAATCAGGGTTTGAGATTATAATATTATAATTAAACCTTCATACTATTATAGTTATATTTTCTCTAATTAACCACTATTTTATTTAATATACATTAAAACTCTATTAATTGCTTCGTCATAGAAAAAATTCCAAACATATAAAAATTTCTCTACAAAAATTACAATATAGAATATATCATAGTAGAAATCTTAAATAAACCATGGATTCTAACTAAACCTGTTATGAATCACTATTCTTAAAATATTCTTATTACTCTTAATACAAAATAATCATTTCCTTGATAAGAAACTTTTTCTTTTCTCTTTTCATAGTCACCATGTAGTCACTGTAGTATCTCTAATACCTCCACACTTAATTGCACTCCCAATATCCAAAAATTATCATAATCATCTTCATATTCCAATTTTATATATATAAATGACATGTATCATTCACCGAATATGGTTTTATTGCGTGAAAATCATATTCAACATCCTTAATGTATCGAAATGTCAACATCACCTTGATTATCACATTATCCTATTTCATATAAGATTTAATTTACTATATTTTTCAATTATATAACCATTGTTTTGAAACTTTCTCACTCATTGGATGTTATTCTATGATTTAAAAGATGTTCAATACACATCTTTTGATTCCATTTTAGTATATTCAACCACTTCATTCTAACTTCTCCCTCAAACAACCAATTTTTTGAAATATAAATGTACACTCTCTTGATAATCACAAAATATACTATAATAAATATTGATTGTCAACAATGGAAAAATTAATATACACTTGATTAATTATACCCATATATAATATTGTTTTAAACTTTACATTTAACCACTTGGTGGCAATATTATCCCCCCTGTGTATTTTGTTTCTATATATAGATTCATCTTTAAGAAGTATATATATTTCTCTATGTATTTTTTATATCAATTTAAATAGTTATATAGATTTATAGACTTTTGATTCTCCCACTTTTTTACTAAAATTTACTAGGGTATCTTCATCAAATCTTCTCCATGTCACTTTAAATGATTTTTCATGTTATAAAAACTAAGATTCCCCTTTGGAATATTCTACAAGGATTCCACAATATCCAGCTTATACCTGTTTTTATACTCTGACTTTTAGAAATATTAAAATCAAACTCTATAATTACTTTACTTATCTTAAAAAGCATCAGGTTATATTAAACATTATGAATCCTTATTCATCTCTAATTTCCACCATTATTCCTTTAATTCCAATAATTTTAAAAAATTTGATATTTTTTTATGAATCATTAAAAAATCATCCATCTATAGTTTTACACTGTGATATTTTCATCAAGATAACTTATTAAATCAAAAATAATCATTGAAAATTACTCTAATCGTGAATGATTCAGACTCATTTTTGGAATAAGGGTTTAATTTAACAACTTCAATGGTGTCAACTACACTTGGTTTATTCTATAAAAATATAAAACATATTATTTCACATAATTATATACTCTTTTTGTAATATCAACCCCACCTACACAATATTATTATCAAATAAATAATAATTCAAAATTATTTGGTTCATACCAATTTATACCACTTATTTTTATTCTTTTATAAGGTATTTTAATTTGAAAAAATAAAACCAACAACATTTCAGTATCCAACGCAAACTCCTTTTGAATTATTTCATCTATGAAACATCTTGTGTTACCAAATTCAGATTTAATACCACTTGTAATTTATCTATCCCTTTTGTATACATTCACCCCATGGATTATATCTCCCAAATAAAACTAAATCAATCCCAAAACAACTATAAATATAAAAAACATGGTAATAGGGGTACATATTAACCATAATCAAGTTAAGGAATGTATTTGGTCAGTAAAAACCAATTTTTTTACTTATAACTTCCTTCCAATCCTTCTTTGTGTTTCTCATACAATAAAGTCATGTAAAAACTTTATCCTAGATATTATAATTTTAATTTTAAATCATCTATGGCTTGGGGTTCAACTCCATTTTTATAAAATCCAACTTGATAATAATTATTCAATAATGCATCATCATCATGTTTCCTATAATATGTGACAATAACTCCATCAGTTTTCTTATCTGTCATTATAATTGAATTTTTCAAACCACTTAGGCATTATTTGAACTTATCTTATTTGATATCTATTAAAACTGCATCATATTTTATTTATCCCTAGTGATTTTATTATAAATTGTTCATCATTTTTTAAAAAAAATCCAAAAAAAATTTCTTGTTAATCCTTCATTCATGTTCACATTCTCTAAATGAAGGCATCTTCACAAATATATTCATTTTTTCACAGTGCACCCTTAATTAATATATTCTTTTTCCATATGAGTTATCATATACATTGGTATGAGAGAGGGTGTCTCATCTTATAATATATATATATATATATATATATATCTATTTTTATTCTACAATACCCTACTATATGATATTGGTTCGTATAACTATAAATTCACATGATAAAATCATAATTGGTATATTTTTTATTTGGTTGATATGATATATTAAATTTTCAACCATTTTTTAGATCTAAAGTTTATATAACCATTTTCATGGTGGTTCTAATTAATATATTATAATGGAACATAATTTTCCCATTTTTATGGATTATTCATACTATATTTAGGAAAAACATTCCCTTTCTCTACTAATTCTAAATTTTTACTTTTTGAATCACTATTATTGAAGACTCACATAAAATAGATCTCAATATTTTTTTGAGAATTTGAACATCATTTCTTAATACATGATTTCATAACCTTATCCTATATTTGTGGCTCCATCTATATTAATATTGGATATGATTATTTTCTAGATATTATCATCTATTTTTAGTGTTTTTTTAGAGGGAAAAATTAATCATTTAATTCATTCTAGTTGGCCGTTTTTTTCCCATAATTACTGATAAATTTTACTAAGTAATTCATTCTTACTTTTTTTTTTGGAAATCATCCATACAACATGTTTTTTAAGGAATGTTTTTTCTCTACAATTTATATTTTGATTCTAATTTCATTGTAATTTTATATTTCACTCTATTAGTGATCAATAGTTAATCCACATTTTCCTATAATGACTAAATATATAATTGATTTATTTAAGAACATTATCTATATCACAAAATCGAAGATGTTGTTACTATTTTTATGGATTTTCAATCCTTTTCACATACATCAAGTGAATATGAATTTTTTTATTTATAAGAAACTTCTGAAGATGTTTTAGAAAAAAAATATATCATTGAAATCAATTTTTCACCTTGATTATAGAATTTGTTTTCTTTGATACATTATTCATTTTAGTCTTCTTCTAATTTATTTTTTAAAAAAGGAAAAAAATTCATCATTGTCCACTAAAGATTCATTTCTACCTTTTTTTAATTATATATTTAATAACAAATAACCCCACCATTTTCATTCATTATTTTTCTATTTATTTTCTATAAATTATCAAATTTGAAAAATTCACTACAATAATAAATTGTATTTATTAATTTATCACTATTTATAGCACTATCCCTGGTCTATTTATTATTACAACATGAACACTTTAACTATGATTTCTCAAATCATGATTAGGAAAAAAATATACTCTATGAAATCATCACTCAAAGCTTATAGATAAATAAACATATCCTTTTTTCAATTATAAAATTAATAACCATAAAACAATAAGGGGATTCTTGTATGTATTTGTAATTAAAAAAATAGATTTATATTATTTTACACTAACTCAAATCCTTTAGGATATGATTCCACATTTTTTTTTACCAGTGGTATATGATTAGGGTATTTAGGAACCTTGATGATGGCAGTAAATTAGGGTCCTAACCAATTGAAACATTTCCCACCTTAACCCTTGCATATTAAAAAACATGTTCTCTTATTATAATAAATAATATTGAGTCTATCACTCGATATATTTCTTTATAACCAAATATTAAAAATGAATATAGAATTTAATGCATATAAGTACTCAATTATTTTAATTAGTCCCCTTTAAATATGCTACATCTGATGAGAATACACACGGCTATGTATTAGTGTTCTAAAATCCACTATCATACAAAACTTCATTAGATTTAAAAGTTTAGGTTGTGGTTAATCCACACCTATTCCCACTACCCTTAAAAAATTTAAGTATGTTACACAACCTCCCACAGGTCACTACCAAATCTACTTATTCCATGCACTACATTGGAAAAGCCTTCAATAGATTTTAGGCATGATTCTCTCTCCATGATCTGCATAACAAAATAATACTTTCTATATCATAAGACTATAAAATTGATTCTTTTTTATCTCCACTTATATGGTTCCTTTTAACCAAAAATGAATATTATCAACATATTAATGATAAATTTGAATTGATTTCATCGAAAACGTACTCTCTATTAGAAATATAAACTTTTCCAGATAAAGATAATTTCACAATAGAATTACCTTTCAATTTTTAATGTCTTATTCTCTAATAAGATGAATATGATCTATTAAACTTCATATACCTTGATTATTTCTTCAATAAAATAAATATATCAATTAATAAAATCCAAATGTTTTTTTTCTCTATGAAAACTATATGTTTCAATGTTATTCTTTAATCTCCCTCCTTTTTTTTGATCTTCAATAAAACGATTTATAAATCCTTCCAATATAGAAACTCTTTGATCAATGATTTTGATAGAATAACACTATATTTAAAATATAGGATTATTATCTGTGTAAGAAATGATTTAATTTTTTAAAATACATCCATTTTAGTTATTTGTAGCTCAAAAATTGTTTTCCATATCATTTTATTTAAATTTTAAACCAAATATTTAAGATAACAATCGTTTATGCATCATGACATAAATTTTTGTATTATGGTGTGACACTAGTCAAACATAGTTTCCTCCAATAATTAATGGTTCAAATAAACTTTAAACATCTTAAAAATTCAATGCTTATATATCTAAGTATTTCTAATTAAAAATGCATTATGGCATGTCACAATCCATTATGGTGTAAAACTAAATATTTATAAAATATCCTGAACCAATCTTTTTTTGAATATAATTTAAACATGATCCAAAAATCATATTTATAAACCATTTCTACATTATGGAGTTATATAATTTATTATAATGTGACACTGAACTCCAAATAAAATATAAATTATTAAGGAATAAATATCATTGCTTGGCCTTTTTTTCACAATGCAATACCAAAAATTACTACATGATTATTTTATATTTTAGTGTACAGATTAGATTTATTCATATATGAAAATAATATAATGATTATCTATTATTAGGATTCAATACTTCAACCAGCTCAAATTATATTTTAACCACTTAGTCTTGGGGTGATTGTATGTGCATTTTGGTGTGGATTGTTCATCCTTCAAATGAAATCTTTCAGACATCTCCAAAATTCACCAAACATCTAAATTCCTTTTCCATATCCATAATGTTCATTAATAGAAATATTAAATCTTACATGGATTACAACTAAACTATATATTAATAAAAAATTATTTAAATAAATTTCATACAACTAATATATTATAGGCCTTTCTATGAAAATCCAGTTCAATATTTCCCTTTCCATATTTATCATATACCTTTGATGTGCTCAATACTATGCCACATATTTTCTCTCCTGGTATATTAAGAATCAATATAATCAAATTAATTGTCTAAGGTTTTGTATTTCAATTTCTAATTTTTAAACGTCACTCTATTATATTTTTTTAATGTTAACAAACACTGATTATGTTTCTAACTTTTCAATTTTTTGTATTTTAATTTTAAAGAGTGAAAATTTAGCTAGATATATTTTATGGGAAAGTATAAGGATTAAAATAGATTTTGGGGTTATTATTATAATCCAAAATAGTTTGTTACTTTCAACTACCCAGTAATGTGTCATGTTCTATACAATGTCACTGGAAAAAAGATTCAGAGGTTCCAAGAGACCTTCAACTACACAATGTTACTTATATGAAATCTGGTTTTATTTGGATAGAATTACCAAATTGCAGGTATCTCACTAGCTACTCGATGGTAGCCAACTACTACTCAGTAGATTCTATAGCATCCAGGATAGATACATCATTCCCATCATCATTATGTGGCTTGTTAGGGTTGTCGAATGAAAAAGTCAAATAGGTCATTAATGAATGTCTTTAATGGAATAGTTAACCCCATTACACCTCCATATCAACCCTTTTACACTTGGGCCTATAAATAAAACACATGGGAGGATTGGAAATCCATAATTATTAACTAAAATGATCAATAGAGAATTATAATGAGCATGAGCTACAATTTTTCTTACACTGTTCCTCCTCTTGAGATCATCATGTATTTATTTATTTTAATACATTGATATCCCATTATTTTATCTATCATTATCTAAATATTATCTTCTCCATATTTCTATATAATTGAGATATTTTTTTAATGGTATTACACAAAATAAATTTTAATATTTCTATATCTTTTAAGGTTCTAATAAAATCACTAAAAACAAAATATTATTGGCCAAAAAAGGCTCTTAGATGACTCAAAAGTTGGTTTGATTGAATACTAAAAATTTTATTCACATATAAAACCATCTTCTTTAGCACTGAATAGCCTTTTTTCGTTTCTTATCATAATCAGTAGTAGAAAGTACAAGTAGATATAATATATATTGGATCATATATTTATAGTGGTTTAGGGAATATAATTCCCCCAGTATACTCTACTAAACCTATTCTCCATGAGGTTGGTTATTTTCACTTGATTGATTCTTTTTCCTATGGACTACCAATCCTTTCTCTAGGGAATTTATAACTATGTGAAAGAAGTTAGTACTTGTTTCAAAATCAAGGGAGCTTTCAACCAGGATCTATAAAGGCTTTATGAACAATAGCCTTCTGGTTCTTTTACCATAATCATTTAAAAAAATGATATGAAAACATAGCCTTTAAATTTGAATCACATAGATGTAATATATAGATGATAGAATGAATTATTCTCCAAGAGATATGATAAAAAATGTTTCTCAAGGAGTGTCTTCTAATTAACATCACAAATGGACGTTGTTTAAAAGTTGATGAATATGAAGCATATTATTCTTTTTTATGAAGAAAAGGAGAAGTATATAGGAGATTCTATTCTTCTATGTATATCACTTATTTTTCAAATGAGATCTCATATATTCACTAAGAAAACACTCATTTAAAATGAATGAAAAAACCTATCTTTTATTTTCACGTCACATAATTCGTAGAATTTGAGATTTGAGACATGTCATATTATTTTTAAAGTATATTATCAATAGAAAACTTAAATTAATTATCTATTGACTTATATCCTACCATGATACATAGATCCATTATAATCGATTTAACTATAAATAGATAATATAGCATTAAATATTTCATGACTATATTAAAATATCATTCAAGTGATTCAAGGATAATAAATATAGATTGTAGCACAATGTAGCTGATTATAGATTATCACGTAGCCTATTCCTACTTTTTAATTCACATGGAAGATTTGAATTATGTATCCTTTTTATACTTACATAGTCAAAAATGATATATCTATTTAGAATTATGTATCTAATTTCACCCCATTTCCAATTCACATACCTAATTTTTCAAAAACCAAGTCGGGTCGTCATTCGAACTGGCTCCTAACATGGTCCACAGTAAGGCCCTAAGGGATTTCACAATCTTCATGAGCTGGAAAAAGTTCCCAGGTATCAATGATATCACAAGGAAATTATTTACCTGAATTTACAGGCATAAAATAACCATTAATATAAATAAACTGAAACTAAAAATCATTACCAAACAAGTATTTAACAATTTCCAAATTTCAATTTACAAGCTTTAAATAAAGACTAAAATGGATACTACAAAAGGAATGACCAAAATTCAATTCAAAACCCACCACATGAAAATAGGGGCATCGCCCTCAATCCACATTCACAACACCATACCAAGAAGGACCACTAGAAACCCAAACTGCCATCTCCAAAAGTTGTCCCCTTTACTACACCAACCATTACCAAGTCTACTTACACCCAAAGGAGTAATTAGAGTGTGATACAAAGACCAGTAGGATTATACCCAATAAATATTTCATGATATAATCATTAAATGATAAATAAGTCTCAATTTTTATAAATAAATGGAATGATAGGAACTTATTTTTAAGGTAAAATCATTAAAGGAAAACAAATTTGAATAAAAAACCCTAGAATTTGAAATAACCAAAAATTCATACTGTCTACCGACAGTAAGTTCTATATAACAATAGAACACTAGTTGTGGGGAGCCTCTATGCACTAGTTATCAATAGTAAACTAGTACCTTTCATCTTAGAGAAACATGGATTAGAAACCATGAATAATAGTGTTATGGTGCATCATCCACTAGGAAGGGACACCCCCCAAGACCTAGTGGTCTCCAATCATCGTCAATATTTAGTTAGTGATGTCATCATCAATCCGGATAAGTGGAACCAGGTTGAATCCACTTCTGTATCACTAACACTCTTTTTCTAGTCTACCACATAGTTACCATGGCTTCCCTCTTTGTGCTAAATCAAGTTCCAAGTTCACATAACACACCACTTTCCCATTTCATAATCCAATCATTACAATATACATCATAATCCATTAACTTTCCCACCCAAAATTCTCCTTTAAAAATAAAAATCACACCAAATCATTTCCCAAATATGATTCACATCACATTAAATAATTTAATAAATTATTTACACGTTTTATATAACCATTCAATGAAACACTAATAGGGGTCACTTAGGGGATACACTCAATTCCATGAAGAAAACCCACATAAGAACTAAATTATTATCAAATCATTTCTAAAAAACACTTTCAAACCACACCCTTAATTCATAAAACATTCCAAAAGGTACAAGAAACAATAATAATTTTACTAAACAATGTATAAGCTCCAAATCGCCTACCTCAGCTGTTGAAATCCTTTAAAATAGTGGAAATATAAAATAGCACCTCAACTGCACTATAAGAAAGCAATATTGAATCCTAAACATGAATACAGATCCTATAAATTTAAGATTGAACCCCAAAAATGGAACCCTAGCTGCTGGAGAATAGGAACTCGAATAAAAAATGAATTAATGCCCTAAAAATAGGGGAAGAATCAAAGGAAGGATGATACTTACCTGAATATACAATGAGTAAATCCCTAAATCTAGAATGAAATTGAGGCCCTAAAAAAGGAAGATAGAGAGGGAGGGGTTCCAGGGGAGGACAATCCCTATTTAGGTAAGAAAATCAGGGTTTTAGGGTTAAAATCAAGATGAGAGAGAAGATAAAACCAAATTTTTAAAGACTTGGTAGGGAACATTGTTAATCTGCATGGTTTGATAAACTATGTGAGAACTATGATTCCCTCTATGTTCCAAGAAGGACCTAATGCATGGTTACTCTTCATGGTGTGTCTAATCATATATTATTCATGTAGAAGATTCTTCCTCACCTAGCCACCTATCGCACGATTACCTAGGCAGGAGAACATGATTACTCTTAATCATGCGCTAACTGTGTTCCAGTATATTTCCACCAAAAAACATCCATTTTAGTCCAAAAACCCAAAAAATGTCTAAGGTGAAAAAGATATACCAAAAATAAAAGTAAAAGTACCTCCAAAGAAAATCATGAATGTGTCAATTCTCCCCACCATGAAACCTTTCCATCCCTAGAAAGTCAACTAGATTCTTGATTGGAAAATAAAAATGGATACTATTCCTCAACCCATGAATTCTACTCCTAATTCTAATGAGCCTCACTATCACGCTACCAAAGTACATAGACCAATGGAATAACCTTCCCTTGAATCACCTTCTCTTGGGAATCCACTATCTACACTGGCTGTTAAAACATGGAGAAATTGGCCTCCAAATCTTACTCTTCCCAATTAAACACATGAGACAAGTTTTTATTATACTTCTTCAACTGGGAGACATGGAAGACATCATGGATTGATGTCAACTAAGAAGGAAAATCTTACCTGTATTCCACATTTTCAATCCACTCGGTGATTTCAAAAGTTCTGATGTACCTCGGCGTTAGTTTCCCTTGGTTCCCAAATGATGGTGACCCAAACAAGGTTCCACATTCAAGAACACCTAGTCACCCACTATGAACCCAATATATCAGTACCTCTGATTAGAATAATATTTATGGTGAATTTATGCTTCCAATAACTATTACTTGATCAACTTGACTTTCTCAGACATCTTCTGCACAAGGCTTAGTCCCAATAGTGAGGTCTCACCAACCTCATCCCAACATAGAGGAGACTGACATAGTTGAACATAGAGCACTTAAATAGGATCCATTAGTATTGAATATTGGGTACTATTATTATAAGTAAACTTGACCAATAACAAATGGTTATCCCACTACCCTATGAAGTCTAACAGACAAGCATGAAGCATATCTTATAGAATTTGATTCTCCTATTCTATCTGGCCATCCATTTAAGGGTGGTATGTCATACTTAGTTTGATCTACAACCCCAATGACATTTTCAGGATATCCCAAAACTGAGAGGTAAAATAGGCATATCTATAAAAAACAATTGCCAATGGCACGCCATGAAGCCTTACCACTTTCTGAATGTACATCTAAACCATCTCATCCACTTTTGTGATTATTTAATCGGGATGAAGTTTGATTAATTGGTCAGATGATCAATCACCACCCAAATGGACTTCCTCCCCTAGGATGTGCGATCTAATCCAATAAAAAAATCAGTAGAGACCTCATCTCACTTCTAGGTAGGAATTGGTAACGACTAAAGAAAAACAAAGGGCCTTTGATGCTCTGCTTTCACTTTTTTACACATATAGAACTGCAAGACAAAGTCCGAAATATCTTATCTCATGCCCAGCCACCAGAACTGCTGATGGACATCATAAAAAAATTTGGTGTCCCTAAGATGAACTGCCCATTGAGACTGGTGGTTACCCTACATCACCACCTTCCTTAGAGAAAATGGTACCACAAAATGGCCCTTGAAAAAAAAGATTCATTGGGGATACAATGACCAATCACATGGTGTGTCTCCACTAAGAAATATCAATGACTACAAACACAACTCATTGATAGTCTGATCCTGCTGAATCAACTCCCTATGATAAAGAGTCAAATGAAAACTATCCAAGAATTCACCTCTAATACGCTCCTTGGTCTCCAAGTGAAACTAAGAAATGATCCCCAACATGGTCCACTCATCAGTGGAAATTTTCAATACCTACAATAGAAATTTCATACCCAATGTGTTATCCACCACATTTCATGTACCTAGGGTATAGACGATATCAATTTCGAACCCCTCTAGATACTTGATACAACAGCATTGCCTTAATATAAAATCCTTTTGGTTGAAAATGTAGGCTGATCTATTATAATCAGAATAGAACACAAATTTCTCCTAGAAAATATAATGATTCCACGTATTCAAGGAATTCATACATGTAGATAACTTATAGTCATGGGTAGGGAAGTTATTTTCATGGGGTCGTAGTTGGAGAGAACCATATTCCACCACAAGATTGTCTTGCATGAGAAAACACCTGAGACCCATACCTGAGGTATCACAATAAACCAAATACCCCTTTTTCAATTCTGGAAAGATCAACATGGGTGGGGAAGTAATCCAACGCTTCATCTAATCAAATAATTCCAGAAATTATGGGATCTAGTTAAATGTTTCCCCTTTCCGAGTTAGTGTTTTCATGGAAGGAAAAAAGATGAGAAAAATCCTAAATGAATAGCCTGTAATAACATACCAGGCAAATAAAACATATAATTTCAAACATGTTATTCAACTTTCCTCGTGAAATAATTGCACTTATTTTCTCAGGGTCCACCAAAACCCCTTTCTCTGAGATCACATGTCCTAGAAACTTCACATTCTCAATCCAAAAGACGAATTTTTAGAATTTCTCAGAGAGATGATAATCTCACAAAGCACCGAGCATGATCTAAAAATGATTCTCATGTTTCTACATATATCCTAAGAAGATTAAAATTTCATGAATGATTACTATAATGAAGTAGTGTAGATAATGGGGGAAAACCCAGTTCATGAGCACTATGAAGCCCACTGGGGCATTTTTTAACCCAAAAGGAAAGACTAAATACTCAAAGTGGAATACCTGCTTCAGAAAGATATTTTTAGGATATTAGCCTCTTTGACTCAAACTTGGTTGTAACCAAAACACATGTCTATATTGGAGAAAAACTTTTACCCCTTAAAATGATCAAACAAGTCATCAATTTGGGGAAAAGGATACTTGTTCTTGTTAGATACCTTATTCAATTTTTGGTAATTGATACATAATTGAAGAGATATGCTAACCTTCTTCGTGAAAAAGATTGTGGCAGCTCAAGAAGAGACAATCGGGTGAATAAACCATTTGGATTCCAAATCAATCAGCTTATTATTCAATTCACTTATCTTGTTGGGGGCCTTACGATTATAGGGAAGAGATATTGGTTGCATCATGAACGCCAAATCAATTGAAACCCCCACATCCTCTATAGGGGTAAATCTGAAAATCACATAGAAATACTTATGCAAACTCATACACTACCTGAGGTAATCCACTCTTAGGAGAACCACCATCATCCTCTAACATGAGAAATGAAAATTGAAATTGTTATTTCCCAACTATGGGAGTGGAGGTCCAGCACAACCCGACCGACGATCCCATTCTATAATAAAAACTTGAGTACTTCCATCAGGTTCCATGAAACTCACCTGCCAGAAATAACAATCATTGTGTGCATGGAAGCACAACAAAAAATCCACAGCAAGGATTATGTTGAAGAAGTATATATTTAGGACCAAGAAATGTCATTCCATCTCAACCCCTAACACAGAGAGTTCATAATAAGGGAAGCTGAGACCCTACACTTTATTATTTCCTAACAAAATTTCTAACTCCATTGGAAATAAAATTAGCTCAATGGGAAGATTAAATAGGTTCACAAGGAAGATAGATATATAAAAAATATATGCACTAATATAAAATATAATAGCAGTGATAGAAGATGAAATTAGAATGGTACCTTGAGCGGTATTGGGCCTTGCATCTGGTCCCTCTGGTGCCTGATCCACAGGATGAAGATTCCTGGTCTCTACTTGAGTCTGACCACAACCACTACCCTCTGGATCTACCCTAAACTGAATCTGACCCTAATAAGATCTCGGCCAGCCCCCACGACTACCAAACCAAGAGACCAATATCCCATATGGTTTTGATTGAGTTGAAATTCCCCTAGAGGCCACGAAAATACTACTTCACTCTGATATGGGTGAATCGTCTTAAAAAGAATTCTATCGGTGCCCCAAACTCCACATCAATGACCAGTATTAGGAGAGTACATACACATAGGTCTGATGTTTCCCACCTTCCCTCACTTATGGAACTCCATTGACCCTGCATCAAAATCCATATATAAAAACTTCCTAAAAGGATATCATAAACTACCACCTCCTTTGTTCCCTTTCGCATCAAACTTCTTATTCTTCTCAGATAAACTACCAGTGTGAATCACTAACATATCCCCAGAAGAACATGACCTTCTCTTTTGTTCAATAGCCACCATACATGATCAATCAACTACCTTATCATTGGTATTTAGCATGAATAAAAATATCTGAGAATATATCTCTATCCATAAACCCCTTTTGAATCTCTAAGCCTTCATCTTCTCATTAGAAACTATTTCAATGGAATACCTAACTAGCTCATAAAAGAGATTGGCATACTCTGTTACTGACTATTCCCCCTAAACAAGATCTGTAAACTCCTGGGATCTGTCATATGCCAAGACCTTAGGGAAATACTGGTCATTAAATACATCATTGAAGTTTTTCTATCTCATCTTCTCATTCTTCTCATTTTGATCCACTAAGTCCCACCACCTCTGACTAGGGCCTTCTCGTAGAAATGAGAGACATTTAACCCTGACCTCTTTAGTAGTTTCAAGTAACTCAAACATGAGTCATATCTTCTCAATCCACTCTTCATCTTCTTGAGGTTCCATGATGCCTCAGAACGATGGAGTCTTGTTCTTGAGAAACTCTTGGCCTTTTCCTTCCATGGACTAGGTTTAGCTTCTCAGGCTGAAGTTGGGATAGGACCCACTCCATTTTTTAGAGCTTGAATAGCCTGAACCATAGGTTCTACCAACCTATGATCAAGAGATGAGGGAGAACTCTCTATGGATTATTCTCATAGTTTCAAGGGAATTATCAAAGGTGGCATGTTTCTATAAAAGGAAACAGTCACAATAAAAATTATTAATACAACCAAATATGAAAATTTTTAGAAATAACATTAAATGAAAATAAATCGAACTTTTCCTGAAAACACCATGTCCAATCACTTCACCCCCCCTCCCAATGTCCACAGAAAATATATAGCCTTCACTTCCCACCTGGAAGATAGTTGAAAAAAATTCCCAACACCCCATTGTGACTTTAGGTCTATCACGAGGTGTTTTAGATAGGCACCCCACTCGAAACTAGAACTCTGATCCCCAACAATCCTAAATTCATTGTATCATAATTAATCCAAAATACCATGACTGAAAATAACTACCTACTATGATACCATTTTTTCACGAACCATGTCGGGTCTTCATCTGAACTGTTACATATCCTGGTTCGTGGTAAGGCCCAAAGGGTGTTCCCAATCCCCACAGTCTTGTACAAGTGCACAGGTATCCATGATAGCATGATGGAATGATTTACCCAAAATTACAATCATAAAGTAAATAACAATATAAATAAATTAAAACTAAAAATCATAACTAAAAAGTATTTTAAAAATTTCCTGATTTCAAGTTCATGTTTTAAATAACGACTAAAAAGGATATTAAAAAATGAAGGACTAAAAAGAAAATCAAAACCCACCACATGAAAATAGGGTAATCACCCTCAAGCTACCTCTACAACACCACACCATGAAGGATCACTAGTAACCTGAACCACCATCTCCAAAAGTCATACCCCTACCTACATCAAACATTACCTAATCTACTTACACCCATGCATGTAAGTGGGTGTGAGCCTAAGCCCAGAAGGATTCCACCCAACAAAAATTCAATAATAAAAACACGAAATGATAAATAATTTGGAAGTTTTATAAATCAGAGGAATGATAGGAAAAAAATTTAATGAAAAAACCTTTAAAGAACATAAATTAAAATGAAACACCCTAGATTTTGAAATAACCGAAAAGTCATACCATGTGTTGACACTAAGTGGGATATTACAAAAAATCACTTGTCACTAGGAGGCCCTCTAGGAACTAGCTATCAATGGGACACTAAAACCTAATGTGTCAGTGAAACGTGGCATAGAAACAATGACTAATAGAATTCTTGTTCACGAACCACTAGGATAAGACACCCCAATGGCCTATTGTAATCCAATCATCATCAATATTTAGTTAGTGTTGTCATCATTAATAACGCTAACTGAAACTAGGATGAAGACACTTTCAAATCACAATCAAACTAGTTATATTCTGCTAACATAGTTACTTGGGCATACCTCTTTGTTCTAAATAAAGTTCCAAGTTCACATAACACACCACTTTCACATTTCATAAGACAAAAAATACAATACACATCATCCTCCAGAACATGCACACCAAAACTCCACCTTTAAAAATAAAACTCACACAACAAAACAATCCCAAATATAATTCACATCACATTCATAATTTAATAAATTATTTACACATTTTATAAAACCATTACAAGAAACAAAACAAGGGTTAACTTATGAGATACAACAAATTCCAAGAAGAAAAGTCACTTTCAAACCATATGTTTATTAAATTCTTTGAAAAAACACTTTCACACCACACCCCTAATTCATAAATCATTCCAAAATTAAAATGAAAGCATATTAAATTCATCAAAAAAATGTTTAGGCAAAGAATAGCCTACCTCAGGTGTATAAATCCCTTAAAACTTGTGAAAATATCCAACTTTACCTCAACCACACCACAAGCAATCAATATCGAACCTAAACCTGAAGATCAATCCCAAACTTTCATGATCAAACCCCAAAAATGGATCCCTAGCCACTGGGGAAGAGGAACTCCAATAAAAATGAAATAAAACCCTAAAATAGAGGAAGATTCAAAGGAAGGAGGATATGTACATGAAGATGTGAGGAGGAGACACCCAAATCTGGTAAGAAATTGAGGCCCTATGGAGGAGGATGGATAAGGAGGAATGCCTATAAATGTGAATCCCAAGTGGGGTGATAAAATGAGGGTTTGGGTTTAAATTAGGATGAGAGAGAAGATAAATCCAAATTTTTAGTTAGGTCGTTGATTCCATGGTTTGTCCTCATGGTTTGATAAACCCCATGAAAACCATTCTATAACACCATGAGATTTTGGGATTTATTTTTTCAAATTAATTTACCTTTTCAATATTTTTCATTACACATTCCACTGGAAATAGTTCATTATATATATATATATATATTAAAACACTAATTCAAAAATTCCTTTCACATGAAATACCAACTTGTCTTGTGTTACACATAATACCAACTTTACTTGCACTATAAGAAACACTGACTTTCCATACGATGCACACAACAATTAGTTTCTATGAAACATATATATATATATTTATATAATTACATGAGATGATTATAACATAAAAATTAAAAATAGTTATAGTAATTCTAATAACTACTTTACACATATTTTCTATACATTATTTATATAAATAAAACATATTGATAATGAAAGATGAAATTTTTGGTAAAGTCCTTTTATGTTAAAAATGTTGTTCTCTTGAATGGATAAATTTTTAAAAATAAATTTAATTTTAGACACATTAAAAAATTTAATTTTATAATATAAACTTCATTTTTTAATTAACATCATCTAAATTATCCTAGGGATAATTTTTGGGGCTTTTTAGAAAAATCTCATTTTTTATGAATACTGAAAAATACTGCTTTTTACTTAATAACTACCTCTTTGACTAATTAATTATTAATGATAAACGATATTATAAATAAATTTTAAGGTCACACTAGATAAATATTACATGTATTAATATAACTTAATTCATTAGAAACAATTTCACTTTTAGATTTCTAAGGAAACTTTGAAATCGATTTTATCTTATATATAACCCAATATTAAAAATGTTTTAGTAATTAAACTTTGATTTTAACTCTTTTAACTCTTCTTTGAATTAAATAATAATAAATGTCCTAATCTAATCCAAGTGGACCTAAATGATAATACTTTATTCCTAAGGTTGTTTTTGGTCAGGATACACTTGTCCAATAGAATTAGGACAGGTGTTAGGTTAATATTAATATCATTTTTACACTTAATTATCATATTTACTTTTAAGCGTGGTAAATAAAAGTAAAAAAGTTACTATTAAACAAAAATTATTTTTATCTCATTGAACCACACATTAATCCTTGATATTAACCGTGTCTCTCGGATTTTCGAAATTCAGCTCACAGAAGTGGTAAAATTAAGTTTTATATGAATTTGCAAAAGCTCATAGGAGGTGGGTAAAAGACGGTGAAAAGTTCAATAAAATTTTTATATATATAAAATTATTATAAACTGACCCCAATGAATTATATTGAACTTATATAGGTATTATTTATCTATTTTTAAATTAAATAATAAAATAAATAATTATTTAAATAAAAATTCGGTTTTAAACTATAACTCAGTGTTTTTCACTATTCGTCAAAAATTAAGAGTTTTCAGAAAAATACCAAAAATTTACCATAATCTAATTTTGATATTCCGAATTCAATAATGATGTATATTTTACCAAATTGAAAACATATAACTTGAATTTATTAATTTAAAATTAATTCCCGCTGTCAAAACAAAAAGCGTGTTTTTATGAAACAATAACAATCAAAAGATTGACATTTGTTTATGTCTGTTTTAAATGTGAAATTATGTCCAATGACCAACATTGGATTAAATTGTAAAAATATATTCTAAATATAATTTAAAACCACTAAAATTAATAATTTATCACTATTAATTATTTCAATTAAAAAAAGTTGTTTTTAATTAAAATTTAGTAGTCTTCACTATTCATCAAAATATAAAAGTTATCAGAAAATTACCAAAAATTCACCCTAAGCTAATTTCGATATTCCAAATCCAAAAATGAATTCCATTTTGAAATATAAGATGTATAAAATTTCAAAAATTGGGTATTACTATTCATAACGGCTAGTTTGATTGGTTGTGGTGTGTGTTAGAACTCGAAGTTGCGTACAACGCACGCTAATGTATTATTCAAAGAGAAACATACCAAGGAAGCTTGTGTTGTTACACTCTCCGCTCCTTAAATACATTTCATACTCGCAATTTATGCTCGTTATTGGAAACTTGGGGTTGACGTTTCAAATTATCTTAGTTGAAATCCCACATCAAAAAATGAATTAATGAGGACTCTATTTAAAATAAAGAGTGGTAAGTATGAAGGTTACCAAAAATAACAAATAATAGGGTTCCATGTAGGAAAATATGGATATGGAAGAGAAATCTAACCATAAATATCTGATGGATAGTGGTAGAGAACATGGCTATGAAAAGGCCAATAATCCCAAAGCTATAAATTTGTGGTGATCTAAGGTACCATCTAGGACAACATTTTTGTTCTAAGTTCCTTTTATTAATGTTGAGGAATTTATTTATGAGATTGGATAAGATCATAAGGAGATATACTTACTTTATAATCATAGTTTTATCCATTAATAAATTTCTTCCACAAACTCATCTTTCACCCCAAAACATAATACAACTCAAAAATACTATATTTATCCTAATCGTATAGGGTTCCAAATATAATGAATTTATAATTCACATATCAGACCCTTTATGAAAAGAAACTAAATTTTACAATCCAAAAACATCATGTAGTATAGTGGTAGGTGATAAATCCCAATTTCATTATGGTTGTGGGTTTGATTCCCGCAGCTTTGTCCGACACGACGAGTCGTTACACGGTCTGTGTGTTTTCCTTTTATAAAAATCCAAAAATAACATTTCAAACTTAATCCCTTCCAACTTTTATACTTATACAAATTACTTCTGTTAACTCTCAGTCCAAAATTTATATGAAAGGTAAACATAATGTAGATCCTTTTTACCCCGTAATAGCATGTGAATACCTTCATCATGTATTCATTTAAAACACTAAAATATCCTGAATTACCATAAAATCTTATTGATTACATTCATGCTCCCTTATTCCTTATAGAATACTGTATATACTTCATCCTTCCAAAATTGTCGTAAACTCCAACAATGATGGAATATACAAATCCTTAATCAGTTTCAAGGTAGTCAATAATATCCAATATAATTTACCCAAATCAACCATATCTTATTCCAAAATCAGTACCTCAGTATTAGGACCATATTAAGGTTTATCTTTCCTTCAACCATGTAATTTCCAAAACGTTTAACTCATTGTAGAGTAACTTTTCTTAGTACCATAAAATCTCAAATCCTTAATGAAATAGTACTGCAGTACAATCCTTATTTATTCCCAGTACATCATTGATACAACACTTCAATGAAATAATTCCAAAATAACAACATAAGAACACTAGTCATTCCTCTTCATCTGTGGTAGTATCATAACATGACTATTATCTAATATCATCATTTGCGACATAGTCTGATAACTGGGACATTGGTTTTCATTGTGTCCAAACTCCTTGTAGATGAAGCATTGTACATTTGAAACCTATTTTTTACCCTTGTAGTCACGTACATGGTGTCCTTTTTCTACACACTTATAACAAACTCCCATTCCTTTCAGGAAAGTTCCAGGGTGTTTCTTCCCACAGTTATCACATATGGTAAAATTCTTCTTTTCCCTATTCCCTTTATACATCTTTCTCTCTTCCATCCTTTTCTTCTCTTGCTTCCCTTCAAAGCCATAGGACTCAGTAAACTCTTTACTTATCTTATCAACACTTGATACGATTTCTTATGATGATAATATGTGGGAGATTATTTCCATTCTAAATGAAGTCTTAATATGATGAAAGATATGATCCTTCTTATTCATTGGATCATACGTATTACTGGAGTTCACATTCCTTCTACTGGGCGCCATTTCAATACAATAGCATAAACTAAGTCAGTTTATGAATTGCAATGAATAATTCCAAACTTGTAAAATACCTAACCCAAATTGAACAGTTTATGGATATAATCCATAATAATAAAAATGTTTTCTTTGAGTAAGTATATACTCATGATCCCTTCATAATGGTTTGTAAAGAAAATTCGAATTATCCTAAGCATATCCCTCGGGAGTGTCGTAACCAACAGTGCAGCAAGGCCCGTTGTCGTGCATCAGTTCTCTTTCGAGTCTAGCTCAAAGCGGTGTTTTCGTGTTTTACCCCAAGGTACATCTGTGCCAGAGCCACCTCTACCTAGTCGTATCCAGACAGGGATGTGTTTCTTGGAAAACTCACAAAATCTCTACAATACCAAAATTCTAGGAAGTTCTTCTATACTAATCCTCAAAGTCTATATTAGGGCGATGTGCTCTAATCAGAGTTTATCTAAATCCAGTTTCTGAGTTTATTGCTAAACTTCCTCTGATACTAATTGTAACTCCCCGACCCCAATTACCCAGAGTCGGTACATTATTTTAATACATTGGCATGATTACAAGGAATCAAGTCCTGAAGGACCGATTAATTTAGCAGTCTTGGAAAATAGATTACATACATTAACATGACATTACAATTTCAAAAAAAAACACAGTGTAAATAGTTCTTTGAGAACACCATTATTCCCTTTAGCATAACCCTGCATATCAAATCATAATACACTTCATGGAATCCGGGGAAAAATAAAATATAGAAAGGGGTGAGCTCAAACGCTCAGTAAGGGTAAGAAATACAGCGGAATATGACATAAATATTAAGCATGGTGAATAATTGAAACCACATGCCTTTACAAATAATAAGCATGAATACTTTTATGGAAAGAATATGAGTTTAGTAAATAATTCCATAATAAAACATAATCATGGGTATTCTACTAGTCGAATAACCACATGAGCCATCAATATTATTTCCATAATGAGGGAATGCATAATGCCAGACATTCTACAACATTTTTTCAGGGCCTCGGCAAAGATGTTTAAAATGATTAAGGCCTCGACCAAAACCATAAATCAAATTGGGAAATGGCCTCACCCAATTCCACGTCTATTTTTCTCATGATACCTACCAATGCATCAAGGAGCTATAGCGGGCTCCACCCGTCACTTACTATGTCCAATACATTCCTCATATGAAAAGTATGAAACTTAACATAAACATTCGTATAAGAACTAGGATACAAAATTTCAAAACTTTAACCATAATCCATGAATGTTATAAAAATAACACATCCACAGTCAAACATATCACAAATCCTTACATACAATATGGAAGTTTTGTATCATAATAAATCAACTTCAAAATAAGTTGAAAATCCATTAAAGGATTTGACATAGATGGAAATGATTTGTAAAACTCTTTGATGGAAATATCCATTTTCATGAAAACATTTAAAAGTTACACAATTTAAAAAGGAATAAATTTAAAGATATTTTTGAATTAAAGTTTCCCATAACACATTGAAACTTTTTAAAGGAATTAACATTTTTAAAACATTCATGTTCATATAAATAAATCCTTAAAAACCATTTTGAAAACATTGAGATTATTGAGAATGATTTAGAAGAACAAATATTTAAAACATTTAAAATGATGTTTTAGTAAAATGGCGCTTGAAAATAATCCCTTTGAAAAATCATTTATGAATAATGGACATGGATAGTAAATATGACCTAGTAGATACTTATGCAAAAACAACCTCGGATAATAATGAGATTGTGAAAGTAACCATTACCAATTTGGTAACTTATGAAACATACACCCCATGAAAGAAGTATCATACAATGGATATGTAAATACACATAAATTAAAGTTTATTACACAAAGAATACAATTATGGGAAGTACATACACCACACAAAAGGTAATAGTGGCAATATGGCATGAATCTCATGGGAATAAGGAGTGAGATGAAAACCCCTTACCTTGCATATTCCTTTAGTCGAGGGTATGTTTAACCTCATGTATGAAGACTATAGTATGTTATTAAATTATACCAGAACCATATTATTATTTATGATATTATACATTATTCATTTATGACTTTATACTACCCAATTAATAATAATTTCCATGGTATATTAATATTTCAGGTAATAGTTTCTTTCTTTATCATGCGTGTTTTAACTTGTTACTCCTTATTGTATCCCATAGATAATGATTTAAATAATTCCATAATATAAAACATGATTTATATATCATGTATATTTAGAATATAAATATTTATAATAGACACATATATGAAATGGAAAGCACCGTTTATGGAGACGGTAGTCTGTACGTACACATAAACGTTGTTTATGTTTTCATATAGTGTTGAACGGAAGTAAGTGAATAAGATATATATTAGTAAATAAATACTTATATATATAAATATATATATCTCTAGTAGAATTATTATATCATATATTACAAACTTATTAGTAATATATATATATATTTATAATCGTCGATGAATGGTGAAATTCAAAATTAATCTCATCGCGTCGTGGAGACTGTAATCCGTACGTACACACGAGCGAAAATATCATTATTTTGATATTAAAATAATATATAATTGGATGGTATATCATATAGATAGAATAATTATCATGTTATATTTATTATTTACATGAATTATAAATTATTATTATACCCATCTAAATAATAATATATTGAATAACAATTACACCACAACGTGGAGACTGTAGGCCGTACGTACGCACGTATGGTGACATGTCATTCAAGGGATGGATAGAATAATGAATTTGTTTGTTCCATAATTATAATAACATCATATTATATATAAGATACTGTAGTTATTATTTTATAATGGAAATAAAAAGCAAAGAAGAAGTTGATGAAGAAAGGAACTTTAGAGAGGGTGGTGAAGACGTTACAACTTCTTCGGGTTCTTCCTTTTGATTTGATCAAAAGGGCTCAATAAATTGGCTTTCTAATCAAAATAAGGCTTCTAGGATGAATTGAGGGAAGTTTAAAGAGTATTTGGTCAGGATTTGGCCGAACCAAAAGGATTTGATGGTGTGAAAAATTGGTTAGAAGTTGGGTCCTTTTATAAGGGGGGGCTCTTTAGAAAAAACTTAAAGTATTAATTTATAATAAATTCTAATTCGGCTTCTAATGGATCCAAAGTGGATTATTCAAATTATAAGGTGGTTATGGGTCGAAATATTTTCAACCAATATATTTTAGACTGGTTTGGGTCATTATATTAACCTTATATTTTAGTTTTAACTCTTAGTTAATTAGTTTGACACTTACCATGTCACTTTGTATTTTTATGTTATATAGTTAATAAACATACTATATTCATCCAAGAGACCCCAAGTGGTCCATTAATGATACACATATCATGATACGAGTCCTTTGGCTGAACCATAGATTTTTTGGAATTTAATATCAATTAATAATATAATATTTGTTTTAGAAACTCATTTATGTCAATTTTGACACTATTTGGTATTTGATTTTTGTAAAACTCATAACAGCATGATTAATTCTAAAAAAGATAATTAAATAAATCTTAACAATACATATTAACCTATAAAATTAGTGTAATTAATTAAAAGTATCAAATTATATTTATTTGGGTATTTATAATATCAGTTATTTTAGTATTTCAATAATAAGGTAATTACTGCATCATCATTGTTTCATAAATAAATTAAATTATTTAATGTCTAAAAATTATAAATAAAATACCATTATGTAGGAAATATTTTTATATTTCTAATGAATATTTTCAATAGAATTTATCTCATATATTACCCTATATTAAATAATTTTTAGTAATTAAACTTTGATTTTAACTCTTTTAACTCTTCTTTGAATTAAATAATAATAAATGTCCTAATCTAATCCAAGTGGACCTAAATGATAATATTTTATTCCTAAGGTTGTTTTTTGTCTAGATACACATGTCCAATAGAATTAGGATAAGTTTTAGGTTAATATTAATATCATTTTTACCATTAATTACCCTATTTACTTTTAACCGTGGTAAATAAAAGTAAAAAGTTACTATTTACCAAAAATTATTTTTATCTCATTGAACCACATTTTACTCCTTGATATTAACTGTGTGTCTCGGTTCTTTGAAATTCATCTCACAGAAGCAGTAAAATTAAGTTTTCTGTGAATTTGAAAAAGCTCCTAGGAGGTGGGTAAAAGACGGTGAAAAGTTCAATAAAATTTTTATATATCTAAAATTATTATAAACCAACTCCAATGAATTAAATTGAACTTATATAGGTATTATGTATCTATTTTTAAATTAAATAATGAAATAAATAATTATTTAAATAAAAATTCAGTTTTAAGCTATAACTCATTGTTTTTCACTATTCATCAAAAATTAAAAGTTTTCAGAAAAATACCAAAAATTTACCCTAAGATAATTTTGTTATTCTGAATTCAATAATGAAGTATATTTTACCAAATTCAAAACATAGAAGTTGCATTTATTAATTTAAAACTAATTCCCGCTGTCAAAACAAAAAGCGTGTTTTTAAGAAACAATAACTATCAAAAGATTGACATTTGTTTATGTCTGGTTTAAATGTGAAATTATGTCCAATTACCAACATTGGATTAAATTGTAAAAATATATTCTAAATATAATTTGAAACCACTCAAATTCATAATTTATCACTATTAATTATTTCGATTAAAAAAGTTTTTTTAAATTAAAATTTAGTAATCTTCACTATTCATCAAAATATGAATGTTATCAGAAAAGTACCAAAAATTCACCCTAAGCTAATTTTGATATTCCGAATCCAAAAACGAATTCCATTTTGAATGATAAGATGTATAAAATTTCAAAAAGTGTGTATTACTATTCATAATGGCTGGTTTGATTGGTTGTGGTGTGTGCTAGAACTCAAATTTGCGTACAACGCACGCTACTGTATTATTCAAAGAGAAACATAACATCGAAGCTTGGGGTGTTACAATACCTGCAACAATATAATCTGTTTAGTCCTAAAATCATGCCCTAAATAAGGTGTGAGACTAATCCCAATAAGAAAAAACCACGAGATCTGTTCCTAATAGTCAAAGACTATATGGAAGGTAAAAGTACAAGAAACAGTAAACAATAAGGTACTCAACAGAAAGCAATACACAGTTCATTATCCAAAAATAATCTAACAAGCAGATAAACACAACAGGTAACCCTCTGGTCCTACTCAGCAACACAAGAAAGCAACTAAACACAAGGTAACCCTCTTTGAAGTACACACAGTCTATCCCCACTGGTCCTACCTAACAAGTACAAGAAACCCTCTGGGAAGAACACTCAGTCTAAACCCTCTGGTTCAGCTTAAGAATAGACTCTCTAAGGAAGCACTCACCATCAATTCCCCTTATAGTCTCGTATCATAACTAAAGCCTCTCTATGGAAGAACTTACGCCACATTCCCTTTGGATCCCACATCAATGAACTACAAACACTCTGAGGAAGCACTCAACGACAATTCCCCCTTTGGACTCAAATCGTAAAATATAAAGACACTCTAGAGAAGCCCTCAATGTCCATTCTCCATATGGTTTATACACCAGGTTCTCACGTCCCCGTGTATGTCAAGAAAGTTTAGCAGCATGTAACAGCCAAGGTAAACCTCAAGAACTACTTGGCTAGAATTCTACAACAGAACAACATAACTTAACAACAGTCACACCATCCAACAATACTAGGCATGGGAAAGTAAACAGCAACCTAACAGGAAATCAAGACCCAAAGGTCCAAAAAATAAAAACATGCATGGGAAAAACATCCAAATAACAACAATTCACCCTATTCACAAACAATAACTATCTACTCAGAAATACCAGCATAGTAGATAAATAATGGGGCTAAAATGGTGAACGTGCAATACCTCGTTCATGATTATTAGGCAATTTTGCACATAAAACTCAATGACTATCTACGAAAAGGTGAAAACCACCTACCTCGTCATGGGGAGATCAAGGTACTTGAACCACAAGGCTTGAATCACCTTAGAACGCCATAGATCTATGAAAACATATAAAACTTTCAACCCATGATAACTCACAAAGGATGAGAAATCAAGGAACGAGGATCAAGAATAAGAGAGAACTTACTGATGCGATTTCAACACAACCAATGGTTCTTGATTTAAAGGACCGACAGAGGCTCAGGGGCTCGTCAAAGATTCGCGGCTGCTCAGTGCTCTTGGATGAACGAAACCTAGAAGAAGGGTGTTTTGCCCATCATACGCGACCCCAGTGCATTTAATGAAAAAAACAAAATAAGTGGCGTGTAATTTTGATGTACATGTCGTGTACTCGCCATTTCAGTACTCCGCATTATGCGGCCTCTAGGTCACCCCACATGGTCTTGTGCAAGGCCGCTACACAGCCAGCACATGGCTACCCACGATAACTGAGTACACGACGTGTACTCATAAAGTACACGATGTGTATATCAAAAATTTCCAGAAACTCCTTTTTCTCTCAAAACTCAAGAAAAATAAAAACATACATGAAAAAAATTTCTGGGTTCTTACAAACTTCACCCATTAAAAAAATTTGTCCCTGAATTTCCTTAGATAGGTGGCATAGAAGAAGAAAACCCAAACAAATCCAGCCACTGGGCTCATACATCGACCTCCCTTTCCCAAGTCTCGTCCTATACCCACTCGTGCTGCCATAGCACTCATACCAAAGGAATAGACTAGCTAGGGAGAACCTTTGTACTACGATCAACAATCCAGATAGAATTCTCCTCAAATGAGGCGTCCACCTCTAACTCAATATCCTTCAAGTCGAAAAACATGAGACAGGTCAAAGAAGTAACGTCGAAGCTGAGAAACGTGAAAGACGTCATGCATATTTCAGTACCTCTGAGGTAATTACAATTTATAGGCAACTAGCCCAACTCTCTCCAACACCTCAAACATCATGATGTACCTCGGAGAAATCTTACCCTATATCCTGATCCTCTTTTGTCCCAACCTTGGTGTGACATGTAAAAAAACCTTGTCCCCAACTTTGAACTCCAGAGGTCTTCTCTGTTGTTCAGCATAAGACTTCTGACGATACTGTGTAGTAGAAATCCTCTTCTGAATCAACTCTATCTGCTATGTGGTCTCCTGGACAAGGAGAGGCCCCAGCAAAGCTGCCTCTCCTACCTCCAACCAACATAAGGGTGATCGGCATGGCCTTCCGTACAATGTCTCATAAGGTTCCATCTGAATTGTTTCTTGAAAACTATTGTTGTAGGCAAACTACACAAGAGATAAGTGCCTCTCCCAAGAACCTCCAAAATCCAGAATGCATGCTCAGAGCATATCCTCAAGAACCTAAATTGTACGCTCAGAGTGGCCATCAGTCTAGGGATGGTAAGCTATATTCAAAAGTACCTGTGTACCCAACGCCTTCTGAAGCCTCTGCCAAACCCGATAAGTAAAACACGCATCCCTGTCTGAAACAATGGAGTGTGGAACTCCATGAAGATATAAAATCTCTCAAATTTAAAACTGTCTCAGCTCATCAACACTAAAGGTCTCTTTGATTAGAAATAATTGAGTGACGTTCGTGAGTCTGTCAATGAAAACCCAAACTGTGTCATTCCCTCTAGGTGACCTTGTCAAATCGGTCACAAAATCCATCGCAATATCATTCCACTTCCTCTCGGGGATGGGTAGCTGCTGTAAGAGCCCTGCTGGTCACTGATGCTCCACCTTCACCTGCTGACAAGTGGAACACGTCATGAAAAAACATGAAACATACCCTTTCATACCATTCCACCAATACTGATGGTGTAGATCATGATACATCGTGGTGACACCAGGATGAACTGCCCAACCTTAGGAATGAGATTCCCACACTAAATCCTCACATATGTCTTCTAGAACCCATACACGCAAATAGAAATACAAGATCTCATCCTTTCCTACGGTCCTTCCAAGAATAGGGTCCTCTCCTAATACATTATCCTTTAGGACTAGGCCTTCATAATCTGATAGCTACCTCATTCGAACTCGATCAAGAAGAGTAGAGGTAAAAACTAAAAAAGATAGAAAAGTCTCCCCATGTCTATCATGCACCTCCAAATGCATCTCAGAGAACATAGTCATAAGCTTCCACTCACTACTGGCCTTCTGAATTGCATGTATCTGTGTCCTCTTACTCAACGTATCAGCCACCGTGTTACCCTTCCCAGGTATATAGGTACGCTCAAAGTCAAAGAAATGTAGGTACTCAACCCACCTGTGTTGTCTCAAATTCAGATCACACTGAGTAAAGATGTACATGAGACTCTTGTGGTCAGTGAAGAACACCAAATTCTCTCCCAAAAGATAATTTCTCCAACAACAGAAGGCATGAACAATATCTTCCAACTCTAGATCTTGTGTCGGGTAGTTCCTCTCATGTGACCTCAACTGCCGAGACTCGTACGCAATGAGTCCATCTCCCTACATAAGCACAGATCCCAGGCCGATACCTGAATCATCATAGAAAATATTATAGCTCTTACCCAGCTCTGGAAAGACTAGTATCGGTGCTGAATTCAACTTACCTTTCATCTCCTGAAAGGCTAACTCACAAGAATCTAACCATGAGAACATCACACCCTTCTTAGTCAAACCTGTCTGCGGTGCTGCTAAGCATGAAAACTCAAGTATGAAATGTCTATAGAAAACTCCGTACCTCAAAGATTTTCTTCGACTGATCCCAGTAAACTATATATATCTCTTTCTATGGGTCTATTTTTACTCCTCCCTCTAAGATAACATGACCCAGGAAGTGAATCTGATCCATCCAGAAATGGAATTTTGAGAACATAGATTATAAATTATGCTCCCTAAGTGTACTCAAAACAATCTCAAGATGGGTAGCATGGTCGTATTGAGTGTGAGAGTACACCAAGATATCATCCACGAAGACCACAATGAAGGAATCCAAGTATGGATGGAACACTTGGTTCATCTGTGCCATGAAAACTGCAGGCGTATTTATGAGACTGAACGGCATAACCATATACTATTATAGATTATACCTACTCCGAAAGGTTGTAAGAGGTATATCATATGGTCTAACGTGCAACTGATGATAACCAGACCTCAATTCAATCTTCGAGAACACCCGGTCTCATCTAAGCTGATCAAAGAGATCATAAATTTTCAGCAAGGGATATTGGTTCTTGACTGTCAACCGGTTGAGCTTCTGATAATCCACACAAAGCCTTAGGGTACTATCTGCCTTCCTCGCTAACAAGACAGGCTAACCCCAAAGAGAAGTTCTAGGTCAGATGAAACCCTTTTCCTGCAACTCCTCCAACTACTTCTTGAGCTCATGAAACTCATGTGTATCCATCCTATAAGGAGGAATGGAAACCGGTGTCGGTCCTAGCACAAGATCAATAAAAAATTCTACCTCACGCTCTAGAGGAAATCCTAAAAAGTCCTCTAGAAAGACATCTCTGAAACAATCCACCACTGGAGGAACGTCTAACTGTTAAGTCCCCCGGTCATCCAGATATATACAAGCAATCTGGGCTGTAACTTCTCATATCCCATGATGTTCTGGACCCTCTCTACTCTCCTGGGCATCCCACTCGTCCTTATGAAGAAACGATACACCCTATACTGATGTGAAAATCACCCTGCGGTGATAATAGTTGACGACTGCCTGGAAGGGAAATAGCCAGTCCATCCCGAGAATGACATCATAGCCTGTCATCTCTAGGACATAGAGGTCCCATAAAAATCGACACCCACCAACCTCTAGAGGGAACTACTTACACAGTTTTACACTCATAGTTCTAGTCCCCAACGGAATGTCTAGTTTCTAGATATCAGTAGAAGAAAATATACAGAGAACAAGGCTCTCCACAACCACAACAAGTATAAATCTATGGGTATCCCCTGTATCGAAAGGAGTAGAAGTTAAAACTGAGGAAACTATGATCATACCTCAAAGTGTAGAGGTTCCAGAATCTTTCTCCTGCTAGTTATGCTCCACTGCAACAGTCTGGCCTACACCGTGACCCTGTAACCCTGCCTGACCACTATGAGCTGGTCCACTCTGTTGTCGCTGAAAGACCGGTGACTGACCAGCATGGCCATGTCCTCCACCTTGGCCTGAATAGCCATAAGATCTCTATTTCACTGAGTGGTGATAAATTGGTGGTGCTTCTCTTGAATGAGGAGTCATATAATAACCCCTATCACTAGCTACTAGTGAGAAGATCTAACCGAAGTGCTAAAGGTGACCCAACTTGCCGCATGATTGGAATTCCACTGGGTCTCTTGGGAAGTGTGGCCTCGTATTCCTGCCCCTTCTGCACTGTTAGCACACCACCTAGCTACCAGAATAAGTGTCTAGACTCATTTAATCACCGCATGAAGACTCATTGTGGGGCTTCCTACTGTCAGTATGAGGGATGCTAACTCCAGATGGCAAGCCTCCCTGGCTCACAACTCTGGATCCCTCATAATTTACTCTGTGATCAGTGCCTGTTTGACGATGAAAGTGATAGAAGTCATCCGGAAG
Source organism: Viscum album (assembly GCA_963277665.1). NCBI lineage: Eukaryota > Viridiplantae > Streptophyta > Magnoliopsida > Santalales > Viscaceae > Viscum > Viscum album. The sequence goes on from OY728133.1 coordinate 1,110,926,764, forward strand.
ATGTTCACCTGCAATCGGATGTCATTCCTTAGACCATCCTTGAACTTCCTAGCCATGAACAACTGATCAAATCATTGAATAGGTGTGAAGTGCTGAAGCTTGGTAAAGCGGGATGAATACTCCATGACAGAAAGATTACCCTACTCTAGACTAAGAAACACTTGGGCTCAATCGTCCCTCAAGGTCTCTGGATAGATGTAGTCATAGAAGATGCGCTGAAACGCATCCCATGCCACAACATGCTAGCGTCTTGCCTATGAGATCACATCCCACCACCTCTTGGCGGAGTCCCCAAGCATATAGGTAGTGATCTTGAACCTCCTCTATGGAGGCATCTCTAGATGCTCAAAGATAGTAAGCATGGATTCTATACATGACTATGAATCTAGAGGTCCTCCATCCCCTGAGAAAGTGGGAGGATGTTGCTGCTGGAAGACCCGCGTAAAATCAGCCTTCGACGGGGCAGGAGGCAGCGCTCCTTGAATGGTCTGCATCATCCTCATAAATCCCTCCTTGAACTGTGCATCCACACCTATGTCAGGTACAACGGAAGGTGCCAAGGCTGGCACAACTGGAGGATTTGTAGGTTATCTCTGTTCATCCATGTCCGGTGTCTAATCGCCATTTGGAAACTGGCTCACAACCGGAGGATGTATCGGTGGCATGACTCTGCAAGGTCAAGCACACACCGTAGATCAAGGTCATCAAGGACTGAGAACACAGGGTGTAAGAAGGGAATAAGAGAAATGAAGAATTCATATTTTACAAAACATGACTACATGGCATGTACATTTCCTATACGGCATGTTCCCTTAAGTCATTCACATGGTCGTGTATTCTTTCCAAAACTAGTCATGTAACACACCATACACATGGTGTGTTCCCCCAACACATGGCGTGTACTGGAATCCTCTTACCCTACCTGAGTCCTTCTACACGGTTAAGCCACATGTCTCTCCTAAGTCAAGACAACACAGCGTGTTCAAAATAGACACGGCGTGTACTAGACAAGCTTTACCTGGCCCGTTTTGTTAGTGACATGACTTGACACATGACTCAAACTCCACAGCGTGTTCAAGGTGGACACAGCATGCAATTGAATGGATACACCGACCTGTGTTGTTGTTTACACGGCCAGCTATATGGATGACACTACTCGTCATGTTCCAGGTGGACACGGCATGTATGAGAAGGGATAACACTGACCCATGTTGTTGGTTACACGACCAAGTACGTAGGTCAGACTACACGGCATGTTCCTAAAAGAAATTCATTATCCCGTGTCTTTGACCACAGGGCCTACGACATGGTTAGAGACTACATGGCGTGTACATAAAGTACACGGCATGTACATAATAAAAAATGTTTCTTCTGCAACAGAACAACACATGGCGTGTACTTAAAATTACATAATGTGTATTGTGGTTTTTTATGGATAGTAAGCCTCAGAAACTACTTCGGAACCCAGAAAACAATGAAACAAACACTGAAAGTGAAAAATTCTGATCTGTGAGGGCCCATACTCCCCGCGAATCAAAGCTTGGTATCCTAAACATGTTATAATAAAGAAAAAAAATAAAACCTTACACAAACAATTCCCTATCAAATAGAAGGTATTTTCTTTATCAAGTCATCTATCACAAAATCATGCATATTCTACACAACATCTATCACAACAACAAAAAATTTCTAATGCACCCTAAATGGCATGGAAATAATGCATTACATGTGATTTTTACCATGCACCTATCTAAGGCATGAGATGAAATACCCTCATCTCATCAGGTTGCGATAGAAATATAACCTCAATAACATTAACAATAACAACAAAAATAATGTGAATCACTTAAGGGGAAATCAAATCAACTTTAAACTTGCAAAACCAACAAATTACAATAAACGAGGTAGGTTGGATTTTCCCTATAGATGGTTTAGCTACTCTTGGGAACAACTTATTACCAAGTACAGATTTACTCCTATCCCTGGATAAAGGCTCCAAATAGTAAGTCAAGAGAGAAGAATCCCTCTGATACCACTTTGTAACTTACCGGTTCTGGAAGCCACCCAGAGGCGCCCCATACCTAATTAGTCACATGGCCTCAAGCGCATTTCCCCGAATGCCAAAGGCTACCAACTACCAGTGATGTCCTTGTGTGTGGTATTTGGGGAACTATGCCTTCATTGGAAGAGTACACAATGGATGTAAACAGATATAAAATAGTGAAATCAGTAATAATACCAAACACCAGTAACAATGGAATAATGATAAAGTAACAACTGGATCATATATATATATATAATGATGCATGATACATATATGTATAGGAAATAAGACAAACAAAGAACAATGATGAAATACAATACAAAAATAAGTACAGAGGAAAAACAGAAGCCATCTCCTCAGCATCGCAAGCCTAAGCTTGATCTCTTTCTCTCTAGCTCCACAGTATGTCAAGTACGTGAAGAAGAAGGGTGATTTCCTTTGTCTATACCTGCAATAATATAATTTGTTTGGGCCCAAAATCATGGCCCAAATACTGTGTGAGACTAATACCAGTAGGCTACCTCCAAAAGATCTGTTCCTAATAGTCAAGGAGTATATAGAAGGTAAAAGTATAAGAAACAGTAAACAAGAAGGTACTCAACAGTAAACAATCCAAAGTTCAATATCAAGAAATAACCAAACAAGAAGATAAACACAACAAGTAACACTATGGACTTACCTAGCAATACAAGCAAGCAGTTCAACACAAGATAACACTCTGGGAAATACTCATAGTCTATCCCCTCTGGTCCTACATAACAAGTATAAGCAACCCTCTAGGAAGTACACTTAGTCTAAAACCTCTGATTCAGTTTAAGCATAGACTCTCTAAGGAATCCCTCACCGTCAATTCCCCTTATAGACTCTTATCGTTACTAAAGGAATTCTAGGGAAGAACATACATTACATTCCCTTTGTGTCCTACGTAGAGGAACTACAGACACTCTGAGGAATAACTCAAGGTTAATTCTCCTTGTGGTCTCGCATCCTAAAATATAAAGACACTCTAGAGAATCCCTCCATGTCCATTCTCCCTATGGTCTATAAACCAGGTTATCACAGCCCCATGTAATTCAAGCAAGTGTAGCAGCGCGTAATGGCCAAGTTAACCCTCAAAAACTACTTGGATAGAAATCTACATCACACCAGCATAAAAAAACAATTGTCACACCATCCTACAATACTAGGAATGGGAATGTAAACAGAATCCTAACATGAAATCAAGACCCAAAGGACCAAAAAAGAAAACCATGCATGGGGAAAACATCCAAATCACAACAATTCACCCTATTCACAAACAATAACCACTTAGTCAGACATACCAGCATAGTTGAGAAACAATAGGGCTAAAAAAGTGAACGCCCAATACCCCGTTCATGAGTATTAGGCAATTTTGCACATATAACTCAAATATTATCTATGGAAAGACACAAAACACCTGCCTCGGTGTTGGGAGATCAAGATACTTGAACCATGAGGCTTAAATCACCTTATAACTTCGTAGATCTACGAAAATATATAAAACGTTCAACCCATGATAACTCACGAAGGAATAGAAATCATGGAACGAGGACCAAGAAGAAGATAGAACTCACTGATGTGATTCCAACACAACCAACGGTGTTTTATTCGGAGGACGAACAGAGGATCGGGGGCTCGTAGAAGATTTGCGACTGCTCGGTGCTCTCGGATGAATGAAACCTAGAAGAAGGTCATTTTGTCCATCTGACGTGACCCTGGTGCATTTAATGAAAAAAAACAAAATACACAGTGTGTACTTTTGAAGTAAATGGCATATACTCCCAGTTTCTGTACTTCGCATTCAGCGGCCTCCAGGTCACCCCACATGGTCGTGTGCAAGGCCGCTACACATCTAGCACACGGCTACCCATGGTAACCGAGTACACGGAATATAATCATAAATAACACAGCCTATACTTCAAAAATTTCTAGAAACTCCATTTTCTCTCAAAAATCCATAAAATGAAAAATATACCTGAAAATAAGATCCCGGTTCTTATAATGTTCTACCCCGATAGACTCTTAATAATACTCTCTTCAACTATAAATCCTCCCTTTGGTCAAAAATCATCCCAATGGATCCTTTTCATATAAACAAAAATGAGTTACACAATTTATAGGAATATAGTATGAGTACGGAGAGATTCCAGACACAAGGTAAGGAGATTTCATCTCACTTTTAATTTTTGCGAGATACATGTTATGTTTTCCACTTTTTCATTTTGTGTTGGGTATGTAATTACCATTAATTTATTTTATTTATCTTACACTTCAATTTATGGGTATTCACATGCCCATTTTATGAACCTTATTTTATGGGGTTTATGTTTAAAAATTTACCAAATTAGTAAAATAGTTTTTTCTTAATTTTCCTTCTTTGACAATCATGTTTTTTTTTGCACCCAAACACATTCTTCAATGTGTATATACATCCATTTTACATGATATATAATTAATCTCAATATTTTCCTCATATTATATGTTTCATGTAATTTCAATTCTTACATTGATATTATTTTCTCATGTTACCAAGTTATAAAAGTTTATTGGAAAAATATCATCATTTTTTGAGATTTTCTATGTTTATGTATCATTTAATTAAATATTATAATCCATCTCTCAAGTAAATTCATGAATATTATTCTCCTTTTTTTCCATGTTATATTTATGTATTGGTACTATTTTTCTACTCTTTGGTGTAAAATATAGATAATAAAGTGTTATTATGAAATTCCTGACATTACCCTTCCTTCGGTTGGAAAATCTATGTGTTCTAAAATGTGTTTAAGATAATATTATACCATTATCCTATATAATTTTAAATAAGTCTTTATCCTTTTTCCCTTTAATAGATCATGTCAAGGTAATTGTCCTATCACTTTTTGAATAATTAATTCCTTCAAACCTTTTTACCGTACAAAAGCAATATTCTTTTCTACTCGTATGACATGTAAAGATTTACCCACCTTCATTACATTTTAGATTACATTTCATTTTTTAAAAGTTTAATCTTTAGGAAGTTTTTTTAACATTAATTTTCAAGGTAAAAGGTTTTGAAAATTTATTCATGTATTCTTTATATGTTTTTTAGGTTTTTTCTTAAAAAATAATTTTTAAATGGTTTTATATAGTAATAGGAATTTTTTAAAGATAAAATTATTTTTTCCTCAAAAGAAATTTTTAAATGATAATTAAAAACTATTTTCCATCTAAGATGACATATTTGGATTTTAAACATTCCCTATTTAGATATTCTCAAAAGGTTTCATTCGTATCATTACTATGAATGGGTTACACTTAATGGAATGGTCTGCATGAAACCTGTTTCTCTTTCACAAGTTATATGTTTGTGAAATCTATTTCTCTTTCATGGGTTATGATTCGATGAAGTAATTATGAACCCTATCTCTTTTCCATAGGTTTTTCTATGATATAATGTTAATGATAACCATTTCATTTAATTGGTTATGATTTTATTTTTATAATACCTATATCTTTTTATGGGCCATGATATGATGAATGTTTTATTATCTTGTGGAACAAGTGTGGATAATATTACTATAAGATGGGTGGAAACTATATCAGCCTCAAATTAGTTGGGTAATCATAATTTTTATATAATCTCAAAGTGTAAGAGGGTTGTACCCAAATCCTAAAAATAAAAAAGGGTGTATGGTTTGTAACCCAAGATTGAAAATAAAGGGGGGTGTACGGGTTGTATCCCAAGCCCGAAAAGAAAGAGGGTTTATAGTTTTTAGCCCAAGCCTAAATAAAATATGTTAAATGGGAAGTATCCCAAGCCCGAAAACAATAAGGTAAATGGGTTTTAGTCTATTCCTAAATTAAATAGGATACACAAGTTATATCCCAAGACATAAAACAATAAGGTATATGGATTATAGTGAAATCCTAAAAGAAAGTGGGTACACAGGTTAGTATCCCATGCATGAAGTATGTACATGGGATTTCTCCCAAGCCCAACATTCTATAAAGGACTTGGTAGGTAGACCTACCATGAAATTTTCTATTCTTATATGTATGCCACAAATCCTATGCCTTGTTTTTTAGTAATGATTTCATGGATCATAATGTTTATTTCTTTATGATTATTGTCTTATGAAATACAATGTATTATCCAATAAATCATGTTTAGGACATTTGATATGCATGGTATGGTCTCCTAATGTTATGATAGCATTATCATACTATGATATTGATGTTAATTCTTATATGTCTCCCTTCTTTACCCTTACTGAGCATTTAAGCTCACCCATTTCGTTTGTTTCCTTCCTCTGGGTTATGAAGAATGGTTTCAAGTATATTTAATAAAGGTTAAGATCTTTATGGGATATTTTAATGGTCTTTAACTAGGATAGAAGATTTTTTCTCCATGTTTCTAAAGGCACTAAACTATTATGGTCCTCTAGAATGTATTTTTGTAATGTCATAAATATTCTTATAAAAAGATGTAATATCCATGTATGTTATGCTTGGGTCTCTATAGTTGATATCAATGGAAAGTATTAATCATCATTTTGAGGCATGGATGAGAAAACCAAAGTGATATGCCTAGGTATATTTCTATGTATTTGTCTAGAGATGTCTCTGAGGATAAGTATACAGATGAGTTAACTTTTAAGAAAATGTCCATGAATTTTAGTAATGGATAGAGTGTGTGTTTTCTAAGAAATACATCCATGTATGTATACTATAAGTTTATGTGACTCTAGAATAGACGTAACTAGGGGTAAAAAATTTGAAAATATATTCCGATCAGGACTCGGGGTACTCTGGTACACGACAGTGGGCCTTGCTGCACACCTGGCTTGAAACTTCCGGGGGATATTCTTTGAGAATTCACAAACTCTTCATGAACCATTAAGAAATATTTGAATATAATTTTTTTATTAATTACCTATTATATCCATAGGCTCTCATATATTAATTAAGGTGTTAGGATATTAATATTCTATAAGTAATTATTTTCATAACTGTATGGTTTTCTATTATATTAAAAAAATCTTACACTATGCTTATGTTTTTAGTCAATGGTGGGAACTAGAAAAAACTTGTTTAATATTGATTGTTATGGAATATTTTCAAATGAGAATTCAGGTGGGATGATCATTGGAGTGACATACATCATGATCATGCCTAATCGGTTCTCGCAGAACATGATTAACAATGTTTACCTTTCCCAACTCTCAGACTCACCCAGGAAGATAAAGAATGAATTTACAGAGAGTTTGGGTATTGAAGACCATGAAGGAATAAAGATTCGGTTTCCTTTAGATCAATAATGTGGAAATAATTACCTACATAAATTTCTTAGAAGAACAAGAAGGTGTTTTGACTATGGAAATAAGCACACAAACAAGTGACTGTAGGAGAAAAATTAAGAGTTCAGTTAATAAAAGGGATTGGAAATTTTGCCTCCTTACGTCATCATCAAAGATTAAGTGTTTTATGTGTGGATAAAATGGTCATTATGTAACCCAATTTCCCAAGAAGAATTTTCATGAAGCGAATAATCAAGGTGGAGCGAGTAATGGTTATATTATATATGATGACGAGACAACAGATGAAATGTGAAAGGACATAGGTATTATTTTAAATGGATTAAGGATGATGTAATTGAGGTATTTATTTATTTGGATTTAAATTTTATGAAGGAAAAAATATACAAGGATTGTTCTACTTATGTTTTTCACATAGTATATTCAATTTTATGTTGAATATTACCTATGGTCTAGTGAAGTGATTAAATGAAAATATGAAATTTTTAATAAGGGAAGGTTACCCTTTATGTGTTCTTTATAATAAGATAATATTTCATGGATAAAGATATGTGGGATATGAATAAGTAAATTGGACTGTACTAATTATCTTAACACTAAGAAAGGACTTTTCTATAGGTAGTTTATGCTATCACTGATGAATTTAATAGAATTTTATTTTTAAGGAATAGATCAAATACACTTTTTAATGAGTAAGAATGCATGTTTTCCAAAAGTATTTATGGTAATTTAGTTTGTTATAATGTTTTACCAGAATATTTGATGAGGGTATTCACATGTTTGGAATGCGACAACCAGGAGCTACTTTGTGTTATATAGGGGAATCAATGTTATGATAATGTTTCGACTCTATTTATAATGTTTTGGATTTTTTATCTTTGAGAAGGTTTATAATGTTAACTGTTCATGAAAAGATTAATTTAAACCACATAGGAAATATTTGTGCACAGAGTTTGTGTTGAAAACTAGGTTTAGAATGAAATTTTTTTATTAAACTTATTTCAAGGATTTATTTCTTATATATTATATTATTGTGGTTTTAAAAAAGTACATCATGTATATTGGGTGACAACCAATCAAGTGCGGCAAAGTCTGGGGTCTTGAAACTAGGACCGAAGGATGACATGGGTTTCAAACCTACCACTAACCTACGCGATGTCCTGGTTAATGTATATTTATTTTTAATGAATAAATATTTATGATGAATGGGTAGTGTTACTTTTTATGTTAATTCATGTTGATAGTTAGAGTTTTCATTCATTTTCGGCCTTTATATCCATTAAAAATATTATTTCTCTGCATTAATTCCTTTAAATAATGGATTTATTATAAATTGATCAAATAAAAAACAATGTATACAATTTTGTTTATAGAAATTTATCAAAAATTACTCAACGTTCTAAAAGTCATACAAAAATGTGGTCCTAATACCTTAAATTCTATGGAACCAACGGATTTTAGAATCATAAAAAATTTATGAAATTGAGGCTCTCAAAATTCCTTTTATCATTAACTTGTTTTTTATTGATCACCTCAATCACACCCTACAAATATTTATTCTTTTCTTCAATGTCCAATCTTTACACCCAACCTGTGTTCTCTAATGTGGAAACCCAGTTATATGTTACTTTTCTTAACCTTTATAGTTCCAAATTTATCTTTTTAAGGGAAGTATTAGTATCCATTTTAATGACATGGTTTTATATGAATGAGACCTTCAACTACTAAACCACTATTAAACCAGATGAATTTTGATGGTGACGTTCATTTTAAGTGGGGTATAATGTAACACCCTAAGATTTTGAGAGTTATTTTTTCAAATTAATTTATATTTTCAATATTTTTCATATCACATGACACTGGAAATAGTTATATATATATTAGAATATTAATTCCAACATTCCCTTCACGCACATTACCAACTTTTCTTTCACTACAATCAATACCAACGTGGCTTTCACTACAAGCAACACTAAATTGGCGTACAATGCATGCCACACTATGTTTCTATAAAAATTATTTATATATATATATAATTTAATGATATAATTATAAACTAAAAAATTAAACATAACTATTGGAATAGTAATTAATATTTTCCAAACTTTTTTTAAAAAATTTTTTATATAAATAAAACATATTGATAGTGAAAGATGTGGTTTTTGGTTATGTCCTTTTATGTTAAAAATGTTGTTTTCTTGAAAGGAACAATTTTTAATAATAAAATTTGTTTTAGAGAAATTTTGAAAGTAAATGTGATAAAATGAACTTCATTTTTGAATTCATAATGTCAAAATTATTCTACTATTTTTTTATTTTTCTAAGAAACATCATTTTTTTATAAATAGTGAAGAATACTACCTTTTTGCTAAAAACATATTTTTTGTATAATTAATTATTAATTATAAATGATATTATAAATATTTTTTGACATTATATTAGTTAAATATTACATATATTAATACAATTTAATTCATTATAATCAATTTCACTTTGAAACTGAACATAAAATATTAACAAACTTTTGAACTTTTTCCAACTTTAACCCCATGTTATTTTATCTCGTCTGTGGGATTAGCAGTAATCTTAATTTTTCCGCTTCTATGTAGTGAATTTAAAAATTATTACACAAACCATTCTATTCAATCCAATATTTAGATTTTAATAATACCATGTCATTTTTTCCCAAAATGATTAGTAAATGTGATTAAAATTAATCATATTAGTTGAGGCCAAATTAAGCTTAATTGGGGACTAAACCATAACATTAAGGGTCCAAATAACCTATAAACTATTCAAACACCCCTTAGATGTCCATAGTTCTGCCATAAACCTTACATTATTTATCTTTTCTAGTTTTTTATGAATTTTGTTAAGTAAGAACATGTGCACACCTAACTTGTTTCTAAAAATTCAAAGTGAGTCATTTTCCTTCCCAATAAAAGGCCAACAACTATACCCATTCCACACACCTCTAAAACCTTTTATGTTCATCCAAGGTGTGCCCAAGTAGAATACCAAAAATCCTCTCTTAGACCTTCAAGATTCCATTTGAGAATAACTCTTCCCAAGGAATCCTTTTGGCATAATCCTAATGGAGTTACCCGATTTAGAGGAATCTTGTACAAGGACGAAGAGAGTCAAGACACAAGGTAACGGGATTTAATCTTACTTTTAATTTTTGACTGATGGATTTTATTTTAACCAATCTTTAATTTTTTGTTCTGTATTTACTTCCCATGATTTTATTTCATCTATCTTACACTTCATTTTATCGGTATTCACGTGTCCATTTTATGGTCCTTCTTTCATGGGGATTATGTTTCAAAATTTACCAAATCTATAAAATTGTTTTGTGTCAATTTTTCTTCTTTGAGACTCATGTTTTTTATACACGTAAAATATTTATTCAATCTATATATACTTCAATTTTTCATTTTATATAATGAATCTAAACCCTTTCTTAATATTTTATGCTTCATGTGATTTCATTTCTTACATGGAGAGTACGATCTCAAGTTACCATGTTATAAGTGTTTCTTGGGACAATCTCATTTCATTTTGATATTTTTTTTATTATGTTTCATTTAATGAAATATTGTGATAAATATCCAAGTAAATTAATGAATTTTAATCTCCTCTAGTTATCCTAGATATAATCTTGTATTAGTACTATTTTTCTACTCTTTGGTCCAAAAGATAGTTAATAAAGTTTTTTTAAGAAATCCCGACATTACCCCCTTTAGTCGTAAATCTATGTTTTCTAAAAAAATCCGAGAATATTATACCATTATATTATAATCTATTAAATACATTTTTACCTATTTTATTTTACCAATATATTCATGGTAATATTCCTGTATCTTTCCAAACAAGGCATTCCTTCTATCCTTTTTACTGTGAAAAATGAATATGTTTTACTATGTACGACATGTACGGATTTACCCACCACCATTCCATTGAAGATTTATTTTCATTTTTTAAAAGTTTAATCATTAATAAATTTTTTCATTATAATTTTAAATGTAAAATATTTTCAAATTGGTTTCAAGCCTTCGTTATATGTTTTCAAGGTATTTTCTAAATAAATATTTTTAAATGGTTTTATGTATTAACCGTATTTTTCAAAGATGAAAGGATATTCTCCTCAAGAAAATTTTTCAAAGTTAATTCAAAACTATTTTCCATTTATGATGACATCTTTTGATGTTACTCATGCCCTTTTGTTAAATTCTCAAAATGTTCCATTAAAATCCTTTCTATGAAAGGGTTATGCTTAATGCCATGGAATTTATGAAACCTATTTCTCTTTAATGGGTCATGTTTTTATGAAATATGTTTCTATTTAAAAGGTTATGCTTCAATGAAATGGTTATGAATCCTATATTTAATCTATAGGTTATGATGTGATGAAATGTTAATGATACACATTTCATTTAATGTGTTATGATTTGATGTTTATATGACCTATATATTTTCATGGTTCATGATTTGATGAATTTTTTATTATCTTGTGGCACATGTTTGAATGATTTTAATATGAGATGGGTGGGACCTATATCACCCTCTAATGCATTGGGTAATTATATGTTTTATATGAGCTTAAATGGTGCATGGGTTGTAGTCAAATCCCAAAAAAACAGGATTAATGGGTTGTATCTCAAGCCCAAAAAGAAAGATTGTTTATGGGTTTTAGCCAATGCCCGAAAATAAATAGGGTGTATAGGTTCTAGCCCAAGACTAAATGAAAGAGGTTACATTGGTAGTATCCCAAACCTGAAAACAAGAAGTTACATGGGTTGTAGCCCAATACTAAATGAAAAAGGGTACATGGGTTATAAACCATTCCCAAAAATAATAAAGTACATGGGTTGTATCCCAATCCTAAAAGAATGTGGGCACACTATTTTCTAGAACATGCCCGATGTAGGTACACTAGTCATAGCCCAAGCGTAACATGTTATAACGGTCTTGGTAGATTTCTTTTACATAAAAGATTCTGTTCTTATATGTTTTCCACAAATCCTTTTTCATATTCTTTAGTTATGATTTCATGGCTCATGATGTTTATTTCCTAATGATTCATGTATTATGAACTATCAAGCCTTATCCCATAACTCATGTTTAAGACCTTTGAGATGAAAAGTATGATCTTATAATGTTATGATAGAATTTTCATAATACTATGTTGATTTTTATGATTACTTGTCTCCCTTGTTTACCCTTGCTATGCATTTTTTCTCACCCAATTCTTATGTTTACTTTCTTCGGATTATGAAAAACGTTTTTAGGTAAAAATACTAAAGGTGTAGATCATTATGGGATATGTTGAAGATATTTCACCAGGATAGAATATTTTTTTTCTAAATTTCTGAATACACTAAACGATTACATTCCTCTAGCATGTATTTTTATAATGTATTAAATATTCATATAAAAATATGTAATATCATTGAATGTTAAGTCTGGGTCCATATAGTTGGTATCAAAGAAAAGGTTTAGTAAACCTTTAGAAACCTGGATGTGAAAACAATATTGATATCCCTATGTATATTTCTAAGTATTTGTCTTGTGATGTCTCTAAGGATAAGTATAAGGATGAGTTAATGATTAATAAAATGTTTTGGAATTTTGGTAAAGTATAGAGTGAGTGGTTTCAAAGAAATACATCCATATCTAGATACTACAAGTAGATGAAGATCTAAAAAAATGTACCTAGGCGAAAAAACTCTGAAAAGATGTTCTGATCTTTACTTCAGGTAATCTAGTGCATGACAATGATCCTTATTGCACACCTAGTTTGACACTCCTAGGGTATATTCATTGTGACTTCAAAAACTCTTCAAAAACCAATATGAATGATTCAAATATAAGTTTTCTATGAATTTCCTAGGATGAACCTAGGGTTTCATAGATTAAGGAAGGTGTCACGATTTAGATATGATATAAGTAATTCATTTTATAATTATGTGGTGTTATTATATATTATTAAAATTACACACTATGATTTTTGTTTTAGTCAATGCGGGGAACCAAAAGGTACTAGTTTAATGTTGAATGTGATAGAAGATTTTCTAATGAGAATTTTTGTGGGATGATCACTAGAGTGAAAAATGTTGTGATCATGCCAAATCAGTTTTCAAGAAACATTATTAATAATATTTACCTTAAACAACTCTCAGACTCACGAAAGAAGAAAAATAAAGAGTTTTATGAGAGTTCTAATAATGGAGAGCATAAAGGAAATAATATTTTTTGTGTCAATAATTTTGAAAGAATCTCCTATGTGAATGTCTTATAGGAACAAGATTGTGTTTTGAATTTAGAAAATAAGGGAAAAATCAAGTGAATGTAAGGGAAAATGAATAGTTTAGTTAACAAAATTAATCCAAAAAAACTCTCCCTAAGTCATAATCGAAGGTTAAATTTTTTAAGTGTGGAGAAAATGGTCATTTTGCAACCCAATGTCCCAAGAGGAATGTTCCTAAAGAGAATAAGCAAGGTGGTGTGATTAATTTATACATTGTAGATTATAAAGAGACTATGGATGAAATGTGAAAGGAAATAGGTAATTTTGTTAATCGATTAAGGATGAATTAATCGACGTATTTATATATTTTCATTAAAAAGTTATGAATAATAAAATATAAAAGGATTTTTTTACTTATGTTTTTTCACTCAGTATTTTCAAGTTTATGATGAATGTTCCCTATTGTCTAGTGAAGTGATTTAATGACAATATTATATTTTTACTAAGGGAAGGTGACCCTTAATATGTTCTTTATAATTAGCTAATGTTTTATGGATAACGATATGTGGGATAAGAATAAGTAAATTGGACAGTATTGATTGCCTTTGGAATATGTAAGGACTTGTTTATAGGTGTTTTATTTTATCACTGATGAAGTTTATAGTATTTTTGGATTTAAGTAATTGATCCAATACACTTTGTAATAATAAAGCATGCATGTTTTCTAAAATTATTTATAGTTGTTCAGGTTGTTACCATGTTTTATAAGAATATATGTTGAGGGTATTCACATGTATGGAATGTGGAAACCAAGATCTACATTGTGTTATATAGTGGAATCAATGTTATTCTAATTTTTTGACTCTATTTCTAATGTTTTTTATTTTTTATCTTTCAAAAGGGATATAAGATTAACCTTTCATGAAAAAATTAGGTTAAAATTCAGAGTAAATATTTATGAACTATGTTTGTGATTAAAACATTGGTTAAATGGATAATCAGGGATTAACCTTATTTCAAGGATGTCCATCTTATATATTATATCATTGTAGTTTTCAAAAAGGACATCATATATGTTGGGTGACAACCAATCAAGTCATGCAAGGTCGTGGGTCTTAAACCCATGACTGAAGGATGATAAGGGTTTCACACCTACCACTAGCCTATGCGATGTCATTGTTAATGTATATTAATTTTCAATAAATAAATATTTCTGATTAACCAGTGGTGTTATATTTTATTTTAATAGATGTTGGTTGTTAGAATTTTCATTCTCTTTAGGCCTTAAGATCTATTAAAACTTTATTTATGTACATTCATTTTTTAAGGTAATGTATGCATTAGAAATTGATCAAAGAAAAAACAACATATGAAATATTTTTTATATAAATTTATCAATAATGAATCAATGTTCTAAAAGTGATACAAAAATGTCGTCCTAATACCTTAAATTCTATTGAACTAATGGATTATAGAATCATCAAAAATTTATGACTTTGAGGATCTCAGATTTCCTTTTATAATTCACCTGTTTATGATAGATGACCTCAATAACTCCCTATAAATATTTATGATTTTCCATTATTTTTAATCTTCACACCCAATATATATTCTCCTACGTGTAAACCCAGTAATATATTAATTTGGTTAACCATTAAGGTTCTAAATTTACCTTTTTAAAGGAATTCTTAGTATCCATTTTTTTAATGTTGGTTTATATAAATGAAAATTTCAAGTATTAAAAAATTGATAACCCAGATGAATTTCATGGTTGAAATTCATTTTAATAGGGGTAGAATGTAACACCCAAAGATTTTCAGAGTTTTTTTTTGAATTAGTTTATCTTTTCAATATTTTTCATTTCACATGACACTAGAAATAGTTCTTTCTATATATATATATATATATATATATATTAAAAAACTAATACAAACATTCTTTTCACATTCAATACTAACTTGGCTTCCACTATATGCAATACCAACTTAGCTTGCACTACAAGCAACACCAACTTGGCGTACAATGCACGCAACACTGAGTTTCAATAAAAAACATTATATATATAATTAATTAAATGAGATAATTATAACCAAAAAATTATAAAAATTTATAGTAATAGTCATATTTACATTCCAAATATTTTTTATAATCATTTTTTATAAAGAAAACATATTGATAATGAAAGATGAAATTTTTGGTAAGGTCATTTTATATTAAAAATTGTGTTTCACTAAATAGATCAATTTTTAATAATAATAAAAAATTTATACAGATTAATAAATTTAATTTGAGAAAATAAACATCATTTTAAAATTTAGAACATCAAAATTATCCTGCGGTGAATTTTTGGGATTTTTCTGAGAGACTTTGTTTTTTCATGAATAGTGAAAAATACTGCTTTTTAGTTACAAAATACTTTTTTATAATTAATTATTAATGATAAATGATTTCATAAATATGTTTTAAGGTGGCGTTAGATAATTTTTACATCTATTAATATAATTTAATTCATTATAATCAATTTCACTTTGAACCTGAATATTAAATCTTAACAGACCTTTAAACATTTTCCTACCTTAAACCCCTATTATTTTGTCATGTCTATAGGATTAGCACTAATATTAATTTTTTCTAATTTTGTATTGTTAATTTAAAAATTATTACATAAACCATTGTATTCAGTCTAATACTTATATTCTAATAAGTCCATGTCAATTTTTGACCAAAATTATTAGTAAAACTGATTAAAATTAATCATAGTAGTTAAGGCCAAATTAAACTTAATTAGAGACTAAACCTTAAAATTAAATTTCAAAATGACCAAGACACTTTTCCAAAACCTTTTTTCAGCCTATATTTCTACCATAAACCTTCCATTATTTATTAATTTTTTTATGAATTCTTTTAGTTAATAACAACTTCACACCTGACTTGTTTCTAAAAGTTCCAAGTGAGTCATTTTCCTTCCCTGTAAATGGCCACCACCACTACTCATTCTTGAAACCTCTCAAACCATTTATGTTCATCCAAGATCTTTCCAATTATCCTCCCAAATATCATCTATTAAGGCTTTAATACTCTCTTTCATATTAAATCATCACAATGAATCCTTTTGGCACAAACCAAAAAGAGTTACCTGATTCATAGAAATCTTGTATGAGTACGGAGAGAGTCAAGACACAAGTTAAGGGGATTTCATATCACTTTTAATTTTTGTGAGATACATGTTATATTTTCCACTCTTTTGTATTTTGTGGTGTATATACAAACCTCGATTTTATTCTATGTATCTTATACTTTGATTAATGGGTATTCACATGTTCATTTTATGATCCTTCTTTAATGGGGTTTAAGTTTCAAAAGTTACCAAATCGGTAAAATAGTTTTCTCTCAATTTGGCATCTTTGAGACTAATGATTTTTTATTCACCTAAACAATTTATTTAATTTTTATATACATAGATTTTACATGTTAAATATTATATACAACCTTTTAATAATATTTTATGCATCATGTAATTTCATTTCTTACATAGAGAGTACGATCTCAAGTTACCTTGCTATAAGAGTTCATAGGGACAATCTCACCACTTTTCGGCATTTATTATGTTTATGTTTCATTTGGTGAAATCTTATGATCCATCTCTCAAGAAAATTAATTAACTTCCTTCCCCTTGGGTTATCCATGATATACTAATATATTGGTTCCATTTTTCTACTCTTTGGTCCAACATAAAGTTAATAACATGTTTTTAATAAATCTCGACAATACGCTCCCCTTGATTGGAAATCTATCTCTTCTAAAAAGTGTTCGCAAGAATATTTTCCCCTCATCCAATAATACTTTAAATAAATTTTTACACTTTTTTCCTTTTACCAATTGCTTCAATGGAAACTTCTCATAAATTTCTAAACAAGGAATTCCTTCTAGCCTTTATACTAGGTAAAAAGAATGTTTTTTACTTTGTAAAAAATGTATAGATTTATCCACCATGATTCCTTTAAAGATTGCTTTTCATTTTTTAAACGGCTAATCTTTATGAAATTTTTTAAAAATTAATTTTCAAGTAAAAAGGTTTTCAAAATGGTTTCAATCCTTCTTTATATGTTTTCAATATATTTTATGAGAAAATGATTTTTAAATGGTTTTATGTATTGTTAATCCTTTTTCAAAGAAGAAAGGATGTTTTCCTCAAGAAGCATTTTTAAAAGATAATTCAAAGCTATTTTCCATGAAATATGACATCTATGAATGTTACACATTCTGTTTTTGGAAATTATGAAAATTTTCTATTAATATCCTTTCTGTGAATGGGTTATACTTAATTTCATGGTCTTTATGAAACCTATTTCTCTTCCACAGTTTATATATTTTTGAAATCCATTTCTATTTCATGGGTTATTCTACGATGAAATGGTTTTGAAACATATCACTTTTCCATAGGTTATTATGTGATAGAATGTTAATGATACCCATTTCATTTCATGGGTTATGATTTGATGTTTATAAGACCTATATATTTTAATGGATCATGATATGATGACTGTTTTATAATCTTGTGGAGCACTTTTGAATGATTTTACCATTACATGGGTGGGACCTATATTTCTTTCTAATTAATTTGATAATGATAAGTTTTATATGAGATCAAAGGGTACATGGGTTGTATCCCAATCCTGAAAATAAATAGGCTGTATGGGTTGTATCCCAAGCCCGAAAAGAAAGTGGGTGTATGGGTTGTAACTAAATCCTGAAAATAAAGATGGTGTACGGGTTGTAGCCCAATCCTAAATGAAATTAGGTACATGGATAGACTAAGCCAAAAAAAAAAAATATGGTGTATGGGTTGTAGCCCAAGCCTAAAAGAAAGTGGGTACACTGGTTTCTATCACAGTCCAGAGATAGGTAAGTGGTTCGTAGCCCAATCCTAAATCTTATAAAGGTCTTGGTAGGTATCCTGGACCTAAAAGTTTCTATATTTATATGTGTGACACAAATATTATGTCTTATTAATTAGTTATTATTTCAAGGATAATGATTTTTTGTACATGTTATTCATGTCTTATGAACTTCCATTCTTTATCCCATAACTCATTTTTATGACCTTTGATATGCAGGGTATGATCTCCTAATGTTACGATCACATTATAATACTATAAAGTTCATGTATATGCTTACATGTCTCCCTTGTTTACCCTTAATGAGCATATGATCTCACCCCATTCTTATGTTAACTTGCTCAAAGTTATGAAGAAAAGTTTTTGGAAGAAATACTAAAGGTGGAGATATTTATGGGAGATGTTGAAGATATCTCACCAGGAAATAATATTTTGTTTCCATGTTTCCAAATACACTAAACTAATACAGTCCTTTGGCATGTATTTTTTTAATGTACTAAATACTCATCCAAAAATATGTAATATCCGTGTATGTTACGCTTGGGTTGTGATATGTAATTCCCTATCTATTCCAAGTAGTTCCAATAGCATGGTTACCCCTCAGGGTCTGTGTAACCATGAATTGGCCATGTGGTAGCTTTTACCACACCCAACCACTTTCCAAACGTTTACTT
Source organism: Viscum album (assembly GCA_963277665.1). Lineage (NCBI taxonomy): Eukaryota > Viridiplantae > Streptophyta > Magnoliopsida > Santalales > Viscaceae > Viscum > Viscum album. Next base: position 1,110,945,948 of record OY728133.1, read on the forward strand.
GGGTAGGGGCACATGGTTACTACTAATCGTACACCAATATTTCACTTGGGTCTTTCCATCCAAAATTTTCTATTTCACTCCAAAACCCCAAAAGATATCTTTTGGGAAAATGGTAGATCAAAAATAAAAGGAAAAGTACCTCAAAAAATCATGGATCTGACATGATTTCTTCACATAACCATTTTATAAAGAATACTGATCAACATAACTGAATCCACATGTTGGTGATCTAATTGATGTAAAAATTACATCTATGTGATTCCTTTATATATTAGATATATGTAGTAGAATCCATCATGTAGGGGATTTTTTTAGTCAAATAATCACATAGACAAAATCCTTATGTATGGTGATAGTTTCATACTTAAGAAATTTTCGGAAAAAAAACGTAGAATACATACTTCATCAAATTAATGATCAAAATGCATATATTTAAGATAAAACATGATGAACACACTTAAAAACAACATAATCAGTAAAGTATTATTGTTTTATGAGATCATAAAAACCAAAATTACCAGGAATATATTATCACAACATTAGTATACCAACAATAATCACTTTTTTAATGATCACAAAACCCACTTCTAATTAAACATAAAATTTTAAAACATTTCATCCATGGATTTTTATAAAATGAAATATATAAAATATTTTTTTTAAATTTAGGTATAATCCTCTAATTTTCTCCTCTTAATTTAACACATATATCATGTTATAGAAAAAATCAAACCCATTTTATAAAATGGAAAAAAACATATCCCCTTTTTTGTTAACCATAGGGTAAAGAAAATATAACTTATCCCATTTTTTCTTCATTAAAAAAGAATTTTAAAGAGTAGAAAAACACATTTAATGTATCAATTTTATAGTAATGAAAAATTTTATTATTATGCTAAAAATAAATATTAAATTCTGAAAATAATGGAATTCAGTAAATAATCACTAATAAATAACTTGAAATAAATACATTAACTATGCTAAACCAAATAAATGAATAAAGTATTTTTTTATAAATCATCATCATATAGAAATATACATTAATTAAACAATAAAAAAACAAAAATAAAAAAGATTATCTAGAATACTTGGGATTATTATTGGGTTCAAATAGAGATTTTGGTTTAGATGGAGGTATTTTTTATGTTGGTTTTGTTCTGGAGGTGGTTGGAATTAGCATTACAGATAGCGGGTTTTTCTTATCCACTATTGAAATAGCTCCACTTCTGATATAATATAATATTTAATCTGAGAACACTAAAAAGGATGTCTGTGAATATTTTACAAATGAATTTTTCAAGGATGGATGTTCTATGTCCCACCATTGTGAATATAAATTTTCTTAAAAGGATTAAATAAAGAGGGTTCTCCCTGGGACTGCTCAACAGCTAAAAAGCAGCATACTTTACTTACTTTTTATCATTGATATATGATGTATAATAAACTAATTTAATTATATATAGTATAATGATAAGATTTTTAAGGATCATTACAAAGAGGTATCTTTATTATCATTGGAAACAAATATTTCTTACAAATATAGATTATATAAATAATATCAAACATATATACTTCTAAAATAATTATAGAGTCTTACTTGTGAATCTGAGTAATTGAATACAAAAAAACTCTTGATAAACCACTTAAATATGAAATATGAAATTATTTGAAACTATAAGGATCAGTTAATTCTTGATTTTTGAGAAAAATAGCAATGTCTATAGTACTTAAAGGTGAGGGAAAATACACTAAAATATTCTTCATAATATGATCTTATAAACTCTTAATGTCTATCATTCTTCCATTTAGTGAATGAACATTGTTATCCATTCTTTTAACTTGGTCTATCAAACTCTGAACAACTTCCTTCATAGTAGCAAATAAAAAATAAGAAAATTGAGATCTAATAGTAGACTATTTAGGTTCAACTCAAACTAATATAATATGAATATGAGAAATTAACTCAATGAAATGAGATATCCTTGGTGGTTTGTAAAAAAACAAATTCATTCATATAAATGGAACAAGAAACTATAAAGATTATTCTAATTATAAACATGATTATTCTTCTAAAGAATCAGAATATAAATCCGAACCCACTAAAATGATTTTATTCATTCACTTTCATATAATTTGATTATGTTTATTAATCGGTTCAATGTAGCATGAAAAAATATCTCTTGTTTTATAAGAAACTAAAATGTGTTACTCTTCTATTGATATAATATATTCCTAGATATTTCCAAAAAGGCCATTCAAGAAAATATCAATTCCTATAATAAGATTCCAAATAGCTACCTTATTTTCTTCGAATTCACCAAATAGATCGTTCTTCTACTCTTTAAATATTCCAGGTGAAATTAGACCACACAGAAGATGATAGATCTATGTGGATACTAAAAATATTATGAAATAACTTCATAAAATACTTTTTGAAATTTAGGAATATTATATGGATCTGATAGATAAATAGTAGTAAAAAATTTAGCTTCTTTATAAATTAGAATTGGATTATCATGACACTTCAAAAAGTGTGTAATGTATTGTTCATCCCAGTCCAAAAAGGCATCAATTCATCAAGACCTCCTTCAGATAAAACTAGAATCACAAAATAAATATTCTTAAAATCATATCATTAAAATGAAACCATATTAATAAACTCATTAAATTTATAATTGGTAGAAAATATATCATTCAAACCTTTCACTAAATATTTTTTCACTTCCAGATCCTTAAAACTATCCTCAGAACTAAAAGAAAGATGGATGTGAGGTATAGATTTTTTATACTTTATCATTTCAATCTGGGCAGCTAACATGCTGACTAGGTTATTAATATTAGATTTAAAAATAGATAACTCTTTAAGATATTTAATCTCATGTTTGTAAGTAACAATATACACCTTAAAATCATAATCCATTAGAAGAAAATAAACTGATGGACTTCTGGATCTATCTATGCTCTTACAATCAGAGGTAACATCCCCATGATCCATTAGAGGTGGTGATATTGTACGAATTTTATTGTAATTATTATTATACCCCATAACCACATCATTAATTGTTTCTATAATAACAGTTGATTTAGGAACAATTGGAACCTCTATATAAGTTTTTACCTCAAACATAGATCCCACTCTAAAAATTGAAATTAATTGTACTAATTCAATTGGCATTTACTTAAGAATATGATTAATTGTATCAACTAATTTTTCCTCAAATTGTTTAACTTCTTATTATGACTCTTAAAAAGGATCTAATCATCCTCTTCTTGAATTTTAATGAGCTCAAACATAGTAAGAATTACTTTTAGAACTGAAGGATTGGTTCTAGTTGGTACGGACTCTTCTACTCCCCTAACAGGAACCATCTTAGCAGGTTCTGCATCTGTTGGTAGTGAGTTTTGAGATAGATCTCCATGATCTATTATTTCTTGACCTACTACCTTCATGTTACTTGAATTATAATCCCATAAATAACCAATTTTATTTTAAAAAATAGAAAAAAATGTGTCACTCTTGTGAAACTTTACTGCATCTCCATCACTTAAATCAACATACTTTCTCTTAAACTATAAGGATTTCAAGCTTCCATAATGATAATAATTAATATTTATCTTTTATTTCAAATAACGATGCATAATATACATCACGTCCCTCAATAGATTCAATTCCATGTTTCTTATTACAATTTAAAAAACTAAAAAACCTAAAAATTAACATTCTAAATTTTATAGACAACTGAGAGAGCTAAAAATTAGAGTTTGTTCTTTTTTATTTGTCTTCATCAAATGATCCATCCATTTGAATTACTTTTCATTTACTATTGCCTTTTGATGTTGATACTTTTAAAGAGGCATTCTTCTTTTTGACTACCCTATTCTCACCAACTTCACCTTCAATATCTACCTCAAACATGAGTTCCAATAAGATATTTTTATTTTTTTCATTACCTCTATTTATTTTCAAATAGAAAAATAAATTTCAATCCAATTTAGTCGTAAAACTCTTATCACATTAAATAATTTTTTGGATAAGTAATTGGTATTCATAGTGTAATGAAATTATTTATAATATCTATAATACATTCAATTAATTGGGTTATTTAATCCCCTTACACCATTAGGAATGTATCAATATTAATTATAGAAATATTATTTCTAAGAGATCTTATATTATTTTTAACTTTATACGCAACTTAAAAAAGTATTCCACATTTTGTGTGTTGTTTGGAATAGATATATTCAATTAAAATCATCCAAACCTAGTCCATAGATTCTATAATTCATTTATTTTGAATTTATATCACAACTAGCTTTAATATCTACATACATATTTTCTAGTTGAGCTTTTGGAATTTCATACAGCTTCATATCATAAATATAAAAATCTAAACCAGTATTATTTAGATAAATTATTATTTGTTCCTTTAAACAACCAACATTCTCACCATCGAAATAATGTTCCCTTACTATAGATATTTTGTCTCTATTATTATTCATAGGATAAATTATTAAAATATATTTATACATTAACATTTGACAACAAATAATGCAAGAATCACTAACTTTGATATCAATTTTTGGCTAGAAAGACTTAAAAAAGGCTCAATATGGGTGAATTAAGTTCTTAAAAATTTATTAACTTAAAGAAACCACCTAATAATAGAAATACTACATATACCAATGCATCTATACAAATATTTTTTTAAAACTATTAGTATAGGTCCCCTTTCCCAACAGTTTTTTGAAATCCTTGGGATAGGCCACTTTGATAACACTTTTCCCAATGGTTTGTGAAAACCATTGGGAAAGGGTATCGCTTTCCCAATCGTTTTCCAAAACCATTGGGATAGTCCAATTTGAGAAAAATTTTCCAAATGGTTTTGGAAAGTCATTTGGAAATGGTATGGATTTCCCAATGGTTTTCCAAACCCATTGGGATTGGAACCTTTGAGAACACTTTTCCCGATGGTTATGGAAAACCATTGGTAAAGGGTATAATTTTCCCAATGTTTTTACAAAACAATTGGGATAGGACTGTAGAGACCAAAATCTTTAAATACATGGAAATTACAATACTTTTACAAAATAAATAATACATAACAAAAACCAACACTCAAGGATTGTAATGGTTTAGTGTCTTTGGAAACTCTGAAAAAATCTTCTAATTGTTGTGAAAGATCTTCAACATCTTCCCCTTTGGTTTTATTACCTAAAACTTTTCTTTATATCCTAGGGAAAATAAAACATATAAAGGTTGAGCTAAAATGCTCAGTAATGGTAGGAATAGAGAACATAAAACAATCCATAAACATTTGAATGCAAAAACTTGAACATAAAATCTAAACATCAAAATCTTGAGAAAAGACATAAATCATTGAAGTATGTAAGGCATATATCGTAATGGAACATAAATCCTAATAAAATATCCTTGGGTGAAAAAATGTAGTTGTGTAAAACCATTAATCACTTGATATTATTTCCATTGTAGCAAAGGAATTGCTTTCAAGACCATCTTAGTGGACAAAGTCTCTTTCTAAATTAAGTTCACTCCTCGTTCCAGTCCTGTAACACTGAACCGGATTAACTTACTGTTCCATCCATGTATATATCATGAGATATAAATATTTACCCAATTCATTAGAGGGAGATATAGGTCCCACCCATCTCATAATGAAATCATTCTTACTTGTGCCACAACATAAACACAAATCATTCATCATAACCCAAAGAATAAAAATGGGTTTCATAAAAATCATCCCATCATAACATATTCCATATAAAAAAATGGATATCATTTCATCATAAAAAAAGTGAAACCATGTAAATCATAGATATATTATACATGAAACATACACATATGAAATAATTTCATCTTAGATGGAAAATGGTTTTGATAAAACACTTGAAAAAAATTCTTGAGTAAAATATCCTTTCTTCTTAAAAATAATTTTCTTTTCACAAAATGTCACACAATTTTAAAAGAAAATGATTTTATTGAAAATAACCATGAAATTTTGTAGAGTAAACATCATGAAAATAAGGTGTTATGAAACTGTAAAAATTCATTCATGTCATATATGTTAAAAAAACATTCTTCTCGAACTTTTGTCAGAAAAGTCAAAAAGTACCTCGTATGGTAAAAAAAGACAGATTCCTTACATACCATGTAGTAAAAGTCAAAAATGGGTAAAAAGGAATTTAAAATTACATGAAATTATATCTAGAAAATATGGAAAAGTATGATAAATATAACCCCAGTAAATACTTATGAATAAACAGTCTCGGATAAAAATAAGATTTGAAAAGTTATCCCTTACCTTATGTCCAATATGCTTCATATGTATATGAACCTCCTATATAATGATTTAAATAATGTCATTGACTTATTACAGAATCATATTAATTATTATTATATCATATATGGTTCACTTATGACTTTATATTACCCGTTCTTTTGTAAATTCCATGTTAAAGCAGCAATTTGGGTAAAATCGTTTCATTTATCATACGTGTTTCGACTTGTTGTTCATGATATTATTACTTATATCCTGATTTATCTAATTCCATAATTTAAAACATGATTTTTATATTTAATATATATTCGGAATATACATATATGTATGATATATCGATAAATTGAATGAAATACACCATTCATGGAGATGGTAGGATGTACGTACGCATGAACGCTATTTCTGTTTCCTTATTGGATAGAATGGAATTAAGTAGATGACATAAATATATATATACATAAATCTTGTATCATTATTATTTCATATATTTCATTATTATTCATTTTATATACTTTATAATAATTCATTAATGGTTAACATTGAGAATGAATCTCATCGCGTCGTGGAGACGGTAGTCCGTACATACGCACGAGCGATGATATCATTCCCATGATCATGGAATTGTATTGAAGTGTATTTATAATATTTCATAATTAATATCACTTTACAATAATCATATATATATATTTATTTAAACCATTATACCGATCCAAGTAAGGTGGTGGTGGAAAAACTGATTACACCACAGTGTGGAGACGGTATTTCGTACGTACGCACGTGCGGTGATTTCGTTTTCCGTAGGATGGATATAAGGTGAAATAGGGTTGTTTCATATTTATAATTACATATTAGTATATAATTAATACTGATGTTATTACTTTATAATTAAACAACTAAAGAAGAAAACGTACAAGAAGAAAGAAACTTAAAAGAGTCTGTAGAAGATATTACCTCTTCCTCGACGCACCTCCTTTAAACTTTTTCTTAGGGCACTAGAGTGGGTCTTTTTAGAAGACAAGAACCTCTATGATATAACTAGAGAGGTTGAGAAGAGGATTTTTCAGGGGTTTTCTAAGCTTAAATGCTCAAAAGGGTGTTAAGAGAAAAAGGAAGGGCTGCCCTTTTTATAAGGGAGGAGAGGGGCACCTTAGGAAAAACTAAAAATATAATTTTATAATAAAGTAATATTCAGTTTTTAATAGCTCCAAATTTAATTATTTCAAATCTAAAGTGGGGATGGGTCGAAATCCTCTCAACCAATAGGGTTTAGAAAAGTTTAGGTTACCATTTTATCCTTATCATTTAGCTTTAACTCTTTGTTAAATAATTTAACTTGAACCGTGTCTTTTTGTTTTCTTACACTATATGGTTAATAAACCTACTATAACAAGCCAAGAAAACCCAAAGTGGTTCATTATTAATATATATATATATCTTTATCTAAGTAATTTTCCAGAACCATAGATTTTTTAGGAATATAATATCAATTAATAATATAATATTTGTTTTAAAAACTATTTTATGTTAATTTTGACACTATTTGGTAATTGTTTTTTTTTTGAAAATCATAACAGCATGATTAGTTCAAAAAACATTAATTTAATAAAAACTAACATGTCATATTAACATATAAAATTATTTTAATTCATAAAAAGTCTTAAATTACATTTATTTGTGGATTTATATCATCAATTATGTTAATATTTCATTAATGAGGTAATTAGTGCATCATCATTGTGTCATAAATACATTAACTTATTTAATGTCTAAATATTATAAATAAAATACCATTATGCAGGAAATCTTTTTATATTTATAATTAATATTTATAGTCGAATTTATCTTATGTATAACCTTATATTAAAAATGTTTTAGTTATTACACTTTGATTTTCACTATTTTAACTCTTCATTAAATAAAATATTAATAATTGTCCTAATCTAATCCAAGTGGACCTAAATGATAATATTTTGTCCCTGAGGTTGTTTTTGGTAGAATTACACTTATCCAATATAATTAGGACATGTGTTAAGATAATAATAATATCATTTTTACCCTTAATTACCCTATTTACTTTTAACCATGGTAAATAAAAGTAAAAAGTTATTATTCACCAAAAATTATATTCATCTCATTAAACCACATTTTACATACTAATATAAACCGTGTCTCTTGGATTTTTGAAATTAAACTCACATAAGAGGTAAGATTATGTTTTATGTAAATTTGTAAATTCTCTTAGGAGGTGGGTAAAAGACGGTGAAAAGTTCAATAAAAATTTTATATGTCTAAAATTATTATAAAATGACTCCAATGAATTACATTGAACTTATATAGGTATTATGTATCAATTTTGACCTAAAATAAATTTAAATAAAATAAATAATTATTTATATAAAAAGTTGGTTTTTAAATAGTAACCCAGTGTTTTCACTATTCATCAAAATTTGAAAGTTTTCAGAAAAATACCAAAATTTCACCCAAGGATAATTTTGATATTCCGAATCCAAAAATGAAGTCCATTTTGAAAGATAAAATTTATAAAATTTCAAAAATTGGGTATTACTATTCATAACAGCTAGTTCATAATAATATTATAATAATATATCGTTTAGTGAAACTCGGTATTGCATACTACAAATGCTATCGAGGAAGGTCTTGATTGCGTGTAATCTAAGACAAGTCAGGGATGCGTGTAGTGAAAGCTCCGTTTATTGTTGAGTATAACATAATCCAAACATATTTCATTTATACATTAAACAAAATCTATACTAATTGTTGTGTAAAATAATTTCCATAAAATGAACTTGAAATTGTGTGTAACATGAGCCAAGAATAGTGTTGTGTATACAACAAGATAATACGGTTTTGTATATAGTGCAAGATAATTTTGGTGTAGCATACAACACATGACATCAATGAAATTAAAAATAATAATTCTCATAAAATATCGAGTTATTACATTCTACCCCCCTTAAAATGAATTTCGTGCTCAAAATTCATCTGGGTTATAAATGGTTTACTACTTGAAATTTGCTTTCATATAAACCCACATCGTAAAAAGTAATAACAAAACGAAACATTAAAAACTAAATTAGGAAACGTAACGGTTGCCCAAATTAACTAATCACTGGGTTTCCACATAGGAGAACATAGGTGAAAATATGGATATGGAAGATAAATCTATCCATCAAGGTCTGATGGAGAGTGGTCAAGAACATGGCAATGAAAAATCCAGCAATCACAAAGACATAAATTTGTGATGATCTATGTTACCATCTGATTCATTGAATATGAGGACAGCAGGACAACATTTTTAGTTTTCATGATCATTTCCTTAATGTTGACGAATTTGAATTAGAAGAAATACTTTCTTTATTTTGGTACAATCTCACCATTTTTTGTGACTTGAACAATTTCCGCTTCATCTCTTAAAGAAATGAAGTTGAATTTTTCATTCTTAAAGTGTTAGCAGATCATGTGATAGAATGATGGTTCATTTCATCTATCTCAAAAAAAAGGGTAGAAAAGGTTATCAAATTTACATAAATCCATATATGGTGAGGTTAATCGTATATGATTCCAAAAATGGACTTATACTTCATCTATCATACCGCTTAATAAAATAAAACTAGTTTATACTAACCAAGGACTTCTTGTAGGCATGTGGTGGGCAATAAAGGCATGTCGCACCTCGGTTGTGGGTTCGATTCCCATAGCCTTGTCTGAAGCGATGGGTTGTCGCTCATCCTGCAGGTTGTCCTTTTTCTAAAACTACATTATTATAACATTCCATAAATAATATCGAAAAAAGTTCTAGCCTTAAACATAATCCATTCCAATCTTTAGGCTTATCAAAAATACTTCTGTCCAAGCTCATAGTATAAAGATAACAATTACTAGAAATTTCATCTACCGAGCATGTGAATACCATCATTTATCCCAGATATATTTTGTTCATCGCATTCCAAACATGTGAATACCTTAATCAGGTATTCTCTTGGAAAATGAATACCCATTGACCCTTAGTGAAAATATGAATACTGTCAAAATTTTACACTTTCCACATACCAAAATCCCAAAATTTCTATATACTCAAACCATGATATAACGTTTCCCTTATATTAGTCATGAGCTCATTAATACTATAAAACATTTCATTATCTCATTATCCCTTCTTTAAGCACATATTAGGTGCCTTGCAAAAATATCTGAATAACCTTTCATGGTTATCGGTACCATTCAACATATACTTTGAAAACTCAAGCAAAGGAAACAGTGTAACAATACTTAGATTTTTCTTTATTCCATAGTACCATACATTATTCTTGACAAACATACAATCATTACATTGCATTCTTAAACCACTAATCGAGCTTCATCATTTCATCCATCTCATATATCATTTGTAGTCTCTTCATTATCATCCACATAAATACTACCCATATGACCATTTTGATTCTCTTTATGAGATTTTCCCTTAGGGAATTGGTTTGCATAATGCCTGTACATTCCACATTTAAAACACTTAAACATTGTTGATATCTTACCAATACCATTATCCTTGTCCATGGTGCTAACTGAACCTTTTTCTTTACAATTAGTAGGTTTTTTTCCTTCTTTTCCACACCCAAAGAATCTTCTAGTTCCTTTGAAACATTTTCCCTGATGTCTCTTCCCACATGATCTACATGATGGAAATTGAACTTTCTTTCCTCTATGATCATCATGAAACTCCATCTTTATCTTATTACCTGAGTAGGGAAACTTACCAAAGTTGATATTATTGATCATGTTATGAGATTACTGATTTGGAATAATAATGATATGTGGACTTCCAGATCCAATTTCATTTGGTTTCTCATGAAGAATATCATTCCATTGTCCATCATATCCTCCATTATCATGAATCTTCTAGTTTCTAACCATTTTCTAAAACCCAAAAAGAATAGTGTGAGAGGCCAAAATCATAATCAAGGGGGTGTAACATCAATATCAAACATCTTATTTTTAATTCTAATATCGTTACCATAATTCTAGGACTCTAACCTATACTTATATTTAACCTTTGGGTCATCCCTAGACATACCTTAGAAATATCTCTAGGGATTTCACTAAAGTTTTTTCATCCTAGATTCCAAATTTTAACTAAAACGAACCTCTGATACCAATTCTAGAGACCCAAATCTTGATGTACATGGACATTACATTAATTTTTCGAAATAATTAATACATAAAAAAAACCAACACTCAAGGATCGTAATGGTTTAGTGTATTTGGAAACTTAGAAAAAAATCTTCTAATCATTGGGAAAGATATTCAACATCTCCCATAAAGATCTTCCCCTTTGGTTTTATTACCTAAAACTTTTCTTTATATCCTGGGTAAAAGAAAACATATAAAGGTTCAGCTCAAATTCTCAGTAAGGGTAAACATAGAGAACATAAAACAATCCATAAACATTTGAATGCAAAAACTTGAACATAAAATCTAAACATCAAAATCTTGAGCAACGAAATAAATCATGGAAGTACGTAAGGAATATATTATAATGGAACATCAATCATGATAAAATTTCCTTGGAATAAAACATGTAATTTTGGAAAACCATTAAGAAATTAATATGATTTCCATAGTAGCCAAGGCATTGCTGCGAATACCATCTTTGTGGACAAAGTCCCTTTCTGAATCGAGTTCACCCATCGTTCCAGTCCTGTAACACTGAACCAGATTAACTTACCATTCCAGCCATGTCTATATCATGAGATATAAATCTTTACCCAATTCATTTTAGGGAGATATAGGTCCCACCCATCTCGTAATGAAATCATTCTTACTTGTTCCACAACATAAACACAAATCATTCATCATAACCCAAAGAATAAAAATGGGTTTCATAAACATCATCTCATCATAACATATTCCATATAAAACAAATGGATATCATTTCATCATAAGAAAAGTGAACCCATGTAAATCATAGAGATATTATACTTGAAACATACACATATGAAATAATTTCATCTTAGATGGAAAATGGTTTTGATAAAACACTTGAAAAAAATTCTTGAAGAAAATATCATTTCTTCTTAAAAATAATTTTATTTTCACAAAATGTCACACAATTTTAAAAGAAAAGGATCTTATAGAAAATAACCATGAAATATTTTAGAGTAAAAGTCATGAAAATAAGGCGTTATGAAACTGTAAAAATCCATTCATGCCATATAAGTTAAAAAACATTTTTCTCATACTTTTGTCGAAAAAGTCAAAAAGTACCTCGTATGGTAAAAAAAGAAAGATTCATTATATACCATGTAGTAAAAGTAAAAATGGTTAAAAAGGAATTTAAAATTACATGAAACCATTTTTAGAAAACATGGACATGGATGATAAATATAACCCCAGTAAATACTTACGAATAAACAATCTCGAATAAAAACGAGAATGGAAAAGTTATCCCTTACCTTATGTCCAATATGATTTGTATGTATTTGAACCTCCTTTATAATGATTTAAATAATTTCATTTACTTATTAAAGAATCATATTCATTGTTATGATATCATATATGGTTCACTTATGACTTTATATTAACCGTTCATTTGTAAATTCCTTGTTAAACCAGCGTTTTAGGTAAAATCGTTTCATTTATCATACGTGTTTCGACTTGTTGTTCATGATATTATGACTTATATCCTAATTTAATTTATTAAAGAATGTAAAACATGATTTATATATATAATATATATTCATCATATACATATATATATGATAGATCGATAAATGGAATGAAATACACCATTCATGGAGACGGTAGGCCATACCTACGCATGAATGTTGTTTTCGTTTCCTTATTGGATTGAATGGAATTAAGTAGATGACATAAATATATATATATATATAATATCATTTTAATGTCATATATTTAATTATTATTCATTATATATACTTTATAATCATTCATGAATGGTTAATATGGAGAATAAATCTCATCGCGTCGTGGAGACGGGAGTCCGTACGTATGCACGAGCGATGATATCATTCCTATGATAGTGGAATTGTATTGAAGTGTGTGTATAATATTTCAGAATCAATATAACTTTAAAATAATCAAATATAGTTATTTATTTACACCATTATACCCATCTAAGTAAGGTGGTGGTGGAAAAACTGATTACACCACGGCGTGGAGACGGTATTCCGTACGTACGCACGCACGGTGATTTCGTTTTCTCTAGGATGCATAGAAGGTGAAATAGGGTTGTTTCATATTTATAATAACATATCAGTATATAAGTAAAAATTATTCTATTACTTTATAATTAAACAACTAAATAAGAAAAATTAGAAGAAGAAAAAACATGAAAGAGTCGGTAGAAGAGATTGCCTCTTCCTCGACACACCTCCTTTAAACTTTTTCTTAGGGCACTAGAGTTGGTCTTTTGAGAAGACCATAACCTCTATGATATAACTATAGAGTTTTATAAGAGTATTTTTCAGGGGTTGTTCGAGCTTCATGTCTCAAAAGGGTGTGAAGAGAAGAGGGAAGGGGTGCCCTTTTTATAAGGGAGGAGAGGGGAACCTTAGGAAAAACTAAAAATATTACTTTATAATAAAGTCATATTCAGTTTTTAATAGCTCAAAATTGATTTATTTAGATTCTAAGGTGTTTATGGGTCGAAATACTCTCAACCAATAGGTTTTAGACTTGTTTAGGTTACTATTTTATCGTTATCATTTAGATTTAACTCTAATTTAAATAAGTTAACTTTTACCATGTCTTTTTGTTTTCTTACACTATATAGTTAATAAAGTTACTATAACAAGCCAAAAAAACCCCAAGTGGTTAATTATTAATATATATATATATATACTTATCTAAGTCATTTTTCTGAACCTTAGATTTTTTTAGGAATATAATATCAATTAATAATATAATATTTTTTTTAAAAACTATTTTATGTCAATTTTGAAACTATTTGGTAATTGGTTTTTCTGAAAATCATAACAGCATGATTACTTCGAAAAAAGATAATTTAATCAATACTAACATGTCATATAAACTTATAAATTTTTTTTAATTCATAAAAAGTCTCAAATTACATTTATTTGTGTATTTTTAACATCAATTATGTTAATATTTCATTAATAAGGTAATTACTGCATCATCATTGTGTCATAAATACATTAACTTATTTAATGTCTAAATATAATAAATAAAATAACATTATTTAGAAAATATTTTCATATTTATAATGAATATTTATAGTCGAATTTATCTTATGTATAACTCTATATTAAAAATGTTTTAGTTATTAAACTTTGATTTTCACTATTTTAACTCTTCTTTAAATAAAATAATAATAAATATCTGAATCTAATCCAAGTGGACCTAAAGGGGAATATTTTACCCCTAAGGTTGTTTTTGGTCGAATTAAACTTATCCAATAGAATTATGACATGTGTTAAGGTAGTAACAATATCATTTTTACCCTTAATTACCCTATTTAATTTTAACTATGGTAAATAAAAGTAAAAAGTTACTATTCACAAAAAATTATTTTCATCTCATTGAACCACATTTTACTTACTAATATCAACCGTCTATCTTGGAGTTTTGAAATTCAAATCACAGAAGTGGTAAGATTACGTTTTATGTAAATTTGAAAATTCTCCTATGAGGTGGGTAAAAGACGGTGAAAAGTTCAATAAAATTTTTATATGTCTAAAATTATTATAAAATGACTCTAATGAATTACATTGAACTTATATAGGTATTATGTATCAATTTTTACCTAAAATAAATTTAAATAAAATAATTAATTATTTATATAAAAAGTTGGTTTTTAAATAGTAACTCGGTGTTTTCACTATTCATCAAAAATTGAATGTTTTCAGAAAAATACCAATATTTTACCCTAGGATAATTTTGATATTTCGAATCCAAAAATAAAGTCCATTTTGATAAATAAAATTTATAAAATTTCAAAAAGAGGGTATTACTATTCATAACAGCTAGTTCATAATAATATAATAATAATATATCATTTAGTGAAACTCATTATTGCGTACTACAAACGCTATTGGGGAAGGACTTGATTGCGTGTAATACAAGACAAGTCAGGGATGCATGTAGTGAAAGCTCTATTTGGTGTTGTGTATAACATAATCAAAACATATTTCATTTATATATTAAAAAAAAATCTATACTTAATGTTGCGTAAAATAATTTCCACAAAACGAACTTGAAATTGTGTGTAACATGACCCAATAATAGTGTTGTGTATACTACAAACTAATACAGTTTTGTGTATAGTGCAAACTAATTTTGGGGTAGCATACAACACAAGACATCAATGAAATTAAAAATAATAATTCTCATAAAATCTTGGGTTGTTACAAGGACACCTTCAAAACACTTTTCCCAATGGTTTTGAAAAACCCTTAGGAAAGTGTGTGTATCTATCTCAAAAATGTTTAGAAACATTGGTATGGGTACCCTTATTTATTATGAATTTTTTGGTTAAATATCTTCACATAAATATATATATAAATTACATATAAATTTATATATATATATATATATATCCAAATATATTCATAATGTAACTATAGGATAGTGGTAAAGTCTTTGATAAATAACCTGTGGGTTGTGGGTTCAAACCTCTACTATAACATTTTAATAAATTTACTTCTGCCAATGGTTTGGGGAAACTATTGGGAAAGACCTATCCCAACGGTTTGTAAACCCATTACTATAGGTCTATAACAATGGTTTTCACACCATTGGGATATGTCTATCCCCATGCCAAATCACTCAATGGTTTCCCAAATCATTGGTATAGGCTCTACCATCAGTTTGGGGACATATACTAGTGGTTCCAAACCATTTGTATTGGAACGTTTTCCATTATTGATCCACTTTAGGGAAAATAAAACTTTCTTTTCATTACTTATGAAAAAAATGGAATATAAAATAGTTGTAAAATAAATATACAGGGAGATATATAGTGGTTCGAGAAATATAAGTCCCCTAGTCCACTTCATCAACCCTCTTTCCCATGAGGTTGGTGATTTTAATTAGACCAGACCATTATTCAGGGACTAATAGTCTTTTTTATTTGTAATTAATGATAGATTGAAACCAGTCAACACTTGTTAAAAAATAAGATGATTTTTTACCAGGCTCCACCAAGGCTTTACAAAACAATAGCCTTTAGGTTCCTTTACTGGGAACCTTCACAATAAAAGATAATAAAAAAGAGTATTTATAGGTGCATCACATATTTGTAGAATATAACTTACATAAATAACAAATCTCCAAGATAGATGATTAGAAAATAATGTATCTCAAGGAGTTAATTAGAAAAGAAAAAAAATATGGGATTTTATTTATAGTTGTAGACTAAAAATATTATTTTTCTCTTTCATGAAAAACCTAACAGCACACAGGAACATATCTTATTCTCTGTATATCTCTTATTTTTCACATGAGATATCTTTTATACACATACAACTACACTGTTTTAAAATTAATGTAAAAATATATCTTCTTATTTTCACATTACATGATTTTTAGAATCCATTATCTATGATACATCCTCTTATTTTTTAAATACAGTTAAAACAATAAAGATAAATAAAATATTCTTCTACTTGTCTAATGTCTCATTTTTTGGCTCTTATTTTAATAAATTTAACTCTGAATACATAATAAAACATTTAAAGATCATATGTCTACATTTAAATCTCACATTAGTGCTTCAAATATAATAAATAAATTTTATATCATGACATAACTGATGGGATATTATCACATAGCCAATTATTACTTTTAAATTCACATAGCTGATTTTTGTTACATAGGATTTTTAGTTACATATACAAAACTAACATAACTTTTTCAAATGATATATTTGATTTTACCATGTATCTGATTCCAAAAGATGATTACTATGCATAACTGTTCTATATAGCCAATTGATCTATATAGCTCACTCCAAAGGCATGTGATCTAATCGACATATGCAATTTCCACAAATTTAAATCTACCATGTAGAAGATTTCAGGAGGAAAATACTTAAAATAGGAAATTTTTATAGTTGAGTTCTAACATATTGAAAATCCTTACATAAGTGATTGTTCCAAACATAGTCAATTTTCATAAAAAAAAATACAGAATACATACTTATTGAAATTATGGGTAGAAAAGCATAGAAGTATGATAAAACATGAAAAACACACTTAAAAAACATCATCACTTAACTATAAAGGTTATTTGAGAACATCAGAAACTAAATTACATTGAATATATTTGCAGAAAATTACTAGAATAATAGATGTTTCTCTTCAGGTTCTTATTAAACCACTAAAACAAAGTTCCTTTTCTGTGTTTCTTGGCTACTAATAAATTCAAGGGATTCTATTCTTTTTAATTTTTTTGGATACTTCAAAATTAAAGAATTATTTATTTATATAACCTCAAGTAATTATGGTAAGATATATTAGAGATGTTATTATGCTATTAATGAAATTAAATATCTAATTATATACCTTTTCCTTTATTTAACCTCAGTATATTTTTATTTTCAATGTAGTTCTTTTTATTAATATATTAATATTTAATCATATCAATATCATAATCCATTCAATTATATAAACCATTATCCTACTTAATTTATTTATTAATTCTTTTGTGGAATTTTTTTTAAATTTCAAACACTCTTATAAATTCTATTGTGCTTATATTTATTATTTTAATTTATCACTTAATTGTATATCTGTATCTTACATATTTATTTTAATATTTTTAAAGAAATTAACCCCCCCCCCCCAATCTTTTTATTTTAATGAGACAAAAAAATGGTAATATAGGATATTTAATATCAAAATTTTGTTTAGGAATTGTTTTAAAAAAATTATTTAGATATTTTTTTTCAACATTTTATTTATAAAATCTTAATCAATTTCAAGAAATTTTCTATTAGAAATTTCCACTACCTATAGCACCAAAATTTCTTTGATAGAAAACTCAATGGTTAATTTCCATTCCATTGATGTCTAGGCTATTTTTATTTTTATACTCACAAATATAATTTTCTTGGAATCATATGACATTTAGTTTAGAATATTTTACTGAATTTATATACACACACTAATGAATCAGAAGAAAAATAGACTCTTGATGAAAATACAGTTTTTGAAATAGATTATAAAAGATAAAATTACATTCATTATTATTTAGATAAAAATTAATCTAATCATTTATCCACTAGTAAATATGTTCATGAAATTTTTTAATAACTTTAATTTAAACTTAAAGCAACTAATAAAGGTAAAGATTCGAGACATTAAATGAATTGACACAATTTTAAAAAATTTAGTGTGCATTCTAATAAATAAATTTCTAAGATGATTTATATATTGAATAATATATTAAATGGTAGAAAATATCTTGTTGATGATCTTTCTATAAAAACTATTCTGAAAAAGATAATTTAGGTAATAGCATGTTCTTGGGAAACTATGTTAATGTAGATTCAATAAGAAAAAATATTATTGAAATTATATTTGAATAACATGTTGATACTTTCATGACCTATGAGGTCACCATTGAGTAAAAATACAAAAAAAATAATGTATGGGAAGTAAAATAATGAAATTTATTTTTTTTATGAAAAAATTGATGATGAAACTTCTAAAAGTTAAAATGAGATGGCTCATATAGAAATGAAATTAAACTAACTTGTGAAGATTAAATCAACTCATTATGCTAAAATTGAGAATCGAAAAATAGAATCTAAGTAAACTTATTACCATTAACACAAAAAGGTACACGTTAAATTAGATTTTACATTGATCAAAAAGGAAAACAATAAAAGTAATAAATCCCTCAAATTTTCTACATAGAGTGTAAGTGATAAAGAACTATCTTCTTCTTAATCAGGTGATCGAAGTTCTAAATTTATCATGGCCAAAATTTGGGTATGATATTAGGTTAACTCTCCTACTTCTTACACTTCTTATTCTTCCACCCATTGCTGTTAGTAAATATAATTAAATTATTAATAATTAAAAAAATTATTTTACGAACTTACTAAGAAATTAAATTATCTTGGAATTAAATATAATCAAATTTTTTTGTAAAGAATCAAATCACTAAATAAAATGAATATTTTTTATGAAATTTAAATATAAACCAAATTTTTTTAAACTGAAAACAATAATTAAATACCTTAAAATTTCTGTTTATAAGTTCACCCAAGGTAATTAAGTTTTTGATAAACTTGTTGGTTATCGATAACATGTAAAAATACATTTGAGTTTTAGTTTTTAAAATAATGCTAAAACCTCTAAAAATACTTCCACTTTTATAAAAGGGTTCTTATAAGAAATATTTTATAATTACTTTAAAATAACTTGTAATATTATCTATGAATATAAATAAATTCACTTTACGGTAGGCCTAAGTCTATTTATATCTCTTAAAATACTTTTTTAGAAGTTATTGTAGAAAATAATATGTTAATTAAGTGGGTATTAAAAAATACATTTTGTATAATATGAGTGGAGCCATATTTTGGGCCCCAAAAATATTTTTCATCTTGAAAATTGTTTAGTAAAAGTGTCTCAAAATAAAAAACCCAAGATGAACATGATACTTGGGTAGTAAGTTCTTGAGACATATATGTGTGGTGACTACTCCAAGATCAATCATCTTTAAAATACCAATGGAGGTCATGTCAATTTTAGTAAAGACCCAAGTAGTAATATCATCAGTATATGTTATACTAGGTTTTCAAATATTTGTATTTTTAAATATGTTTTATAAGTTAAAGGTTTAAAATATAATTATTAAAATAGTGTTAAATTATGGGATAAATGTTTTAAAGTATCTTTTGAAAATGACTTTTGTAAATTTTTTGTTCAATAGAAAAACTTATATTGCTAGACTCTAATTTTCAGGATATTTATGTTATTGTTTTAAAATATGTTTTATGTCTAAGTGTTAAATGTTTGAGTGCATAAGATAGAGATTCATAAATTTGGAATGGAAACATTTTTGATTATAGCACATGAACACTTTTCAATATAAACTAAAATCATCAGGTATGAGATTTAGGTAAAGTTAATTTCAAAAATAACATTGTTTATAAACATTCCAAACATGGTAAGAAATAAAAAAACATACTTTAAATAAAAAAGGAAGTATACACCTATAAATACCATTACCATATTAATATTTATCTTTCATTACCAACCCATATTGAATGTAAATGAACTAAATGGTATAATTTTTGTAATTATCAATGTTTATACAATATTTTTTAATTCTTGTCTCACAAAAAGGATTCTTATAAATCGTTTATTAAATATTCAAAGAAGTTAAAAAATTAAATGGCCTGTAAGATAATATCAATTTGGATTAATCGCAGAGATATAGTTTGATAACAAATATTTTGATGAAATATTTACTTAATAAGGTTATAATCATTCATTTAATATCTACTGGATCCATGAAAAAAATGGGTTGTTGAGAGAAAGAATCAAATTATTCATGAAATTTCTAGAACCCTATTAAATGAATTCAAGATTACCAAATGTTTTTGTGATGAGGTGATCAATATAGTTTGATATACCTTGAATTATGTTCTCATAATACTCTTTCTAAAAAGTCCCCCAATAAACGTTAGGGAAAAAACCTAAAGTTATATTTTTAATGTGTTTGGATATAAAATTTATATTCTTATCACTAAAGAAAATTTAGTAAAGCATCAACCAAAATTTGAAGAACGTATTTTTCATGGGTATTAAATATCAATTAAATCATAATATATAATTTATAAAAATACCAATACCTTATAATAATCAACTAAAATATAATTTTATTATAATATTCTTAAGACATATATCAAAATTAATGATGAAAATGTTGACCTATAAAATTTCACATCAAATAATCCACCTGCTTCTAAAGAGATTATTGTAATAGAATAACGACCATTTATCCCTTTACCCAAGGCATAGGTAAAATATAATGACCATACTTATAAAATTTCATCGATTATTTTCAAGATGAAACTCATAATAGGATGTTGGTTTTAAATGAACATGAAAACCATTGTTTTTTTTCACACCTAGAACCCCAAAATATTGATGATGTCATTAATGATATAAATTTGGTACTTGTAATATAAAAGTAATTGAATCAATTGACAAGAAATAATTTTTTCACACTTTTTGAAAGGCCTGATGATTATACCATTGTTGTATCTAAATGGTTTTCTCGAAATAAGTTAGATGATAAATTTGACATCACTCATAAAAAAGCTCAACTTATAGAAAAATGATATAACTCAGAAGAAGGAATTTATTATAGTGAGAACTTTTCACCCATAACTAGGAATGAATCCATTATAATCATACATTAATTTACTAATCACTTATATTTTATGATTTTTCAAATGGATGTTAAATGTTATTTTATAAATGGTTTAATTTTTATAATAGTTTTTGTGGAACCCCCCTCCCCCCAGTTTTTAAAATTTAAACTTTCCAAATCATGTTTCTAAGTTAACTTAGGCTCTTTGTGGTATTAAAGAAACCCTTCAATATTGGTATGAATCATTGACTAAATTTATTTTGGAAAATTATTATAAAATGGTAAAATTTGATATAATTTTTTTAAAATATATGTTAAATTATTTAATAATTGTCCAAATTTAAGTCAATTATTTTATTTTTAGTTATATGAAGGAATATATTTATAGGAGAACATAATTGTTTTATTAATTTTTAAATTTATAAACATAAAGATGGAATTTTTCTAAGTAAAATGAAATACAATAATTAAATATTAATTTATTCTGGCATGAATCAAGTAAAGAAAAAAACACATGCGAATTCTTATAGGATAACATCGAATTTATCCAATAAAATAGTTGAAAAAAAAATATTTATAAAGATATTATAAGGATTCATCTTTATCTTAATACTACCTAACTATACATAATTTTTAATTAAATAATCTATACTAATTTTCTGTAAAATACAAAACGAAACTGTTTTAATTCTCTTAATGTAATTTTTTGGATATTTATAATCATCTAAAAAATATGGTTTATTTTATCCAAAATACTATTATTTAAAACATATAAGTATTTCTGGTACCAGATTTGGTGGATGTAAATTACATAGTAAATGTAAAAGTGGTACTAGTAACCTATTAGGAAATGGCCTTATATCTTGGGGTAGTAGGAAGTAAAATTATGTTTATATTTCTGTAGATAAAGTGTTATATATATCTATGAATATTTATCGTGCCCCAATTATTTATATTAAACACATAGTCTTATATTATTGGATACATTAAAATCTTGTTCCTATTAATTTTTATAACACTAGTGAAATATGTATTTCTAAAAGTCTAATTCAATAATATTGTACCAAGAACATTAAACTTAGGTATAACTTTCTGATATATGACTTCTAAAAATTTGATATTATTCTTGATTTCATTAGAACCAATACTCAATTGGATGATATATTTTCAAATCCCCATGATTTAGATCATTTTGAATTTATTTAGGATGAGTGAGCTATGGTATTCTTTTGAAACCTATTAATTAACTTTTTCTAGTTTGAGTTATTTAAAATGTTTTAAATATTTTATCACTTAAAATTTTCATTTTGAAAATGGAAATTTTTTAAAACCTTCCATTATGTTAAGTAAATTAATGTGATTGTAATATTCTTAGAAAATAAATTCATTTCTAGATACAAAAAACTAGATATTGTTCTCATCTAGATATACCAAGAGCTAATAACCTCAAAAGGGGTCTGGTTTTTAATCTGATCTTCACCATGGGCATGAGTATTGGGCCTTTACTAAAAACCTAGTCTGAAACTCTTGGTAAATATACTCTGGATTATTCATATAGACTTTATTTTCATTAAATATTTGTTTGGATTTATAATTTAAAGAATTAATTTCAATCTATATTTTAGATTAATTATTTTTCAATTTTTTTGGTTTTTAAAGTGTTATTTTTAAAATATTATTTATTTTAAATCATTTATATCTTTTTATATATCTATTTAATTTAATTATTTTATGACTTGATATTTTTTAGGGATAAATTAAGGGGGAATTATATTTTAAATTATTAAATGTTCCTTGAAGAGATACCCTTCTTGATCAAAAAATTATACTGATTTAAATTATTTTTTTTCTTCAAATATTTATTTCAGTATTAATTTTATTTTTATAAAAAAATGTAATTCAATGTTTTATTTCAACCTTTAGTATACTCATTTTTTAATTTTTAAAGAAAATTGTGAAATTTTTTTAATAATTAATTATTTTATTTAATCTTTTTTATTTTTTAAAAAATATAAATTCTTATTAGTTTTTCTAAAATATTAACTTAATTTTTTTCCTCTCTCAAAGCCTCAATAAATATGAGAAAAAAATTTCATTTTTTATTATTTCATTAATCTTTCTTATATGTTATTTTTCTGAAAATATCAAAGGGGATATGTTTAATGTTTTTGAGAAATTTTTTGTATCATTGTGATATTTATAATTTTCATCACTTTTTTATTGGAGAGTAAATTTCTTATAAACATATTATAATTTATAGTTCCAAAGTTTTACTTTATTATGGTTTTAATTAAAAAATTAATTTATTTTCTCTTTTGAAAAAATCTCTAAATTCTTATTTTAAATCTATTTTAAATATAAGTTCCTTAGATCGTGTAATGTGTTTAGTCAATTTTAAATATAATTATTTTAATCACTTATTTATTAAAAATTATTTTATAATTTCATTTAAATTAAATTATATAATATTTAAAATATTTTTTAATTTTTTTGTATAATTGAGAGTGTTTATGAACATAAAAATGGGTAATATGGTTGTTCCTCACACTCTGATATTGTTTTAATGGCAAAACCTCCATTATGGTTATAACCATTTTAATATAGTGTATTTAAGTTATTAAAAATGAAAATTTATTTATAGAGTCTTATAGGAAACATAAAGGATTTGAATGGGTGTGGTGGACATTTTTAGTATCACACATAGTCAGTTACCTGTGGATATTGAGTAGAGCATCAAGGGCTAGCTGGTGGCATCATACAAAATGATCAGAGGTACTATAAGTCCATTAGAATCTTGGTGTAGTTAACCAGCTATATAATTATATCTAGATTCAATTTCGTAAATTCATGTAGCTCAATGGCTACCAGGTGATATCCAGCAGCTACTGGGTGGATTCTGTAGCATCTAGAAGGGATATAGCAAGACCATAGGCCTTCTAGTGGTATTCAGAAGCTAGTTGATGGTGATGAGTCACCAAGTCAATGAGAGCATTAAATATGGTCTTTAATAAATCACTTGACCCCATTACATCCCCACATAGACCCATGACCCACGGGACCTATAAATACAACCCATGGAAGACAAAAAATATATAATTAAAAATTAAAGTGCTCTATAGTTAATAATAATGAGAATTAGATAAAATATTTCTTCCATTGTTCCTCCTCTTGAGATCTCCAAGTATTTATTTCTTCTAACACTTTGATCTCCCATATTTATCTAACTCACTCACTAAATATAATATTATATATCTTTCTTGATAATTAAGAGATTTTTTCAAAGGTTTTTCACCTAATAAAATCTTATATGTCTATCATTTTATGGGTTCCTAAAGAATTTATAAAACTAGGGTCTTTCTCTTCAGGTTCCTGCTAAACTACTAAAACTAATTTATTTTCTATATTTCTTTATTTCTATTAATTTCAAGGGTTTGTGTTATTTTTTGGTTTATTTGATACCAATACCGTCAAGGATTATTCATTCATAAACACTAAAGTAATTGATGTGGGAGAATTAGTAGAACTTATGGAGCCATTATTCAACTCCCTTATCAAATTGTGTTCCTTATCCTTTATTTATTTAATCATATTTTACTTTTTAATCTCAACTATTTAAATAATAAATTAATAATTAATAAAATTTATCTATGAATCCATTAAATTATATAAATAATTCTATTTCTAAATCTGTTTATAATTTTTGTTATGCTCTTCGTTTTGAATTTCAAATACACTTATAAATTCTATTTCACTTTGATTATTTTTATTTTTCACTCAATTTCATATTTGTATCTATTCATCTAATTTTGATATTTTAAAAAAAAATCCACCCATGCTCTTATTTCCATCGTACTCTTATCAACACATATATCCTCCATCATGTATGGTTTTCAAATATGGGAATCTTTTTCAACTTTTTTATTTGTCAAAATGTCTATATCGCTATGGTTTTTTTATAATTATATTTCCATAATGACTAACTTTTCATGATCTTCCAGTAATAAAACCATTGGAATATAATATTCTATCCCTTTATATTTTGTTCCTTAAATGAAAATAAGTCCAATTCTAATCCTTTTATTCCTTTCTAATGTGTCCATCCATTTCATTCTAAATTCTTCATCAAAAAATATCTAGGTTGAAACATGATCATACACACTATTGAATGTCGCCAAATCAAATATTTTCAACATTTACTATCAATAATGTATGATTATAAATCCCCTTGGTTGATTATCACTATATATAATATTGTCAACAAATCCAACATTTAACCTCCTTGTAGAAACATATAATTTTTATTTATTTAAACCTTGATCTCATCCACCAAAATATTTTTTGGTATAATCTAAATAAATTTCTAAAATATGGAATATATTTTATTTGTAGAAATTTTACAAAATAATTTTTTATCATTATTTTTTTAATATTTATACACCATAAATATTATTTTAAAATTTTAATAAAAAGAGTTTACATAAAAATTATATTATATAACATGTAAATCAAGGAATATGGTTTATTTCTTTAATTATAATTTATAAATTATTTATAATTTATAGTTTATTTCATAAAATGAAATTAAAAAATAAAAAACATGTATATGACAAAACATGATATAACCTGTATTGTTTCCTATGATGTGTAAAAATGCATATCGTTATCAAAAAAACAGTCATATCTCATATCACTACCCTCATTGAGTTCCCCAACACATATAGAAATATCATATAACACTCATTTTCATATAATCATTTATTGTTATATCATAACTATCACAAGTTAAAATGTTGTCAAATATTGAAATATCACCATATCATTTGAAAATATTGTCTTATTGATAAAAATATTACAATATAACTCTCAAGGATATGATAAAACATTAAGCTATAACACTAATTATCATTTTCTATATCACTACTCCCTCTCACCACTTTTTTGAAATAACAATATAAGACCTATCATTGATAATGATATCTTATACTATTTTTTGTGATGTCGTGACTAATTGTAAAGATTTTTTCACACCTAGATAAGAAATATGATATATATTTATATCAATATATCACTGCCTATGATATCTCTCTGCTTCAAAAAATTAAAAAAATTAAAAATCATGAAAAAATCAAGTACTGAATATGATATAATTGGTGGGTTTTGAAGGAAATCATCATTCCTGGATTCAATGGAAGACTAAATTAAACTAATTTTTCCACAAGATTGCTCCATGATTGGTTTATATAAATTATATTAAAATAAATCACATACATTTTATCCTCTTTAATCTTATATTTCAATATTTCATATTAAGATCTCTAAATTAGTATCTAAAGGAATTATATATTAATAGTTTTCCACCACTGGTGTGAATATATAAACTCATAGAAAGGATCACTCAAAATAACATGGTTTTCTAGTATCTCAGGTTAAATGATTAAATAAATAAAGCTTCAACATTTGAAGCATAAAAAACAAGAAATAATATAACCTTATATTGGTTTGACCGTTCTATATACATACCTTGGATACTCAAAGGGTCAAATTTATACCTAACTATTTCATAAATATTTCACACATTAATAACTTTTTTAACTAATATTGTTTTTCTGGAATCATACCAATCCTGAGTTTTTAATAGTTAAATAAAAAATTTGATATGTTATCATATCATTAAAAATTATCCCATGATGTTAAAATAGAATAGTCATAATATATAATATAGATATAAAGTGGTGTTGTCATGTTAAACCCAATATATAAATATTTGATAACTCTTATCCTATATTGTAATAATTCTTATCAAATATCCTTTATGAATATAACATTAAGTGATATACCTATATATCTATATTTCACTCTAAGTGATATATCATTATCATGTCTTATGATAAAGACCTTTTGTTAATATAGATCATTCTAATACATCAAATGGATATGTTATAACATACACATAGTTTGTCATTTTTGGTCGGTTATCATCTATGTGAACATTGAAAAGATTGTTGAGGAAGGTGGTGTTAAGCACTATAGTGGTTTGGTAACCATATATTGAGTAGGATTAATTATCAAATGATTTTAATTTAATTTAGTGTTAATTGTTAAAATAATTATATATTTCCAAAATAAATTACTTTAAACTATGGGATATGTCTAGGGTAATTTGGAAAATCCTATTGATCCATCATACTCATACCCTTCATGTGAACTATATAATACATGTAGTCATCATTTTTCGATTAATGGTGTCAGACAAGGACCCAATGATATGTGTTTATATGTATGAGTACCCTATGAGGTAAGATATGGAGTTTTAAATTCATATTAATGTTTTCAGTTAATCTGTAAGATCACAACCAACATCCATTATTTTTTATACATGTTTTTTATTTTTATAAAGGGAAAATCATATTTCATAATTTAATTAAAATAAGTATTTGGTTTATTAATGTATTTTCTATTATAAATTTATTTTTTGATGGGTATAAGTCTTGATAAAATATGTTATAGTTATATCCTAGTGTAGATAGTATTAATTTATTTTACTTTTTAATTTATATCATTTCATATTGAAAGATGGAAAATATTCCCCCCAATTATAACCATATACACTCAGTTCCAATCACCTACCTCCGGTGATTGGGTGATGCAATTGATTTTGTATGGTAGTCCAGATTGAGCCATTAGAATTGGTGTTTGATTAGTACATTACATAGGGAATGATTAATTGATATCTATATGATCCAAATGAAAATATTAATTGTGAAAATATTCTAAAATATATTGTTAATATGAATGTTTTAATTGGTTATAATGGTGTATAGCTACCAAAATAGATTATAATTAATTATTATTTTCGAATGAGCATAATAATTTTTATCTAAATGGGTTATATATAATTTTTAATTGTCAATTATATAAGTAAATCCTAAAAAATATAGTAATTGGATAAAAAACAAGTGTGTATAAATTAATCCATTATTGTAATTATGTTTTCACTAGAATAATAGATCCAATTAATCTATTAAGAGAAAAAAATAGATAAATAAAATAAGTTAAGAAACCATAATATCATTATAAATACAATATCATGATTCAATTATATAATCTATTATTGAATAATTTTATGTTGTGGAGAGGTACCAAAAATCTATGTAAATCATCCCAGTAAACCGATTTTTTCACAGATTCATGAGGGATTTGTAAGATATCATTATATTGGTGTGTAGAATGTTAACACTAATTCATGTAAGAGATATTGGGATGGTGGAATAATAAAAAATAAAAAGATAATAGTTTTATACATTGAATGTGTCACATAAAACATTTTTTTGTATTACTATAAGGAATTATTTCATTATTATCATACTATGTTGTATTAAATTTAACATAATATTATTTTTCAAAATAACCATTGTAGGTGTTAATCACACTAGGTTATAAACCAATCCAAGAATCATTATAGAATTAATGGATTTTATTTGGATTTTAGTTTGAGAAAAACATTTCCATAATATTAAATTTAAAATTTTCTCTTCTAGGTAATAAGGGGAGACCAATAAACTAGACATGGCCAAACTTAAGAAAAAACACTTGGATAGTCCTTTTAGAATTATTATTGTATATATTGTTTAATGTTACTCATGTATCATTGGATCAAAACATTTATGTTAATCTTTATATGAAAATATTAAACCATTTATTCTAATCATACATAATTTAGAAATATATAATAATAAATGATTTTTGGGTATATTAGTACTCAGGGAGTGGTTTATCAATGAAGACAAGGATTATATTATTTTTACATATAATAAATGTATGATATTAAAAGGTTGAATATGAGTAATTCTAGTTTCACTATATTGTATTAGATGAAAATAGTCATGTTACTCATTATTATTCCATTATATGTAAGTATGAGATGATTTTACTAGATTCAAAGTATTTGTAATGGCTCCTATATTAGTAGGTTAGTTTTCTTCCTTAAGTATTTTTTGTTTTAATTTTTTAACCAGTAAAAATCAAAGATTAATAAGTATTTGTGGAAATAGTATAAGTTATAAGGCAGAGGAAATGATATAGGTGTAGGATAAGAACCCGAAACCTAGTATAATGACATCGAGTACCTAATGTAGTCTGATGTGGGGTTATAGTGGATACTGGTATAGTCATCTTAAACATGATGTCCTTATACCAGGTACTCATTATAATCCTAATAAAAAAATTAATTGAGGGGTAAAATGGTCTATTAGTATCAAAAAATTTAACCCCCATTAAACCCTTAACTCATTATTCCCTCTTTATTTGGTATTAAGGCTCCTCCTAAACATCACTTCTTATGTTCTTCATATTCCCAAGATTATCCTCTTTCATTCCTTTATCCGGATCTTTTTTCACCTATCTCCAAAGGTATTCTTCATCGATTTAATTATATTATTTCCCTATATTCATTTTTTTTCTAAAAAAACTTATAAAAAAAGTTTAGATCCCTTATTTATCCACATCTAGATTTTATAAATTGATTTCTTTCTTTGGGTTTTCTTTCTATAAGCTATTGTATGAGAAAATATACAGTTAATATAAGGTGAGGATATCATTTTCTATCCTAAAATTCATCTATTTCTTATGGTAGAAAATTAATTCCAATTTTTCCCTTATCAAGGTTTTTTAAAACCTTATATTTGTTACATGGTTCTCTCATAAGGGTTTATATATTGGGTTAATTATATTCCTTTCTATGTGACCACTCCTTTATTCTCATGTAATTGAAGATTATGGGATGGTGTCCCCATGGGGTAGAGTGAGATTAAATTTAAACATTGTTTTCTTAAAATTAATGAGTTTTAATAAAATAATTTAAATATTTTTTTATTTATATATCTTAAGATTCCATGTTTTAGTAATATTTGATTGTTTCTCATTCCATTGGTTCTATTATATTTTCTTGTTATTTTTTTCTATTTAGTATAAGGACGTTAATTACTTCATTTATATTTTAAAATTCTTGCTATTTATATCTATTTACCAAGCCTGATAACTCATTATTAGACTGAAAATATTTGGGTAAATAGTTGATATAGGTGTCTTGTGTTGTCTTAAATTGGCTTGAGTAATGGATAAGGGGGGTTCGGTGAAATAAGATCTAAAATTTCACGCTCTTTTTGAAAACATCCTTTCCAGTATTAATAAATATTATTTTGTGGAATAAAACTATGTTAATTAAAGTAACAATGTAGATTTTATAGTGGTTATGGGAAAAAATATCTCCCGCTCCACTCCACCAGCACTCTCTCTAGGAGCTGGTTGATTTTACTTGAACCAGTCATTTTCCTAGGGATAGGTCATGTTCACTGAAAGATTATGTTACTTTTTACTAATGATAAAAGTACATTTTACAATGATAATATTACATGACTTAAAAATATACGTCACCCACACTCAGTGAAAGTACTATTCATTTATATAGGAGAGAAAAGATGTAGAATAAAAACTCAAATAAAGGAACATAGTTTAAAGATGAAACTAACATTAGAAAAGTATTTTAGGAGAATATAATATTATCTTCAAATAGTCTCAAGTATTAATTTTTTAAATCAAAGGAAATTTATTATAAGATCAAGTATAGAAGAGATATAGAAGCTTTTTTCTTCATCTTTTTGAGAAAAACATATCTTTTTGTAGTGAAATTATGAAAATGAAGTATATTTTTCAGAGGTATGAATTTTCATGCATGGATATTTATCTGTATATTTTTATCTTTGATTTTAATTCACCTTATATATCCTCATAAAAATTTCTTTTTTTTTGGTTTCATAATTTTAAACTTTTTAGAAATGAAAAAAAATAAAAAAGATACTTCCTTAAATTTTTTAATAAAAAATTGGACGAATAAATTAGAGGGGTGATTTTATATTCTTTTAAGATATATTTTTTAGAGTATTTTTTCATACCTTATTTACTTAGTTATTACTCTAATGCTTCATAAAAATATTTTCCCTTAAAATACATTAATGGTAATAAATACCTTGAATTTATGCATCACATTTATAAAAATAAACTCTACATATTTGAAATATATATATATGCTTTTTCATAGGTCAAAATACTTGAATATAAGTATTTCATAAGAAAATACATCACGTAATTGAGTTTGAATAGGCCAATAATCCATGGATCCAATTCTTCTACATAACTGCACTTATTTTTCAAAAATAACTATGTATAAAAAATAATCACAAATCCAATTTATCATAACTGAAATCCTTAATTAGTTGATTATTTATATTTTAATTCTTTATGTATGGAAAATAAATTAGTGGATTCAGTGGAACGTAAATATTTATGTTGCTGATTTAACCATGCATATGATTTGGTGTAAAATATTTCACTATGTAGGTAAATCCAACAGAATTGAAGTCTTGATTTAGGGGAATTCACATAGGTAATTTCTCTACATAGACTTTTTCATATAGGGATATTCAATTACATATATAAATTCATGTATACATACTTTTACTTCACTGATTTCTTAACTTAAGAAATAATTCATTTTAGGGTCAATTTAACAAAAATAAAATATAAATATAATTAAAACATGTTAATACACTTAATAATAGATTTATTAAAACATTTGAAGGGGTTTTTTTAGAATAAAAAACATATTACATATGATATATGATGAAATAACATTAGTATTCTAACAATCACTACATTGTTGATGATCACAAGACCCATAAAACAAAAAAAAACTTTTAATGTTTTTTAAACAAATATTCAATAAAATATATATTAAAAACATATTAATTATAAAAATATTGTTTTCAATACCTAATCCCATTTTTTATATCAAATAATTAATTACAGAGAATGGAGATAGCACAATCAATATATAACACAATTTCCAGAAAACTATAAGAACATAGTTCTGAAAATGATTATTGATTAGATAGATACCTATATAAGAATTAAATAATAGAATAAAGAGTTAAAGAAGATCAATAGTAAGAAAAATGAATAGAAATTAAAAGTAATTTCATTAACTATCCAAAAATTTAAAATATAAATATGCAATAATATACTCAACTCAAGAATGTAAAATATGGTCAATAGAAATTTTGGCCTATGGTGGTGATTTCATAAATGAAGGGGAAGAAGATGAGGTAGAAGAAAGTTTGGAAGGAGGTGGAAGGACAACATGGACAATTTCAACTTCTAAACAACCCCCCCCCCCCCCATGAGGGTCCTATATTTGAAAGAGATCCTAAAATGAGTATCTTGGACATTCTAATAGTTCTCTAAAGTGATATGAAAGTAATAATTTCTTGAGGATGTGAGAAATGAAGGACCTAGGTCAGTAGTTAGGTAAATTGGTTTGTTTGATGAAAATGGAATAGAAACCTTAGCAAGATTCTAATTCTATTAATGATAAGTTATAGTATGATAAAAAAACATACCTTTATCTATAACTAGAGTACTTGTTAGGGAGATTAGGGCTAAAAGTTATTTATACCTTGAGATATAATGTGTAATCTATGAGAATATCAATCCTAAAGATGATATTATCCTCCAAAATTAAAATATATTCTTGTATCATTAAAAATTAAATTTAGAAATAATTGAATACGATCATTACAGAACACTCTTGAAGGACTCAATCTGACAATATTAAATTTTATTAGAAGATATAGGAAGAGTCTTTGAAGAGGTGGATTCTGGCGTACGAGATTTTCTAGGTAAGTTATTTCTTACTTACTCAACATAGGAATGAGTTTTTATCAACTTGGACTCAAAATATCAATGTTTCTAGTCAATGTTATCAAGATAATCAATTAGAAATTAACCACTATTAACAACATATTGTGAGATAAGCTAGGGATCAGTGAGTGATGTGGACTTAGAAACTTCTAGAAACAAATTCATATGTACCAATTTATTACCTTTTAATATCGCAATATTTTTTCTCTTGCTAGAATCTAAGGTACATGGGGTAAATTGTGAAGTTATAGAAAATGAAATATTATGAGAAACTACCAAGAGGCCCTTTAATAAAGATTAAATAATTTTAAAATTCATGTTGATGAGAACTATATTTTTTTCAAAATGATTAATGATATTTTCATATAGATCAAAGGTTTCATCCACCTTATATTGTTAATATTTAATTCACTCCTAAAGAAAAAAAATAAGACTAATCAGTTGGAAGTCAGTTCCAAGACAACCCTTTCTAAAAAATTATCCTTATCTATTTACATTATTAATGAAATTCCTTACTTATATCCTATTGAAGAAATAATGTCACAGTGAAGTGAGGGTAGTTGGTCATTCATAAAATATAAATATGATGTGATATTTTCTCACAATAGAATTAGATTGAAACTTATAATATCATCATAAAAATATACTTTAGATAAGAGTCTCTTGTGATATAAAAACTCATTGTCCAGTATACAGGTCAACATATGAAAGCCTTATTTCTAATCAAAATTTACTTCTTTTTTATCTTTGAGAACTAGGTTAGGAAACTCTAATGGAACTGAATTTATGTTTCTAATAATCTCGTATTGATATTCTACCAAAACACATTACTCATTGAATTTAGATTAAGTATCACACTAACCCTTTAACTTAATAAATTGTCTCATCAAGGATTCAAGATCATATTTGTCTAAAGTATGAGGGCTTGATTGAATAGGATATAAGTGTTAAAGAATTTATATTTGGGTATCTATGAAATGTTTCATATTATTTAAATTATTCATAGATACAAAATTATCTTGAATGGTATTTAATTCTTCTTGAGTGAATATGATAACATTCAAGGGGTCACCAATGTCACCTTCTATATTTTTAAATTCATTTAATAGTTTTATTTTATAAGTTTGATCATTCTCATAAATTCCTTATCTTTAATTATATTTATACACTAAAGGTGAATCTCCATGAAATTGAAATGTAAGGTCCTCATCCATCACAATTTGGGTACTTTGAAAGATACGATCATGAGAGATTCTGCCATTAGAATCCTCAAGTTATTATTAGTTAATATATTTTGTAAGTTATAGAGAAACAATATAAATATTCACTTCATTGGAATGGTATTTAATTGGTGGATCAACCTCTATACTAGTATAGACAACCACTCTCTAGGAAACTCATAATTATCAATAGTTTTAGTATCATCTTCTCTTTGCACATCCATAGTTCCACCTTAAGGAATTCAAGGTGTAATAAAAAATGTTTTCTATTCTACTCTAGCTTCAGAATATCAAATTAGTTCTAGAGTGACTTCTATAGGAGGTGAAAAAACACATTACCTAATAATATCACCCTCTGTGGATGTTTCATACCTTGTAATATCATGTTGAGAAACCACCCCCTAAGAAGGTATAAGAGGTTTTGTGACTGGTCTAACTTCTACTTACCATATGACTATGATAAGATTATTAGAGGATGAGTCCCAAGAATATAAAATGTTTTTTAGGTTAATTGTTTTTGTATTAATCTTGTGACACTTAAAAACTACTCCTTAATCAAACTATAATTATTTCTTATTAACCAATAGAAAAATAATCATACCAAAAGGATAGTGTCTCATCTTACCTTTTCCATGAATGTAATGATTCATGAGGTAAATCATTTATCTTGGTGGGATAACTTTATTCTCATTAAAAAAAGGTACTGAAATTCCATATAACTAAAGTATACCTTCTTTAAATATCCATCACTTCTATCTATACTAGTTTCAAATAAATTTTAAAAAAACTTTCCTTTTAGCCCCTATGTCCTAAACTTCTTTATTTTCAACCTCATAATTCCTAAACAGTTATATGATAATTTCATCAAGTATAATTTCATCAGCACTAAAAATGGTTTGTCTATAATTATAACTTCTATCATCATAGTAATTTATCATAACATTTATTTCATTATAAAAAATAGATAAGTTCTTTCCATTGAATTTAGAAGAAATTTTATCACCACTTTGTGCAAACCCAAACCATGAATTCTCATAAAACCCACATAATTATTCTTCAAAAATTAAACTACTTTTATTCTCATAAAAACTCTAAAACTTTAAATCATAGAAAATGTTTTAAAATAATCTTCATAATTTTTAATAAAACAATATTTATAGCCATAACTGGAGGAAATCAACACAACAAGCTAGAAATTTGGATTTATTAAAGGATTTTAAGGGACCATCATCATTACTTTTATATTTTCCTATACTAATACTAGGTATATGATTCTAATAAATAGGTTTTTTATGTATTATGTGACTGTTTGAAGATATTCTATTGACAAATCTTGTGTACATGGGAATTCAAGTGAGAATAAGTTCCATGCAGGTTTAGGTGCATAATTGTTTCTTAGTATTTGATATGTAGATCCATAAATAAAGTAAAATGGAATAAATCCCACTAAAAGATATTAAAATGTAATTATATAAATTATTTTTAATTGGAAATAAATAATACTCAATATATTTGATACGCAAGAAAATACATTATACTGAAAACTAAAACATTAATATACATTAAATATGGATTAATAGGCATTAAAAACACATTTAAATTAAAATAAACCTATTTCCCTTTTAATAAAATAAAATCAATTTAATTAAATAGTATTAGTAATGATATATGCTAAATAATTATCAATAAATATATTTTTAAGATAAATATTTTTTTTATTGATCTCTCAAGAAACACATCCACAAGTGTATATAACATTTTTCAATATATTATTGTATTTTTTTAATTAATGATAAAACTTATGTTATAATATTTTATTTAAACTCTATTAAAATTAACTCCAAATTCTATCAAAGAGTGTTTCATCCATAAAAATTATTCATAATAACTACCAATAGCCATATATTCTGCTACTACAATATATAATATAACTATGTATTGTTTTTTTAATTGACTAAGAAAATATGGATTATATAAGAAAGTGGAATGTTCCTTAGGATATTTTTATATAAAACCTAAAACCTCCAAAATTGGCATCCAAATTTTATATTAATAAATAGAGGTTTTTTTTAAAGTAGATAAAGAGAAAATTAGCTTTTCAAATACCATAAATTTTTTTCATCCTTAAAATGCGACTCTTTGGTATTATCTTGAAGTCTAAAACAAAATAATACCTAAAATATAGTTTTTGATCTAAAAATAGTCAAATATACCAATATTATAATTATTCCTATGTGAAAACTGTTTTTTACTAGTTTTTAAGCATCATTTAGGTCAATATTGGTATTGAAACTCATAGGTGTGTTTTTACCATACTACTCTTTATACCAAATCACTTAAGTTAGTAAAATATGAATTTTATTAGATTTAAAACAATCCAAACTTAATTTTGATAAATATAAAATCCATGAATTAAATTTAGGTCACATTTTATTCTAATTTAAAACTATTTTGGTATGAGTTTTAACAAATAATTATGAATTTTTAGTTTTCTTTATCAAAAAATTAAATCATTAAAATATTTTTAAACTAGTAATATATCCTTTTATTAAGTTTTCTTAAAATTCTTATGATCATCCAAACCTGTTGAAAATTATTTTGAAAAAATAAATGAACTTAAATATCCATACCAATCTCTAGATTTTTATTTTCGACTATAAATATATTTAGTAAGTTTGAAAATTATATTTGGAAAAGGGGGTATCAAAAAAATAGTTTGTTCAACAGAAACATCTTCCACAAAAAAAATTTAAAAAAAATTACATAAATGCATCTAAAATAATTTAATTCTTTTATGATATTCATAGGCTAGGATAATAAAAATTGCTTCTAATCCGGAAACTAAGGAAAATATTTCTCTATAATCTATTTATTATTATTGATTATAGAAATTGGATAATGGTTTAGCCTTATTTATAATTTCTCTATCATTATAATAATATTAATTTATAAACACCCACTATGTTTCTATAAATGGATAATCATGTGTTATTTTAACTACTTCCCAAACCTTATTCCCTTTAAACTAGTTCAAACCTTCTTGCACAGTTAATACCCAACTTTCATCTTCTAAGGGTTCTTAAATAGTTTTTGGTTTAAGTTGAGAAATAAAGAAAGAGGACTCAGTGAGGTTTCCTACATTTTTTATAGTTATTATTCTATCATGTAATCCTATTATTATTCTCTATAATGGTTGGTATTTTAGGGTTTTAGATCTTCTTTGTAGCACACTTTTAAATTCACAATTTTATACTCTTTTATGACTTTTTATTTCCAAATCATGATCCAAATCATTGTTCTTTTAGAGTCAAAATGGGGTTAGAGTCTTATCTATTCCAAAAAATTGGTTAACTCGTAATATCAATTATTTTTGTGATAAATATGATCACTTTAATCAAATTTAACATGAGTTTATTCATCAATAATAAATGGATTTTATTGATAATTATATAATATTAAAAAGTTGTAAAGTAGACAAGAACTATACTTTGACTATCCTTTGAATCAAATTTATCAATATTATCCTTCATGCTACATATAAAAAATAAATCAAATAAAATTTTAAATATACAATATTTTTATATTATTTCATAGCTTATAGGGTATATTCTTCAAAATAGTCCTTATTGAAACCTTCTTAATGAAATTACAGGTTATCTTAATACCTTCATCCCAAAATTATTTGTTGTTATATATCCACTTAAGATAGTAATTTAAATTTCTTATTTTCTTGTATTAATCCTTCCCACAATACTGCTCTATTGAGGTTTCATGATGGAAGAAAATATATATTTCATACCATATCTAAAAAATTGAACAAAACTCATGTTTCAAGAACTCCACTCTATGGTCACTTCTCAAAGAAATAATTTTATAAACTTTTTTGGTTTTGAACCAGATTAAAAATAATAATAAAATACAAGTTTATTTTTTAAGTATTAAAAATAAAACTGTAGTACCCCCAATCTCTATTATGTAACCCTTTCTTGATTCTATTAATGGTTTTAATGCTAAGGGTGGTGAATGGGAGTGTCAAGAGAACATTGAATCCTGTTTTGAGGAAATGGGGAAGTCGCACGGACGGCGCACGGTTTGTCTAAACCGTGCGGTAA
Organism: Viscum album; assembly: GCA_963277665.1. Lineage (NCBI taxonomy): Eukaryota > Viridiplantae > Streptophyta > Magnoliopsida > Santalales > Viscaceae > Viscum > Viscum album. The sequence continues at coordinate 1,110,984,714 of OY728133.1, forward strand.
AATCATGCATAGTTGGTCTTGGAGGTTGTAGATTCTACATGGGCAGTGCACAGTTTTTCTAACCATGCATCCAAACCATGTGTGGAGGGTCTGTCTAGGTAGTGGATAATGTACGGTTAGCGCACGTTTTGTCGAACCGTGTGAGAAAACCGTGTGGCAACTTAAATGAGATCCTATAAAAGTTGATCTCACTCATTTTTGCCTCTAAGTTCCTCGTTTAAGCTTCTAAGAGGCCATAACTCAGGATTTTTCTTCTCCTAAGGTCAAAGAGGGTTCTCCCATCATTCCATAGGTGATCCAAAGGCTTCTATTTGTGAATCGAAGCTGGATTCTTGAGGTATGTGATTTTTCTTCTTCGTTCGTGATCGATTTCTTAGATCTACTTAGATATACTTCTCTTCTTCTCTCATTTTTTTAGATCTACACCCGTTTTTGGTAGATATAAGTGTTTGGATACCAAATATGATGATATTAGGTCTTGATCTTGCTAGGAGAAGAGATCTAAGATGGTTTTTTGAAGAATCGACCCAGGTTTCTTGAATGTTCTTCGACCGTTGTGGTTTTTGTCAAAACCTTTGAGGTATGAGGCTTCACTCTCGACTCCTCTTGTTATAATTGATTATATTAGTTTCAAATTGGGTTATTTGATTATAATTGATTGTGAAAATCATGGAATAAATCTTCTTTAATGATGATTTATGGTTTCAATGAAATTGTGAAATCTTGGTGATTTGTTGTGCAATGTGATTTAGATTCCTGAATTTAAAATGATTATTTTAAATTATTGATATGCTGGAATGGTAAACGGTTTGATGAAAGATGGGTTTTCAATAAAGTTAAGGGTGATTAATGGGAGATTAGGGAGAACATTGAATGATGATTTGAGGCAAAGGGGAAGTCGCACGGACGGCCCATGGTTTGCCTAACCTGTGTGGTAAAACCATGCATAGTTGGTCTTAGAGGTCGTAGATTCTGCACTGGTGGAACACAGTTTGTCTAACCATGTGGCCAAACCATGTGTGGAGGGTCAATCGAGGTAGTGGCTAACGCCCAGTTAGTTCACGGTTTTTCTAACTGTACGAGCAAACTGTGCGGCCACTTAAATGAGATCCTATAAAAGTGGATCTCACTCATTTTTGCTCTAAGTTCCTCGTTTAAGATCCTAAGTGGACATAACTTCGTATTTTTCTTCTCCTAAGGTCAAATAGGGTTCTCCCATCATTCTGGAGGCAATACAAAGCCTTCCCTTGGTGAATCAAAGTCGGATTCTTGAGGAATGTTATAGTTCTTCCTCGTTCGTGATCAGTTTCTTAGATCAACTTAGATATAATTCTCTTATTATCTCGTTTTCTTAGATATATTACTATTATGGGTACATATAAGTGTTTGGATTCCAAATATGATCATATTTAGTATTGAGCTTCCTAGGATAAGAGATCTAAGAGGGTTTTGGAGAATTGATCCGGGTTTCTTGAACGTTCTTCGACCGTTGTGGTTTTCATTAAAACCTTTGAGGTAAGAGGCTTCACTCTCGACTCCTCTTGTTATAATTGATTTTATTAGTTTAAAATTAGGTTATTTGAATAGAATTTATTGTTAAAATCATGGAATAAATCTTATTTAATGATTATTTATGATTTTAGTGAAATTATGAAATCTTGGTGATTTTTTGTTCAAAGTGATTTGGCTTCTTGAATTTAAAATGATGATTTTAAATTATTTCTTTTCTAGAATGGTAAATAGTTTGATGAAATATGGGTTTTCAATAAAAAGGGGGTTTTATTTAAAGGGTTTGGTATTGAAATGGCTTTGATGAAGTTGGTTTATTCTTTGGAATTCAAAAATTACAGTTTTATTGAAATGGTTTTAATTGGTTGAATACACATGGTTTTTGACATGATGGTTGTGTGTGTTCACACGAATTTGGGACAGATAAGGGTTAGGGGTCTCCCCAATCAGTTTTGGGATGGACAAGGGTTAGGGATCTCCCCTTTTCAAACATTCATATTGCATTCTGTATGGATAAGGGTTAGGGCTCTCCCCCATCTGTGTTGGGATGGATAAGGGTTAGGGCTCCCCCCCCCCCATCAAACATTCATTATCATTTGGGTTGGATAAGGGTAAGAAGAATCCCCCACCATTGTTGGTAAGGATAAGGGTTAGGGATTTCCCCTTCTTCTAGGTAGCATGCATCGTTGGTTGCATGGGTTTGGGGAAATGGTTGGGTATGCCAAAAAAGGGATTTTTGTAAAATGGTTCTAAATATTGTTTAGTTATTTTCCTAGAAAAATAACTTGCTGGAAAAATTGGCTTTTTTTCATTGGAATACTTTTGGTTATACGTGGTTTTGGGAAACTTGTTTATATTTAGTTATAATCTACTTTTGTGAAAATGTGTTATATAAACTATTTTTATATAAATGTTTTTAACTCTTTTATCCTAGTTGCATGAGTAGGGAAGTCATTGGGGAAAACCTACTGAGTTTTATACGCACCCCTGATTTGGTACGTTTGTGCTTTTGCAGATGTTGTATCCCGGGACATAGGTAAAGGTAAAGCATCTTATTTCTAGTGTCTTGTGGTGATGCTTGGGAGATTTTTTTGATCTTAGAGCTTTTGGATCATGGATTTGTAGTGTATTTTGAGTGTCTTGAGTTGTTCATTTGATGTGTACTTTGATTCTTAGTTTGGTCTTCCGCTGTTGTGTCCTTTGATGCAGTTTAATATAAATGAAGTGTTTATTGGTCATTCATTTTTTCATGCATCTTAGTGAATGTTGGTTGGTTGGTTTATTGCTTTATTTATTAAAGCTTAAATCATCCCCCACTAGTACTTGAAACCCTTCAGCATTTATTTCCATCCTACTGAACCTTGGGAATGTCGCTTAAGTCCTAGTAATGACTCATGGTACTCTCAATCCAAGTAGAATTTGTGGGTCATTACAAATGGTATCAGCTTGTTCGGTCCTTTCCTAACAAGTGGTCATCGATGTTCTTGGTCTTGGAGTTGAAATTCATTCTTGTCTATTCCTTAGGTTGAAATCTTAGACAGTAGTAGGATTATCGAAACTTGAAATGTATCGCATAAAAGGACGTAGCTAACCCGTTTATTCTGAACTTCAAGTTACCAGGGTGTTGGGAACATAAGTGTTTTGGATACACTTCTAGAATATTGGAAATCTCATTTCATGGGTTTATCCAATGAGATGAGAATGACATGAATTGTAGAGGAATTACTTCATTCTAGGATTGCATATCTCATTGTGAGGACTGATTTGTGATTTTGTGCAAGGTGTGATTTTTTGAAAAATGAAAAAATTGTTTTCAACTAAAATATTTTGAAAACAAGAGATTTGGTGTATTTCGAAAATGGGTTCATTTTCAAAAGGCATGGGAAAGTTTTTCAAAAAAATTTGAACATGGGAAAAAGGATATTTTGAAAACAATTTTATGAAAGATGATGAGATGGAATTTGAAATACTAATCCATCAGTTGCTAAAGAGTTAGATTGACGGAGTGCGTTGTTCGTTTAGAAAATGGATCCTGGTAGGCGTCGTCAGAACCAACTCGAAGAGGCTGCAGAGAATGTGGATGCACCTGAACCATGGGTAAACCAATAGTTGGTTCAGAGTATTGTCCAGGATTTTCAAGCTATGGATACGGGGAACTAGAGTAATGAGCCACGACATGTGGATCATACCATCCATTTTATGAAGAAGAATCCACCGAACTTTCAGGGTGATTCTAAACCCATGAAGGTGGAGGTGTGGGTAAGTAGGATGAATCGTATCCTTTATTTCATCGGCACACCATCAGATCGTAAGATCAAGTCGGAAACGTATATGCTCTAGGATCTTGCACAAAAATGGTGGGATTTAGCGGTGCAAGCTAAATTGGATGAAGACCTTACATGGAAGTATTTTGAAGAATTTTTCAACAAATAACTCTATCCTCACACGTTCAAAATCCAGAAAACAACAGACTTTTCCATCATGAAATGGGAGAGCCTCTCTATCATAGAGTATGTGGCTAAGTTCATAAATTTAGTTCATTTTTCACCAGATGTTGTGGAAAGTGCATCTTTGAAGGCATGCATCTTCGAATCTGGTCTAAGGAATGAGATTCGATTGAAGATTGTAGTGATCTATATTACGGATTATACAGAGATGGTAAATAGAGCAGTTGTTGCTAAATCTGATATCTCGGGATCGATAGGAGGAGGAATGATGATTCCTACGAGAAACAGTGGGAAATTAACCTCTAAGAACAAGAGGAAAATGGACACCTATTTACACGGTGCAAGTGGAAATCAGTATCAGACAGCGGGTTTAGTGAACCTTCCTCCATGACCCTAGAGAAAAGCAGGGTTTTTTTTAATGTGGTTCACTTGACCAAAAAAGGTGAGATTGTATGGCTCAACCTCGATCATGTCACAATTTCAACTAGATGATGTATCTACATCACTATTTTAGGAATGCACCGAGGTCGGGTGCGCGTGGAAATCCTCGGGCATCGCAAGCATCATATGCTTCGACAGGATGAGGAAAACAGAGTCATTCTTGTCAACATCACAGAGCTTTCCATGGTGATTCTAGAAATACCATGACTCCTCAACCAGGGAAATCTTAGCAAGGTAATATGGAGAACAATGCAGCGATGATGCAATTGTATAGAGCTGAGCAGATTATTTTCGATGATCAGGCTGGACTATCTACGGTGAGAGGTACGATTATTTTGAATTCTACCCTTGTGAAAGTGGTCTTAGATACTGTTGCATCACATTCCTTCATTGAATCTCATGTTTTTGACTTTCCATGTTTAAAACTGGAAATGATGCCTTCTATTATGAAACTGAAAACTCCTCTTGGTGAAAGAGATTGTCAATCCTTTGTGTGTAGAGCATGTGTTATAACTGTTTATGGATCTGAGTTAAAATGGGACTTCTCTATGTTGGACGTGGATTTCTATCACGTAATCCTGTGTATGGATTGGTTGAAAAGTTTTAAGGTTCACATCGACTATTATTAGAGAACGGTTAGTTTCACGACTGAGGATGGCATCGACCATCTCTTCAGAGGAGAGAGGATGATAAATAAAGGTGTAAAGAGCTTTTTGGCACCAATGGTGGGAATAATATCTTACCAATTGGTATGGTTGACTTTTGAATCAATGGAATATATTAAATTAAATAGTTTCCCAACTATTTTGAATCAATTTCTAGATGTACTTCCCAAGAACTTCTCAGGGTTACCACCTCAAAGGGAAGTGGAGTTTATGATTGATCTCCTTATGGGGACCAGTCCTATTTCCCTTCCATCTTATAGGATGAAACCAATAATGTTATGGTAATTTAACATATAGTTAGAAGAGATAGAATGCAAGGGTTTCATTTGACGAAGTACTTCTCCAGGGGCAGCACCTGTATTTTTTGTGAAGAGCGCAGATGGAAGTCTTCGGTTGTGTGTGGATTATCGTAAGCTTAACCAAGTTACGATAAAGAATAGATATCCACTTCCACGCATTGGTGATCTGTTTGATCAATTAAGAGGACCTCAGTGGTTCTCTAAGATTGAATAGTGATCAAGATATCACCAATTGTGAGTTCGGAAGAAGGATATTCTAAAGACATCTTTCAGAAGAAGATATGGCCACTATGAATATGTAGTCATACCTTTCGATCTAACGAATGCACTAGTGCTCTTCATGGCTTTGATGAATTAGATATTTCAGTGATATCAAGATTCTTTTGTTGTGGTGTTTGTGGATTATATTTTGGTATATTCAAAGACAAGGGTTAATCATGAGGTGCACTTGGAAATAGTGTTACAAATCTTGAGAGATCATCATTTGTATGCCAAATTATCAATGTGTGATTTTTGGATACATGAAGTAAGTTTCCATGGCCATGTCAGTTCAGAGAAAGGTGTTTCTATTGATCTTAAAAATATATAAGCTGTTATCTCTCGGCAACCACTGAAGAATGTGTTTGAGATACACAGTTTTCTTGTTCTAGCTGGTTACTACAGACGCTTTGTGTGTGATTTATCATGACTAGATTCACCAATGAAAGCTCTGACAAAGAAGAATGCTCCATTCCAATAAACAGAATAATTTCAGAAGTCTTTACAGGAACTGAAATTTCATCTTACATCGGAACATATCTTGATCTTTCTGGAATCAGGACAGAGGTATGTGGTGTATTATGATGCTTTAGGATCAGGTTTGGGTTGTGTTCTCATGCAAAGAGATCATGTGGTTGGTTATGGTTCAAGTAAGTTGATGGTGCATGAGAAGAATTACCCAACACATGATTTGGAGTTAGTTACAGTCATTTATGCTTTGAAAACATGGAGAGATTATCTCTTTGGTGAGAAATTTACTGTGTTTACAGATCACAAAAGCTTAAAACACATTTTCTCACAGCGAGATTTGAATCTAAGACAAAGGTGATGGATGGATTATCTCCATATGTTTGACTTTGACTTGATGTAAACACCAAGAAAAGGAAATTCCCTGGTGGATGAAATGAGTAGAAAGTCATATGCTCAGCTGGCGAAAGAAGCTTCAGACGAATGGCAGTTGATGTCGTTCTTAGCCGACATACATGTGAAATGTGAAGACCGATTTGATGTTGTTGTTTTCTTTTCTCCTAAACTTGTTCCTGATTTAGTAAAGATAATAAAAGAAGAACAAACATCTGATGCAGAATGTCTAGTTATAAGTTCAAAACTCAATGGTGGGGAGACCATTGAGGGTTGGAAACTTGATGGGGTTTCAGTTTTGTGCTTCTGAGATCGGATGATTGTACCTATGTTTTTTCAAGAAAAAAAACTTCATTCTTACCACCACTCAATATGGTTTGTACATCCAGGTACACAGAATATGCATAAGACATTGAAGGTGTAGTTTTGGCGGAGTGGCACGAAATGGAAGGTGACCAAGTTTTTCTCCCGATACTTAACTTGTCAACAGATTAAAGCAGATCATTAGAGACCAGCTAGTATGTTACAATCATTACCTATACCAGTGTGGAAATGGGATGAGATAGCAATGTATTTTGTTACAGGTCTTCTAAGAATGATCCGAAACACGATTCCATTTGGGTGATAGTGGATCATCTAACCAAGTCGGCCCATTTCATCACTATTCATTAAACCCATATGGTGGAAGATCATTCAAAAATATATATCTAATATATGGTAAAGAGGTATGGTGTACCAATGTCTATATTCTCATATAGAGACCCGAGGTTCACGTCTTGTTTCTGTAAATCATTACAATAACCTCAAGGAACTCAGTTGACTTCGAGCATGGCATATCATTCCCAGATGGATGGGTAATCCGAGCGGACATTACAAATGTTGGAAGACATGTTGTGGGATTTTGTAATGGATTTTGGTGGCTCATGGGAGGATTATATACCCTTAGTGGACTTCTCATAAAATAACATCTATCAAACCTCAATACACAAGGCTCTATTTGAGGCATTGTATGGGTTTCCTTGTCATTCTCCACTATACTGGGTGGAATCAGGTGAAACATCACTAGTAGGGCCAAGCCTTGTCCAAGAGACAACAGAGAAGATCCAGTTTATTAGAAAGAGGATAGAGATAGCTCAGAGTCGTCAAAAATCTTATACATATCACCGTCAAAGACTGTTGTTGTTCGTTGTGGGTGATCATGTCTTCTTGAAGATCTCTCCAAGTCTTGGACATCGTTGTTTTGGGAAGTAGGGAAAGTTATATCCTAGATACATTGGCCCTTTTGAGATACTAGAATGAGTTATATAGGTGGAATATCGGTTAGAATTGCCACCATGGTTTAGTTCAGTGCATAATTTTTTCCATGTATCTCAGTTGAAAAAGTATCATCCTGATTCAGACCATGTGATCAGATGGGATCACGTTGAACTAGAGCCAGATGCTTCGTTGATACATATCCCAGTACGGATTGTGGATAGGAAAGATAAAGTCTTGTGTTCAAAAATCATCAGTATAGTACGGGTTTTGTGGAAGCATGGTCCGATTTAGGAAGAGACTTGGAAACGTGAAAATGAAATGGAAGAGCAGTGGATGAAACTCTTTTAGTTGGGTGAAGGTTTTCTACTTTCCGAGGAAGGAATGACCAATGGTGGGGAGAATTTAGTAACCTAGGTTTCTATAATGTAACCCATTTTTGATGATTTTAATTATTTTAAAGTTAAGGGTGAAGAATGGGAGAGTCATGAGAACTTTGAATGGTGTTTTGAGGCAAAGGGGAAGTTGCACGGATGGCGCACGGTTTGTCTAAACCATGCGGTAAAACCGTGCGTATTTGGTCTTAGAGGCAGTAGCTTCTGCATGGGTGGTGCATGGTTTGTCTAACCACGCTTCCAAACCATACTTGGAGCATATATAGAGGCAGTGGCTAATGCACGGTTACCGCACGATTTGTCTAATCGTGCAATCAAACAGTGCAGCCACTTAAATGAGATCCTATAAAAGTGGATCTCACTCGTTTTTGCCTCTAAGTGCCTCGTTTAAGATCCTAAGCAGCCATAAATCGGGATTTTTCTTCTCATACTGTCAAAGAGGGTTATCCAATTATTCTGAATGTGATCTAAAGGATTCTCTTGGTGAATCAAAGCCGGATTCTTGAGGTATGTGATCGTTCTTCTTCATTCGTGATCGGTTTCTTAGATCTACTTAGATCTACTTCTCCTATTCTCTCATTTTCATAGATATATGATTTTTATGGGTAGAGTTAAGTGTGTGGATGCCAAATATGATGATATTTGGTCTTGATATTTCTAGGAGAACAGATCTAAGGGGGTTTTGGAGAATCGACTCGGGTTTCATGAACGTTCTTCGACCGTTGTGTTTTTCGTCAAAACCTTTGAGATAGGAGGCTTCACTCTCGACTCCTCTTATTAGAATTGATTGTCTAAGTTTTAAATTGGGTTATTTGAATGTAATTGGTTGTAAAAATCATTTAATAAATCTTTTTTAGTGATGATTTATGGTTTTAGAGAAATTTGGAAATCTTAGTGATTTGTTGTGAAAAGTGATTTGGATTCTTGAATTTAAAATGATGATTTTAAATTATTGATTTACTAGAATGGTAAATGGTTTGATCAAAGATGTTTTTTCAAAAAAAAAGGTGTTTTATTGAAATGTTTTGGTATTTAAATGGATTTGATGAAATTGGTCTATCCTTTGGTTTTCAATTAAATTACAGTTATAATGAAATGGATTGAATTGGTTGAACGCACATTGTTTTTGACATGATGGTTGTGTGTGTTTACGGGAATCTGGGATGTATAAAGTTTGGAGGTCCCCCCCCCCATTAGTGTTGGGATGGATAAGTGTTAGGGATCTCCCCCGTAAAACATTCATATTGCATTCAGTATGGATAAGGGTTAGGGATCTCCCCCATCTGTGTTGGGATAGATAAGGGCTAGGGCTCTCCCTGGTCAAACATTCATGTGCATTCGGGTTGGATAAGGGTAAGAAGTCCCCCCCATCATTGTTAGGATGGAAAAGGGTTAGGGCTTTCCCCTTCTTCCAGGTATAATGCATGGTTGGTTGCATGGGTTTGGATAAATGGTTGGGTATGCCAAAAAGGGATGTTTGTAAAATGGTTCTAAATCTTGTTTAGTTATTTTTTGGGAAAAATAACTCACTGGAAAAATTGCTTTCTTTTGCATTGGAATACTTTTGGTTATAAGTGGTTTTAATAAACTTGTTTATATTTAGTTCTAAACTTCTTTTGAGAAAATGTTTTCTATAAATTATTTTTACATATATGTTGATAACTCTTCTATTCTAGTGGAGTGAGTAGGGAATTCATTGGGGGAAACCTACTGAGTTTTATACTCACCCCTGCTTTGGAACATTGGTGCTTCAACAGATGTCGTATCCTTGGACACAAGTAAAGGTAAAGCATCTTATTTCTAGTGTCTTGTGGTGATTCTTGGGAGATATTGTGGAGCTTGGATCTTATGGAGCAAGGAGTTGTATTGTCTTTTGAGAGTATTGAGTTGTTTATCCACTTTGTACTTTGATGCTTAGTTTGGTCTTCTCTTGTTGTGTACTTTGATGAGGTTTAATATAAATGAAGTGTTTATTGGTCTTTCATTTGTTTATGCATCTTAGTGAATATTGGTTGGTTGGTTTATTGGTTTATTTATTAAAGGGTAAATTGTCCCCCACTTTTACTTGAAAACCCCCAGCATTTATTGCCAGCCTTTTGTTACTTGGGCATGTCGCTTAAGGCCTTGTAATGACTCGTGGTACTCTCAAGACAAGGAGAATTGGCAAGTCATTAAAAAACCAATATAAATCCTGAAAAATCATCAACTAAAACATAATCAAAAGATTTACCTACTTGGATTACTATTATAGATGGTCCAAGCATATTCTTTTTGATAAATTCTAAGGTTCTATAAGTATAAACCTCTTTAATTAAACTAAATGATGATTTTTCTTACTTACCTATTTTTCATGCATCAAAATGTTTCTTTTTATCCAATTTATTTCTGGGAAAAACTAAAAGAATATTTATTTTAGATAAATTTCTTGATGAATAAAAAATATAATTCATAAGACTTATATTCCAAATCCATTATTTATTTACTTCATCTTTAAAATAGTCTACATTTTTTCTACTCAAGGAACTGATATATAATGTGTATAAATTTTTGTTTTCTGTACCATAAATTTAATAGAATTTTCTTTGAAGGTAGAATATTAATTTTTAGAAAATTATGTAAGGTAACCTTCCTCGCAAAGTACAGAGATAAAAATAAAATTTTTATTCTTCAAGACTTCAATATAAATAAATTTATAGATGAGGATATAATTTTTATTTCCAATTAAACCATATCCAAAAAATTCCATTATTATTTTCACCAAAATTGATATAGCCTGCATTAGTGTTTGATAATATGTGAATGTTTAAAAAAACTCCACTCATATGAGTTTATGATAAATTATTCATATAACACTTACTATTTATATACTTATAGATTATACTTACAAAATAGAACAAAGAATATTTCATTTTGGTACCCATATTATCTTGGGTCCTATAATAAAACATATTAAGGATTTTAGAATCCAAATCTACTACACTTTTTTAGAATTTTACATAATTTAAATATATTTTTTTGAAAAAAGATTATATTAAGAGGAAAAAATTGATAAATTTTATGATTATAAATATTGGAATTATTTCTAATATATATAGTGAAAATAGGTTAATTTATATGTTTTTCATTTGAATTGGTTATAAAATAATTTCTATATAGTTTAGGTTTATCATCACTAAATATTATATTAAGTAATTTAATATTTGAATTAATTTTTCTAAGAATTTGATTGGAATATCATTCTCCCATCATAACGAAGATGGAATCATATTTTAGAGATTTAACTCAATTTTTAAAGCTTTTAATTTTATTATCGTAATCAGTATATGAGAGAAAATATTTACCTAAACATGTTTTGAAATCTAAAATATTCTCATTTGAAGCATCTTCTTCACTCATAGATTCATCATAGAATTTGTTGAGAATTTTTTTCATATTTTCAATGATTTTATATTTATCTTATAGTCTAGTAAAATATTCATTGAATTCTTATAAATAGTATTTTTTCAACTTCAAATTCATATTCATGATTATAAAAGTAAAAAGAAATTGAATCTTGTGTTTTTTCAATAAAAGACATGTTATTTTTTTATTTTAGAGTTCTGCTTCATGTTCAAAATATGATTCATCACTAGAGTCCTTTAAGACACTCTAGGTATCCTTTATAGAAAATTTTCCTTTTCATTTGAAATAAAAAAATTGAATTTATTATAATATTTATCCTCACCATAAATTTAAGGGTAGTTCATCTTGATGTGTCTAATATTTTTATAATCATAGAATCTTATTTCTATATTTTTTTAATTAAACTATTTATACTTGTTAAAGGATTTATTAAATTATACTCTCAGATTATATAACCTTTTGAAATTTTTTGAAAATTGAAAAATTTAACCATCATAATAAAAATTATTTTAGTCTTCTTCACTAGATTTTTTAGACAGATATACTTCTTCTGGTCTCTTTTCTTCCTTTAATGTAGAAAAATTCAATGAAACACTTTCCTTCCTAAACTAATTACACTCACTATCTAAAGATTCCATTAATACTCCATACATCCTAATATTTACAATTATATATTTTATTTTGAATTCTTTTATAATAATGTAATATTTAATGGTATATGAAATTCAACTCCGTTTGGATGGTAGTAATTTAATTACTGTAAGATTTTGATCTAGTTTAGGAACATGTGTTCCAAGAGATAAAACATTATTTATTATTATTTTAAGTATTCCATCGATCTAGGTGATTCTATCTTCATCTATCATTCTTAATGACTCAAAAATAAAATTGTATATGTTTCATCTTAACTTCATAACATTGTCAGCTCCCTCCCAAGGAACTGATATAGGTGTCCACATTCCATGTGTTAAAGAACATTAAGAACATCTATTTAACTTATCTTGATTAGGTCCACATATGATAATATTAATATCCATTTATATCATATAATATTTATCTTTTCAGTAGAATCTCATTTTTCAAGATCTCCTTCAAGAATTTTTTAATGCTTGATATCTTTCAAATAAACATTTCAAATATTATTTTTCAAATATATATTCCTATAAACCTTAAAAAACATATAATTTTCAATATTGAAATAGGTATCCCTATCCATGGATATTCCTAATTTATTTTTACTAATTACAGTCATTTAAAAATGATCTTCACAACTTCAACCCTTTTGAGTTTGGAACTCAAGAGTCTCAAATCTGATACCAATTTTTTTCCAATATTATCTTGAATAATGGCTCAAGAGGGGTGTGAATTGAGTTAAAAAATTTAAATCCCACTTTTTAATAGCATTTTTTCAAGTATTAATTTTTTTTATAAATATAAATACATGTAAAAAAATAATAAAGGCACACATGAGATTTTATATTGTTTCGGGGAACAAATATCCCTTAGTCCACTCCACCAACACTCTCTCTCTGTGATCATGGTGATTTTATTAGAACCATTCCTTATCCTAAGGACTACCCATTTTGAGTGAAATAAGTTTTCACTTGGTAAAATATATATATGGATATTTAACTGTGCTCATGTTACTATAAATACAATCATCTTTCACCCACAATCAATTCAAGGAGTGTACAGTTACACAAGAGAGAGAAATATAGAATAAAAACATTAGCTAAGGTACATAGATGAAAGCCACAAATGAAAATAGAGAAGTATTATAAGAGAATAAAATATTCCCTTTTATATTATATTAAGGATTAATTTCTAAAATCTAAGGATGATTCTTGTAATCTCAATAATAGCTAATATGAATCACTCTTTTCCTTCTTCTTTTTGACGAAAAAAAAAGCTTGTTGTACCCTGATAAAGAAGATGGAGTGTATTTTTCTAAGTTATCAATTTTCATGAAAACATATATCAATATATCTTTATCTATTCTTTTACTTTACCTTATATATCCTCATACAAAATAATTTCTTTGTGGTTCATAATTCGAAACATTTCAATAATGACAATCTTTTTATAACAATATTTCCATACTTTTCTCAATGAAAATTATGGAATAATAAATTAGATAATTGAATTTATATTATTGGAAGTTTTATCTTTTTAGATTAGTCATTTATTTTTTATTTAATCATCTATTACTCCAAATATTTGAAAAAAACACTTACGTTTCATTGAAATAATTTAATGGTAATAAATACCCCAAATTGCAGTTTCATATATGAAAAAATAAAATTTCTATATCCAAAATCTACATAGATGATTTTATATATAAGAACTTTTAGGGATTCATGTACTATGTTAGAAATTTATTGACATAAATAATTTTCATAAGAAATAATATCTATAGATCCATGTCTTTTATATAAATATTCTTGCATTTCCAAAAGGATTATATATCCAAAAGCATCATATATCATATTTCTTGTAATCAAACTCTTTATTTAGTTGACTTCATGTATTTGATGTATTTATATCTAAAAACCTTGGATAGTTAGATTTTAGGATAACCTAATTCTATGCATACCCAATTTAACAACATAGATGATTTTTTGTAAACAATTTTACAAGATATGAAAAGTCTACAAATCCAAAATATTGATTTTGGGGATTTTACATAGCTGATTTCTCTATATATCTAATTTTTCATAGATATATTCCATTACATATAAGAATTCAAGTGTGAAAACACTTATATAAGTGATTTTCATGTATCCAAAAAGGTCCATAGAAGGGAATTTTTTCATATTTAAGAAATAGTTTATTTTAGGGAAAATTATATATCCATAAAATAAAAATATAAATATAACCCATTAAAACACATAAAAATAGATTTATTAGAAACATAAGAAGAGTTTTTGGGAGAATAATGTTATAAAACATATGACATATATTGGAACAACAATGGCATTCTAACTTCTTAAACCATTAATTATTAGTACCAATAAAAATAAATCATGACTCTTATGGTGTAAATATATAGATTCGTTTCTCAAAGAGAGAAAGGAATGTGTATATGTATTAAATTGTGTTTAGGGTTCTTTTAGACCTTAATAATGGGACAGTTAGTCAGTATAGATACACTAACTATCCATGGACATGTACAATAGATACACGTTATATGTACATGTGTGTGTGTGTGTTTGTATGTATGTATTTATGTGTGTGTTTTTGTATAATATGGAAGGGGTAATATGGTAACCTAATATTTTTTTGGATGGATATTATGGTTCCCGGACAATGTTTATGAAAAAATAGATCAATTTATGATGGTAAATAATGTTCCATGACCTATATTTATAGTACTTGGTTACCCTTATATATATATATGTGCCTCTATCACATAGTCAATTATCCATAGGTATTCATTGATGTATATTTTTACTTATAGGTATTCCAAGGATGCATCAAATTAGGAATGGTTGGGTCACATAGTGGTTTTTCGAGTATATAAGAACCAACTACTAAATCTATTTATTTTATTTAACACAGGAACTTATATTATAAACTAATTGTGTTGTATATATTTTTTTACCTTTATAATTTACATTTCTATTAAATGAACATGATATTATCATATATCGTTGTTGGTTAGGTGGTGTCTATTTATGGGTTAAAATTTATCCACAACCTATATGAACCCCCTTAAGCTGTGTATATATTTTCTTGTTTATGGTCAATGTAATGGAAGATCATTGGATTTTGAAGGATATTTAGAGTGAGAAATTAGATTTGTGATGGGATTTGTCGATCCATTCATAGAAAATTCAAGTGATGATATCCTGGGTTATTTTTAAATCATTATTTTTGGATTTCTCATACTAATAACCTCATTTTTCATCCTTTTTTTATTTTTTTGTTTCACTTGGGTTTTTTATATGTTAAATAAATTTATTTATGTATGCATGATATTCTATAATTTTATTTAGAGTATTATTTTGTCAAATATAAAAATAAAAATATATTAATATTTATACTATTGTAAATTTATAACAAGTATCTATTGTCATATAGGTTTACTCCCTCAGTGAATAGGTTTTATTTTCCTTTATCAAATGTATAAATAGGTAATTATAGTGTTATATTGGAACCACATAGTTATATTGATTCATTATAAATTGGGAAATTTCTTCTTATCTCATATTAATTATCCCTATTTGATTACACTATCCTTGGTATATTATTAAGTTTGTATGCTTTCATAGGTTTTCTAGGTTAGTTCCATGGGTGTGAAGACCCTCAAATTTATAGATTGTTATGTTCAAGTGAAATTTAACTTTTTCTGTCCTACTATGGGGAAAATTTTTAGGTTCATTATTTATATTGGAATTATGAGGTTAGAAACATTTCTATGAGATTTGTTTTAGATTATCATTGTCATGATAGGTGTTTTTAGTTCTTGAGGAAATGTTGAAGTAGGATTAGGGTAACCCCCTTACCTATTTTTTCTATATTTGTCTCGTCACATTGTGAGAATGGACATTCACACTATGATAAGTTCTAGTTCAAGTGTCACTCTATAACTAGGGAGGCACCATGGTTTAAAATAAACACGTCATGTTGTGACTAGTGTGTTTCATGTTGTGTAAAAAAATTGGGGTTATCTCAGCCTTATGTATATTCCCAACATGAAGAGGATCACCACACTATGATAATGGCCCTTATGTAATGATTTAGAAAATATTTTTTATTTACTTTGTGATTTTAAAGGAGTATTACATTAAATTCATGAAATATATGATCACACTTTCATGAGGGTCACAATGTACTAAAAAGGAGAGTCTATACTAGGATAGCCTAGCCATGGGGATTTTGTTTCTTCCTATGGAGGTTGTGTTATTCTATGACTAGTTTTATTTTACAAGTGGTTTTAGGATGTGAAGTCCTTAGTTATGGTCAAGGAATTTTCATCATTCCATGACATAAGGATCCACACCATAATGGGTTCCTAGTAGATTGTGTCACATATTAACACCAAAGGTCACATCATGACATAATCATTTTCTGGTTTTTAAAAATCTGGGGAAAAACTTAAATTTAGGACTATC
Organism: Viscum album; assembly: GCA_963277665.1. NCBI lineage: Eukaryota > Viridiplantae > Streptophyta > Magnoliopsida > Santalales > Viscaceae > Viscum > Viscum album. The sequence goes on from OY728133.1 coordinate 1,111,001,359, forward strand.
TAACCCTTAATGATTTAAAAGTAAAGGGGATCAGAATAGTTATATTTTATATTGATCTCCCCTAATAATTCCCCATCTTAGACCCCCCTCCCCTTAGTGAGGGGTATTACTTATGGTTTTCTGTAGTAATTTATGCTTTTTTGTTTTCAATATTCCCACTTTTTTCTCATCCCCTTAAATATTTGTTTATTTGGATATCTCTATGCTAGTATTTTGATGTCCAATATACCAGATCATAGGAAAATTGGTCTAGTTCAGTGGGGAAATTGTATTTAATGGAAATAAGATATCTTATGAGGCTTAAGAAAAGTTGTTTCTCACCATTCAATTAGTGTTATGTCACTTAATGAATTTATTTTCTATTTTTAATTAAATAATATGAAATTATTGAGTAGTTGGTTATCATGTGATGGGGATTTTATTTTTTTGAGTATTGGTATCAATCTATAAGATTTTGGAATATTGTTTATTGTGTATTTGGTGAGTGGATTTCACTGAGTTAGTTTTTGGGTGATTATGCCTCTTTATTTTAAAATAGATATTTATTTATAAATTATTATTATCAATCATTTGTTTATTACAAATGAATATGCGACCTTCGGTGTTTGTATGAGATTAGATAAGGCATGGAATGGATTAGTTGGGGTTGTGGAAAGCTTGGTCAAATTGGTAACTATGTTTTAAGGTAGGTGGTCTCTTTAATAGAAAACCATATGTAGGTTTATGCAAAATGGTTCTTTCCTGCTTGAAATGTGTGTTTTATAGAAAGTAATGTGTACCAAGATAACCCTAGTTTAAAATATTTAGTTTTATCTAGCCTCCTATGTTTGAAACATGTGCTCTAGTTACGTTTTTAGGAAATAGAGACATCTGAAGACCATGTCTCTAAAGGGGAGGATATTTTTTGAGTTATAACAGGATTAAAATAGGTATTTGGGTTTGTAATGGGATTTGGATATCCTAGGTTTGATCTTGTATGGATATTTATAAATTAATGAGATACCTAGTCCTAGAAATGATAGATTGGATGTTTTCATGTCCCATATATGATTTGGAACACCCTCTTGGAGATTGATTAGAGTCTAATTGTGATATATGAGTGGGATGAGTCCATTTGGACTAGACTTGGTGAGATTGATAAGGGTTTCCTCTAGATTATGGGTTTTAGAGGTCTCTTAAGGGAGATGAGAGATTGGAAATAGACACAAGTCAAGATAAATTTTGGATTTCCTATTATTAGGTTTTCTAAGGGGATTATTGTGAATTATCTCAGAATGATCATTGGTTAGTAGGATCGGGTTATGTTGCTGAAAGTGAATGAGTGTTTAGAATAGGATTATAATGATATCGTTAGATAAGGCCTTTGGGGTGATAAAACACCATGAGGTTTTAATTATATCTTAGTACTGATGAGATGATATTGACATGGGTTTCAACACAGTAGTGTATTTATTTACGAGATATATGATAAGGCCAATGAGTTTGGCATGATATGATTATGCGGCCAAGATGTTCATGAGAAGATTAGCCTATGTGGATAAGTGGGTGTCGATGCATTATAAATAAATAGGGAATTGTCACAATTATCTCAAAACATGGTTATTTGTTAATGAACTTATGGGACGATTATCATTTTATACTTATTATTTCATGTGTGTGGCTAGTTTTATGTATAAATCATGTCCAGACTATATATTTGTCCATTACTGAGGAAGCATATTGGGTCATAGGGATTATTGTGTTCCATCTTATGAAATCTATTGGGTTAGGTAGTATGATGTGAGACTGACACTACATCATCATGTAGTGGTTGGTTACTATAATGGGTGACCTACTCTCTATTGGTGGATAGTGGTTTGGTAAAATGATGAGTTACCTACCATGAATTTGTGGGTAGTGGTTGGGTACTATTATTATAACAACTCCCTACATTGGTGGGTAGTGGTTGTACACTATGATGAGCTCCCTGACCAAATTTGATGGATACTAGTTGGGTACTTGGTAAGAGAACTACTTAATAAGAGGGTTACCTTGGGTAGTAAATGGTCCACCTCCCTAATAGGGGATGTTGTGGGTAGTTGATGATCGACCTTCCCTAAGGAGGATTTTTTGGGGTACTTATTATGTTATCTTTTATATGATTCTTTGGATTGGGTACTTTATATTAGAACCACTCTGAGAAAAAGGGTATAGGTCAAGGAACAATTTGGAATCCTACCTAGAGTCTTCAGGTATGGATTAGTATTTATAGAATGAGGTGACTTTGTTATCAGAATGGGTCAAAGAAAGTTTGGACATGTGTTTTGGTGGCCTATTTAGCATACAATGCCCTAATTTTCATGCTTTGTGGCTTTTATCATATTAATTTTCCTCATGTACACACATATATGAAAATTTATATTATAGAAATTTGGTGTGACCCTACTAGGATATATATATCACACCGTTCATGGGAACTCTGGTGAGCGTGAGAACAATATATCTTTTTTATAGGTTTATCACTTGTTTTTCAAGGGATTTAGATATGGAAGCTCAATTGGGAATTAGATATTAGGATATAGATTATTATTGTGGATGGTATCACAACCACTATGCTTTATTTTTTTATTGTATATTTGAGAAACCCAATGGGTGATCAGTTGTGTTATATGACTAAATAATAAATATTCCTTTGTTATAACATGGATGTGATTTATTATATTGATGTAATATTATTATCATTGTGGATAATGTTTCATTATTTTTTATTGATGATATGGTATCTAAGGAATATTATTACATATATTATTTAGACCCCCTCCCTGTGATGAAACCCTCTAGTGTATGGGGAGGTGTGCTTGGGGTCATTTGTCTCACCGATCTCGACACTGATGAGTGGTTTTGGGATGGGGAATTAAAAAGTGGTATAAGAGATTCTTATAATTTGTATTATTATAAAATAATTGGTAGTTATAGAAATGAATGTTTTAGATCTTGTGATGGACCATGAAGTGGTGAGTTATAAACATATTTATGATGTGAATTCTAGGTTATTAGGGACATATGATTGTAGTTCTAAGTTATCATTATTATTATTAAGATATTGATTTCGGTATGATGTGTTTATTTTATATCATTATTATTATTTATTTTTTTGTACAATGGTGGAAAACCCTTATATACATTTATCATTTTTTATGTAGGATTTGCACAAGATATGTGTTCTTGTGTATGATTGGATACACTAACTATAGGGTTTAGTTTCTTAATGTGTCAACAAAAATATATATGGATTTTACCATATATATTTTTGGTATAATTCAACTCGCTTGATCCATGATGTTTTTATGATTATAATTTATATGAATTATATGTTGAGGTATTATTTGGAAAATGATATATTCCCCCAATGAAATGGATTTATATTTCCCCTTGGTGGGTATTTATAGAAATTGGATACCTCAATGATAAACCCTACGGGGTTTGGTACTTATGAGGTATATTTATGATATGATGCAAGGATGAGAATGGTTTTCCATGAGGATGTGGATACCCTTTCGAGGGTAGAAAAGTGGCATATAGAATATTTTAGGATGTGAGATTTATTTTAATATCTTGGTTATATTTTAGAGGTAAATATTGGTTGGATTCCAACCCTTATTGTATTAGGTGTGATCCCAGATGGTAAGATCTATATCATGGGTATAACATGGATGGAGGCTTTGTAGTTTTAGAATGATGTCCAAATATAGGGTCATCCTGTGGTTGGCATTTCCATAAGTGGGATCCCATAGTATTTTTTGAAGAAAACATTTAGGATGCTTTTTGTTAGGTTATATTAAGATACTGATAAGCATAGTCAGTTATCTTGGTGTTTGATCCTACATGTGATGGTATGAAACTCATTAGATCCTTATTTTGGTTGTGAGACTAGGTTGGATGGTATTATACACCTATTGGGTTTGGATGAGATCTAGTTGGATAATAATTAAAAACATTTGAGAGGCATGTTCATAAGGTTCATTGTATATTAGGAGGAGGAGAGTGAGTTTTGGAATTTATTTTATGGAAAATCCTCAATAAGTAAGGGAAAATGTGCACTAGTTATATGCATTATTCATTCAAATTTTCAATTTATTAGGTGATATGTTTGGGTAAATAAAATATGAATTTTATTAGATTTATATAATCATGAATAATTTATATTTTGAGTAGAATAGGATATGTTTCCTCTATTGAATGTGCTGAAATTTGGAAAGGATTGCAGTGAACTGGTATGGACGATTCAAGATTGATCAAGGATAGGTGTTATTAGGAATGGGATGATTGTGGATTAAGAAGAGAAAATAGTGTGGGATGATGGAACCTATTCCACATTTCACTCAAAGTGAAATAAAGAATACTTATGGATGGTAGTGAACCATTAGTTATTGGAAGGTCTGGGTCCCATTGTAGATAAATTTTAATTGAGCATCGAGGACATAATTCCTTGTGAATAGGTAGTGGTTGGTGTTTTGTGATGGGGGTCAGGAATTAGTGTGGTGGTCATGTATATCCATTGCATTGAATAATATAAAATACATGGGATATAGATATTGGTTATTTGATTCAATAGAGTAATAATAATGATACTTCTATAGTGGAAAATATCAAACTGGTCGTGGGTGAATGACCCTCATAATAGAAGGGTTATGTATGCAGTCAGATATGTTAGTTGACGATCAATATGGAACTGAGATTCTACTGTGTGAAAAGATAAAATTTTATCTGGTTCTTTTAAAAATACTAGGTTTTTTATTCTGATATGGTTTTAGATGGATTTTGGGTGTTAAGATTGGTCTCAGGATGGAATAGGGAGTGATATAAGAGTGATTCAAATTGAAGGTGCATTGATTCTCCTAGAGAGAGAGTAATATGGATGGTGTGTGTGTGCATGAGGAACATACTGTGGAATGACATAGTTTAATGTGTTTAGACTTTAGTGAGGTAATTGGAAAATCCCATGATGCATCTAGGAATAAAGGTATCATGATTCTGTGTTGTGATGGTGTGTTAGTAGGTGATGCCAACTGTTTTTTGGGAAGGATGGATATAGAAGGATTGAATATTATTTTATATGATATTTGGTGTAGTGACATGTAATCTAACTCGAGTGCATTAATGGATTTCTTTAAGTTTGGTCTTGGTAGGCTATTTCTATTTTTGGAGAGAAATTTGATCAAAAATTAAACTTTGTGAGAAATGTCTTAGGATGGGGAGCACCATAATCTTAGTTATGTATAGGTAGAGAATTATTTTGTGGATTTATATAGGTGGGTTTTGTTGAGTCTCATCTAAAAGTAGGATATGGTGATGAGTGTATATAACAACATTTCATGAATAGTTAATCCTATTTTTTGGATTCTCATATTAGAAGTGTGTTTAGTGTTTAAGGATAGAATATGGTGGTTATATGGTGGGTTAGTGATGATTTAATGATATAATTGGGTTTATAATGAAATATAGAGGACCAATATGGATTTTAAATGAATATATGAAATATAGTGGGAATTTAATAATGAATTATAAATTTACAAGTCATTATTTTCTAGGGAAATTAGTATTTTTTGTACCTAAGTATGGTATGTTTCAATAATTAGGATTTGGATTCAGATTCAAAGGGTAGCAAAAATATCTATAATTAGCTTTTAGATGTGATTAGAGTCTTGGTAGGTGTTTCAGGTGTTTGGGTAAATGTCAAATTGGGGTTGGGTCATAAGATTACTGGCTTTTCTTATATATAGATCATAAATCCATGATATAATTAGACCATGTTGAGAAGATGGATGGTTTAGGAGTCACGCCATGGCTAGATATGGGTTGTGACATGGAGGCATCAGGTCCTACTATGACTACTTGGTTTCATAGCAAGACTATTTTTATGGGGGGGTTTTTAAGGAAAATATTATGTATGGTCTCACCATGGTGAGGATAATCATTCAATTATTATTACCTTTATGTAAGTATTTGGAAAATTTTATGTATTTTCTTTTGGATTTTTCACAAAGTAGTTTGTTTGTCTTATTATGAAGATCATGTTGTTTCATGAGGGAGTGGTTGTTATATAAATGTTTGTTCATGATTATTTTTATTATAATTGTTAATTTGATGACACAATGAGACTAGAGGGTTCATTTTCTAGGTTTTTAGGCAATTGGTTATTTGGTTCTAGTTGGGGTAGGTCTTTCAATTGGTCACCCAAGGGACCATTCTATGATAGGTGCCTAGTATAGGGTGTTGGTCCATGAATCCTAGAGCCACATTCTAACATATCCCTTTTCTAGTTTTTATAAATAATGGGAAACCACGTCATTTTAAGTTCATTCCCCTTTCATGGTTTATAGGGAACAAGAATTTTGAGTGTCATTTCAGTTGGCTCCCCCCTTCACTTTCTCTATTAATAACCCCTCTTGGAGAGGGGTGTTCTAGATGGTTTTACATGGTGATTAAAGGTGAGTTCTCCCATTTGTTCCTTATTTTTTCTCTTACCATTCAATATTCATTTGTTTGGATTTTTATGGGATAGGGTTTTGATTTCAATTCCACTAGATCATAGTGGAATCTGGCTAGGTCAGTGGGAATTTTGTGTGTGATAGATTTAGGACATTCCTATAGGATGAACTCACATCATTTTTGTCATTACATTATATGTATATTATATAATAAACTTATTTAAGGTTTTTAATTAAATTGGATTAAAACTATGAGTTATCAGGCATTGTGTAATGGGTATTTCATTTTTATAAGTATTTATAACGTTCTAAAATATGTTACCATTTCATTTCTCAAGGTTCTAATGATTATTCATTACATATAGGGACTTTCGGTGATTATTCCTTCTTGATTTAAATTATATAATTAATAATAAATTATTTAAAATTTATTTATTTATTTATTATCACTAAATATAGTAGCACCCATGATGTTATGAGCTTGTACTAGGAATAAAAAAGCTTGACCATGGATGTGAAGAGATTAGAAAGGGTGTTAAGGAAATTTTGATGAAGGTGATCCCTTTAATAAAAAACTATTTTCATGTTTCAATATGATGGTTCATGTCTACATGAAATATCTATTCAAGTGTAAAGGGATAGGGATATAGATTTACCTTGTTAAATGGATAGGGTTAAATCCATCCACCAATATTAGTATTATGTTCACAAGTGATGTTTCTAAAAAATGGATATCTCTAACCACCACATCACTAAAAGTAGAGAGAATTGTAGTTAAGTTAAGATAAGGATGAAATAGTTTTGTGGGATTTTTATGAGACATGGGTAGCCTAGGTTGGAACTTCTATGACTACTTATGTTAGGATGATAAGCTTAATCCTATGAATGATATGTGATATGGTTGTGTGTCTCATGTATGATGAGTAACACCAACTTGATGGTGGGTTGGGGCCTTGGTGTGTTCTTTGAGTGGGATGAGTCCTCCAGAATAATACATGATGTGATAGATAGGGGTTTTCTCTATATTATTGTTTTTATATCACTTTTAAGGGGGTGTCATATTGAACCCAGACATGATTCATGAGAATTTTATAAATTACATGGACTAGGTTTATCGATTCTATTGGAGTGAGTTATCTTGGTATGGTCCTTGGATTACATGATTGGGTTTTGATGTGGGAATTGAATGAGGGTTTAGAATGTCCTATTGTGTCTGGGGTCATATAGGGCCTTAAATCTAAGAAAATACCATGATTTATTTGTTATATCTTGGTTCTAGTGATAATAGATTGGTCGACGGACCATTGTTGATACCCATAAGAACAACATGAGAAGACTGAAGGATTCGGTGTGATATGGTTGTGTTACTGAGATGGTCTTTAAAATATTATACTAAATATAGGTTGTAATCATGGAATTTTCAAGACACTGGGATGGGCCTTGAGTGACTTGCACCATGGTTTTGAGCTAATAATATTATAGGATGTGCTACATTCCCTATTTGTTATTGGATGTGTGTTTCCAATTTTTTTTTTTGAATGAATAGATTGGATAACTATCCATCCTTGAGTAATATGGTTGGTAATTAAGGCTTACTATGTGCCCTACTTTGAGAGAAGTTATTTCAAGTACTATTATGAAGTCCATACCCTATATTTATAGATAGTGGTTGGGTACTATGTTTTTTTGTTTTTAATTTCTAATAATATTTCTCAACTGATTTTGTACTGATTCATGCTGAGTTTTCAAAAAAAATTCTAGGTTGTTTTTAAGAACTGTTCTATGTTTTTAGGTATTAGAGAAGATGAGTTTGATATGATTTTGTTTAATGTAGAATATGAATAAATTTATTAAATTAAATTTATAAACTGATTTGTTAATAAATTATTTTTTATTTTTTATTGAAGCAAAAGGAGGATCTGTAATTATTTTTGTTGAGTTTAAGATTGAGATAAAGAGTAGAAGTGAAATTATTCAAGATATAATAAATTAAATAATTGTGAGAATATTCAGAGATATTAGTGTATGTTTTTTATCCTAACTAAATTTAGAATATAGGATGTTTATATTGTATTATTATATTGAATTAGGTTTTCAAAATGATGATATATAATTTATTTCTATGGATTAATTTATTTTTGGTAGTTCTAAAAAATTTGTGTATGTGGGGTTATTGAATTGACTTAAGACGTATGTGAGAGTTCTAGGAAAACATATCACTAAAAAATTTATACGATAAGATATCCTAGATCCCAAAGCTCATAATAGATCATCTACATCTATTTAAGCTTGAGTATTTAGTGGTTTAATTTTAGTTTATGATCGGAAATAAAATATACACTATGATCTACATGAAGTGATAAAAATGTTCCTGAAATTTATTTATGGATAATTAAGGAATAATAATATATACGGTTTAATAATCAACCTAAATCTAAATAATATATTTCTTATTCCAGAAAAATCTATGTATTTTACTAGTGTGAGACTTCTCAGTCTGATGTGACTCTATTCTGGCATTGTAAAATTCTATGAAAATGTTGTAAGTTTATGAAAATACTTTCATAATGAGATGAATATGTGCTTAGGGAGAATAATTATACAAGACAAGGTGTAGTTTACCAATAAAGGGTATAAACCTTTAAATATACTCATTCTCATTGTTCTTTAATTTTAGTCATACACAAGTCTGGGTGAAAAATAATATTTAAGTGGATAAAACAATAACAAGTTGTAGAGGTATATTTAATTATAAATAAAATGTAAAAACTATATCTATTTATCCCCCCATCCCAATTATTGGAGGAATCTGATCCTAGTAACTTCATGACCAAATATAATATCTTCTATAATTTTCCCAACAGAAATCCAAGAGAAATATTTAAAAACATATAAGGATGAGGCAAAAGTGTTCCAAAAAGTTAGCATCAAATGAAGTGTTTTCCATGACATAAGATTAAGAGGAAATTGGTGGGGGAACAATAGTTTGAAAAATATATAAAATAGAATATTAAGTGATATAACCTCAAATAATCACAAAAATAGAAGGATGTGTTTGTTTTTTAAATTTACTGATGGAAAATCCAAAAAAAAAAAGAAAATATTTGGGTCCTCGCCAAAGTTTTAAACCCTTGAAAAAGGAGAAACATGCTCAAGAGGGAAATATGAGAGAAATATGTCCATCAATAATAAAGGATGATAATATTAATATATTAACCTCTTCACCTACTAATTCTTGAATCAATTGATAATTTTTTTATCATTAAATGAGATCTTTATTTTGAAAAATAAAATTGGGTAGTAAAAAAAGAAAATTTGTTTAGATGGACCCTAATGGAATATATTTATTTACTGATTGATTAATCATGTTTCCTATAATCATATATCTCTAATAATCCTATAGTGACTGATTAATATGTTTATTCGCAAGTAATTTTTTGTAGAATATAATAAATTGTTAAGAATTGTTAAAATTTTATTTTTCTTAAGGATAGCCATGAGATAGATTACCCATCAATAAGATAAAGATTCTTCTTTTCTATTTTATTCATTTGAGATAATAAAAATTGGTATTAAAATAGGGATAAAAGAAATGAAATTTACCTATCAAAGTTGTAGTAAATATATAGAAGGGAAATTTTCTTAGATCCCCATTAATCTATTGAAATAATCCTTATTCAAAAGATGATAAAATTTTCAAACCCATTAAGATAGAGAGACTTAGTTAAAATCTAATTCACATTCTATTTGTTTTTCCTTTGGATTGTGTTTTCAAAGGGGGATAAGCAACACAAAAAAAATATACTATTTAGAAATTTAGAATTGGATTTGATGATAAAATGGTTTTAATTTATTTTTATTACAAATATTTTTTTGAAGTGATTCTAGTAATTCATACAAATAAATGAATATTTTTATGTTGAGGATTTATGATGATCATATTTCAAAATAATATAAAGGGGTACATTGATGTTCCCATGTATGTATTCCATGATGTATATGCATTTCATATAGGATTTTTTATTAATATCTAAGTCATTTTCAATGATCAAGAATACTAGACAAGGAATAAATTGAGGATACTAATATACATAGATATATATATATATCTGTGTGTATGTTTGTGTGTGTGCATGTGAATTCCCTAAATGATATATTTAAAGTTGGATTTTTTACTCATTGAGGGACAAAAATGTTCTTGTATTGTGTGGATATACTCCCTATATGATGGATGAAGCTTAATGGATATCATCATGAATATAATAAAAAAGACACCGATCTAGTTCTAGAATAATTTCATTCGATAACCAAGCACTATGGGATGACCATGGAAGAAAATTCAAATAATTATTTGGATATAAATTAGAATTTTTTAATATATTATATGTATTTATTAGATAATGAAAATAAATATATGGGGATATTTTTAAGAAATTCATTGAAGAACATATGACTTTAATAGTTCATTAATAAATCATAGAGGATATATAATAATATGTATTATATAGAAATATAGGGATATTATGACTCCTTATGAGGACATGGAAGTTTCCATTAACCATAATAATACTTACTCACTATAGGATGTACACTTTTCATAAGGATTATCTAAATCATTGTTGTCAATTCATAAACCTCTAAATAGATTTCACTATGGAATCTACCTTTTTATGGATAATATTACACACTAATGTATTTCATGTGTGTGTGAGTTTGTGTTTTGTAGTTACATATTGTTGGTACTCTTGAGGATATATCCTTGTGATTAACATGGATCCTATAATATCACATGCTTATCATCTAGATGATAAACAAATAATATGAGTTTTGAGGTTCAATGTGAATGAAAGAGTTTGAGGAGATCCCATAACATCATTATTAAAATTAAAAATATTATGGATGGTTTTGGAAGAAATGAAATGTTTATATTCACACTTCAGAAAAAAGTTAATAAAAAATGAGGATCCGGATTGGAAAATTAGTTGGAAGAAAAAGGGGATATATCCTTTATACAATAAATCATGTCATAACTTTTTACCTTGGTCGATATTGGTTTTTCTATAAGGATCAAAGGATCATAATTATACCACAATGATAACTCATTAATTACCAGGGTAGGGATATCAGTGCGTGTTGATTATCATTTTACCACAAGATATAAACCACACCAAAATTGATGAGTTTATTCCATATATCACCATACAATAGATGATTTTTATATTTTGGTCTTAAAGGATATGATTAAAAATTCCACAAAATTTATAGTCACACTTTAATTGGACAACCAAATATAGGAGAATATATAAAGGTTTCACTACAATGGTGGTTATAAATGAGATAATTATATGGTTCTATGGAGATATTTTAGATGAGAAATTTGGATTTAAGGTTTGTTTCATTAATGAAGAGTATCATGTCATTATATTTTGTATTACAAAATGATAATAATCCTAATTGTTTTATCTAGTTAATTATAAAATATATATATTTCATATACCCTATCTTTTAGGGGAGAAAAAAATTAAATTGGGACACCTCAAGAATCTACCTGAATATTTTTACTTAGTATTTAACATATAATACTTTTAGAAGTAGATGAGGAATTCTAGAAAACATGTTTTAATAAATATCTTCAATAGAGGTATATAGATATGAGACAATTCTACAAATGGATAATCCTTACAACTATGTAAGTTTTAATAATTATATAACATCAGAGAGATGAGATGCTAATTATTAGATAAATGATAAGTAGAGGTCCACATAACTAAGTTGATCTTGAGAAACAATAGGTTTTTACAAGTGATCCAAATTCTAGAGTAACATAAGGTTATAAGAAAAAATTGATTGACATGATAAATCTTGTCATTATTTCTTATATGTGGAGTTCATAACCATATTCTTACGTTGATTGTTTTTTTTATAATAAGATTATAATGTGAACAATGGGATCATAACTATTTTATAAAAAGGATTAACCACTCAGTAAAAATACTAAATGGGTGTTATAAAAACCCTTTTTCTGTGTGTGTTTTATCTCCTATCATCATCATCATTATTGGGTTGATCATCAAGTAATCCCTAAACTAACTAGAAACATTGGTAGGGGGTTTAGAGAGGAAGAATAAGTAAAAAAATTAATATTGTACATTTAAAACTAATTAAAACCTATTCCTATAAGTTTTCATGTATCTCTCTTTAAAAAAAGATAAGAAAAATAATCAGGTACCAGGGTAAGGGTACTATGTACCCAATGTTGTATGGTTTGGGTTACAATTACTACTAATATAGCCACTAGGTAACCAGTGAAATTTTACAAGATAACTAGTAAAAGTATACTATATTTTTTTTAATAACTAGTAAAATGATATTTTAAATCAAAAATATAACCTACTTAAACATTTAATATAGAATTTTATTTTCATTTAGTATTAATCATACTCCAAAACTTATCTCCCTATATTCTTATTTCTCCAAAACAAATCCATTTTCCATCATTAATTTGGATTTCTTAAAAGTTATTAATGGGGTTATTATTTGATGAGGATATATATAAGAAGACCCCTATATTCATATAATTTTTTTGATATTATTATGTAAATGGAACGAATCACTTTTTTTCCAATATAGTGTTCATAAATGAATTTCATTCTATGGTTTTTCTTATAGAAGTTTGTCACAAGAGCTAATACATAGGGAATCTAAGGTAAGGCTACCATTTACTATTTTTAATTTCCTCTATGATTAATGTATCATCCTCAATCAAATAAACCTAAAAAATACTAATACAAGTCACTATATGGACTAAATTTTTCCTCCCTATATTTTAAAGGCTTTTGACTAGTGGCAAGGGTCTACCAATAACATGGGGAGATTTTACCTTCTTTGATATGACTATAACAATTTTAAAAATAAAAATAAAGTATTTTAAATAATATAAAAGAATAATATACTCATTGTAATGATTATCTAACCACAACAATATATATAATTCTATAATAAGAGGAAATTTCAATGTAAATACCATAAGTTCCATACATCAGATGCAATATTACCTGATTATTCGATAATATAAAATACATAATGTACTAAAGAAATATTGAAATATAAAAAAACTAGTTTTTAGGAATCACAAGATCTCATACCTAAATCCCAATCCACTATATCATGCACAACCCTCAAACATTAGTAAATTTTATTTAAAAACATTGGGAGATAATAATTCTGTATTCCCACCAAGGTTCATGTGATGTTTGTGAGAAATATACATGGTATAACACCAATAAGAATGTCACAAATTAAATATAGTATATGTGGGTGAATTAAAATATTTATACCAAAAAAAATTAAATATAAATGTCATGCTCATCATATCATTTAGTTTTTACATTCCACCAAGATTAGTGACCCTACCAGTTTTAACCAATGTTGGGATCATATCTAAAAATATCACCTTTGATTTCAATATGTTATAAAAAAATCTTCCAATATGCCCAAATATATAAATTTTATGATATAGGTTGTCATAACACCCAAAAAATCCATAATTAGAAATTATAGTGTTGATTTGGAATTATATCCAACTCCTTATCATCATATGTCTCAATATGCTTGGTTGGCGCCATTCCCATAATGTAAGTAATTCAAAGGAAATAGATTGATATCATGACCAATCCCTCTCATAGTAAAGAATTATTAGTTCATATTTATCCCAACCACCCACTCATAATAGGAACTAGGTTTGAATCTCACCCAAACCTATACAACATAATAGACCTCGTTGTCATATCTCCCAACCATTACTACTCAATATACTCTGTTGTAATATAATCTAACTCTTATTACCACATTTAATCAAAATAAAAACCTACCTAGTTTATTCTCATTTTAAATTTAATGGCTCCTCAACCATATGAGGGTGAGAATAAGACCTATCAACCACTAACTATTCAATAATCTCACCATAAGGCTAACCCATCACCAGACTATCATATAAAAAATATTCTCATAACCAAATAACATTCAATGGTACCACACAATTCCCAATAACTCAATTATATGGATTAAAATAATTCATGGATTCGAATAAAAATTTCTTGAAACATGTTCTGCAATGAACATGGTAATAAATTACCTTATTATCAAGGATACCGTCTAGAGGAATTAACACAGTATTAATGAACCATACTTAACTTCCAATCAAAAGCAAACCAATTTTGATATCATCACTCGCCCAATAGTACCCTTATATCTAACAGTGCTTGTAAGTCATATATAAAATGGTAAATATATATAAAACACCAATTTTATTGTATTAAAATACATCTCATTAAATATCCTTGAAATATTCAACCCTAATATATGAAAAATATTTTAATTTAACAATACCAAATAATTTTGGTATTTTAGAATGGAAAAAATTAAATAGAATAAGAAATAATAAATGGGGAAAAGTAGAAGTTTTAGCCTTATCTTTAAAAATATAATGAGATAAATTATTCTTGAATCAGATCTCGAGTAAAATAGGAATAACACCTAGAATGAGAGAAATAATTAAGATCATGTGACCATTTCATGTGTACTACCTAGGTAATGAGGTGAATGTTTATGATATTTTTAACCAACTAAATAATTTAAATGAAAATTTAAATAAAAAAATATAGAGGCCACTATATACCTAATATAACCTCATTGTGTCCTCTATAGCCACTGGATTCCTAGACAAGGGCCACATTCCTGCCGAAGGTGCACCTAGGAATTTTTATCATTACTTTATAACCACCCAATACATATTGGTATTTATCACTTTTGATAGTTTTCTATTACCAATATCATTTTAGTAATCTCTTTCACATGTATTCTTCCAACCTCTCTAAAAACAAGAATCCATATAAAAACATATAGATTGGTGAATATTAAATCAAATATATACATATTTATTCATAGATTATTATAAAATTTCCACCATACTAGTTATCATCTTCCAGATGAATCACTAAGCCTTATTGGTGAAAATCATTATTCACAAAGATCCCATATTTTTCTCCCACACCAAATTTTCCCCTTGATATATCTTTATTTCTACTATTATAACAAACCATCTCAAGATTCTATCTAATAGGGGCTAGAACAATATCTCAATCAGGTCTGAAGGGCATTCTCGATCCCAATGGGATGGAAACTAGTGGCTGGACATCATAAAAAACACCTTTTAGTATGATTTCACCCTCAAATAATTCTTAAATAATAGATAAACATTTTCCAAGTCTCGCATAGACCACCATTACATTGTGTGTCCATGAAACATAAAATAATGGTATAAAAATTGAATGGTCATGTCAAATGGTTCATAACAAACAACACTAATTCAACCGATTTACACAAATTCTAAACATAACACATAAAAAATGAGACATCCTAGAATAATTAAATAAAATAAAAACAATTTAAAGAAACTACATGATTGGATTACTTTTCAAAAATAATTATTCAAAAAATAAATAAAATCAAGCCAATCACAAATCCCACTTCATGAAACCTCATGTTTCTCACAACTACCCAACTATCATAGTTTTAGCCATAGGAACGAAACATAAGTCCAGCTAACAAAATAACCTATAATATATAGGTGTGAGATAAACATCCCATTATAGCACTACCAATTGAATCTATAAAATTTATTTTATAAGTCAATTAATAAATTATAGTTTGAATGTATAACTAAAAAATAATCTTTTAAAACATAAATAAGTGATAAAATAAAATCAAGTCCAAAATTTTCTTCCAAAAAAATACATTCATTTTCAATAAATAAAAACAAACACTATAAAAAGTTTTCACTAACCTAATCATTCGTTAAAACTAAAAACACATTTTGAAATCCACATAAAAACCCCAACATGAGTATCCTTAAATTTAAAACGGGTTTTCCAAACTTCTTTGTAAACCATTTTCATAAAAAATATCCCAAGCACAATGGATTTATTATTAGAAAATTAGGTAAAAAAGGTCTAAAGATAGATAATGAAGATGAACAATATAAAGGTACAACCACAATATAAGTAAGGGTTGTGATAGAATAAATAAAAAGATAGATATCCCATATTTTATCTACCAACAAACCAAAAAAATTCATTCCATATACCTAGGGAAGAAAATATGATATGAATAAAAAAAATTCAATTTTCCATAGTCTAGATACCATCATATGTTAAGTCTAATATCCACAAGACATCTAACTAGGTTACACTGACCTCATCCCAAATAAAACACCCTCCTATACCATGTTCATAGCATTACTAGAGGGACATTGGGAATATGTGAACCAAATAGTGTAACATAAATATAAATCACCCACTTAGTGAATGTATTCCTATGACCAATAGTAATTTATAGGTGAGAGAATAAGAAATCCAATATAAACACACAAGGCATAAGTAATAAATATCCATCACTTCCATCTCCCTCGTAAATAATATCCCCATACACTTCATACATACATGAAATAAATAAGAACATTCCTTAAAAAGAGAGAAAAAAGAATAACATAGTCATTAATAACCCACAGATAGGGAAACAAACACAAAGGGTTAGTCAAAATGGTATCAAAATAATTAAACAACAGGATTTACAAAGTTCCAATTAGGAATTTACAATAAAACATGGCTTGGAATTAAAAGCCCTTTCATATTTTATAAAACTACACATAAAACATTATTTTTAAATACATTGAAACCACACAAATTATATAAATTTTAAAACAAACCATTAGACATGGTTATTCCACTTTGAAATCCAAAATAATGACATGGGTCTTCCATTTCCCTCAAACGCATTTTTTTTAAAAGGATCCACTATGGAAATTTTATAAGGATTATAAAAACACACTCATTCCAATATAAATTTTAAATTAATTAATAGACAACTTCTTAAACCATTTTGAGGTCAACTCCTATTTTTTAAAAATTCTCTCATTTAATGCACTCTTTCACTATTTTAAAAACTAAACAGGATTAAAATCGAACACACGCCATCAAGAAGATTTCAGAAACACCCATGGGTATTTTAAAAATACTAGGAACTTACAAAACATCCCATTTAAACATAAAAACATAAAATTCAAAAATAAAACCCATTATAAAAAAAATTATATAAACTATACATAAACTGCACATGGATATAACATATATGAATACTTTGAGTAAGAAGAGTTTTAGAAAGCTCATGTACACTTTGAATTAAAAAATAAAAAAATCATTAAAAACATATACTTTGTAGAAGTGGAGACCATTTAAAAATGTGTTTCCTTTGATAGTGGCCATATGAATAAGCATAACAGACTCTGCAATCAATAAGATACTAAAATCCTAGTTTTGGACCATTCTCAACACAATCACTTTCATACATAGTGAATTGGGGTTTTGGGAGAAAGAGGAAACATAGGAATGATTATAGGTAGAATAATACAAGATAAATGATGATGGATTTACTTTGGAAATCACTTCAAAACAGGAAAGAACGCCCAATATTGTAGAGGGGAGAATGATAGAAATCCTCTTAGGGATCCTAGTGGTTTTTTTGAGTCATATGGTGGAAGATATGTGTGAATCCCCTTTAATTAAAAAGGGTTAACATTGAAAATTTACATAACAGAAAAACATGGTCACCCCGCATGATTTATCCACATGGTTTTCCAAACCATTTACCAATTGTATTGGAATACCCCTCTACACAAAACATGCTGCAAGGTTCCCTATTAAGCATTTCACGGTTTTATAAACAATACAGAGACTATGAAAAATATCATTGTTATAATGATAACACCCTCCATGAGGGATTCGCATTGTCAGTAATAACTATCTAGGTAAACCATGAAACACCGAGAAAACCTACAAAACTCTAAATATCAAACGTAAAAATTAAAAGGGCCCAATGTGACCCATGATTACAAAAAATAACAAAATTAATACACATGAGTTACATGTAGGTATCACCATTCTTGCAACCATGCCACTTTTTATCCCCAAATTAAATTTCGTCAAAATTAGAAGGTGATATAAAAAGAGACCAGAAAATATGAATAAATTGAAGAGGATCAATCAACATGATCCAAATCAAAACAAAAAATCCAGATTTCTTGAAATGATCAAACCAATCATCCAAAAATATTTTCAAACATCTCTATGCATAACCAAAACACAAACATAAAAATAGAAATCTTAAGATGAAAAAGGATAACTAACATGGTCTCCCCCATTTAAAATTCCTCAAACACAGTGAAACCAAAGAAAAATATATTTATGTGTATCCTCAAATCAATTAATCAGTCATGAGAGAGAATCACCCTCTAAACATGAGAACATAAAAACAAAAAAAGTTAATAAAAAACATAATCAGAGTCAAATAATATAATGATCTCTAAAATTATGACACAACACACAGGGATAAACTAGTTTATAAATTGGATCACCCTTATATAGTGAATCCATAAAAATGAAATAAAAACATAAATAAGTGAAAAATATCAAATGGTGAGTCACCCACTCCTGTAATACAATCATGAAGGCAAGGCCCTTCCTTCTATCCAAACAAATATTATCTCAAAATCTCAACACATACATGAATCACAAAACACAACTCTCATAAGAGAGACATCAAAAGAACAAGGCACAAAAAACCCAACATTCATAACCATATACAAAAGAACTAATCATATTGGAAAAGGGACATTCCAATATATCAACTTGGTATATTGATGTGGAACAATTATTTCCATTATTTCACACTTTTCTGCATCTATTTTGATTAATTAAATGTGTTTTTAATGGATAACAAGGCTTATAATAAAGTGTGTTTAAGTATGGAACACATTTTCTTCTAATTTTTATTCTCTGAATTTTATAATTTCATTTCCTATTTTTGGCTTTTTAACAATTTCCTAGTTCTAAAATTAAAAATTAACTAATAATATTGTTTATTCAAGTTTATTTATTGATCAAAATTGAAAACAGTTGGGATTTTATGTATAAGAATTACAAAAAAAATAAAAGAAGATTATAATTTATCTTATTTAAAAATCTATCATTTGGACCTTCTGTATATAGGATACTTCATTGAAAAAATATGAATCCAAATTCCATGGAGATAAATTTTTAGCTCAGATATTCCAATACATCCATTTCTTATTGGTACCTACTTTTAGATGCACCCTACCTAGGAATTTTGTGAAGAGCTAGCTGGTGTTGATGAGGTTGAAAACCATCCAACCCCTCAATTCCCCATATCGTATGCACTATAATGTGGGTTCCAAAGAAGAATATATATATATAAGGAAAATTTATATGTAATAGTATTCATCTATGTTATTGATACATACTTTGAACAATTAGTTATGTAGGGAAACTGCTGTGTGAATTAAAATGAAAAATAGAAGAGTTTCCTATGTAGAAAATTTGAATATGATTCCTATTTGACTATGTGGATCAATTTTCTAAATGACATATTCAACTAAATCATTTGAATCACCTACATAAAGAATAATCTACTTCGTCCCGAATAGATACATGGGATACTACTACATGGGAAATCATATGCATTGATGTAAATGACTATGTGTAATAAAAACACCTATATGGAACCAAATCGCTATATGGCCCATCATCCACGACATTCATATATATTAATTATATTGTAATTGGATAACTATAATTATCTAAATTTTAACATTTGTGAGGTGTCCATTAATAGTTTCAAGAAAGAAAGTGGGAGTTGTTTAGAAAATGTCAGAATAAAGTTTTAATCATAAAACATAAAGTAGGAAAATATATAATGAGGCGTAGAAGAAAAGGGAATATGGTGAGAATTAAGATGGGGAGAGAAAATATATAAGGGAAATTATGTGTGAGAGAATAATTTATCAATGAGGGTGTGGATAAAGAATAATTATTTATTTTTATTTTTAAATCCCTTATGTGGGAAATATTTTCATTAAAATTATTCTTCTCTTAATCTATAAAAGCATCTCTTGAATTTAATTAATACCTTTTTTAAGATGATTATATAACTTATTATTGGGGTAATGTATTTTATTTGGTATGAATATTTACCTATATTAGGTTTTGTAAGCTTTATAAGTCAATCCATTATTAAAAGATCAATAATTTATGAACATCAACTCTCTCAAATTAGTATGAGATTTTTTTATTGTTTTAATAAATTAATTTATTTTCGGAATCCCAAATAAGAATATGATAGACCACACAAGTATTAGATACTAAGTAGGTTAAATTTTTGGGTAATATTGGGATTTTGTTAAGAATCTAAAAGAATCATTTCACCTACAGACTAGTCACATGGGAATGTTAGCCAGACAATTCTCCAGCTCTTGTATTGATAGACCCTAGGTGAGAAGAAAATAAAATAAAAATAAACACCCATAAAAATTATAATAACATACCATATATTTCCCATTATTTATCCAATGAGGTTTTTTAACTTTCCTACCATTATTTATCATCATTTGATCATGCATATCTCACTATTCCCAAACTCTATTACATTAGCTTAATCAATATCATTCCACTCACTGTTCTATTTTCTTATTTCTATTTTATATTCATTTTAGTCAAAAAAATAATTCTATTGGATTAGATACCTATTTTACATGATATTAATAGTTATTAGGTTTTATAAATAATTAATCTTAATGAATTTTAATGTCATTCGTGTCAAATTTTGGTGTCATTTCTAGGGAAGAGTACATGCAGCCAAAAACCCAAAAAACAACTTTTTGTTTTTTTTTATTTTTTTCTAAAGGGGGTGAACTCAAACTCAGTAACATATAACAACATTAAGGAAATCATTATTGAAATTAAAAAACATCTGAGCGATATGAAACATAAGAATAAATAATCTATACAAAATGATAAGGAAAACCTAATCAACTAACCAAATCATCATCTCAACCAGCAGGATAAATTCTAACCCACAACCAATGGGATATGTCATTATAGATAGAGTTAGGATAAATGAGCCTCAGGTGTCTATAGTTTCAAGTAACCCATATTGTATTAGGTAGATCCCAAGATCCATAATTTATAATTTTAAGAAATATCAATTTTCTATGTTCCCATATTCTCATGGACTACCCAAATATGGTTATCTGAATATCATAAGATATTTTTTTAGAATAGTCTAGAAGTTTCCACTTCGTGGGCCATGTAAATATAAATTGACATTTATAGTTTTTCAATTATACCTAAAGGTACATTAGAATTTCTGGTTCCAATAGTTATGTGATGATATTTTTGATACGTAGGACCAGTTTTATAATGAATTTATTATAAATTTTTATCCAAGAAGTATTACCTCCAAAATTTAGTATAAAATCATTGGGTTTTTATAAGAATAAACTGAATTCTTTTATGAAGATTGGGATATGTTTACAGGTAATCACTGTTATTACCATATTCATCCATATACTCCCCATTTTCTTATAGAAATATTTTACAATATTCTTACACTATATCATAAAATATATATTTTTCATCCATATAGAAAATATTTTTCTAAAAAAATAGATATGGATATCAATAGTATTTTCAAAAGTTTTTCTCATAATTCACAGTAGAAATTTTTTAGGAGGTTGAATATTGTTAGAAAGAAAACTACACCAAAATATCAATATAAATTTCAGTCTACTAGTGTTTATTCTGAGAAACTCAACATACTCTTCAAAAGTAGTTTCATCAATGTGGAATCTTTGGCCACTCACAGTCAAGTTTCCCAAACATTGATATGATATCCCAAACACTTATAAATGCAAGATTTTCTAGGTATGGTCCTAGAATTTAACTAAGAGATTATCTTTTTCCAAACAATTACAATCAAGGAAATCAAAAGAATCATAACCAATCTTAGATGGAACATAGAGTGCTAAGACCTCTTGGGCCACCTTATTTTCAATAGAATAGATAGAAATTTCAATAGTTCTAACTTCAAATGAGGGTTGAGCCGTCATGTTGATAATATAAATTAAAATTTATGTTCCAAAAATTATGTGGTGGATTGATGAGAAAAAATTAAGAAATTATTCTGATAAAGAATAACAATAATCTAGATTCAAAAACCTATAGTTTAAAGTTGAAAATCTAGTTAGAAATTCAGGATCTAGAGACAATGGTAAAATACCTAGAACCACTGAAGCATACCCCAAAGAAAATTTCATGGTGGTTGCCACTAAAATTGGGTTCCAATGTCTTAAGGAATTAAAAACAAAATATAAATTATATTCCCATGAAAATTTTTCTTTAATAACTGAGCATACTTTGGGAGGTAACCAATTTATAAATTTAGATAGTAAAGATGAGATTCAGTTGCAACATGCTAAACCTACTAAATTATCAATGTAAGAAGACCTGGAAACTTATGACATTAATGGAAATAATGAGTTTTTAGATGAAGTTGAGAAAGTTTAAAAGTAATAAGAGATATTTCCCCAATGATCATATTACCTTATATAATCAGTAAGGAAACATTTGATTAATAATTACTTAATTCTTTGATGTTTTTCAAGAATATTAATATTGATATCTCTTTTCTTAAATCCCTTATTCAGATCCCTTATTATTTTAAAAATATTAAGAAAAATATGCTCAGACAAGAATAATTTATTAGATTTTTCCACCTAAAATATCATTAAGGAGTGTAGTAATGTCTTTTTGAATAGGGTACCACCCAAAATTCATGTATGATATATATTTTTCATCCCTTAAACAATTATAGATAGAGGTGTCCAATTCAATTGTCTCAGTGATCTTGGAGAAAGAATTCATTTAATTACCCTATCATTATTCAAACACTTGAGATTATAAGTTCTCCAATACACCACTATTTTCTTACAACTTGTTGATTAATCCATTACTCATCTAATTGGTAGGGTAGATGACATACTATTAGGAGTAGGAAGACTCTTTATTCTTGGTGGTTTTATGATACTTGATATGGAGTATGAATGGGAGGTAAATACCATCCTTGGTATCCTCTTTATATCCACAAGGAGAGTTATCATTGATGTTTCAAGGGAGAAATTAATTTTTAATCTAGGTGAATAGGATAAGGATTAAAATTTTTGAAAACCAAAAATTAAACAACCCCCACAAGACAAGATCTATCTTAGAGATGAACTTTTAGGAGTTGAAGAATATGTTGGGGATGAGAAAGATAAGTTTTTGTGTCTAATAGAAAAAATAAATAATACACCAATGATAATACTTGAAACTATGATAGGTATTAATTCTAGTAAGTATAAGGAGCATTTAGATGAGTCTGAGGGGGAATTCTTGGAGCACCTAGATTTTTTTCTTACAACACATCTTGTCCCCACAATAATAATCTAGTTGTGTGAAACATTTTTGTAGAAAAAATAGTGAAAAATAAGAGGTTTATTATACCTAATTTTTTAGGAGATATCATGAGGATCATGGTCCACCCAAACCTATGTTTATTCCTTCATGTTAAGTACCTCTAACTGTGGAGATCAAACATATATGAACTCATGTGAAGTATGATTTTCTATGGGAAAACTTAACATTTTCTTTCATCATTTCTATATCATTAAAAGAATATCAAGAGGTTAAGTTTCTTTATATTTTGAGTAAATTCATTGATTTTATTGGATTTATAATTATAGATATTAAATGTATGTTTCCATATTTCTTTCATTCATAATATACCCATGGACCATGATCCTATTCCCAAAGTCAAAACACAAAGATGATTAAATCAAAAAATTAAAGAGGTCAATAGATAAGAATTTCTCAAGATATTAAGTGTTGTTTTGATTTTTTATATCTCTGATAGACCTTAGGTGATACTAGTTCAATTTTTTTCAAAGAGTGGGTGTTTCTCAGTGGGTACAAATGAGAATAATGAACAAATAAAATTCAACAAGGCTACCAAGTAGAGGTTGTTTATTGATTATTAAAAATGTAACTTATTCAATAGGAAATATCATTTTCCAATTCCATTCAAAGACTAAATACTTGAAATATTATATGGAAAATAATTTTCCTATTTTCTGGATAGTTATTCAAGTTAACATATAATTCCCATAAATCTATAATACTAGGAAAATACCAAATTTATTTGTCCTTTTGTGACAATTTCTTATAGAAGGATGTCATTTGTCTTGTGTTGTGCTCTAACCACTTTCAAATGGTGTATTATGGAGTATATTTTACAACA
The DNA here is from genome assembly GCA_963277665.1 of Viscum album. Lineage (NCBI taxonomy): Eukaryota > Viridiplantae > Streptophyta > Magnoliopsida > Santalales > Viscaceae > Viscum > Viscum album. The sequence goes on from OY728133.1 coordinate 1,111,026,072, forward strand.
TAATTGAGATGAGTATTGAAGTTTTCATGGATGAATTTTCAATTATTGGTTCTAATTTTGAAAGTTACCTAGAGGATTTAAAAACTTTTTTTACTGAAATGTGAGGAGAAAAACTAAGTATTAAATCGTTTGAAATGTCAATTACTTATTATAAAGGGAATTTATATAGGACATAAAGTTCCTAAGAGGGGAATTGAAGTAAAAAATAACAATATTGAAGTGATTCAAAAGATTCCACCAACTAAAAATGTAAAATTGATCATAAGTTTCTTAGGTCATGTGAGTTTTTACCAAAGATTCATCAAGGACTTTTCTAAAAAAATTAGGCCACTTTGTTTTTTGTAAGTCAAGGATGTTATTTTTGTGTTTGGTGGGAACTATAAAGAATATTTTTATTTTTTAAAAGATAACATCACATCCTCACCAATCATTATTTCCCATAATTGGACACTTCCATTTCAATTTATGTGTGGTGCCCATGATTACATTGTCAATGCGGTTTTAGGACCAAGAAAAGAGATGAGGATACATGTGATTTACTGTGAAATAAATTTTCTTGATGATTCCTAGAAAAATTACTATACCACTAATAAATATTTTATTGTTTTTATGTTTTACTTGGATAAGTTTATCAAGTACCTCATAGGCTCAAAATCCATTACCTTAACTATTCATTAAATTATGAAATATATTTTGGCTAAAAAGGAATGAAAATCAAAACTTATGATGTGGACATTTAAATTGTAGGAATTTTATTTGGTCATTAAAGATAAAAGTGGTGTTGAAAGTGTTTTATTTGAACACTTATCTGGGTTACCCGCAACCATAATTCAAACTGTTGATCCCACAAAGATCAATACATCATTTCATGATGAAAAATTATTTGTTATATCTATCAAGCAATCTTACTGATTTTCATATTTTGTAAAAAATTTGGCTATTCATTTCATGCCAAAATACCTTTCACATAGTCATAAGATAAAGATCATTTCATAGATTAAATATTAATTTTGGGATGGTTCATTTATTTTTTATAGGTTTGTTGATGGGATAATTAGGTGGTGTGTTCCAATATATGAAATTCTTTCTATTTTAGTGATTTTTTACTCTTCTCCATGGTGTGGACACCATAGGGGAGATAGAACATCCCAAATGGTTCTCCAATTAGGTTTTTACTGGCCTACCCTATTTAAAGATACATGAAGTATGGTTATAAGCTATTATAAATGTCAATGTTTTGGAAATGTGGGTAGAAAATTAGAGTTACCATATAAATGGATTCTAGAAGATGAAATTTTTTATTTTTAGGGACTATATTTCATGGGACTATTTTCATATTAATGTGGTAATTAGTACATCCTTTTGGTTTTAGACTATTTATCGATGTGGGTTGAGGAAGTTTCACTTACCAAAAATATTACTAGTAGTGTGGTGATTTTTTTCAAGAATAATATCTTCTCTTGATTTGGGTTATTGATAGATTTCATTAAAGATAATGGTACACATTTCATGAACATTATATTCAAATAATTAATAGAAAAGTATGGATGTGTTCATCGAAGAGGTATTTCCTATCACCAATAGTCAAGTGTGTAGGTATAAATCTCAAATAGGGAGATAAAACGAATTTTTGAAATAAATTGTGTGTAAAATAAGGAAGAATTGGTCTATGAAATTATATGAGGAATTATGGTCTAATAGGATATCATATAAAACTCCTCTTGGGATTTCTCTTTATATGATCTTTTTTGTTAAATTATGTTATTTTCTAGTAGATCTTTGTAATAAACCATTTTTGGTGGTTAATCCCTTCAAATTTGATTTCTATGTCTGTTATAGAAAGGAATTTTTGGAGTTAAGTAGGATGGAATAAATTCAAAGAGAGACATATAAAAATGATAGCATTTATAAAGTGTGAAACCAGTATTATCATGGCTCCATAATTCAAATTAGGAAGTTTAATATTGGTCATGTGGTCTTTCTTTTTAACTCAATATTGAAAATTATTCCTGGTAAGATGTAGTCTAAGTGGTCGAGGCCATTCATGATTTCAAAAGTGCTGGTAAATGGTGCAGTGAAATTGATTTGACATGACAACCATCCATTTCCGGTCAATTCCCAAAGAGTGAAATGATGTTTTATGGGTATGCCAATGGTGTGGCTACCATATTCTCTCTTCGATGATAAGTTATTTTTGTTTTCCAATTGATGAATCTAAACTCAGTGCTTCTTTGGAGTCAACCCATGGTTTATTGATTTTATTTTTTCTTTGATTTTGGATTGTTAGTTTCTCATTATTGTTAATGAATTAATTTATTTTATATCTCTTGTATTTTTATATATGTTTATCCTATATATATGGTTCTATATCTTTGATATTCATGTAGTATAATTAGATAATCTCTCACCATTCTTCTATGTTTTAGGGAATTATTAGTTCATAATTGTATTTTTTTCATTTCTTCATGTTAATGTAAGTTAAGTGTGGGGGTCCCCCATTATGTTTCTACAAAATGTTTCCACTAATTTATTTGTGTCATGGTCCAGTTTTAATTACATTATACCTACTTTAAATTTTTCTATAATAATACATATTATTAACTTTAAATACAAATGTTCATTTTAGTAATCAATTGGTAATGATTACAAAGTGTTGTATTTGAAATTTCATGTAAATCTATCTCTATTCTTTTCAATATGAAATTGTATAGTACTTGTATTTAATATTGTGTTCCACTTTAAGATTCAACATTGGGGAAAATTTTGGATTTTTATGTGTGGGGTAGAGGGGAAATTTTCCTTTTCTTTTTCTATCCTTTCGCTCTTCTACATCTACCACATCAAAATCACCCCATGTTTGATTTTTTTTGAAAAATTTACCTCCACTTTTGATAAATACAGCATTTTTTTTGTTTTTGTAAATAGGAATTTTAGGTGTATCTTGCTTCATATAATAAAAAACAACTAAAAACTCATTATGTTTTTCCTAGGTGAAGATTCCTTGACCAATTTTGGGGGATTCCATTGAATCTAAAATTTTATATATTGAGTGTTTCCTGAGTGTTTTATCTATTTGATTTCAGAAATATTTCTTAAAAACTATTGAAAAGAATCCTGATAGGTTGGACTATTATGAAATTAAAACTGCAACTTGAGGAAACCTGGACATTAATTTGAACCTACTTACTTAGTGTGGGTAAAATGGAAGGCCTTAGGGATCCAAACCAATATATAAGTATTATAAATCCTTTGAATCTAGTGTAAAATAGTAAATTGGGATCCCATTGTGAATATATTTGACAATGGTACAACATGTGTTTCTATGAATTATTCCAAATTAAAAATCATTATTAACAAATCATTACACACATTCAAGGCTGGAAAATTTTAAAATAAAGTGACCTTATCAAAAATGAGGTCATGATAGTGAGGGGAATATTGAACCCAGATAGAGAAGGGGATAATTGATTTATAAGAACATTTTTTGGGTTGTATCAAGAAAATGGGGAGTGAAATATTGGTTTGAGGAACCTAGGGGAGAGTTTATGTTTTTGTGCCTTTTGTTATAGATCAAATTATACTTTATTCACTGTAGTATTTTCTCCTGAAACTAGGATTTAACTTTATATTGAAATTGGGTAGTGTGATGGACTCAAAAGGAGGCATAAAAATATATTAAAATTAATTATTTGGTTATCTCCTATGATGTATGAAGTTCATTGATCCTGACTCATTTTTTAATAGATCATTTGAATTAAAAATTTACTAGGATTGAAATGATTTACGTGTGCGGGAATTTAATGTGGAACCATTCTTTTACACGTTTTCACATCTATTTTGATGAATTCAATTTTTTTTGAATGGATAATTATGATTATAAAGGAGTATTTTTATGTTTTGAAAAAATCTAATACTAATTTCAACTCTTTGATTTTTATAATTTCATTGCATATTTTTTGGTGCATAACTATTAACCAGTGCTGCAATTAAAATTAAACTATGATTTTTGTGTGTACAAGTTGATTTCTTCAACAAAATTAATAGTAGTAAATAAATTATATACATGAATTAAAAAATTAAAAAAAAATATTATAATTTCTCTTATTTCTAGTTCTATAATATGGATATTCTACACATTAAGAGCTTCTTAGAACCACTTTGATGCTAAATTCCTCAATGATAAATTTATATTCGATAGATTCTAATGCCTTCATTCCTTACTGGTCCTAACATTATAATGAATAATTCCTATGATGTCTATGCAGAGATAACTAGTGTAGATGAGGGTAAGACTATTATGCCTCTCTATTCCTCATATGATATGTGTTTCAATGTGGGTTTCACTGAGGACAGTTTCCACTAGTGCTGAAAAGATTATTAAGTCACTTAAGAGCCCACATCCCTAAGTTTTGGTCAATGCTAAACCTCCCATTTAAATTGGATGCCATTTAAAAAGGAGAGGGTATACCATTTAAAGGAACTATTGTAGAGGATTTGTTCCTTAGGCATGAGTAAATAATTTCTAACTTCGAATACATAATTCTTGGACTACATTGCTTTGGTACATGATGTTTCAAATTCAGTGATATAACTGGAGAAGAAAGGTCAAATAGGATACGTGGAAAGTCAGCTATGCCAAGAATCACATACATCAAAATGAACTCTATGGTTGTTAAAGGATGCATTCATAATCATATATGTGAACATCAATCACCTACATTTGGAAAAAACTATTTAATCCAAAACAAATACATAAAAGGATTAGACTACATCATATATGCTTACATTGAACAATCTATTACATAGGTAAATGACAACATTAAGTAAAATGAATACATGGAGAATAAACTATGTGGAATCTTTGGAAATGTTTTTTAGTAGGATATGTGTATATATTATATTTTTGGCACATTCGGCTATGTCATTCAGAGTTTCCAACATGAGGAATCAGTTATGTCCACCCGAATAGGTATGTTGAAAATGAGTATGTAGTAAATCGTGTACATTTATTTAAGTAGCTATACAGAACAAAAATATCCTATGTTTATTCAAATGTATACATGGACCACTGGCCATATAATTCAAAATGATAAATGTAATTTTTTCTGTCCAGTTAGAATTTTTTCTATGTGAACTCATGTGAGGTCGCTAGAAAAAGTTTCAAAGAAGCAGGTGGGAGTTGTTGAGTGACTATCAAAAATAATTTTACATTAAAGAACATGAAGTGTGAAAATATATGTTGATTGGAATAAGAAAAGAGATTATGGAGATCACTTGGATGGGGAGAGAATATAGACAAGGTGAAATATATATAATAATAAAATATAGTAAGGAGGAAGTGGACAGAGAATAATTCCTAGGTTTTATTTTTCATTCCCAATTATGGGAAATATTTTCATTGATGGTATTATTTTATTATTTTAAAAAATATATATCTTGAGTTTAATGAATTACTTTTTTGAGACAATTTTATAACATATTTACATGAATGAAGTTGAATTGGTAGGCATTTTTACCTCTCTTAGGTGTTAGGAGTTATAAGAGTCAATAATTTATTCACAGATCAATAATTTATGAACTTAAAATCTCCCAATTTGGAGGGAGTTTTTTTTTCATTAATAACATACTTTTTGGAAGCCCAAATTAGAATTGGATATACCTAAAAAGGATAGGATTATGGGGAGCTTCAATGTGTGTATAAGACAAGGATTGGTTTGAGAAGATAAAAGACTTATTTCACCTATAGACTATACACTTAGGAATGTTGTGCATCCACTTCACCAAGACTTATAGTGACAGACCCTGGGTTAGAATAAAATAAAATAAAAATAAACCCCCATTAAAATTATCCTTTAATCCAATAGATTTCCCCTTCTTTTATCTTTAAAGTCCTTCCACTTACTTTTTATCCCTTCGCATCCTTTGATACTAAATCTATCTCTATTCACAATCTCTATTTTATCATCTTCATCGCCATCATTGCACTAATTTTTCTATTTTCTTGTTGTTTTTTATTTTGATTTTTTCCACACAACTTTCCTTTTATTGGGTTTGATCCCTACTTTACATGATATTAATAATTATTATGTGTAATAAATAGTTAATTTTTATGAAGTTAAATGATCTTCATGTTAGATATTCAAAAAAATGATAACAAAATTGATTCAAAATAACAATACCTTAATCTCAAAATCCATAAACCAAATTACAACCATTAAACAAAAGGTCCCAAAATAATCAAACATTCACAATAGAAAAAACCCTCAACTAATTTTGGAAACCCATCTTACAAAACATATAAAGATTATCTAAGTAGATATAATGAGGATAAGTTCTAGGTGATTTAAGATATGATTCATTAGAATTTATAAGATCCCCATACTGGAAGAATACACGTGGTTCCTTATTTCTATTATAGGGAACCCTAACTTCTAACTGAGGAATATATTTCTTCTAATACACACCCACATGGATTCCTTTATTCCCATTATATAGAACCAAGTCATCTCTCAAAACTGGTTTCCAAGACTATTTATCTTCCACCTAAATAGCTTACTTGATGACCTCCTAAAAAGATGTTAGGAAAAACAAAAACGTGGATGAACAATAATTTAGGTGAATACCACCTCTGAATAAATTATCATTCTCAGAATCAATGAAAATCATCTCCTAATAGAAAATAACCAACTCTATGAAGTTATCAATGCACTCCCTAACTGATCAAACACCCTAATAAAGGATCATAAGCTCAATATCTCTCTACTCCTTCATAAAATCATTAAAGAACCACTAGATAAACACTATCCTAAAAACCCCTCATGGAATACCTTCATAAAAATAAGAAGGTTCCATAAAATACCACCACACATAGCTAGATCAAATAATAAATCTCACCACAAAACTCACTCATGAAGCTTTAGGTGTTCCATGATAATTAATAAAAACCTAAATTATTTATAATCACCTAACCACTTTGGTCAAACCCAAATCACTTAAGAATGAAATAATATGTTGATTCATTGAGTTTTTGGTGGGGTCAAAGATCTAATAATGTTCTGATTCCACCATTCAACCCATAGTATTTGTAGATTTTAGAACTAAAGGAACTCCTTCTAGGAGATGAGATAATTCATCAGTGGAATCTTCCCCAAAAAAATCCTTATGCTCTTTATTTTTACCATTATTTGAGGCATGATATAAAAAGACAAAGACATGAAAATCATAAATTTTGGTATTATAAATTAAACCAAACAATACTATCAAAAACAAGGGATAAATTCTAAAAGTAATAAAAAATCACATAAAAACACATCAATTACAAACAAATAAAAGAAACTTTTATTTAAAAAACCCTAAATTTCATGGTAGAATTTTTAGAACACACTTCACCAGGGTTTATTATTGAAAAAAACCAAACCCCCTTCTTAAAAACAATACAACATTAGTGGAACACACATTTCCAAAAAAAATATTATGAAACACATTATATAAACCCAAGGTTTTCAATAAAAGGATATTATTTATTTTAAGATAAATATTCATTACATTTCACAAACACATGCCTAAAGAACATAATAGTTTATTGTATTTTAATACAAGGTACAAAATATTCTTATTTTAGGAAATATCTTCAACAAATCCCATAAAGATCATACCATTTATTTATCTTTACCAACATTTCCTACTCAAAACTTCTCTCACAACCTAGGGAAACATAAAACATTAGAAAGGGTGAGCTCAAATACTCAGTATGGTTAAACAAGGGAAATAAATAAAAATAACTTCAGCATAAGGGTATGAGAACATTATCATAACATTTTAAAACCATACCTTGCATATCAATGATCATAATATTGAGTCATTGTATAAATATTTGATGTTCATAAGACATTAATCAAATAAAAATAAAAGAACTTGAGCCATGAGATCATATCATTGGCATACGACATAGATCTTTGGAATAAAAATAAGTATATAAAATCATTCCCATGTTAGTCATTGTTCATTTCCAAGGATATCAGAGTTGAATGATTTCACTCTCTATACTATCATAGTAGTCATGGTTTACCCCAAAGACAATCATTGTGGAAAATTTTCCTCACTAAACTAGATTAACTCCCTATTCATGTCATTTCTATATCATAAGATTTAAATCATTACCCAATATATTAGAGGTAGATATCGGTCCCACCCTTCATATAATGAAAAATATATGTATTTGTTCCACAAGATCATAAACCATTCATCATATCATAACATCTGAAATTAAATCAGTTTCATAAATACTTCATCATATTATAACCTATGGAAAATAAATAGGTTTCATAATCATTTCATCATATAATAACCATTGGAAAAAAAGTTTGTTTCATAATAATTTCTTATGGTATAACCCATGGAAGAGAAATGGGTTACACAAATATAACTTCATTATAAACCACTCAAATAAAAATAAGAATGGTATCATTAGCTAGTATCCTTAGTAAATAATAAGTTATATCAAAGGATGCCATTCTATATTGAAAATTGTTTTGACAGATAAATAACATGTAATGTTTCTTGAGGACGATATATCTTATTTAAAAATCACTCCTTTTTTAATCATAAAATATTTTGTAATTCCTGTTTTTTAAAATAAACTAGAAAATTATAAATAATTATTTAAAAATCATTTAAAAAAATTATTGAGGAAAATATTATTTATGATTTTAAGATAAAACACTTTTTAGGACATAAAACATTTTAAAATTCATTTTCTTTGAAAATAAACTTAAAAACATATAAAGGAAGCTTTAAAAATAATTTAAAATGTTTCTAGAGGAAAATATCCTTTCTTATTTGAAAAAAAATATTTAAAACATAAATCATTTTAACGGTTCTTTTATTTTGAAATAACCTTAAAAATTATAATGGAATCTTTAAATAAAATTATGGTCATGATGGTGGAAAATTCTATTCATATCAAATACATTAAAACATATATTACTTTCACATTTTAAAAAAATCCAAATGGCCATTATTGGGAAAACAACATGAATATTAATTTTTTAAAAATGTAAAAAATTTAAAAAATTGGTAAAATTTTATTTAATAAATCAATTTAATAATTTTAAAAACATTTTATAAAACATTTTATATTACACGGTTTTGAAAGAAAAGGTTTTTTCGATTAAAGACAGAAATAATGACGCTTTTTCATTAAAAACCTTTAGATGTATTAAGTACATAAAGATGGAAAATGAAGGAGAAAATGTACTATGATAACATAAAAATAAAAGAAAACAATAATTATTTTATTGAGATATGGATTATAATTTTTCATCATTATAAATATAATCATAAACAAACCTAATAAATGATGAAATTGTATCATGAAACCCCTACCACTTGGGTAGCATTGTATCATAATCCATAGAAAATAATAAAATTAAATGAAATGTAAAATATCATCAATATAACTATATTATTGATATAAAATTATAGTTTTTCTATATATTCACCTCACAAAATAAGATCGGTGAAATACATAATGTATGTCCCAAAGAAGACAAATCGGGACAAAAAAGATTTGTTAACTTTTGAAGTGTAAACCCCCTAAAAGAGATACCACAAAATTGATATGAAAATACCAAAACCGTTAGGGTTAATAATCATGAAATAAATTCATTTCTATTATATAAATAATATAAAATAAACATCTGGTGAATATGGTATGTGTCTCATAGAAAAATAAAAGTTAAATATAAATATCTTAGCTTAAGTCATTGATTCTATCGTACATATTCAACCCTCCTTTATAATAAATATAATTTAATTAAAAAAATATTAAATAACCATAAATATATATATAATACTTTATATTATTTACTTATGACCTTTTATTACCTATTTATTGAAAATTTCATGTTAATGTCATGTTTTGGGTAATAACTGCTTTGTTTTTTGTGTATGTTTTGATCTGTTATTTTTTTCCTTTTAATTTTATCATGGTTAATTAATAACCATAATATTTACCATGATATAAATATATTTTATTTTAATTATATATGTTTTTATAATAATCCATAATATTTATAAACAAAAAATGAAATACATTGTTCATGCAGACGGTATGGTGTATGTACATATGAACATTGTTTTAATTTTATTGATAGATTAAATGAGAGAAAGGTAAATATTATTATTAAAATTGAATAATATTTTTTATTACTTATATAACTCATATATTTATTAAAATATTCCATATTACCTTCTATATTATGTGAGAATGAATCATATTGTTTTGTGAGGCGATAGCCCACTGTAGACACGAACGACATTATCATATTCTATTATAATGGAAAGTAATAAGTAATATTTGATATCAGGATTACTAAAGAATAATAACATAATAAATATCATATATAAATAATAAATAAATCATTATATCCATTCGTGATAGGTGGTGATGGAAAATGAATAACATCGGTTTACGAGGCAGTAATCCATCATACACTTGAATAATAATTTTGTGATCCTTTTGATGTAAGTGGAAAGAATTTAGGTAATGAAATTGAAAAAATAGTATCTTATTATTTTTAATATAATTTTATTTCACAATATTATTTTTTTAATTATAATTTAGGAAGTGGAGGATGAAGTAAAATAAATTCTTGATTAGTGATGTCACATCTTCTTAGGAAAACTTCATCTGGTTTGTACAAAAAGGCTTCTTATGTTGAATTTATGAACAAAATAAGGCTTATAGGATGATATTTGGGGATTAAATAAGTTATTCTATAGTTTTTTTCTCAACCCAGGGTCTTTTAAAGTGGTAATAGGGAAGGATAATGTGTGTCATTTTATAAGTTAGGTGATTGGTACACTTGTAATTTTTGAAAATACAAAGGTGTGCCAACATTTTACACACAGAATAAGGATCTAAAGTGAAATATTCTATAATATATAAGATATAAGGTATAAATATGTAAATAAAATTGTTTTTTGACAATTTGGGGTGATTTATAACACTTATCTTTTTATTTTAGCAACCCGGTAAACGCATATTTACTTTAACCGCAGTAAATAATTTTTACTATTTTTATAATTAATTATAGTGAAAAATTATGTTGATTTTATTTTATAATATATATTATGATGACTAAAAATATTTAATCAATTTTACCAAATTTAATTCATATAATTGGAACATTTTAATTTAAATTTAATCCCATATATGTGATGAGAAAGAGGGTTTTCAATAAGGAAGTGTTCAAAAGTTTAAAAAGTTACTATATCAAAATATTATATGAAATTAATTCCAATGAACTAAATTTGAATAATTTATATATAATTTAACTAATTTTACCTTTAAAACCATCTTAAAATAATGTGGAAGTTTTTTTAAAAAAATTAATAAATGACTATTTTTCAAAAAAAACCTTATTTTTCACAATTGTTCAAAAATTTTGACTTTTTAGAAAATTCTCTAAAATTCACTCTATCAAAATTTTGAAAATTTGATTTAAAAAACTATTTATTTTTTAAAATAAATTGTTTGAAACTGAAAAAATAATATTAAAACATGTTCAGAAAAGGTGACAAAACTGCTTTATAGAAAAAAACATTTTTTAAGAAAAAAAATTGTTTAATTCTTATATTTTACATACAAAATAGATAAGATTAATATTAAAAATTTTATTGAAAATATAATATATGTTTTTTTGTTATAATTATTCCCCAAAATTTATTTCTTTAATTTATTGAGGTAAAATGTGTTTATGTTCATAAAATAGTTTTTTTCAGAATAAGATTTCCTTTATTTCCAAATTTATTTTATTGTCATTTTTAATTAATTATTCACTGAAAAATTAATTTTATATACATTTTTAAACCACATATTTTCATAATTTATTTAATACTATTCATACCCTCTATTCTAATGTGTAGGTGATAATTATCATATTAAATAAAACAATTTTAATAGTATGTCATGTTTTATTTGAACACATTGTTTCATGTAACACAAAATATCAAAAATATTAAATTAATTTGAAAAATATATTTCTTAAAATATTAGGGTGTTTAAATCCATCCCATAAATTAATTAAATCTCCTCAATTTTAACTTTTTCCTTATAAGTACGGCTTAAAATTCGTCAATCCCATTGTGGGAAACCACATCTTAAAATGAGTAAATCAAACTTTATCTTGAATATAGGGAAAGGGATGTGTGGAGTTCATTCGGGATAACACATACAAGGTTTAAAAATATGATAACATAGTTAAGAAGTAAAAACATGTACATAAAAGATAAAACTAACACCTAAATACTGATGAAGATTTATAAAGAACATGGGCATGAGAAACTTAATAACCACAAAGACATAAACCAAAAAGGTGTAAAAAATGTCATTGATATCATCAAAAATTATGATAATAGTGAAAAAATTTATTTCAATATCCTTTTCCTAAAGTTTTATTTTTCCATGAGAATATATAATTACTTTATTTCATTCCATTTCATAAGAACAATCTCATCCTTCGGTTGTTCCTTGATCAATTTTCAATTTATCTCTTACTTTATTAGATGATTTTTCAAGTTTAACGCACTAAATAAGATCCATAAAAATGATTAATCATTACTTCTATCTCTAGTTATTATTAAAATCAAAATTTCTATCACAATTCATGCATAAATCTTATTATGGTGAAATAATACATTTATCTCTAAAACCTCATCCAAAATTCAACTTAAACCATCCCATAAATGGTTAACCTTATAACCCTTCCAAAATTAAAAATTTATAAAGAAGGTCAATAAATTTATCAAAATAAACTTGAAATTAATACCCAAAATATCATAAAGTATATTTTTATTGTCACATACCAAATATTTGAATACCTTAGTCATATATTTTCATAAATCATGTAAATAAAAAAAATTACCCAAAAACATTAATGAAAACATACATGCTTCCTCGATCCTTGAATAAAACCATATATTATTGAATATATTCTATAAATCCAATAATGTTTTGAAATCCAATAATGATAACATAAATGACTTTTTCCAAAAATCATTTATTACTCCTGATGACATAAATACTATCCAATTTACTTTATTTGTATAAATCATGTCTTTATCAGAACTAAACACTATTTTCTCAACATCTGGAACATTTTAAGGGTTATCTTACCTTAATAAAAATATGAAATTTCTTTTAAATCTCTTTTCTAGTTTATCATTACCATTCAATATATTTTTTAAAATCTCTAGTGAAAAACTTATTTGGAAAAATCCTTATATATTTCATGATTCATGTAACATAATTCTATAAAATTCAGGATTCATATAAGAAAATTCTTAAAATCCAATACATAAACACCATAATAATATAACTTACTTCTCAAATAATTAACTAGGTTTCATCATCTTATTATTTAATACCTCTTTCATTTTATGTTTAATTTTTAATCTCTTCATCATCAATAGAAAAACCATTAATCATAAAAACTTTTTGATTCTCTTCATGAGAATTACCCTTAGGATATATATTTGAATAATTCCATTAATTTACACATTAAAGACAGACAATAGTCGATGATTCCATAGGGAGACCATTATTCTCATCCAATTTGATAACCAAACTATTCATTTTTTCTTTGTAAATACTTTCTATGTATCCTACTTTTATACACCCAAAACATCTTCTTTCTCCTCTCATACATTCCCTTGAGTGATTATTCCCTTATTATGGACAAATAGAAAGATAAATCTTATTTTCTTTATGATCTCCACTACATGAACAATCATAAAACTTTATACTTCACTTCTTTTGTGGGTCCGAGAGTTGGTTAAGGTGCACATTATTTATCACGTTCCATGGAAAAAGACTAGTAATAATCACAATATCCTTCACTACATTCATCATCCCATTTTGTTTCTGATGAAAATTTTCTCCATCACATTCAACGTTAATACAATTCTTTCTAGTGTCATCCATTGACTAAAACCAAAAAACATAGTGTGAGTAACAATATTCATAAAGATAAACTACATAATATTAAAAAAACTTATAATATGTCTAAATCATAAGGTATTATATTTAATCTATGGTACCTTAGTTTCAAACTCAGTAATTTATAGTCATAATCAATTTAAATCCCTTAATATGGTTCATAAATAGTTTTTAAATTTCCAAACCATATCCCCTGGGAGTGTCAAACCAGGTGTGTAGCATGGCCTAGTTTCGTGCACCATGATACTATCGAGTCCATCTTAATGTTACTTTTGGAGTAATTTCCCCTATATACATTTGTTCCAAAGAAGAATCCACTTATAGTATCAAGAAATTGATGTAATTTCTTTGAAACCACTTTCTTTATCCTTTACCAAAATTCCTGGACATATTCCTTTATTTTGAATCATCCTTAAAATTATCCTTAAATACATCCCTAGATATAACATTATAAATATCCCTAACAATGTCACTAAATTTTTATTATCCTAGTTTCCAAAGGTTAACTAAAACTTTACATTGATACAAGTTGTTGAGACCCAGGATTTTCATACATGGATATTACATATTGTTAGATAAATATTCATTACATTACACAAACACATGATTAAGGACCATAATAGTTTAGCTTCATTGGATACTAGATACACAATATCATTATTTTATGAAAGATCTTCACTATCACCCTTAAATATCTCCCACTTTATTACTCTTCACAAATATACCCTATATAAATAATTTCTTAATAACATTGGGAAAGGAAACAAAAAAGGGTGAGATCAGATTCTCAGTAATGGTAAATAAGTGAAATGCATAAAAATAACATGATAATAAGGGTATGATAACATTATCATAAAATTTTGAACTATAACTTTTATAACAAAAATCGGTCTTTTGAGTGATGGAATAAATATCAGCAATTCATAACACAATAATCTTAAGTAATTCAATTAACAATATCCATGGGATTATAGAATTGGTATAAGAAATATATTTATGGAATACATATAACAATATAAAATATTTCCCATATTATTGAAGGATCATTTCTAAGTATATCATATTATAATGGGTTCACTCACTAAAGCATCATAATAGTTAAGATTCACTCCCAATATTATCATAACAGACAAAGTCCCTTACTGAATTGGAGTCCCTCCCCATTTTAGTCTTATTCATCTCATGAGATATAAATATTTTCCCAATTCATTGGAGGGGGATATAGGTCTCAACCATCAAATAATGAAAATCATACATATTGGTTCCAAAATATCATAATACATTAATCATATAATAAACCATGAAATGAAATTGGTTTCATAAACATTTCATCATTTTATAACCATTGTAAAACATATAGGTTTCATAATTATTTCATTATTTTATCATATCATAACTCATGGAAAAGAATCAGGTTTCATAATAATTTTTTCATGGTATAACTCATGGAATATATTCAAGATTCCTAAACAAATTATCATCATAAACCATTCATAAAATAAATTTTGGTATACTTGGTTTATATCCCTAGTAAATAATAAGTTACATTAAAGGATTCTATATTATATGGAAAATTATTTGTAAAGATAAATAACTTGGAACATTTTTTGAGGATAATAAATTTTCCTTAAAAATATGTTTTTAAAACTAAAAATTCATAAAATACATTAGAAATAATTTTATTTGATAATAACCTTGAAATTTTATAATGTAAGCTTCAAATAAAATATTGTCCATGATAGAAGGAAATTTTATTCATTCCAAACATGATAAAATGAAAATTCCATTCACATTTTTTGGAAAAATCCAAATAGGGATTGTATAGAAAATGAAATAAATATTCCTTTCAAAAAAAATTTGAAAAAGTAAAACATGTTTAAAAATTTTCTTTGATAAATAATTTTATGAATGTTAAAAACATTTTTGAAAAAAAAAACATGGTTCTGGAAGAAAAAGGGTTTTTGACCAACGAGAGAAATAAAGATGGTTTTTCTTAAAAAATAATTCATTTAAACTATTTAGTTCATAAGGGGAGGAAAATGAATGAAAAATATGTATTATCATGAAATAAATATAGATTAATAAAATTTATGTGATTATTGAGAGATGGATCATAATATTTCATCACCATATATATAATCATAAATAATCTAGATAAACAATGAGATTGTATCATAAAACCCTTACCACTTTGGTAACATTGAATCATAAGCCCCATGAAATAATTAAATTAAATTAAACAATAAATAACACTAATATAAGTATATTTATGATATAACATTCCCATGTTTATGTATATGAACCTCATAAAAGACGATAAGTTCATCACATAATGTATGTCCCAATGAAAAAAATTAATCCAAAAATACCTTAGCGCTTTGGTAACATTTAAACTATAAACCCCAAGAAATAAAAATCCATAAATGAATATTTAAATCCATAAAAATATAAATATAATAATCATAAAATATATCTATGTTCATTAAATAAACCACATAAAATAAACTTGTGGTCAACATTGAATGTGTCTCAAATAAAAATAAAATTGAAACAGAAATCCCTTACATTAAGTCTCAACTTTCATCGTAAATATTAAAAAAAATTATTAAATAAATATATGATTATTCTACATATATTAAATTACCAAAAATATATATATCATACCATATATTATTTACTTATGACCTACTATTACCCTTTATCAAAAATTCCTTGTTAAAGTCACGTTTTGAGCAATAACTACTTTATTTTTTCTTATATTTCAATTTATTATTTTTTTTGCTCTTAATTTAATCATGGTTCCATAATCTATAGAATTTTAAACATGATATAATTATATTATATATCCAGTTTATATGTTTTTATAGTAATCTATATGAGTTTGATATAGAAAATTCAATGCATCATTCATATAGACGGTAGATTGCACATACATATTAATGCAATTTTCATTTTCTCAATAGATTGAAATAAATAAAGGTAAATAATATTAAAACATTGAAAAATAATATTTATTTCATATATATCACATATTTTAATTAAAAATATCCTAATTTCTTCCATGTATATCTTTAATGAATCACATTACTTCATGAGTCGGTAGTCCAGTGTACACATGAACGACATTATCATATTCCCATAGAATGGAAAGTAATAATTAATATGTGATATTAGAATTAAAATTAATAATAATATAATAAATATTATATATAAATAATAAATAAATCATAATATCCATATTTTAAAGTTAGTTATGAAAAATTAATAATATCAGTTCATGAGGCAGTAGTCTTTTGTATACACGAATGGTGTTTTTTTAATCCATTTGGTGGAATATTAGAATAATTTAGGTTATTATATTAACCTAATAAAATATAAGTATATTTTAGATAATTTCTATTATATCATATTTTTTTAATAAAAATTTAATTATTTGGAGGAAAAAATAAAATAAATTTTTTTATTAAGGACGTTACCTCTTCTTCGGACAACTTCTTTTCATTTTTAACAAAAGGCTTATTATGATTGATTGGTGAACAAAATAAGGATTCTAGTACGAGAGTAAGGAATTAAAGAAGTAATTTTTTGAGGAGTTTTCTGAACCAACGGGATATCGATGTATAAATATAAGAGGGGAAGGGGTGGCCTTTTATAAGTGAGGTGAGTGGAACATTTGTAATTTTTGAAAAGAAAAAGGTATGGAAAAAACTTTTATATTACGATGATGTTCTGTAAAATTATCTATTGTTGAAACTAAATAATATAAGGTCAAAATATGACCATAAAATGGTTTCATAAATGTTTTTAATAGTTTTTAATCATAATAAATTTAATTTAATCCCCTAGTAAACTCATTTTTACCTTAACCATGCTAAATAATTTCTATTGGTTTTACTATTCATATTGATATAAAATTAATTTTAACTTATTAAAAAATATAAATTATGATCATTATAAATATTAAATACATTTTTATAATTTAAATTCACATAATTAAAAATATTTAATTTAAAATTAATCCCATAGACACAACGATAAAACGAGTTTTCAAAGAGAAAATGTACAAAATTTTAAAAACCTTTTATCTCATAATTCAATATGAAATTTATTCCAATTAAAATAATTGGATTAATAGATATAAAATTTAAAAAATTATAACTTTAAAAAATATTAAAACAATTTTTATTTTTTAAAATTAATTAAAATATATTAAAAGTCTTAATAAAATCATTATTTTTCGTTATTCATCAAAAAATTTATCTTTTTATAAAATTATCAAATATTAAATATAATAGTATTTTGAAATGATGACTTCAAATATAATTTTTATTTTAGTCAAATAAATTTTTTAAAATTGTAAGAAAAATAATTTTTAAATAAGTTCACAAAAATTGACAAAACTCATTTTTATTAAACTAATGTTTTTAAGAAAAAAATAGATTAAATTATTATCTATTGTATGGAAAATAAATAAAATGAATGTTTAAAATTTAATTGAATATAAAATATATTAATTTCATTAAAATAAATCAAAATAATTTACTTTTTTAATTTATTGAGTTAAAACACATTTATGTGCATAAAAATAGTTTTTCAAAAAAATATTTCCTTTATTTTAAAATTGTTTTTATTTTCATTTTTAATTAATTTTTCACCAAATAATTAATTTTATATACATTTTTAAACCATATATTTTCATAATTTATTTAATCTTATTCATACATTTCATTGTAATGGATAAGCAATAACTATAATATTAAATAATAATACTTTAATAGTATGTCATGTTTTGTTTAAACTTGGTGTTGTGTGTAATGGAAAAAACCCAAAAAGATTAAATTCATTTAAAAAAAATATTTCAAAAAATCTCAAGGTGTTATATTATTGTCCACCAAGATCATAGAATCTCAAAGAAAAACTCTTTTTAAAAAAATCACTTTCAGAATTATATTTTTTGAAATCGATCACCCATGGTTATACCCCCAAAGAAGAAATTTAAAACAACCCACTTTTCCATTTTAATAATTTTTATAAATACCATAATATAAAAAATCATGTTATAAAGAATTAAATAACAACCAATTGAATTTAATTTATTCAAAAATCGATGAAAATAAAATTTTTAAATAATGAAATTCACCAAAATTCAATCATTTCTCAAAAAAAATAAACCAACACCATTAAATAACAACAAAACCATAAAACAATTCCATAATAACCACATATAACAACATCATGATCCTTCTCAATTTTTCTTTAATAAGTGAGAACCACTTTATGAGTAATATGAAATAAAGAGGAGTCGAAAAAACTCAAACAAGGAAGAAATAGGGTTATACACAATTTATTCTCATGGGTTTGGAAATTGTGTGTCAAACATATCATATGATTAGTGAAGGTGACAACCCTAAGTCAAACTAGAACTGTATGGTTCTTAGTGCTATGAGAGATAACCGTGTTGCCCAAGTTCTCCTCTAATTTCACCGTAAAACCAATGTTCAGACCCTGATATCCCATGCATTCTCAAATTGGATAAAAAATAATAATTTCACATAAAATACATAGATAAAATTAAAAACTAACCTATAATTGTTGATTAAAACCCATAAAAAAGCCCAATAACTCAAGGATCATGGTAAACAAGAGTTCATGATGTTCTACTAACACGTACCTCTTTAGTTCTGACAATTTTCCTTGTTGTACATTATACCCCAACATTCTAAAATAACAGTATGGTAACATAAGAAACCTTGGATCTCACTAAAGAACCTAGGATTTTATACCATTTTTAACAAAATAGCATGTTTTTTCAAATTGGTAGCCAATCCAAGTCAGCACAAGGTAGGAAGTGGGTTCTTAAACCCCATGGGTTAGAGACTAGTTTATTTTTATCTCATAAAAACATACAGAAATATTTCACCCAAAAATCAGAGTTAAATGATAGTGTAAAATTTTCCAAGTCTATCATGGACTATCCTTACATTGGTTTCTCATGCCAAGTCAAAAAAAGGTAACCAAAAATGAACATTCGTGTCAAACTGGTCATTACCAACAACACTAATTGAACCGATTTTCACTAAGAAAAAACATCACCCACAAAAAAATTGATACAAAAAGGAATTGTTAGATAAAATAAAAATAACTAAAATTAGCTACATTATTGGATGACTTATCCAATACAATGATTAATAAAAATAATAATTCTTAAACCAATCCTAAAATCCAAATACCTAAAGCATCTGGTTTCTCACCAACTCATAACTCACCCAAAATTTCCCAAAATAATAAAACATGAGTCTAACTAAAAATATAGAACCATCAATATATATATTTGAGATAAAAATTCTAGTAGTTAACCACTGACGGAATCTGTATAATTAATTTCATAAGGAAAATAATAAAGTCTAGTTTAAGAGTATAAATAGAAAGTTGGATTTACAAATAAAAACAAGTGAAAACCCAAAATCTATTCCAATATTTTCTTTTCAAAATATTTCATTCATTTTATTTAAATAAAAACAATCTCGTTGTAAATGTTTCACCAGCCTAAGCCTCGTTTAAACCAAATAACCCATGTTTAAATACTCATTAAAAACCCAGTATGTAAGAATTTAAATTCAAAATGTTTTTTCCAAACATTTTTTAAATCATTTAAAAAATAAATTAATCAAGTACAATAGGTGTGTAATATATAAATTATGATCCAAAATTCCAAAAATAGATAATGAATATAAAAAATATAAAGTTACAACCATAATTTAATTAAGGGGTGTAATAAAATCAATAATAATATTGATATACCCTATGTGATCCACTAATCAATAAATAATAGTGCAATGGAATCTATTATAGGATGATAACATTATAAAAATCCAATTTTATCAATTTACCAGGAACTAACTACTAGTAAATTCTTAGTCTCACATCTAAAATACATCTTACTAGCCCAGAGTGGCCTCATCTAAAATAGAACATCCAATTTTCATTAGTTTTTTTCAAGATTGGATAGAAATTAGGATCATGTGAACCAACTAGTGAAATATAAATATTGATCTACCAATTAGTACCTAGTTTTCTATCTATCAAAACCTGAATTTTTTATTTCATTAATTTATTTATTTATATTATTACCATGAAGTTTCATAGCCTCCTTATTTTAAAATTAAATAAATATAACAAAATAATATTAATATTAATATAATAAACCCTTATAAGGGGTCTACCTTATCACTACCCCACCCCCTTACTCGCATGATGCCACACCCACAGGGGACCCCCATTATGTTCCCTCCCCCTCTTCTCTCTTAGATTTTTGGTTGATTCAATTTATGATTTCCAGTTTGGTCAACCCAGGATAGATTATATTCCTCTTCTATTCCTTATTCATACCTTTTTTATTAGTTTTATTTCTATCATGTGGGATTCAGACACCTTGGTGTAACCCTAACCTAGTTTTGTGTATTTATTTATTTATTTATTTATTTATTCTTAATGTTTTGGGTTTTTGGGTCCCCTTAAGGCTAACTCTAGTCATGGTTGTCAAAGTTGATGCATTCTCTACCAAATTTGGGAGCGTTTTCATCCTATTTTATTTTTATATCTATTTTTAATTAGGTATTTTATAATTTTTTGGCTTCTCACATTTTTATAGTGTTCAATAGACCTAATTGAGGTGGATTTTATATTCCATTATAGAAGGTTTCTTTAATATGTATACATATGTAAACAAACATATATAAAAATAACCACATTGTATATATTCTCTCAGAGTGAGGGGAATATGTAAATTGGGTAAAAGGGAACTTATATATATGTGAATTTGTATATGCACATATGTATGAAGTGGTTATCATCAAAGAAATAATTTTTTGAGTTAGGTTTCATATGTCCAATAATTTCAATTTAATTCATTTATTTTTTAGCATTTTAGAAGGGTGTTTTCATTATTATATAATATATAGATGTTAAGTAAAAATGTTGTGACTCTTGGAAATGGTTTTTCACCTTCTGTCCATTTTCTCTGATTTTTTTTTGCATGGGTTTATTTTTTTAATAATTTTTTCAAGATTATTTCAAAATGTGAGGTATCTTTATTGTTTAATTGGTTTTTAAAATGATTTTTACTTGTTGATATTTTAATTTTCATAGTTTTTTTCCTTTCCTCTAGTTTTTTATAAAACATTAATGGCATTTTTATTTTCCAAATATAATAAAAATATTCTTTAAAATATTAAAATATTGTTTTCAAATGAGGATTCATGGTTTGAACTTTTATATTTTTTCTTGAGAAGTGGAAACCTCCTTGGATACTCTCCACTCTAGGTGTAATTCGAATATATGGTGTTGGGAAGTGGTATTAGCATGTGTGGTGGCCTTCCAATACTGAGATATTGTAATTATTCTCATGTTGAAACCTCCTACTTTTTCTAAATCTGGGTGATCCTATGCATAATAGTGAGATTCAAGAGAATATTTTAATTTAGTCCCTATTAGATATACTAGACTCACATGGATTGCCTATGTTTGTTGTGCCACTGGTGAGTCTATTTGAAAGTATTTAGGTGGGTTATTGAATTTGGATCACATCTATAGGTCATCATATGATTATTAAATTAGTTAATTTATGTTCTCTTCACTTGGTATCTAGGTATATCCCATGATAACAGTTTTATTATTTATTTACTTTCCCACATTTTGTAATGTTTTCTAATAAATAATTTTAATGGTTATGATTTTAGTGTAAATACTTATATGAACACATATCTACATGTACTCTGCATTCATTTGTATTGGTAGTAGGATATGTCTTCCACTACTTTCTTTTCACTAATATATTTTATTTTCCACATGTTTCTTCATTATAATATTTTTTATTGTAAACACTTTCATTCTTTGGAAACTATTTTTGAAAAAAGCATTGGAAAATGGTTATTTAGAAGTAATTACATTTTTACTTATTTTAAAAGGAAGTTAAAACCTTATTTTTTAAATATTTATTTAAAAATAGAAATAAATGGTTTTATTTAAAAATGTAATTCAAAGGTTGTTATTTTTTTTTGGAATCTCAACTGGCCATCTCAATGATCATGTCTACTCAATAATTTTTAGGTTAAGGTTCTTTCAATTCTAGATCACTCTTTTAAAAAGAATGTTTCTATGATTTATGGTGACCCATGAGGTCACATGGAGGTTTCAGTCATTTATCTTCATTTATTTGACACTATTAGTGATTATTTTATTCCTGTTTTTATATTTATTTATTTATTTTTCATGGAAAAAAATTTCCCAATAGAGTATGATTGTTGTCCAACACTATTTTCTAGCCTAGAAGGATCAATATTGAATCTATAGAAATTTTTTAGGCTAGATAAATTGATTAGTTGAGGGTTGGATTAGGGTGGTTCATGAAAAAATGGTATCTGTGTAGCCCTTGTTATTTGGGGATGTATAGTAGGTTAGTGATTAAAACTATTATAAATTGAGAGGTAGGGGCAGGAAGAGTTTTTAAAGATCTTTTTTATTTTAATACTTGATTTTACATGGAAATTAGGGATTTTATTCTTGTTTTGGTAGTGGTTTTATTGTTTGGTGATTTGGGGATGACAAAGTGTAGTGAATTCGTTGTACTTTGCGATATTCCAGGGTGTGGAAAGCCATGTAGAGCCCAAATACATGGTTTAAGATGACTCCCAATGATAGTTTTTTACCACATCTTTATCATGGGTATGGTCAAATATATATTTAAAAACCCTAAATATACCATAGTGGATAAACTTTGAGGTCTTATGTAAGGAAGCAGTGTCTAATTCCCTAGAGGTTCTCCCAAAAATCATTTTGGTTTTTTAATATTTCTAAAGAAAAAAATGTAAACAGACATAAATTTTATTTAAGAAACACTATGGGATGATGAAATATTAAATTAATAGGAATAATAGTAAATAAAATATGATGATATATAGGGAAGTTATCAAGAACATTCCTAGATCCAAGTCAATCCACCCCTAACTACCTATCATATATATAATGAATGATTCAATCATTTCACATAATTTCTCAATTCATGCTCAATCACTCAATTCATGCACCTATATCACCCAAAATGATGAATATTTATTCATGTAATCAATTTTAGTATATAAACACTCTCTCAAAGTTAAAGAAGGACCAGTTTGGACCACTCAATCGAAGAATCTCTTCTAGAGATAATGTTGATTTCACAAAATCTTCAGTCACACAACCACTCTTAAAAACTATCTTGAATGATAAACAGGATAAGGGGATAAATATGAAGGGAATTTTGAGAATAAAACATCCCTTAAAAGGTAATTCACTTGTATCACCACTCGCACACTCACTTTCTACTAAGATAAATGAATAAAAATGATGATTTTCATGAGGCACGAATCTCCAAGCAGTATTGATCTTCACATCTTGAAGATAGATTTAAAGATTATCCCTTCATCAGAAAAGACTTGAGATCAGAAAAAATATCAAGGAAGAATGAACATGTGAACATTATAATTTTATTTACAAAACATAAATAGTAAAATGATATTTTCAAAAATAAAAAATAAAAAGGAAAATAAAAATGGGGAAAAAAGAAGGGAGGTTCTCGTCAAAAGTAATATAAGTTGATTCCAATGTATGGGGACACAAAATACAAAGCATGATATTTCAAATTATTCGAAAATATAACCAAGAAAAATAGTGAAAAATGTGTGAAATGTATGAAATTCCATATTTTTCACTTTAATGTGCCATTCACTACCTTCTAGTAAAATTTATGTACTTTCACAAGACTATGTCTTCATAAGGAGGTGGGTCTAGTTTAGCTCTTGGTACCTCATTATTCAATCGATATCATCCTCATATTGGGTTTGGCCTCCTCCTCTCATGTTTTTTCTATGGTGGGGCTTGGATCAGTGACATCATCCATTGGTGAAGCTTGGATTCATCAGAGGTAGGGTGTTGCATCGCAGTGAGGGCTCGTTCAATGGTTGTGTAAAACCTGATGTTATATCCCCAATGGTTCTAATTTCAAATAGAGTGCAAGTCATAGTGGAGGAAGAGTGACCTCAAGTAGTGGTGATATTGTATTTAGTAGGATCTATCGGAATATATCCTGGAAATTCTTCTTCCTCAAGATGGATGATTGATTTAGGTTATGGGGGTGTGCACAGAGTACTCATCTCAGGTTTCCTCCTCTCAATGTGTTTTGATTTTCATCTGGTTCTATTTTTTCAGTGACTGTAGTATTGAATCTCATTGTGGTGGTAGATTTTTGGTTGAATATGGGAGTAGACGGTGAATATAATGATGGTTATTATGGTTGAAAATTTTTTAGTAGTAGGGTTGTTTGGTGATTGTAGTAGGATTTGGGGGGGAAAGTTTTCAAAGGAGGTGCAGTGATAGATTACTAAGAAAAGGAATGAAAGTAGGAAAAAGGGATAGTGGTGGTATCATGGTAATAGGATGTAATAGTAGATATTAGAAGAATATTATATACAGATTCATGATAGATATCACCTTGAAGGTAAAAGGGAAGCTGATGATATCATAATCTTAAATTCATAGATTGATATCATAATCAGTGACATTATTCAAAAAACTATTTCCATAAAAAAATATTTTCAGTTAATTTTCAAACTTTGAAAATAATTAAACTTCAAAATAATTAAATAAAATTAAGCCAAAAATCTTTTTTTGAAATGAATTTATCCAACCAAAAAAATTAATTAAATATCCCAAAACATATTTCATTTCAGTTCTTCAGAGAAACAACTTCTAAAATTTGATGAAAAAAAGTCTAATTTTGATTGAAAATCAATCTTTTAGAAATTCTTGGATCTACAAAAAGTATTCAATGGAAAAAATTAAAGAGTTAATTTAATGAAAATAATTTGCATAAAGATAATATGTAATTTTAATCCCAAAAATCCATATTTTAAAAATAAACTCACAAAAAATAGTACCAGCATAAATTTTTCAATAATCATTAAATGTACATTAAAAACACAATTTCAATATTAAAAATTCAAATAATTACTCAAAATGGATGGGGAAAAGTGCGTAAATATTGGCCACATCAAACTCCCCCACACTTAAATGTTTGTTTTTCCTTAACAAATATCATTTTATTTTTCATTAAAAATAGAAAATTACTTTTTTATATCCATCTCAAGATGGACCATGTTAGAGAAAATTTTTGAGATGGTCAAGGATTTTCAAAACAATGTTCATAGTAGGTCCTTCTTAGGTTAAAATACACATTGTAAATCATATAAACAGATATTCATTCACTATTAAAAATTCCATTCCTCCTATATAAAGTAACTCACTAACCTACAACAATTATTTTTCAGGATCCAATTCTATTAGTGAGGATAAATGAGATTTAATTGTAAATAAAATTTTAAAAAATGACACCTTCAATTTTCACTCTCTCCTACATTCCAAAAATTTATTATTATTATTTATCACCTCATTGATACAACTCAAATGATTTTAATATTAACCAATTTTACTCTTATTCATTTTGGTTCAACATTCTCTTCTCCTAAATGATCTCATTTTTAGATAGGTCCCTTTATTTGACTTCTTCATATCCATGATTTTGTGCATAGAACTATGAAAATAATTTATTTAGTTTGAAAATAGATTTATTCACACAACAAAATAAGATCCTATATCTCAAAGAAACTGGGGGGATAACAATTTTCTATTTTTCTTGGGTTTTAAAGGACACACATAATGATAATTGTTTTTAGATCCATAAAGTTATTAATTTTCATAAGGGTGATTCCCCAAGGTTTGAGTTCATATTTCTAGTTTCCTAATGTTGAAATTAATATTCCATAAATATATATTCTATCTCACTCCCTTTCTTAATTCCTAAAAATGATATCCATTAAAACAACATGAAAAATAAATCAAAAATCATATTCCCCCAACAATTTCAGAATCAATGAAAACCATAGAAATGTGTATGTTGTTATCCACTGTGAGGGACTAGATTTAGGTGAAAGTTAAATCTTAAACACCCTTAGTTTTTGAAAGAATTTGAAATATTTTGACAATTTTTTTACAAAATAATAAGGCATAATTTTATGTGTCTAGGATTAAAGTACATATTATCATAGATAAATATTAATCTCCTTTATAGTTAAAACCCAACATTTTCCCCAATGTTAAATCATAATATGGGGGATAGTTTAATTTAAAAAAAATTACAATTAAATGGTTAAATAATGTAAAATATGTTATAGAAAAGTTCAAAAATCACCTTTCCACAAATCTAAATAAATTTTCAAAAAATAAAATTTACATAAATTATTATTATTGTAATACCCAGATAAAATAATTTTCAATTAAACTCAAATACAATCATGTTAATAATTAGGTCATATAAAATATAATTTTCAAGACAGATCAATGATCTGGGTACTGGCCATATTTTGAGATTCAAATCAATTTAACATTCAATTTTCTAAAAATAAACAAGAAAAACACCTATGCTGGATAAAATATTAAAAAATCTAAAAAACTCAAGAGGGATTCCCTGCCATTTAGTGAACAATATTATAAAGAAAAATATTTTCAGAATTAAAATATTCATAATTAAAAATAAAACTCCCCTGGTATAGAATATTTTCAACTTTGTTATTTAGGATAATTAATTCCCATTTCATTTATTTTTGAAATATAATTATATTCTTAATTAATGTATCTAAAATTTATTAACAAATTATCCATAGAGTTCAACTTTATAAATTAAAAGTTCATTTAAACCAAGGGTTGAGGTAGGGAGTGTTTATCCAGTAAACTTTATCAAGTAGCTCCTTTTTCATTCAATATCTTCTACACCAAATCACTACCTAATTATTTCTCTACAAGGAAATATAAACTATTTAAAAAAAGAATAAATAAAATTTAACAGGAAACGAAAATAGAATAATCATGGGATAAACCCCCAAGGGGTGAATATTTTGACATTCTATTTCTAGATAATCTTTTTTTAAACCCTGGTATGATGGGATGCGTATTATTTTCTAAGAACCGTGACTTGTTATTTATTCTAAATTTATTACTTTCCCTTTTATTTAGTACCCCATTTCTATCTATTTTTATGTCCCACTCCTTGAAAGTAGTGTAAATCATCTAGAGTGATAGAGGGGAAACATAATAAAGGGGTACGTACCTTAATAAATAGCTTAAGGGTTGGTATGTACAAGTTATAGGAAATGAACTATATGGTGTGGCTTATCTTCTAGTTCATTATAATACATAATTTCCTCCTTGAATAAAAATAATTTTCAACTTCCTCTTTGACACTCTTATATATCCCTAATGACTTCTCTTTAATTGTAATTTTCAAACCGTAATTTTCAACAAGAATTGGGAGTTCCAAAAATTCCTCAGTAGGTGTTGATTCAAGTTCTTCTTGACTCTCTAGAAAATCATAAAAAAATTATTTACTCACCAATACCTAAAATTATATAAATAAATTAAATAAGCTCCAAAGTAATAGATGTCATGTAGAAAGATTTATTCTTTCAAAAAAATATCTCCCTGAATAAATGTAGATTTTTCTTCATTCTGGTGGAAACATGCTTCTTGGAGAAATTATAAGCCGGAAGATAGGTATTAAAACTCCTATATTATCTCTTCAAAACAAACAACCTTAGGTTTGGTTTCCTATATGGAAAGGGAGAGTATGTATTATTTTGGTTCGAACAATTATATCATGGAAAATTTAGAAAACATGTTAGTTTGGTAAAAATAATCATATTGAAAATAAGAAAAAAATAATCCTCAAAAGGTTTTATTTCTTTAAAAATGTATATAAATACCATCTCCTACTAACTCTATAAAATTTCCTCAATATATTCATCTTTCATCTTCATCCTTTAATCTAGTGGAGAGTCAATTTCAAAAGTGATAAACTATATCTCTTCAACATAAAACTCAAGTAATATGTGTGAAAACTTCTTAAGAAATGTAACTAATGCTTCCAAGAGTTGTGGTCTCAATTATTATTGAAATTCCTCAATGAATTATTCAAAATATTCTTTATCAAAATTTTTTACTTTTTCCCTAATTATATAAGAAATAAAACTAACATAGTCTTTAGAGGGTTGGGGATGTCTCATAATTTTTTTAAAGAAGTAAAATTTGAGAAAATATGGAAAAATCAATAAGGAAAATGGTTCTTTCTCAAAAAAGGTACAAAAATTTGACAACATTCCTATCATGAGGATGGTAAAAGATACATTTATAAACATTATTTATATAAAATTTTATAACCTCAGGTTCACTTTCAAGGTCTTAGTGTTTAATTCCCTAGTGGTTTTCATGGAAATATTTTTGTGTTTTTATTACTTTTGTAGTAATAAATGAAAACAAGCAGAAAAAATGTTGAAAAAATATAGTGGGAGTGATGAAATGGTGAATGAACTCGAAGTAGAGGAAAAAATATTAAGGATTGTGAAGTTAGCAAGAAAAATCTCTAATCTAGTTTGATTCACCCTTAACTACCAATCATAGATCTACTAAAGGGTTAGATAATTTATCATCCACGCTCAATTAATTCTTAATTTCTCAATTCACGCACCTTTATCACCCTAAATGATGAAAAATTATTCATATAATCACATTTATTACAAAGAAACTCTCCCAAATTTAAAGAATCACTAGTTTGGACCACTCAACAAAAGATATTATTATTAGGATGGACTGGTTTTCACAATATCTTCAATCAAACATACACTCCTAGAAATTATCCTGAATGATCAAAGTGGATATGGGGATAAAGATAAAGGGTAAATAGTGAAGAAAAATTCCCTTGGATGGTATTTCAATTGAATCAACACTCACACTATCACGATCCACCAAGAGAAATAAAAAATGATAATGATCTTACTAATTAGAATATCTCTAGGTAGTGTCAGGTTTTACTTATTAAAGTGAGAATCTCAAATTATTCCATCGCCATGATTTTTTTGGAATTACAAAACAAATTGAGTAAGAGAAAACATATGAAAGTAAAAAAAATTATAAAATAGAAATGGCACAATGATATTTACAAAAATAGAAGAATGGAAAAGGGAATAAAATGGGAGGAAGAAGAAGAAGGGAGGTTCTCATCACTAGGAAACCAATTTAATTCCCATTTTTAGGAATAAAATGGAAAGAGGAAGAGTGATACACTTATTAAAAATAGAAAATTGAAATATAGTTACGAAATAATTGCTAAGAAGTGAATTCCATGTGGTGTGCATTGATGTGCCTGTCACCATCTTCTAGAAAAGATTATGTACTTGTGATGGTCTTCAACTTCATAGGGGATTCTAGTTCAGCTCGAAATAATTCCTCCATTAAGAGTATTTTTCCCAATTCATGTTCTCCCTCCATATCATGGGTGTATTATATGGTGGGGCTTAGATCTTTATCATCCTCCATCAGAAATTTTTAGATTTATCAGAGGCAGGGCAGTGGATATATATGAGGGAACGTTTGGTGGTTGTGTGTTACCAAATGTTGGATAATCGGTGGTACTTGGTTCTGATTGGTAATTTTTTATAGTGGTGGATGGGTGACATTAATCAACAGAGAGCTTGGATTTGGGTGTTTATATGGAAGATATTTCTCAATTATTCTTCTTCATTAAGTTAGGTAATTAATCTGGGTTGCAGCGATACACAAATAGGACTTGGATTGGGTTTTCTCCTCTATAGTGTGTCTCTATATTCATGTGGTTTAATGTGTATAATGACTGTGGTGGTGGAGATTGGTTTGGATGAATATGGTTGGTTGAATAGTGGAGTGGATATTATATGGAAGGATAGTGAAGGTGGTAGGATAATTAATTGGAGTAGTAAGTGTTGTTTATTGTTGTAGTAGGATTTTTGGGGTGGTAGTACGAGGAGATGTGTGAGTAGATTAATGGGAAAAGAATGAGTAGCATGAAATATGGACAGTCATGGTAGCAAGGTTATAGGTTGGAACAGTATATGTTATAAAAATGGCAGATGAAAAGTCATAATAGATCTCTCCTAGACTATATTAGGAAATCTAATGGTACCAAAATCTGAAATTCATAGATTAATTTTATAATCAGAGACATTTAAAAAAAATCCATGAAAATTATTTTCAATTAATTTTCAGATGTTGAAAAAGTTTATATACTAAATTAGTTATATAAAATTAGGCTAAATATTTTTTTGGAAATTAATTTATACAACCAAAACAATTTAATTCAATATTCAATAATATAATCCATTTCAGTTTTTGAGAGACACAACTTCCAAAATTAGAAAATGAAATTCAATTTTGATTGAAAATAAAACTTCCAAATTTTTTGGAATGCAGAAAAAAAAATTAAATGGAATAATATAAAATAATTAATATTACAAAAATAACATTAATTCAAAAATATGGACATTTAGTACATAAAAATTAATATTTTAATGATAAAATCAAATAATTTTAGTTACATCATCATTTTATCAACAATTATTAAATATTCATTAAAAAAAATTTAACATAAAAAAGATAATTAATTCCTCAAAATAGATGTAAAAAGGTGTGTGAAACACTAAAAACATTAGTTGTGTAGTTGGCATATAAACTGCTAAGCTATGTACTGACACTAGTCCCCTGTTAAAATTATGGATAGGACTTATTTGGTTTTATATTTATTTTATTATGTTATATTATGTTGTTTGATATAAAAGGATAAAATTTATTTTTGAAATATTCATTTTAAAATAATGGTTTTTCAGTTTTAAAAGAGTAATTTTATGACGATTTGGTGAAAATGGGTTTTATTTTAAATGGATTGTGAAATTGAATTTTGGTGTTAAAATGAAATGAAGGTGATTTTTGAAATTGAATGATTTTTTCTCAAAGTTGATAAGGCTTGTTTGTCACATTGAGGTTTTCCCTCAGAAATGATATCACCTCTTATGGTGTCTCCTTAATTCAAGTTATTCTCAATTTGGGATGGAATTTTACTGGTTGGAATGTATGTTGTAAATGTGTTAAGGGGTCTTGTGAATTATTGCAACTCATTGAAGCGGAAAAGGTACGTGATTAAAAATGGAGCTTTAAATTAAGGACCTAATAATTTTTCAAATGTAAATATTTTGTAGTTTTGAAATGGAATTATGTGATGAAAATATTTATAAATTAAACCATGGAATTTAAAGAGGTTTTAAAATATTAAAGTGGGATTTCAAAATTTTGAACTATTAAATGTATAGTTTTAAATTTTTTAAAAGGGTGATATTTTCAAATTAAGTTTAGTTATTTTGATGATTAATATTTTGGGACTATTATTGATCTAGATCAAATTTCTTTTATCATTTAGTGAATACATTATAGAAGAGTTCTAAGAGTTCATAAGGGTTTGGTAGTGGCTTGATCAGTTTGTGACATAACCCAAGACTCCTAATTTCATTATGGTTAATGGTTGTTTGAGCTATTTTAAAGGGTCGAGTTTAGATAAGTGGATGATCATCATTTCATCTTCATTTCAAGTTGGAATGTCATGGGAGATTTTTATAAACACATTTTCACAATGGTTACTTCCTATGGAGTTTTAGGAAGATAAGATAGTGAATCTTATGATCCTTCAACAAGGTTAGTGAATGGTGAAAGAGTTCGTCAATCGTTTCAGTGAGATGGTTCTTTTCTCTCTAAATATTAGGTCAAGTAATTACATCAAGGATCATCATTCCATGAAGGGTACTCACCTAGATCAAAGTGATAGAGTACTTTCACTTGGGAATCATTTATTCGATGAGCTAGTGAATGAATCCAATCTATATAATTTAATATTTTGGGGAAACCTATGGTTAGTAGTGTCTTTTTACCTATCATAGTGTAATGGCCCAGACCTCTCTTGCCTATTCCTTTGTCAAAAAGAGGGTCATGAAGTGTTCTAGAGGTTAAAATGGACTTTTACCACACTTTTCATAATTTTGAAACTACACGCCGTGTAGTGTGAGTACACGTCATGTACCCCCTTACCAGGTATACCCCGTGTTGAAGGCAGTGTCATTACCATGTGAAATAATTGGGTACATGCCATGTACCCCAAACTACACGTCGTTTAGTCCCTCCCCGCGTACGCGTTACCATCAAACTATGTGTTGACCAGTCAACGATCATGTTCCATGTGGGAGTCGTGTCCTTACCGTGTGAAATAAATGAGTACACGCCGTCTAGCCAATACTACATGCCATGTAGTCCCTCCCCGCGTACGCGTTACCCTCAAACCATGTGTTGACCAGTCAACAGCAGTGTACCGCGTTGAAGGCCGTGTTGGAAGTCGTGTGGTGGCCGCATGAAATGGCCAAGTACACGCCATGTACGATAAAGTACACGCCATGTACTTTTTTTTCACTCCAATAAAAGGAGGGGCCCCCTCCTCCTTTTCAACACACCCCTCTCCTCCCCTTTCCTCTGAGTAGAGCTCTCCCAAGAGACACAAAGGCTACTTTTTCTTCCATAACTTCTTCGTCCGAGCTCCAATTTACGATCCGTCAGTGGCCACAGGATCGTAACAACGAGGAGGAACCTCCAAGATTGGATCTATTGTCTTTCCTTTGGCATTTCCTTTAAAGCTTCCACCCCAAGGAGGTTTTTCCGAGATTCGACAGAAGTGACGGATGCCGACGGATATCTTCTAATGTTGATCTGGGGGAGCGTTGTGATTAGAACCTATTGAGGTAGGGATCTTACCTTTGTCTCTCTAAATTGTGCATCATGCGGGGTGTGTGTCCTCTTGTTTACATGAAACACACTTGAACCAGTTTAACAAAGATAATAAATGGCTTATATAATGGGGTTGGGAAGTTGTGATTGCAGTTACATTATTTATATCCTGTGATATTATGTTGTGAATTAAATAGGCTCATGCCTACTGAAAACCATGGTCATTGGGGGCCTTTTCTTGTGCAATTAAATGTTTCCCGATCTTTCTAGAACATTTATGGATGGAAACTTTGTGAAATGTAGAAATTGTTTAATCACGTAAATTTGGCTGACTAAATGAAAATCTGGAACCATTGTGTGATCACCCCGGTTGAACTAAACTGAAATAATAAACATGTGGGTGTTGTAGGGGTTTGTTTATGTGAAGGTGGTGTTTTGTAGGTTGTCATGGACTGGGTGAGCAGTGGGGCTTCGGTTGTCTTGTTTGTGGGTTTGTGTGAATACTATGTTGGTGATGGGTAGTGGGGCTGGTATAAATTGTATCAAGGGATGATGATGTATGGTGTGGTTTTGGTTTTGGTGGTTGGCAGTGGGGCTGCAGGGTTGGGTTTGAATGTGAACGAACTATGGGTTGTGATTAATAAATAAAAGTGGAAGAGTTAATGTATGGTGGGTCTTGGTAACGGAATGGGAATAATAATCAATGGGGTTGGTTGGTTAATAAGAAGGACTTGGTTGTGTTGCTTGTGTTTTCCTAACTTGATTTGTGGATGGCAGGGATATGCTTTACAAATGATCAATATGGTTGGTTGTGGATAGTTTCCCATTAGTTAAGGAACTAATAAACTAATTCTTTTGAAATGTGAAAACCTAAATGGGGTTGGGGATTGTTTGTTGTATGCATAATTCTTAGTAGTCGTGCCAAGGCACTTGCTCAGTTCTCTGATTAGAATCCATAGGTTGGGCTGAGTGTTTGGTATATATATATATATATATATATTTGTATCATTGTGTTTTATCACACCCCACCCATGTTGAGCAGTTAGTCCAAACACTCCCATTTCATGGGAGAGGGTGTCTTCCCCTTAGTTACTAGCTCTTTCCTGCTCTTTCTTCCCTAGGTTGTGATAGCTTTAGGAGACCTTACACCCAAGACTCTTCGGGTAGGTTTTGATTGAGGTGGTTTAGCCCAAGACTCTTCGGGCAGGTTTTACTATTTCCCAAGAACCTTCAGGATGAGGCCCAGGTGTGTGCGGGTGGGATACGTGGTTCTGAGGCCCAGGTTGGTGCGGACGGGATACGTGGTTGTGAGGCCCAAGTGTGTGCGGGCGGGATACGTGGTTGTGAGGCCCAGGTGTGTGCGGGCGGGATACGTGGTTGTGAGGCCCAGGTGTGTGCGGGCGGGAAGAGTGTGGTAGCATCAGGACGTTCGCTGTTAGGTAGTGCAGCTAGCTAGTGGGGGAAAATGGTGTGGGGTACCCAATACTCTTTTTCTTATATACTACTACCTGTTGTGACTGTGTTTTTGGTGAGTGTGGCTAGTGAGGTTGGGTGGATATAATTCCTTGTTTGGTTTTGGTTTCATCTTTTGTTATCACGGGACATTAAGATGTCTCCCCACTTGTGCACGAGAGCTTTAGGTTTCCCTACTGAGTATACTTGTATGCTGACCCTACGTTTACTTTTAGGTTTCTAGGAGGACTACCAGGGCCGTGCGGGACCCTACTAGTCAGAAAAATTGGAGTTTCTGTAGTTTTTTGTACTAGTTTCTTTTGGTATTATACCTTTTTATCTTTCTTGTACTTGTACCTTGTTTCAGAACTATTTAAACATGCATGTGGGATTGGTTTGGGTTAATTTCTATACCCTTGTTATTTTCCTTTTTGGTGGTTGACTTGTCCTATCTCCCAATATTAAATAATATAAAGGGTAATGCCTCCCATATTTGTTAAAACTCATACCCTTGGTGCTAGTCGCCACTCCGGGGCCTACTGGAGGCGGGAATCGGGGATCATTATCTCCCTTTCACCATTGATAGATCAAGAGGGGCATCTTTGGTGGGAGGGGGTCGTGAAAGAATGGTATTAAAGTTGATGGTTGAGAGATAGGATGGAGTCTGAAGTTAGGCACAGTGAGGATTGCATGGGATGGTAGGGAAACAGTGTTAGTTAATCTTGGTGCATGAAATAGTCAAGGGAAGACCGACTAGGACACGAGATTTTAGGGCCCCCTATGATCCGATGCAAAGACTCTAAGCCTACCGAACAACCAAGTGAGACCACATTTATTGCAGGGTAGAGACCCTAGGGAAGGTAAATGCATCTTCATGATTGTGTTTTACTTGATTTGGGAGTTCTGGGAATGAAATTGAAATAATGTGATAAAATAAAACCATGAGAAATTTCTTTACTACTTCGGCTTAGGCGATCCTTTTTTACCGTACAGCTATGAAACCTGTACGTCGTCCCTGGGTGACTCAGATGGCTGAGGCCCAGTAGATTCAAGTGTTCGATCAGTTGAGGATTGACCGAGAGGAGGAAGATAGCCAGTGGTAGAAGACTCTTCGTTCTTTTCAGCGGCAAACCCTCAAGAAGTATGAGGGTAGTACTTCGGATACGGAGACGGAGGGGTGGATTGAGGAGCTGGGGATCGCTTTTACCTTGATCCGTGCTTTGAGGGAGTACTGGGTTCCCCTAGCAGTCAGTCATCTGAGAGGTTCGGTGCGACAGTGGTGGACACTATACCTCGGAGAGAGGTTAGAGGCAGAGGTTCCATGGACTGACTTTGAGAAGGAATTCCGAGATAAATTCCTTTCTTCCATGATCAAGGCGGAGAAGCGGCAGGAGTTACTCTCCCTACAGTATGGGAGTATGTCTGTACGAGAGTTGTGGATCAAGATCAAGGATCTCCTACGCTTTTCTCTGGATCTCTTTCTGGATGAGGAGTCTCGGGCGAGACGTTTGGAGGAGGCGCTTCGTCCTTTGCTCCAGTATGTTGTCACCCCCTTCACCCTTCTAACGTACTTGGTAGTACAGAAGAAGGTAGAAGCTGTAGAGAGGATGCACTAACTGGGAGGTGCACCACGTGAGGGGTTTCAGCCAGCTTCATCGAAGGGGAAGGCAGTCAGCAGCAGGTCTCCTACAACAGGACCTTTCAGGTTTAGGCCAGTGGGGAGCAGGCCTGAGTAGTTCCAGTTCGGATCTTCAGGTCCTCGTCCCTTTTTCATGATCCCAGGACAGAAGTGTTTCTCTTGTGGAGGTTTCGGGCACATTCAGATTCGGTGCCCGATCCGAGATCAGTACAATGGAGGTGGGCAGGTTCAGCGCCCACCTCATCAGTAGCAGTTGCTGGCAAGGCCCTTCCAGAAGCAGCAGGACCATGCTCCTCTGAGGGCAAACTTTGTGGGAGGATGCTGACCTCAGGGTGCTCCTCAGGGACCTCAACTAGGGACTGGTCAGGGAGGTGGACGACATTAGAGAGGCATAAGAGATGGGAGTGGACAGTTGCATGCAGCAGAGTTAACAGCTCCAGCGGGACCAGAGGTGGTACGAGGTACGATTTGTTTGTTCAGCACTCTCGTTTCTGCTTTGTTCGATTCAAGAGCTTCACACTCCTTTGTTGCACCTGGTCTATCCCACGCTCTGGGACTAGACATAGAGAGACTTTCCGTACCACTGGTGCTGAGTACACAAGTTGGAGGCCAGACCAGCGTATCTTGTGTTTGTCGGGGATTTGGGCTGACGTTGGGACCACATTGATCTAGTGGGGATCTTCTTCTGCTGTAGATGCAGCCATACGATGTCATCCTAGGCATCGATTGGTTGTTTTCTATTAGTGCCTATATCGATTGCTTCTAGAGAAGATTTTTTTTTGCCGACGTGGACGGGCAGTGTGTATCTTTTGTTTGCGAGAGGAGCTATTAGGCGGGAAGTCGGCGTGTGGAGCCTATCATTTCCTTGTTAGGAGGGTTATCAGTGGTTCCAGCTGATATGGAGATGATGGATGTCCCAGAGGTTGTTGGGGAGTTCCTCGATGTTTTTCCTGAGGAGTTTGTGACTCTACCCCCCCCCCCCCCCCCCCCCGACGTGATGTTGAGTTCGGGATAGACTTACAGCCTGGTGCTCGTCCGATTTTGATGTCCCCTTATCGGATGGCGCCTTTGGAGTTTCGGGAGTTGCGAATTCAGATTGAAGATCTGATGGAGAAAGGTTTTTTTCGACCCAGTGTGTCGCCATGGGGTGTTCTAGTTTTGTTCGTGAAGAAGGAAAATGGTGGTCTCAGGATATGCATAGACTACCGAAGGTTGAACCAGGTAACGGTCAAGAATCGTTACCCCCTCCCAAGGATAGATGATCTC
This sequence comes from Viscum album, assembly GCA_963277665.1. Classification (NCBI taxonomy): domain Eukaryota; kingdom Viridiplantae; phylum Streptophyta; class Magnoliopsida; order Santalales; family Viscaceae; genus Viscum; species Viscum album. The sequence continues at coordinate 1,111,064,144 of OY728133.1, forward strand.
TTTGACCAGCGGAGGGGAGTAGGTTGGTTCTCTAAGATTGATCTATGATCGGGATATCATCAGCTGAGGGTGAAGGACAGTGAAATCTCGAAGACTGATTTCAGGTGCAAGTATGGGCACTCCGAGTTTGTAGTGATGCCGTTTGGAGTTACGAATGCACCAGTTCTGTTCATGGGACTTATGAACTTTGTATTCTGAGATTTTCTAGACCGGTTCGTTATTGTGTTTATCGATGACATCATGATCTACTCAAGATTAGAGGAGGAGCCCGTTGAGCATCTCAGGGCAGTCTTGGAAGTCTTTTGACACCACCATATTTATGGGAAATTGTCGAAGTGTAAGTTCTTTACACAAGAAGTGGACATCCTTGGGCATGTGGTGTCTCAGCATGGAGTGTCAGTGGACCCGTCGAAGGTGGAGGCAGTTGTTTCTTGGGCAGCACCCAATAGCATGGAAAAAGTTCATAGTTTCTTGGGATTAGCAGGTTACTATTGGAGGTTCGTTTCAGACTTCTCTCGAGTTGTTGCTCCATTGACAAATTTTACTAGAAATAACCAGGTCTTCCTATAAAGCGAGCAGTGCTAGAAGGCTTTCGACTACCTAAAGGAGAAGTTGGTCAGTGCTCCCGTACTCCGGTTTCCAGAGGAAGGGTTGTTGTATGAGGTGTTTTGTGATGCTTATGTCCTTGGTCTGGGGTGCGTACTGATGCAGAAGAAGGGTGTGATCTGTTATGGGTCTAGGTAGTTGCGCCCTCATGAGAGTAATTATTCCACCCATGACCTAGAGCTTGCAGCAGTAGTGTTCGAACTGAAGTTGTGGCGACATTACCTCATTGGTGAGTGCTTTTCGGTCTTCTCAGATCACAAGATCTGGCGTTATATCTTTTCCCAGCGTGACCTGAACTTGCGGCAGTGGAGATGGGTCGAGTTTCTCTAAGACTATGACTTTGAGATCTCTTACACTAAAGTTAAGGGCACCGTTGTGGCCGATGCCCTGAGCAGGAAGTCATAAAGGGAAGTGGTTCTGGAATCCACTGATGCTTGGAAAGCAATGGGAGAATTGGCCACCTTGCACTTGGATGCAAGGGTAGAAGGATTTAGAGGCTGTTTGTTTCAGATGATGGTTCAGTCCTCCTTGTTGCAGTAGGTGGAAGAGTCTCAGTGGGGTGACTCCGAGTCGGAAGTGATGCGGGATCGTGTCGATCAGGGAAACGCCCCATAAGGATGGTCAGAGGACAGCCGACATCGGGTGATTTTCCATGGAAGTTTTTTTGTTCCGGAGGCAATGTGTGAGGAAGTTCTCCTAGAGTTCCATAGCTCAGCCTTGGCAGTCCATCCAAGAGTTTCAAAAATGTACCAAGGCCTGAGGGAAAAGTTTTGGTGGCCTGGGGTGAAACAGGCAATGGAGGAGTTTGTGGCTAAATGCCTAGTGTGTCACCAAGTGAAGGCTGAACACCGTGTTCCCAGTGGTTTGTAGCATCCTTTAGATATCCCCGAGTATAAGTGGGATGACATCTCAATGGAATTCGCCACAGGACTACCCAGAGATTAGGTTGATTATGATGTTATCTGGGTAGTGGTGGATCTTCTGATGAAATCAGCTCACTTCTTAACAATTAAGGAGTCGGTCCCGGTGAGTACCTTATCACAAAGGTATGTAGACAAGGTGGTGCGTTTTCATGGAGTTCCATAGAATATCGTCTCAGATCGGGATACTCGGTTTACCTCACGAGTCTGGAGGGGGTTACAGCATGATTTTGGCACCCAGCTACACCTTAGCACTGCTTTCCACCCCCAGACCGAGGGGCAGACAGAGCGGACCATCCAGACATTGGAGGACATGCTACGAGCATGCATTCTAGATTTTGGAGGGTCATGGGTACGACACTTGCCTTTATTAGAGTTTTCATACAACAACAGATTCCAATCTACTATCGGCATGGCACCGTTTGAGGCTTTTTATGGAAGACCATGTCGTTCACCCATTTGTTGGGCAGAGGTTGGTGAGATAGGTGCTCTTGGGCCAGAGGTAGTGTAGAGCACCACAGAGAAAGTCCAGCTTGTACGTGAGAGGATGAAAGCGTCTCAGGACTGAAAGAAGTCTTATGTTGATCGTCGGAGGAGGCCCTTGAGTTCAAAGTGGGAGATCATTTGTTCTTGAAGGTTTTCGATCGACGGGGGAAAAGGAGGTTTGGGAAAGGGAGAAATCTCTCACCTAGGTTCATCGGACCTTTTGAGGTGCTGAGGTGAGTTGGTGAGGTGGCATATCAGCTGGCCCTGCCACCTTAGTTGGAGAAAGTTCATGACGTCTTCCACGTCTCCTAGGTTCATTGATACTTACACAACGACTCTCACATTATCGAATGGGGAGAGTTAGATATTTGAGATGACGGGACCATCAAGGAACGACCAGTCAGAATCAAAGATCCTAAAGAGAAGGTGCTCCGTGGATGAACCATTCCCTTGGTTCGTGTGTTGTGGATGCATGGAGGCCTCGAGGAGAGCACTTGGGAGCGGGAGGCCCAGATGCATGCTCAGTACCCGGAGTTGTTTTGACTTGTTTTTGATTTGTTTTTTCTGAGATTTGTTTTGATGTTATACTCTGTACCTTTGATATATGGAATGCTAGGCTTGTCAGTTATGAGACCCTTTTGTTTCCTTGTTCTATGGAAGTGTGTAGCATGTCCAGATGTGTGGGAAAAAGGGAAAAACCTGATCTTTAGTCGAGACGCATTAATTCAGATGTGATTGAACCCGTGCGGGCGAGTCAGTGTCGCCTAAAGCAGATAATATCTCGACATAGGAGAAGGAATATCCCCAAACCACATGTCCGGGCAATGTGTGAGTTGTGCGGTGTTGGGGGAAGTACGAGTTGAAAATCCTAATATATGGAAGTGGAAAGACCCAATCCTTAATAGAGACACATTAATGAGGATGCGATTGAACCCGTGCAGGTGAGTCAGTGCTTCCTAAAGAGGATAATATCTCGACATAGGAGAAGGAATTCCTAACACCTATAATTAGGGTTGATGGTTGGGTTCCTGTTATAACAAGGGCCCTAAGAGGTATCTTGTTGGGTTCCTCTGGGTTGGATTTTGAATTCTCAGGGACGATAATGTTTTAAGAGGTATCTGATGTAATGGCCCGGACCTCTTCGGCCCATTCCTTTGTCAAAAAGAGGGTCACAAAGTGTTCTGGAGGGTAAAATGGACTTTTCCCACACTTTTCAGAATTTTGAAACTACACGCCGTGTATTGTGAGTACACGCCATGTACCCCCTCGCAGGGTATACCCCGTGTTGAAGGCTGTGTCCTTACCATGTGAAATAATTAGGTACATGCCGTGTACCCCAAACTACACGTTGTGTAGTCCCTCCCCGCGTACGCGTTACCCTCAAATCGTGTATTTACTAGTCAATAGCTGTGTACCGTGTGGGAGCTGTGTCCTTAATATATGAAATAAATGAGTACACGCCGTGTAGCCAATACTACACGCTGTGTAGCCAATACTACACGCTGTGTAGTCCCTTCCCACATACGTGTTACCCTCAAACCGTGTGTTGACCAGTCAATGGACGTGTACCGCATTGAAGGTCATGTTGGAAGTCGCGTGGTGGCCGCGTGAAATGGCCAAGTACACACCGTGCACCATAAAGTACACACCGTGTACTTTTGTTTTTCACACCTATAAAAGGAGGGGTCCCCTCCTCCTTTTCAACACACCCCTCTCCTCCCCTTTCCTCTGAGCATAGCTCTCCCAAGAGACTCGAAGGCTTCTTTTTCTTCCATAACTTCTTCATCCGAGCTCTGATTTACTATCCGTCAGCGGCCACGGGATTGTAACGACAAGGCGGAACTTCCGATCTTGGATCCGTTGTATTTCCTTTGGCCTTTCCTTTCCAACTTCCACCTGAGGAGGTTTTTCCAGGATTCGACAGAAGTGACGGACAGTGACGGACATCTTCTAAAGTTGATCCGGGGGAGCGTTGTGATCATAACCGATTGAGGTAGGGATCTTACCTTTGTCTCTCTAAATTGTGCATCATGCGGGGTGGGTGTCCTCTTGTTTATGTGAAACACATTTGAACCAGTTTAACAAAGATAATAAATGGATTATATAATGGGGTTGGGATGTTGTGATTGTAGTTACATTATTTATATCCTGTGATATTATGTTGTGAATTGAATAGGCTCATGCCTACTGAAAATAATGGTCATTGGGGGCCTTTGCTTGCTCAATTAAATACTTCCCTGTCTTTCTAGACCGTTTATGGATGAAAACTTTATAGAATGTGGAAATTGGTTAATCACGTAAAGTTGGCTGACTAAATGAAAATCTGGAACCCTTGTGTGATCACCCCGGTTGAACTAAACTGAAATAATAATCTTGTGGGTGTTGTTGGGGTTTTTTATGTGAAGGGGGTGTTTTGTGGGTTGTCATGGACTGGGTGAGCAGCGGGGTTGTAGTTGGCTTGTTTGTGGGTTTGTGTGAATGCTATGTTGGTGATGGGCAGTGGGGCTGCGATAAATTGAATCAAGGTATAATGATGTATGATGTGGTTTTGGTTTTGGTGGTTGGCAGCGGGGCTGCAGGGTTGGGTTTGAATGTGAACGAACTATGGGTTGTGATTAATAAATAAAAGTGGAAGAGTTAATGTATGGTGGGGCTTGGTAATGGAATGGGAATAATTATCAATGGGGTTGGTTGGTTAATAAGAAGGACTTGGTTGTGTTTCTTGTGTTTTCCTAACTTGATCTGTTGATGGCAGGGATATGCTTTATGAATGATCAATATGGTTGGTTGTGGACAGTTTCCCAGTAGTTAAGGAACTAATAAACTAATTCTGTTGAAATGTGAAAACCTAAATGGGGTTGGAGATTGTTTGTTGTATGCATGCTTCGTATTATCCGTACCAAGGCACGTTCTCAGTTCTCTGATTAGAAGCCATAGGTTGGGCTGATTGCTTGGTATATATATATATATATATATATATATATATATATATATATATATTTGTATCTTTGTGTTTTATCGCACCCCACCCATGTTGAGTTCTTAGTGACGAACACTCCCATTTCATGGGAGAGGGTTTCTTCCCCTTAGTTACTAGCTCCTTCCTACTCCTTCCCTAGGCTGTAATGGCTTGAGGTGACCTTACACCCAAGACTCTTAGGGTAGGTTTCGATTGAGGTGGTTTAGCTCAAGACTCTTCAGACAGGTTTTACTATTTCCCAAGAACCTTCGAGATGAGGCCCAGGTGTGTGAGGGCGGGATACGTGGTTGTGAGTCCGAGGTGTGTGTGGGTGGGATACGTGGTTGTGAGGCCCAGGTGTGTGCAGGCGGGATACATGGTTGTGAGGCCAAGGTGTGTGCGGGTGGGATACGTGGTTGTGAGGCCCAGGTGTGTGCGAGTGGGATATGTGGTTGTGAGGCCCAGTTGTGTGCGGACGGGATACATGGTTGTGAGTCCTAGGTGTGTGCGGGCGGGATACATGGTTGTGAGGCCCAGGTGTGAGCGGGCGGGATACGTGGTTGTGAGGCCCAAGTGTGTGCGGGCGGGAAGATTGTGGTAGCGTCATGACATTCTCTATTAGGAAGAGCAGCTAGCTAGTGGGGGAAAATGGTGCGGTGTACCCAATACTCTTGTTCTTATATACTACTACCTGTTGTGACTGTGTTTTTGGTGAGTGTGGCTGGTGAGGTTGGGTGGATAGAATTCCTTGTTAGGTTTTGGTTTCTTCTATTGTTCTCATGGTAAATTAGGATGTCTCCCCACTTGTGTATGAGATCTTTAGGTTTCCCTACTGAGTATACTTGTATGCTCACCCTACGTTTACTTTCAGGTTTCCAGGAGGACTACCAGGGCCGTGCGGGACCCTACTAGTCGGGACAGTTGGAGTTGCTGCAGTTTGATGTACTTGTTTCTTTTGGTATTATACCTTTTGAGCTTTCTTGTACTTGTACCTTGTTTCAGAACTATTTAAACATGCATGTGGGATTGGTTTGGTTTTATTTCTATACACTTGTTCTTTTCCTTTTTGGTGGTTGACTTGTCCTATCTCTCAATATTAAATAATAAAAAGGTTAATTCCTCCCTTATTTGTGAAAACTCATACCCTTGGTGCTAGTCGCCACTCCGGGACCTACTGGAGGCAGGACTCAGGGGGTCATTATCTCCCATTCACCATTACTAGCTCAGGAGGGTCATCATTGGTGAGAGGGGGTCATGACACATAGATAGATAGGACTCTCTATCTGATGAGGGGTGTAAACCAGAGTATCCTATCCTGTATGAACCTCCCTCAATTGTTGTGTCTTCATAATGGAATAATCCAAGTATATTCTTTCAATGTGGTTGGTTTGGCCCACTAATCTTTATTTATTGGATGTTTCAAATTCATGTCACCACTTTGGTCAGTTTTGGAAAATCCAGATGTTCTATAATTAGAAGCATATTTTAGGAAAGGGATACTCTCTAACCTTGGGATATTGATAGTGGTTTCCATACCCTTGTGGTGTTTTCCCTTTTTCTTTTTCTTCTTATCCTATTTTACCATTTTATATTACTCATTAGTGATATCTTATTATGAGTCTTAGTTTCTTTATCATATTTCTTGTGAATCCTCCCTTCCATTCTGTAACCTTTAAAATATTTTTCTTCCTATTAGGGTTTTCTATTCCTTATAATGGTTTAGATTTAGGGATTTAGTGCATTGGTTAAATTAATTTATGGTGTGGATACCCAAAATAGATCTTATTATCATTATCTCTTGGTCCAGATAGTTGTGACTTATGAAGATTTGGGTCACACCAGGGTTACAAGATTTCATTGGACTTTGGGTCTAATTTATATTTCTTGTATTAGGAGTTCTTTCTTCTTGGTAAAAATTTTTGGTTTGCTTCTCATCCTAGACATTTTTACTTTCTAGGGGTATAAATATTTTATGGTGGGGAGAATTTCAACACCCCTACTTTCAATTTCATTAATTTATTTATTTATATTATTTTCCTAATGAATTAGGCCTTCCTTATTTTAAAAAACATTAAATAAAACAAAATATTAATATTAATATTAATAAACCCCTAAAAGGGGACTCCCTTATCCCCCCCCACCCCTGCTCACATACACAACACAACACCGATAGGGGGATCCTAGAATAAGACCACCCCTCTCCTCTCTTTTTTCATGGCTAATTTAGTTTTTGATTTATGGCGCAATCATCCAATGTTAGTTTCTCCCCCACTTTTATTCCTTATTATTTCATTTTTTTCCTTAGTTTTCATTATCTCCGATGAAATTTTTATTCCTTGGTGAAACCCTAACCCAATATTGGATATTTATTTTTTATGATTCTTGATTTTTAGGGTTATTAGTTCCTATTGATGATTATTTTGGTTGTATTTGTTGAATACAATGCATTTTACACAAAATTTGGTAGGGTTTCATTAAATTGTATTTATAGATATATTTCTAAAAATGTATACTTTATTGTTTTAGTTTTTTCATATTTTTGTAGTGTTCCATAGAACTCCTTAAGGTGGATTTGACATATCGTTTTTGAAGGTGTCTTTTATGTGTATACATATGTAATCACACACACACACACACATATATATATATATACGATATTTTTTATATTTGATCATGGATATGAGAATATGTATATTAGATTAAAGGGTATATACGTATATGTGAAGGTGTATATGCATGTAAGTGTGAAGTTTCCATCATCAAAGGTAGTTTTTTTATGTAGGCTCATTATTTTCAAGCCTTTAAATTAATTTAGATGATTTATTAGGTGTCCTTGAAGAATTTTTTTCATTATTATATAATGTGTAGATGCTAGGTAAGTTTTTTTCCTTCATGGAAATGGTTTTTCACCTAAATTCCATTTTTCCTCATTTCTCAAAATAGGTTGATTTTGTTTATGTATGATTTCAAGATTATTTCAAAATCTGAATTATCCTAAATGTTTAGTTTGTTTTTGAAATTATTTTCATCTTAGTTATTTGGTATTGTTTAAATATGTTTTGGAATTTCAACCGGTTTTCTATAAAATTTTAGGTGAATCTTTAATTTTCCAAAGATATTATAAATGTATTTTAGAATGTTAAAAGGTATTTTCCAGATGAGGAGGCTCATTTGGTACCTTCAAATTTCTACTTGAGAAGAATAGACCTCCATATATACTCTCCACTATAATGGTAATTTTAATGGATGGTGTCAGGAGGTGGGCTTAGCATGTAAGACTGGTTTCCATGACTATGATATTGTAATTATTATTGCTTCCTCACCTCCCATTTTTTATAAATCTATGGGATCCTAAAAATTATAGTAAGATTCAAGAGATGATTTCTATTTAGACCCTATTAGAATAAATTGATCCCCATAGAGTGTCCATGAGGGTTATGGAACTAGTGAATCTAGTTGAGGGCATCGTGTTGGTTATTAACTTTGGATCACATCTATAGGATATAATATGGTTTGTAACTAAGTACATATAGGGTAACCTAACTTAGTTTCTAGGTATATCCCATGATAAAAATTTTACCTAAATTTTAAATTCACTAATTTTATGATTTGTTTTCATAAAAATAATTTTAATGGTTATGATTTCACTAAAACTACTTACATTAGAACCTATTTAATTTTACTCTAATTTTATTTATTTTTTTGTAGCACCTTGTGATATGATTTTCTCTACTTTTTATTTACTATGATATTTCCATTGCCAAATATTTCTTCTATGTATACTGTTTAATTGGAAAAAAAATAATTCATTTGAAATTATTTGGGAAAAATAGAAAAAAAAAATTATTATTTTGAAATAATTAGCTTGTTACTTATTTTAAAATGAAATGAAAAATTTATTTTAATTATATGAATTTAAAAATGGAAATAAATGGTCTTATTTTTAAAAATAAATTATAAGGATTTGTTTTCTTTGGAATCCCTAATTAGAATCCTAATGATCATGTCTACTCAATCATTTTCAATTTCATGATCTTCTATTTTTGGATTGATCTTAGATTATGTGTGGTTATATGATCATTGGTGACCCATGAGGTCACATGGAGGTATGTTTATCCATTTAGTTTTATTTATTTTTTATTTCTATTTTTTATTTTATTCATATTGTTTATATTTATTTATCTATTTTTTATGGGATAAATTATTACCAACTGTGTATTCTTGATGCCCGTTACTAATTAGAAGCCTTGGAGGATTGAGAACGCCTCTAAATCTTTATTGAGGGCTAGCTTGGGTGACCGAATTGGGGTATCCCCTGGGTGGTTCATGGCACCATAGCTGAGGTGAGTGAATAATAAAACCAAGATTAACACATAAGTCAAAATCAATAACTCTTTATCACCTAACTTACCCTTACAATTAATATCCCTATACACTAGATACATCCATGGAGTAGATAAGCACATTTATCTCAAAATGGTGAAATAAGTATCACTTATTGATAAAATACTCGCACAAGGGGGAAAATGACAAATAGAAATCAAGAGGATCTTGCATTATTTAAACAACATGGTTTATAAAGTGAAAAATAGGCCATTAATATAAGAAAATATATAGAATGTTGAACCCTTAACCATTTTATAAAATACCACTTAAACATCCTTTATAAATCTTCAAACCACACATATAGTTTAAATTTTAAAATTACCCTTTATAATAGGGGTCATCAACTTTGAAATCAAAAACATGGCCAATGGACTTCTATTTCCATAATTAATTTTTTTTAAATGATCCATTAAGGAATTTTTTTGAGACATATAACAAGAAAATAGTTTCCATATACATATGAAATTCATCAATGTGTCCTTTTTAAAATAATTTCTAGATCAAAACCTCACTGAAAATAAAATATCTCCTTAAAATATCATTTTCATTCATGGAAAACCAAACAAAATTAAAATCCAACAGACACCATCAAAACCATTTTAAAAATATTCTTAGTAATTTTAAAAATACTTGGAATATAAAAAATCTCATTTCAAACTTGAAAACATGAATTTCATAATAAAAACACATTATAACTAGTCCATATTTTATAGAAAATATTTATAAACATCACATGGATATCATATATTTGAATAATTTCAATAAACATATCTTTATAAATATCAATTACACTTTTAATGCCGAATTGAATAAATTATGTTTCACATGATATTGAGTTTATCCTGTGTTACACAGAATACCGAGTTTAAAGGAAATGTGACATTTTATTAAAATATTATCATTTAAGATGATATTTATGACCTAGGAATCGGAATGGAGGGTTTGAATATGATTAACTAAATTATTAAAATAGATGGTTTACAAAAGTATTTAAACAGAATTCTTTATTGACCAATTAATTAGAAATGAAAATAAAAACTATTTGAAAATGAAGGAAATATTTTCTTGAAAAACATTTACAAATGTGTTTTACCTTAATTAATTAACCAAAATACTATTGTCGAATTATTTTAATGAAATTTATATATTATATATTCAATCACATTTTTAACATTCATATTGTATGTTTTCTAGAAAAGAGATAAGAATAAATGAAATTTTACAATAAAAACATTATTTTAAAAAATTGTTTTATTACCATTTAGGAACTTAATTTAAAACTAATTTTTGAAAATTATATAAAATTTATTTGAAAAAATTAAGATCATTTTTTTAAATCATCATTTAACAATTATATTTGGTTTTATTGTAGATAGTTTTCTAAGAAGAAATATTTTTCAATGAATAGAGAAAAATAATGGTTTTTATTAAGAATTTTCATTTCTTTAAATAATTTAAAAACCTAAAATTGTTTTAATATGTTTTTAAAAGAAAAATTAGGTCAATAATATATCTATTTATAAAATCTATTTAATTTTAACCATTTCCATATTTAATTTTATATGATTCTTTTAAACTTTTGAGCATTTTCTCTTCGAAAACCCACTTTCTCATCGCATCTGTAGGATTAATTTTAAGATAAAATTTTCCTGTTATGTGAATAAAATTTTGAAAAAAAATAATTCAATATTTTAAATATCTAAAATTTATTTTATCTAATAATTTTAAATTAATTTTTTATAATAATGAATAGTTAAAATAGTAGATATTATTTTTCACGGTTAAGGTAAAAATGGGCTTATCTGAGGAGTTTAACTAAAAATGAAAGGGTTAAAAATTAACCAAAACTTTTAAAACACCCATATTATATCCATTTTTTAACATTATATCTTATATTCTTGATAATGGTACATTTATTCCTTGTGTAATTTTAAAGATGTTTGCACGCCTTTTTCTTTTCAAAAATTAAAAGTGTACAACTCATCTAACTTATAAAAGGCCACCCCTCTTCTATACTCTTAACACTTTAAAAATTAATCGGTTCATAAAATACCTACCCAAATAAATTCTTTAATTACCTCATATAATTATATAATCTGTATTCCTGTCATAAATTCAACCTATAAATCTTTTTGGTCAAAACCAAAGGATGTTGTTTGAATAAGAGGTAGTGTCCCAAATCAAGCGTTTTATTTTATTTCTTCCTAAACCTACTTAAATTATTATTAAATAATTATTATGTGATATAATTAGTTTATTCCATATATTTATATGTTATAATGTTAATTTTATAACATAAATCCTTCTCCTCTTCCATTAAATGGGTCATAAAATCATCATTCATGTGTACGGCGGACTACTGCCTCACGAACCAAAGTTATTCTTTTTAAATAAAAACCTATCAAGGATGGATATTATGATTGTTTTATTATTTATATATTATATTTAAGATATTATTATTATTCTATAATCATTATATCACATATTCCTTCTTAGTTTCCATTTTGTGGGAATACAATAATGTCATTCGTGTGTACAGAGGACTACTGTCTCACAAAGTTATTTGATTCATTCATGCTTTACATGGATGGTAATAAGGATGGTTTTAATGAATATATGTTATATATATTACATAAAAATTATTCTATAATGGTAATATACTATATAAAATTATTTCTCTCAACCCATCATGAAAATGGAAACGGTGTTCACGCGTACGTACGACATACCGTCTAAATGAATAGTGTATCTCATTTTATACATATATCTTTTATGGATTAATATAAATAATTATGTGGTTAATATTTAGTATATTTATATCATGGTTATAATTCTATATATTATCGAAAGAAGATAAAATTAATAGGATTGAAAATAAAAAAACAAAACAAATAGGAACAAATAAACAGTTATTATAGAATGTTAAACATGATTTTAACAAGGAATTATTAATAAATAGTAAAAATTAAATAATATATGGAATGATATATATAATAATATTTATGTAATATATTTATAATAAACTTATATTTATTATACATTAGTTTTTAATGTTTATGAAAGAAGTCAAAACATAAGGTAAGGGGTTTAAGTGCCACTTTTTAGTTTTGTGAGACACATGCCACATTCAACACATATTTATTTTATTTGGTTTGTATAATTACTAAGATTATATTTTATGATTATTATCCAAAAAATTATTGGGATATAAATATCCACTATTGTAACTTTTTATCATGGGTTTTACAGTTCAAAAGTTATCAAGGCATTAATGGATTTTTGTCTCAATTTTTCTTTCTTTGATACATATGTTGTTATATACATTGATCATATTTTATAAGCTGTATATACATACCCAGTGACATTTAATATCAGGAATTTATTTATTATAATGATATTTTAAGCTATACTTAAAATTATTCTTTCATTGGGGCTTAATTTTCAATGTTACCAAAGTGGTAAGGGTTTTATGATTCAATCTCATCTTTAATCAGGGTTTTTATGATTATTATTTTGATGATGAAATTTTATGATCCATCTCTCAAGAAATTAATGAATTTTTTTATACTCTTATTATGTAATTATAACACATTTTTTCCTTTCATTTTCTTCTCTTTATATACATAATATTTCAAAATAATTTTTTTAAGAAAAATTGTCTTTATTTCTCTCTTAGATCAAAAACCATTTTTCTTCTAAAAATATGTTTTATAAAAAAGTTTTCAAAAGTATTTTCAAAATTTTAAAAATTATTTATTAAAGATATTTTTACCCATGTTTTTATTTTATTAAATGTTATAAAATTAATTTTCATGACTTTTTTAAAAATAATTCTCATTTTTATTTTACTAAAAAATATGACAGTATTAATTTTTATAATTTGTGTGGAATGAATTATATTTTCTACCATCATGACCAACTCATTAGTTTTAAATATTTCTTTATAATATTTCAATTTTATTTTAATAGAAACCTAATTTAAATAAAAACTCTATGTTTTAAAAAGTTTTTTCAAAGAGGAAAGGAAATTTTCCCCAAAAATTTTTTAAATGATTTTTAAATATTACTTTATAAGATTCATATTTTATTATCAAATCAAATGGATTTATAAAATGTTTTATTAAATTTTATTTTTAAAAATTTATTTTCAAATAAAATGTATCATCCTCATGAAACGTTCCAAGTGATTTATCCATTAAAATAATTTTCCATCTAGGATGAAAAAATTTAATGTTACATATTCTTTACTAGGGATATAATATAAGGATACCATTATTATTCTTTATATGAATTGTTTAGGTTTATTATGGAATGATCTTTATGAAACCTATTTCTCTTACATGGGTTATACCATTAGGAAATTCTTATGAAACTCACTTATTTTCATAGGTTATTCAATTATTATATGGTGAAATGATTATGAAACCTACCCTTTTTCCATGGGTTATGATATTATGAAATGTTGATGAAACCTAATTCATTTTATCAGTTAATATGTTATTAATGTTTTATGATATTGTGAAAAAACATCTTCATTATTTTCATTATTTTATGGGTGGGACCTATATCTCCCTATATTTCATTACTTAAATATTTATATATCCTTAGATAGATATGACTAGAACTATGAGTGAACCCAGTTCTGAAAGGGGGTTTTTCTATTATGATGGTGTTGTGATTGAACCATGACTTCTAAGATAATTTGGGGAGTGAAATCATTCCACTTTTGTAGCCTTCTTAGTGAGGCTTTACTTATTTGGAAATTATTTTCTTTAATTATTTGTATGCCAAAATTATATATCTTATTACCATGGTATACTCTCAAGAATCATGTTCTTTGATTTACTTATGATTCATGACTTTTTAACTTCTAACCATTATTCCAGGACTAAATATTATGATCTTTGATATGTAGGTTATGGTTTTCAAATGTTAAAATCATGTTCTCATTCCCTTTTTCTCATGTTATACTTATGCATCTTATCTTTTTACCCTTACTGGGGATCTGGACTCACCATTTCTTATGTTTCCTTTACATAAATAATGAAGAATGGTTTTACATATGGTATGTCTATAAAGAGTACCTAATTAGAAGATCATTGTGGGATAAATTGAGTATCTTTTATGAATTAAGAAGATAGTGTATTCAGTATCCCAAGACACTAGAACAATATAGTAATCAATAATGTATTTTTTTAATATAAATAATATTCATCTAAAAATATATAATATTTATATATGAGAATCCTAGTACATTATAAAGACCACTGGATTGAGTAAGGAGGAAAAAACCTAGCTTAGTATCATCAATAATTCAATCCCTATACTGAACAATTATTTAGGGTTCCTAAAGAAAGAGGAATCCTATGAAAATTTTAAAGAATAAGAATATAAGAAAAAGTGGGAAGAATTTACCATGAAAACATCTTGAAATAATGAAATATCGTCTAATATTGAAAAGATAATAAGGTTGTATATCCTATTTAGGCTCATAGGGGTTGGTAGAGTTGTATGAGATAAGAGAGGGGTAATCCCCCTTTAATTAAAAATATGTAAAATTGATAAAACAAAAAACAGTAAAACCTAGGGAGACCACACAGTATTTAAAACTACGCACCAATAGTGTGGTAGTATACCTACACACACAGAAATACACATGGATCCCTGGTAAACCTTGCACGGTTTTAGGAACATTAAAAATAGTATAAAAATCCACACAATCATCATGAATCACCCACCACATGGGTGCTGCACTATTACCACCAACCCTGGGGGTAAATTTTAAAACATCAAAAATCCTAATTTCCAACTCAAAAATTAGCAGTACCCAAGGTGACCCAAGAAAACATTAAATTAAAAAAATTAAACACTAGAATAACTTGTGGGTGTCAAAACTATATATACACCTAAGTAATAACTTTAAACACATGATCTTATCACTCTAGTACACTATATATACTCACCAATACTCAAATGACACATAAGACTTTAATTTCACATCATTAACATGGATCCTTTGAGAAGGTTCTAGTTGGGGTCTCTATAGTTGATATACGTGTAATATATCGTCGATATAACTGTATATCTAAGGAATAGATATCCAATGTTATATTGTATATACCCTTTTGAAAATATAAAATGTATCCACAAATCAAGGACTTAACTTTCAATATATTCATAATCATTTGTGTTCTAATATAGATAATACTATCATGGATACCTAGTCAGATAATTAAAACTCTAGATTTTATTGTTAATGGTATTTATAATATGGTTTCCTACTCTAAATGGTAACCAATTTATTTTTAATC
Organism: Viscum album; assembly: GCA_963277665.1. Lineage (NCBI taxonomy): Eukaryota > Viridiplantae > Streptophyta > Magnoliopsida > Santalales > Viscaceae > Viscum > Viscum album. The sequence continues at coordinate 1,111,079,812 of OY728133.1, forward strand.
AACTAAATATTATTTAAGATATCATGTACAAGATCTATTCTAATAAAAATTCTTTCCTTTATCTCTAGCCATTATATAAGTAATTGATGTGGTCATCAACACAGTGCCTCAAAGTGTTACATAAAAATATATTTCTGAAAACTATTTTTATATTTGAACTCTAAAAGTGTATCATAATCATTCTAAGATCCAAAAAATTCAATGATAAATGCTTGAATCATGTACTTCAACACCCTGAACATCTTCTTAGACTGGACATATATCGTTAGATAGGTCATTCTACTCAATATCACCTAGGTATCTAAATATCACTATAACCCCTCCAAGAAAAGTGATGTAAGCCTTGTATCTTGGGATATAATGATAATCCCCAACACACTATGTTATTTTACCATGTACTACCTTTTATACATACAACTTTCTCATATCACCAATTATGCCTTCTAAATTAAAAATAATTGTGCCACCATGTTCAAAAATTTGATAACAACCCACACTATATTTTCCCATTGTTGTAACCTTGAAAGCCCCATAATGAAGTCTATGATTGTCGCAACTTATTTTTTAAAAAAATGAGTAATGGATAAAGAATACAATTGGGAATTTTAGCATAGTATTCACCAACTGACAAGTGGTGAATCATTTTAGAAGTACCACTGTTTTATTTTTTATCCCAGGATAATAATACTTCTAGAGAATTTCATGATACATCTTAGTCAATCTCCTAAATACCACACATTTTTAAGAACATTACATTATCTCCTCCCATATTCATTCTAGGAGAAGAATCATATTGTTCATATATAAGACCTTATCATCATCATATGTTTGTTCATGGGGTAGATTCTCATAATATATGATATCCCTTATCACTAAGAAATATAACTCTAATATATTACTATCCTTCCCCTATCCATTAGTAAAAAGAATATTCTTGGATTTGTTTATTGTATCTTGCCCATAGTACTTCAAAATAACAAGATGCAGCACATTTAAAAGACTCAAAAATAACCACTCATCATTTTCCTTGTGCACTGACTGTGCTTGATTATTCTAACATAGACCATATACTACCTCATTTCCTTTCTTATGATAGTATATCATATCAAAGTTAAATTATTATAGGTACTAAACCCACCTTCACTACTAAATGTTTATGTTATACTAATAAAAATGTATTGAATACTCTTATTTTTTATGTAAACCACAAACATCACACTTGGGACATAATGGAACCATTAATACAGTTTATAAAAAACAATATCCAAATCTAGATTATGGATTGAATATTTTTTCTTATGTAACCTTAGTTTCCTATAACTATAAGTTACTACCTTCCCATGCGCCATCAAAATTTCACCAAAACTAACCCTAAATGAATTATAATATATCGTATATTCTTTACTTAACTTAGGTAAGGTTGGGATAAAGTTGTAATAAACCTCCAATTTAGCTCCTAGAAGGATTTCTCACATTGGTCGGTCCACTCAAACATCACTCACTTCTAGTTTAGAGCATCATTAGTAACTAAAATAGAGAAAAGTCTCAAATAAATCATCTATAATATCTTACCAATGTATGAAAGCATAAAACATTGGTGAAATTCATGGGTTTCTCCCAAAAAATCATGGTATTAGTGATCTTAGTGTATATTAATATTGCTAATTATAATATCACATAACTTAAGAGTAATAATTAATAATAAAAAAGTTCACTTTGAGATATCGGAATAAATATTATTCAATATCAAATTACTTATCACAATATCTAAATGATGACTATGTTCCTCCTATATCTGGGAGTATACAAGGATATATTTAAAAAACAACTTGACTCACCCCCAAGGGTCTTCACCTTCAAAGGGAATACGTTCAACATTTATAATTTTTATGTATACAACCTAATCACTATAATTAAAAATTTGTGTATAGTGGTGGTTATTATTGAGTTTAATCCACTTAGATGACGTTTCCTTTCATGAAAATTTGGATAAAAATTTAAGATGATTGATTGTTTAAATTGAGAAGTAAATATAAGAAAGTAAGAGAACATTGAATTATAAAATTTTACTATGGTTTTATAAATGTATAATAATAATATAATTCAAATTTCATTTTTTTCATGAGTTATTATATTTTTGTTGGAATTTAATCTAAATTAATACTCATTCAATCATGTTTTCTCTAATTAATAGACTACCCTTTTCATATGGTCAAGTAATTAATTACATTTAATAATTATTTGATCCAATAAAATATTTAAAAATATAATTTAAATGATTCCATAGACAAGGAAGAATCTACACATAAGTTATTGTATTGAAAAGAAATTCAATAATCAATAAAAAATTAATTCTCAAAAAAAGTATGAAAAGATACAATAACATGTGAATGAAAAAACTCTACAGGAGCCACACCTAAAACAAAATAAATCTATTATTAAATCACCCATAATTACGGAACATGATGCAAATAATATTCCCAAACATATTTTCACATGAATAAGGATTTTGAAAAAAAATATGCACGAAAGAGGATAAGAAAACCCCAAATTATAAATGTTAACCACAGCCTTCAAACCTTGTAACCTATATTCTAACTCCCCCCTCTTATTGATTATTCCCCTTCTTCTTCAATATAACACCCTTCACTTATAGATAATTTCATTCCATGTTCTTATTTATTTTATGGATCCTCCATTAATATCTCTAAAAGTATCAGTAAAAACATTCCAACTTGATGAGATTTTAAATATTACATGCCAAATTTTCAATAAATAAATCTTAGAAAAGATGACTAAATAGAGTTATAAATCCATATTTTCTCTCTCCATTTTCTACCAAGTAAAATATTTAAATTTTATAGTGTTCCACTATAAGAAACTTTTATTATATAATCCCTGTTATTAATGCAAAATCTGTCTAAAATCTCACTTTTAAATTTTATTATAATTTTCTCATAAAATACTCTAATATTTTCTTTAAAAATACTCATAAATTTTCTCCAAGAACAACCACTATTAATTTCACATAAATTAGTCTTAAAAAGTGTATAAAAATATTTATTCAACCTATATTAATTTGGATCTCATAAAATCTATAGAAGATGGAGACACTAAACTCTGGTAAATCCTTTTTGACATTACTATGTTGTGGTGTAAGCACTATCATCACGATGCAAAGAATTTATCGATTTAAAAACAAAAAACTAGGATTTTTTATATCCTATTATTACTATGGTGTGGTATACATAATTTTTTAGTGATCCTTTAGTTAACCATAGATTTAAAAAACATGGAAAAATCTCCTCTCAAACTCCAAAAATATAATATAATTATCTTCAAAATTTTCAGAATGCTTATATGGATTTCAACATATTGAATTACCATCATGGAATATAAAAATATACCCACCACTAGTTATCAAAATCTATCAAATATCATTATGTGACTTTTTGATTTTTTATGGTGTTTTAACTTTCGTTTATCATTTCTTGACCAGGATACAGTGTGAAAGAGATATTATGTCATGGAGTATCATTTGGTTAAATTATTCAGCTCTTCATTTTTATTATTCCTCATGAAATAAATATGGTCCTGTAGAGAATAATTTATATATATATATACATATTACTCATTCATATTACAAATTTTAAATTAAATTATTTCATAATTTATATTATTTTAATTTCTTATGTCATAAAAAATGTTTGATTGAGTGTAATAGATTTATGATGATTTTATGTTAAAATAAGAGAATTTTGTTACTCTTTCCAAAGAAGTATAATTTTTTTATGCAATAATGTGAAAAATTCTTGATACTTATAAGGAGATAAAAGATGGTCAGAACCTGGACATCCCTCAACCAAGGTACAATCCAACTTTCCAACCTAAAGGCCAGTCAGTGAATCCCCAAGGTATATTTTTGTAGGTCTGGTAGGGCCCTTTGTGGGTTGGTGTAGGGGTAGTAATGTGGAGATATTTTTTAGATAAAAAATGGGATATAGGCTTGTTGGGGGTAGTCGTAGGGTTTATGTGAGATAGAATTCACTGGGGGAAGCCATGGTATGAGGTGGGACTATGGATGGATTTTTGGTGATCAAAATAAATAGAATCTCTTATTAAGAGTAGTTATTTTCTATAAAAATATAATGTGGGATGCACTAAACCTGGTTATTATTCCCTATATACTGAGATTCCACTATTCCACATTGTATCCATGTCATATCCCTCAAAAATCGCCCTTCATTTCCTACATCAACTTTTGATGTACGATCACCACAACAGGCCACTAGATCCCACCAAGGAAACCTACATGGAATCCCAAGTTATACTATATCCACTATACTATGTATTCTGATAGAGATCGATTACCTTAGAAGGATTCATCAAATCTTCTTCATTCCTTAAAATTCACATTGTGACATGAATTATCCACTATGGTGTATCCAAATTTAAACCCAAATATCATAATAATATTGAATCTAAACCCTACATGGTGTAGGTTAATCCCTAAGGTATAGATTTATGTGTTAAAAAAAATTTATTCCTCGTGAAAGAGATGACAGATAAATAGTATTCTATAAATAAAATAAATAATCCATTTAACCCAATGATCATAATATAAAGTGTAAGAACTTCAAATAGGATACTATAAGTTGTATATGTCTTGTGTTCATCCACTTTAAATTATAATCACTGGGTTGAATGGATTATTTCTTCTCTATGGAGAAAAATATTGTTGTGACATCTATTTCATGGGGAATTAGAATTTTTTTAACATAAGAAACTATACCATAGGAATTCACCTACATCCTATAGGTTTTAAATTCAATATTATCATGATATTTGAGTTTATAGTAGTGTACACCACAGTGGATACTGTATTTCTTGGTGTGTACTATAGGTAATGAAGAAAATTTGGTCAATACTTGAAAGATGTTTTTTGTAAGGATCAATATGTTGTGAGGTTTTAATAGATTCATCCTATTGTAGTTTCATATTTCTATTTACTAGAGTTATATTCCATAGTGTTTCAACTCAAAATTAGTATTGTGGATGAGAATTTAAATCCTATAGTGTGGTTGTGGTGTTCATGTTGTTTGATTCCCAGATAGAGAATATTATATTACAAAACTTATATCTTTTAAAAGTGTATTAAAGGAATCATTGGAATGGTTTTTGAAGGATTTTCCTAGACATATTTACCACTTAATATAGAATAATATTTAAAGGAGAGTAACACACATCATTGGTGGATCGATAATTTAGAGTAAATTGGGACCCTATGGTTACATAGATAAAGGGTTTATTAACATGGAAACTAAGAGGATCTATCCCAAAGATGATGTAAAGAACTATAATGACCAGGAGATCATATTTAAAAGAAGTAGTAGATAATTGGATTCACATAAACCACCCAGAGTCATGTAGATAAACCATTTTTATCATTCTTTTTTCATTGGGTGATAATTGAATTTATATATTAGTGGTCTTTTGGTAATTAGAGTATGATATCATTATTTATTGAAAATATTTATCTTAGTTTATTATTTTATCACCTCATCTATAATTCTTCATTCCTTCATAGTTTACCAAAACTCGACCTTGAATGGTTAATTTTCATAGAAGTGGGTGGAGTTGTTTGAAGGGAATGAGTGTCGCCTATGTTTGACATTATTATACATTTATGATTTTTTCTTTATAAATGTATTGTATTTCTACCTCAATAAATCATATCTTCTAATCACCTAGGTAGAGTGATAATGGTTAGTATATGAAATCTAGTTTAATAGAGGGGAGTAGAGAGCGAGATAGTAATCAACTCCACCTCTCATTTGGATATAGAACCCAATGTTCTTAGGTTAGATATAGATCACCTTGACAGAGGGGCCAGCTGGCCTACGTAGCTTTCTCATATGCTAATAGGTAATTCTGTCCCACAATTTTTAATTTTAATAAATTTATGATAATGGTTGACTCCAAATAAAGTAAAATCATCCCTAGAAATCAATTACATTCTCTTTGTCTCTCACAATTTAATTTAGTATTATTTTTAGTAATGTTAAATTTAGTTTAAGTTTATTTAATTTAGTTTAATTAATTTCATTCATAATTTTAGTGAGATGATTACAAAGACCTAAAAATTATCTTAAAGACTGTATTCAGTAATATTTCTTCCTTTTTGGATCAACCTTACACTTGAATTTATTCCATGCTTTCACAGTTATTGAAATTTAGGTTAAAAAATAAATATTAAATTTTATAGTCTATCAAAATAATTACATTGTAGGAGTCTATAAAATATTTGGAAAAATTTTAGGAAAAGCAATGAAAACTGGTGATGGTTTATGAACTAGATGATTAGGTCAAATCCATTCTTACCACATTTTTTCTAGTTATAGTTTAGGATTTTTTCTCCATTTTTTGTTTTCATTTTTATTTTCTATTTTATGCTATTTTTGTTCATGGTGGTGTATGGGATGAATTATCATTGGAAAGATTATTTTATAATTCCCGTAGAGCCTTCATATCACTAAAAATATCTAACTTCATGGGAAAAAAACATTTTACCATGGTGATCACATAAAGGAATAATATAGAATATATCTAACATGTATGGGTGTACAAATTTCTAGAACCAACATTAGAGAAACCCCAACTACTCACTATGTGAAGGATTTATTAAATTTCCAAACATCCATAGAGAATAATGGAATGAGTAAAATTATTAACTTTAATGGATATTAGAGCAATGTGAAAATAAATAGATGATATACACACCATTTAAGTACACTATGATTAATGAAGTGAAAATCAAGTAGCATGAAACCATATTCAAAGATCTTGAGGATAATATTGAGATAAGCACACCATTATGTAAGAATGTTGAGTTATTTTTTAAAAATTTATTTTCAAGTCTCGATGAAAGGTATAAAGTCTCCAAATAAAAAGGAAAACTGTAGAGACAAAAGGTAGTTTTGGTGGAAGATGGAATGGAGGAAACAGTTCTCATTGTGAATGTGAAAATATTTAAATATTAACTATAAACTAAAGAATTTGAACCTTCAATAATATAAGTAGAGTCAAAGGATGACTATAAGAAAGTTGAGAAATAAAAATTCCTATGTATGAAAGAATAAGTATAAAATTCCATGATATAAAAAACTAATGAAATGGTGACTAAGAGATATGATCAGCCTTAGGATGATAGTATCATCAAAATTCAAAATTAAACATACTTAGAACAAGACAAAAATTTTAAGGAAGAGAAATTCCGCACCCTAAACAATGAACAAAACATCATGGAACTTAAATAGTAAAAATAATAAGTTTACATTGTCAGAATAGATGAAGTGAATAAAAATAACCAAATATCCATAAAAGTCAATAACATTATGGGAGATAAAAAAGAATGGGAGACTCTAGTACACATTAATGATGAGGAGGATCTAACCATAACAGATTTAATCAATGAAATTGTAGGGAAAATGAACATGTAGTATATATCTATGGGACAATCCATATTCAAAATGGATCAAAGATATAAAATGAAGGAGTTTATTTATTTTAGTAAATATTTTTAATGGTTTTAAGAGGATAATCATCCCATAACTAAATAAGAATATTTACATACTAATAAAATTTATGGTTGTATCACTAAAGTTAAGGACAAAGAACTAGTAGAAGGGATGTGGTTATAGGATATAGATGGATTATTTATGAAATAAACAACATCAATACTGATAATTTATGTAATCATTGATGAGATTATAGGTTTATTAGATAATCACATAAAATATAATTTATAGCAAAATAATTGATGGACATGACTGTTGAAATCCATTTACCCATCACAGTGTTACATGTTGAACATGGTTCTAAAGTGTTTCAGGCATAATTAAAATATAATGATATAATTTTCATGATACACCAAAATTAGAAACATTAAATTAATGTAATAATGGTTTTAATTTTTAATTAAAATGACTTTCCATCACATAAAAAAGTAAAATAAATAACTGAAATTCAAATATTCGTTATAAAATTACAAGATGGAGAATGAAAATCCCATCACATTGAGGGAGATTTGTTGGATCTTACTGATTATTCTATGACAATTAGATAATATTCACTTCTAATACTCAAAAATGATAATGGGTCTTCTTAAAATTCCATATTCAATATAATATTTGAAGATAGGGATATGGAATGAGTTATGGTGACCCCTGTTTTCAAATAACCTACTAAAATATTTAGGAAAGACATCCCTATAACCTCAATAAATAAAGATAATAGTGTAGGAACTCCAGGTTCTATTTAGTTATTCAATCAAACACCCAAGAAAGAATATGTGGTGGTGGATACAAGATGAAAATCATTCCAAGTTAGGTAAAAGCTCCTATTACACCAAAAATAGTAGAAATAATTAGAGAAATTAAATGATTCATTGGGTAATATTTGAAGGAAAACATGGTCAAAGTGATATAAAAAGTCAAATGTTGAAGCCATGTCAACTTTATGGAAAATGAATCATTTTTAACACATAGTAAGGAGGAGACAACTAATAAAATTCCCATATCTAACACAACACTTTAAGATGATATTAAAGATGGATTGATAAAAGTAAGTAGGAATATTGAGCCTACAAAAATTATCATGGTAGAAGAACTTATGACACATAAAAATAATGAACTAGTTTTTGGAATCCTAAATTTGAAAAAAAAACATCAATTAGATAAGAAATTAAATCTACTGTATTGGGGAAAGGCCTTAGAGACCTTGTTAGATTTCTATAAAATGGACATCCCCTGAGACCTAGAACAATATAAAGTATTATAGAAATTAAAAAATACCTCATACATGTCAATTATGAGAAACATGAAGAAACAATGTGGCAGGATGATATAAACATGGTAAATTATTTTATTAAAAACAATCTCTAACATGGGAATAATAAGATAAAGAGAATATCAAAAATTCAACAAAAATAGAAAACATGAATAAAGTTTTCCTATTTGTTAAAGGGGGTCAATCTCAATGAGTTTTAAGATTAATATATTCCAATACGATATGTGAAATTTTAACCTGTAACACATGAAAAGGATAAGTATACTGAATTTGAAAGTCATATCATGGCATTCAATAGGAAGAAGAAAACTGAAATAGTAAAGAAGTACAGCTCATAGATTACTAAAATTATCAAGTAAAAATGAAACCCCCACACCAAAGCAACATTATTAGGATGATGATAATTATAATAGAACTAAAAAATATTCTATAATATTAAATTCAATAATAAGGAAGAATTAATAGATGATGAGTGCTCAGGAATCGTAGGAATTTTTTAAATGGACCCTAAAGCACTTAGACATGAGAAGGTGGAAGTTGCTGGGATTCAAATATGGATCAACAATCTCAATTAAAATAAGGTTTTAGCTAGAAAATTTAATGAGTGAATTGAAAAATTAAAATACATTCCAATGTATTACAACATTATTTTTTCAAACTAAGAGAAACTTCTTCACTCATTGAAGGAAATTCAAGTTGTAGGATTTGAAAATTGCATTGCAGAATTTAGAGAATTACTGTAATTAAAAGTGATGGTTTTGGAGTTATACAGGGTCTGGAATGTCTAAGAATATTTTTTTCATATATTAGTTCTATCCATGACATGTTCTGCTACTCAAGTAGGTGTCACACTGCAATCTATGTATCAGAAGAGCACATTCAAATAGAATGATTAGAATTCTAATTTATTAATAAACCTAGAGTGGGTAATAATATTTCAAACTCTAATTACATGACACCTAAGGTAACAATATAGCTTAAAAAACTAAAAATAAATTTTTTATAAGGGGAGTATAGGTTTTTTATTCTATTTTAGGACTTAGTTTGAATTTTATTTTATTTTTTTTATAATTTCTCTTCATAGTCGAGGTCAAATCTCATTTATTTTTTAATTTTAATAAATAGACTCCTCAATTTCATTAATTAATTACATTTTTTAATACAAAATATTCCATTCCATTATGAACTAAGGATTATATGGAAAGAAATATGAATAACCAATATGTTAGGATTTCAATTCCAATTCAAATCATCCAAGGATAAAGGAAAATTATCTATATTAAGATGATATATTTTATATTTCTCTCATTTATTTTTTTCATTCTTATTCTTCACATCAATTGAAAAAAAAATCAACTCATCCACTTTAGTTGAACATCAAGGATAATGTTTAGTTTAAGTGTGGGATAGAAATCCTTGGATAACCCATAGCTGGATTTCATTCCTTGTTAACTCAATAAAGATATAGCCTCACTTAGGATATATTTTCCTTCATATTGGAAAATTTTTAATTTTTTTATTCCCATAAAAGAAAAGTATATAAATTATCATTTGTGAAATTAAAATTTTTATTCTAATTTTCAGTTTTTGAAAAAAAACTGATACAATTATAATTATTGAAATTAATTCTTAGGTGTTTTTATTAATTACACAAATTACACATGTTCATGCCAAAATGGATTGCCGAAAAAACATTGAATTTACATTCCAGGGAGGGTTTTTAGACACCTATAACAATTTATTTCTCATAAAAATTTATTTAGAGAACTTATGATGTGTGAAACTACTAGAACATTATTTTTTTCAAGTATAAACATTATTATTTCTAACTATATTAAAATAGATTTAAGAAATTGATTAATAATATTTGGGCCTATTTGAACCTGAGATATTCCTAAAATTGTATATTTTTTGAAAATATAAAAACCATGAAATTCTTTAATATGAAGATAAATTAAAAACCAATTTATCCTTCATACCCTACTTCTTTGAGTATAAATTCATAATCACTCTTTTGAGCATAATGGGGTGTTGGAAATTTTTATAGAGCTACTGAAATTGTGGTTCTGAAATATAAAATTTGGTTTAGTTTTCTTGAGTTGTTTGGAAAAGGTTCCTTAAATAAATCATTATTCATTATTTAATTCACTTCATTTTGAATAATAAAATTGGGTTGTGTCATTATATGGTCAAAAACCACAATTTCTTGACCAATGATCTTGATTATTTTGGGTTGGCGATGGATTCGAGATTGTCTGAATAGAAAATGTTGAAATAAATAAGAAATAAAGAGAGAAATATAAATATGGTATTATTCATTATTTCTCATGTTTAAAAGTGGTCTTTAATTGTGACATGGATAAGGAAGTGGGTTGTTTTCGTATTTGAGAAATAAATTTATGGAATATTTCATTTCATCGAGATATACTTGAATATCAGCATTTTACTTTAAGAAGATTACACTCCTTTTTCATCCTATGATTTTAATTTTTACAATTATAACCTTAATTAAAAATCTCTTATGGTTTTTTTGTCAACTTTTATGTGGATATTAATAGTAAATTCAAGATTATGGATAGCATAAATATGATTTTTATTGATCATAACACCATATCAATTGTTCTTGAGTAATGAGTGAAATTAATTCTAGTGTGGTAAAATATCATTGGCATGGATATTTAATAAAATTTATACTTATGTGAGTGAAAATGAAAAAACAATGTATTTGATTTAAAATTTTAAAGGAAACATGATTTTGGTAATTGATTTTGGTTAAGGTTGTGTTTTGAAATATCTCCATTTATAACTTTGTTTTCAAGTGAATGCCTGTTTAAAATTTTCACCTACTAAAGTTTGGGTTTGAAGATATTTTAGTATTATGGTTTTTCTTGAGGATAATAAATGATTTAATTGTGGTGGTTTTTGATGAGTATAATTTCTATATATGTTTTCATCATTCATATTATTGATTTCAATTTAAATTATTTCCTAATTTATATTATTTCAATTATTTATGGCATAAAAATATATTTGATTAAGTATAATGGAGTTGTGGTGATTTTTAGGTGAAAATAAGAGAATATATTGAATCTAGAAAAACAACTTCAATTTATGTAATGTTGTAATTTGAAAAAGTAAACATACTAATAATGGAGAAAAATAAGTCTAACACCTAACCATCCCTCAAATAAGGGGTAAGCCACAAATCCATCCCAAAGGCTAGTCAACCAAACCACAAGGTAGATTTTTGAATGTGTGGAAGACCCATGTATGGGTTGGATTAAGGGTAATCATGTGATGATATAGGAGATATCACAGAGGGTGAAGGCCCAGTGTGTGTAGGCTATGGGAGTGTATAAGTTGGCACACACTGGGGGAAGCTTCAATATATAGAGGGACTAAAGTAATACTTTTGGTCATCAATTGATAAAAAATTGATTATTAAGTGGATATATTTCCACTAAAACTTCAATGTGGGATATGTGACACCTAGTTAGTGTCACTCACTTACTAAAACATCATCCTTCTTGGTCACATCCATGTCACCTACCTCAGGCACTGCACGCCACTACCTACATGTACCCTCAATGCTTGACCACCACACCAGTACACCAGATCCCACTATGGGTATATAAAAGTATGAGATGCACTATATCCACCAAGATACTCTATAATACTGTAACGGATGACCCTATAAGATACCATTATTGGTATTTTTTGGTGTGGTTTTCCCTTTTCACTTTGACTGTAGGGTTTAATAGATTAGTTCTAAACTATGGAGAAGATTGTTTCATTTTAATCTATTACAAAGGGGGTATGAAGTTTATAAACATAGTAATATATTCCATAGGGATTCACCTATATCATGGATATTTTGTATTTATAAGTAAAACAATATTTGATTTTATATTAGGTTATGCTATGGTGTATTCTACACACCATAGTCTAGTTTGTAAGGAATAAAGAATATTTGGACAAGATAGAAGTTTTTAGGTAGAATAAATTTTTTTCAAGTTTTTAAGATATTCAATATCTATTAGTTTTATATATCAATCTTCAATAGTTTTATTCTCTACTTTTTTACCTTATACAACAGAGGATCTCAGAAAATAAATATCAAGGATGAGATTTCCAAGCCTGTGGCATCGTTGTGGTGTCCACAGTACATGATATACAATCAATGGATATTTAAATTACAAACACTTATAATTTGGAAGTGTATTTAGGGATTCATTAGATATTTTATCAAATTAAATTATAGGGTGGATTTATACCTCATGAGAATAGAATATTTTAATGGGAAAACACACATAATAGGTGGATTGATTATTCAGATTAGGGGACCACTTTAGGGATAGAGATCTAGAGGATTGAAAAATAAGGGAAAAAATATGATCATTACATGAGATTAAGGTAATTAGTTTCATGATCAAGGGTCCATATTTGAAAACATGAGTGGATAATTAGATTCACATCGACCATCAGGAGCCATGTTGATATATTTTTTTTCTCTTTATCTTTTCATTGGGTGATAATTAAATTCATATATTGGATATCTTTTTTGTAAATTTGAGTATAATTTATTTATTAAAATAAAATATTTATCTTAATTTATTATTATATTCCCTCATCTATGATTATTAATTCATCAAATTTTTATGAACACTCAACCATGGTTGGATAATCATCATTGAAGAGGGTGGATTTGGTCGAAGGGGATGAGTATCGCATGTGATTGACATTATTATTCTCTTGTCAGTTGTTCTTTATAATTTTATTACATTTAATACTTAATAAATCATATCTCATAAACAAATATAAAGAGTTATAATTATTAAGAGATGATACCCAGTATAATAGAGGGGAGTGGGAGTGATTTCTGACTTAACTCCACCTCTCATTTTGAGATACATTCCAATGTGATTATATTAGTTATAGATAACTTTGTGAGAGGGTTCAAATAATGTATGTGGATTTATTCTGCAATAATAGGTAATACAAAATACTTCAAAAAGTCTTGATATGTTTAATTGGATTCAGTTAATGAGTGATTTTGAGTGTTTCTAAAGAAACTAAACCCTTGTTTGGAAATTTATTCCCATCTCTTCATCTCTCTCAATTTAATTTTATCTTAGTTTAAGTAGTGTTAAATTTAGTTTAAGTTTAGTAAATTTATTTTATTTAATTCCATTCATAATTTTAGTGAAAATGTTAATAATACATAATAATTAGTTTAAATACTATATCTATGATTCCTTCTTCCTCATGGGATTGACCCCTCACTTGCCATTATTCTAGGATTCCATAGTTAGTATATGTCGGGTAAAAAATATAAATTATAAAATTTGATATTCCATCAAAATAATTACATATTTGGATTCTATTAGGTCTCATGTCATAATCCCTTCTCATCCTCTCAAAATTTAGTATTATGTGTCCTTATTGCGGTGTAGTTGATCTCATAATAATATAATCAAATATTTGGTGTCCCTAAGTTAGTCTTATGTCAGGATTTTTTGGTGTCATGTTCAGAGCCATGAAACACTACTTCCTTCATATCCTTAAAAGATAATGTTACATAGTCTTAATTTGATGTAATATCTCTTATTTTAAATGGTTTTTTTTAGAACTTCATATTTATATTTCGCTCAAAATGACCATGTCATAATTCAGTGAATGGTGGAATTATTTGTGCCATTTTTCTTTAGAATATTTCATGAATATCCAAAAATTGTAATCAATTAAAATCCTTACATATATAATTTTAAAACTAAATTATGAAATATTAACTGATAAAGTAATTTAAATTCCATAGTAAAATCATGCAAAAAATTTATTTATCACCACTATAAAAGAATCAATATATAGACAGAATACCCTATTAATTCAGTCTATAAATTCAAATGGAATTTTAATATAACTAAATGGAATCATTAGAAACCCTTATATTCTATAACTAATCTTAATATTAGTCTATGAAACATAATTTATCTCACTGATAGTTGATGATATATGATGCATGTCTTGTCATGGTTTGATGAAAAACAATTTATTGCCTAAGTTAAATATTGTATAGAGTCAACCTATATAGTCTCCAAAAGAGGATTGAATATGGAATTGTTATCAATTTTGAATTGTTTTAAGAAAATTATTTTTATTTGATTTGAGAAATTATTATTTTGAAAACAATTAAATTCGGTTCTTAAAAATAATATATTAAATGGTGGTCAAGAAGGGATTGTGTAAAGTCCCCATCCCATAATCTACTAATCTTATACCCTGAGCAGAGTCACCACATGACCTCAGGGTCACCTATCCGTGCACCAGAGGATACCGACTATCAATGAGGGTATAAAAGAAAATACGGGAGAATACGACATCTTTATCAGGTTAATCCATAGAAGAAATTGATGAGATATAGAGGAAATATTATAACCAATAAACATGTATCACAATTCCATTTTGAAAAACTGGGCACAATATCACAACAAATCAGAAAATATGGTATGTTATGTCATACAATTCCAGGTGTAATGAAAACCTAAAATAGAGAAAAACTAAAAAATCCCAAAAATGGGTCCTGACTCCAAGTTCGGATCCCTAATACACGCACATCCCATGCCCAAATTAATAATCCAACATATGTCCCTTTCCCCTGTCTTGATCTATAACCAGTAAGTCTACTCAGGTACCCAATATAATGTAACACCCTAAGATTTTGTGAATTTGTTTTCAAATTAATTTAGCCTTTTTGATATTTTTCATTTCATGAAACACTATAAATAGTTCATTTTATATTAATCAACTATTTTTTTCTTGATTTATATGAAACACCAAGTTAGTCATGCACTACACCCAATATAAACATTTCCTAAATCTACACATAACATCAAGGTTCGCTTTCATTATACGCAACAATGACTTTAGTGAATGACTTCTGAAACACAAAAGGACAAGATTTACCAAACAAAAATATATTATTAAAATATTATTATTCAACAAAACAATATAAAACCTTGACATTAAATTAGATTTTATTAATATTATTAACTAATTTATAAAAATATATGGTTTATAAAATATATTATGAATTCATTGGTTACCAATTTATTATAAATGAATAAGAAAATAGATTAAATATAAAAGGAAATATTATTATGGTCATAAATATTGTTTACATTAATAAATTAAATATTTATTTATGTACTAAAATGTACTAGGTCAAACATTCTTTTAATATGGGACATCAACTTGGCGTGCGTTACACGCAATATCGAGTTTCTACGATACATCATTTTATTGTTAAAATAATGTAAACAAGTTAGTTATAAACTATCCATTAAAACATAGTAATATGATAAGTAATAACTAATTCAAAACTATTTCTTATAATTTTTTATATAAATAAAAAAATTTATAATGAATATATTATTTTTGGTAAAGTCCTTTATGTTTAAAAATATTTTTTCCTTAAATGAACCGCTTTTATTTTTCTTCTGTGAAAAATAATAAAATTAATTTTAGACACATTTATAAATTGAATTTAATAAAATAAAATTCATTTTTTCAATCATAATTCCTAAATTATACACTGGTAAATTTTTGGAAT
The DNA here is from genome assembly GCA_963277665.1 of Viscum album. NCBI lineage: Eukaryota > Viridiplantae > Streptophyta > Magnoliopsida > Santalales > Viscaceae > Viscum > Viscum album. The sequence continues at coordinate 1,111,096,268 of OY728133.1, forward strand.
TTTTCTAAGAAACCTTATGTTTTGATGAATAGAGAAAAATATGGCTTTTTAGTTAAAAAATACATTAGGATAATTAATTATTAATATTAAATGATATTATAAATTTGTTTTTAGGTCACATTAGATAAATATTAAATCTATTAATACAATTTAATTCATTAAAATAAATTTCACTTAAAATTGAATATAAAATCTTAACAAATATTTGAACATCTATCTACTTTAAAAACCTGTTATTTTGTCCTGTCTGTGGGATTAGAATTAATCTTAATTTTTACGCTTCTATGATTGGAATTTCAAAACACTAACATAAACCATTTTATTAAGTATGATATTTATATTCTTATAATACCAAGTTAATTTTTGTTAAATATGATTAGTAAAAGTGATTAAACTTAATCATAATGATTAAGGCCAAATTAATCTAAATTGGGGGCTAAACTAAAAACTTAAGGGACCAAAAGACCAAGCCAATTGTCCAGAACCTATTTAATGTCCATAGTTCGGTCTAAAACCTTTAATTATTTAGTTTTCTAGTCTGTTGTGACATTTTTTAGGTCGTAACATGTGTACACCTAACTTTTTTTCAAAAATTCCAAGTGAGTCTTTTTCCTTCGCTATAAAAGTCCACCACCTCTCCCTCTTATTCACACCTCTCAAAGCTATTAATTTCGGCCAATACCTTCCCTATAAAATTCCCATAAAATAATCCCTTCATCCTTTTATCCTTTCCTAGGGAAGAAGAAAATTCAAGGAAGCTTTTTGGCACAAACCAAAAGGAGTTACCTGATTAAGAGGTAACATCTTCTCTCAAGTCCTTTCTTTTATTTTCCTTCTCCATCCCCTCCAATTCCATTTATTCTATGATTATAAAACAAAAAAAAATATCACTAATATAATATGATGTTTTCATGTAAATATTTTAACCCAAAATTCAACACACCTCTATCTAATGGGTAACAAACAAACGGGTTCTCTGTACGGTGAACTATCGCCTCACGAAATGATGATTGTTCATTTTTCCATTACCACCTACCGTGGTGGACATTAGGATGGACATTATTTTTAAATATTTTATAAATTAAATTTATTATTTCTTTAAGATTATTTATTCTTTTTTAAAGCATATCTTTTTTACTTTCTATTTTTTGTTAATATAATAATTTTTTTTGAGGAAGTGTGGACTACTGCCCCCTCAAAGAGATATGATTCGTTTATAAACCACATGGATTGTATTAAGGATGGTTTTAGTGAATATATAATATAAATATGATATAATAAATATTATATAATAATGATTTATATATATATATATATATGTCTTTAACTTTCATTCTATCAACACGGCAATTAAATAGAAATAGTGTTCATGCGTACATATGGCATACCATCTCTATGAGTGGTGTATTCCATTTCATACTTATATATTCTATGGATTATTATAATACACATATAATTTATATAAATTATATTTATATCATGTTTTAAATTCTTTAAATCGTGATATAAATTTTATATACCAAAGATATAACAAATTAAACCACATGCAAATAATAAAATGAACATTGCCTGGTGTGAAACCTTAACATAGGATTATTAACAATAAGGTAATATAAGGTCATAATAAAACCATATATGGTATTACATATAATAATATGGTTATTTAAAATATTTATAATAAATTTATATTTATTATACATATGGTTTGAATGCGTACGATGAAAGTAAAGATACAAGGTAAGGGGATTTCATCTCACTATTTATTCCCAATAGATACCCAATATGTTAACCACCCTTTCCTTTTGTGTGATTTATGTATTGACCATTATTATATGATATGTTTTCTATACATAAATTTATGTATATTAACATATAATTTTTATGAACTTTCATTCATAGGGTTTATTTTTCAAAATTTACCAAATCAGTAAAAATGTATTATCTCAATTTACCTTCTTTGAGACTCATGATTTGTTATTCACATAAACTCTTTTTTTAGATATATATAGTTCAATTTTAGATTTTTTATCATGAATATAATTATTTTCATGATATTTTAATCTTCATTTAATTTTCATTTCTTACATTAAATGTATGACCCCAAGTTACAATGTTATAAGAGTTTATTGAGACAATCTCATCGTTTTTTGATATTGTTTACGTTTATACTTCCTTTGATGTAATATTTTGATCCATCACTCGAGAATAATAATGAGTTTACTTATCCCTTATTTATTCAAGATATATCCATTTATTAGTACCATTATTATGATCTTTGTTACTTAAAATAACGTTTTTACATAAAATCTAACCATCTCCCTCTCCGGTCATAAATCTATTGTATTCAAAAACCATGTTTTCATAAAAAAATTTAAAAAAAAATTCAAAAGATCTTTGAAACCCATTTTAAAAGAAAAAGGATTTTAAAAATGTATTATTTTTTCAAATCATTCTTTCTTATTTTTTCAAAGCTATATTCAAACAAACATGTTTTCAAAAGGTATTTTATGTTTTAAAAAATATTTTTTCAATGTAGAAAGGATATTTCACTCAAGAAATGTTTTTAATGATCTTTAAAAATTATTTACCATATAATATATCATCCATTGGTGTTACTCGGGAATTTATGGGGAAATTATTAAATTATTAAATTCATATTCCTCTCTCTAAATGAATTATGTTTTGATGGCATGATGTTTTTGAAACCCATTTCTATTTCATGGGTTATGTGTTTTTGAAAGCAGATTCTTTTCATTTTTTGTGTTTATAATGAAATGATTATGAAACATATCAATTATCATAGGTTATAATATGATTACATGTTTATAATACCCATTTCATTTCCTAGGTTATTATATAACTATTTTTTATCGTGTGTCACATGTATTAATGATTTCACTATGATATTGGTGAGACCTATATCTTTATCCAATGCATTGGGTAATGATTTATACCTCATAAGATACACTAAGATGGTCTTTGGAATTAGCCTTGACTACTAAGATGGACATAGGAGTAAACCATGACTACCAAGATGCTAAGAGTATTGAACTCATACTACTAATATGGCTAGGGGAGTGAACTGTGACTACCAAGATGGTATGGGGAGAGAACCCATACTACCAATATAGTCTTTGAATTTATTCCTTGGATACTATGGAAATCATATTATATTATTATTTGTCTGCCAAAATACCTTGATTTATTCCTATTTTATTCTTTCATGGAATATGTTCTTTATTTTCTTATAATTCATGTCTTATGAACGACCATGATTTATGATATGATTCATGTATATGATCACTAATATGAAGGGTATGATCTTATATTTTCATGATCATGTTCTCATAGCCATATTCTCATAATTTTTCTTATATATCTCCCTTATTAACCCTAACAAAGTATTTGATCTCACCCCTTTCTTATGTTTCCTTTTCTCAAATTGTGAAGAAATGTTTTATGTAGGGGTACTAAAGGTAGAGATCTTTAAAGAAGATGTTGAAGATATTTAATTAGGATAGAATACTTTGTTTCTAAGTTCTCGAGGAAACTAAACTATTTCAGTCCTCAGGCATATATTTTTGTAATGTATATAATATTCATATAAAATTATTTAATATCCATGTATGTTAATCCTAGGTCGCTATCATTGGTATAAAAGGAAAGGTTTCCTCAACCTTTGGAAAATAGGATGAGAAAACTTTAGTGGAATACCTAGGTATATTTATAAGGATATTTCTAGGTATGTATTTAAGGATTATTTAATGTTTAGAAAGATGTATTGGAATTTTGTTAAATGATATAGTGAGTGGTTTCCTAACAATAAATCCTTTTCTAGATACTAAAAGTTGATGTGGATATGGCACAGATATTGTAACATCCCAGGTAATTAAAGAATAAAGAATTATTATATTTATTAATATTTACGAATTCAATATTAATTTTAATTAAAAGGGGTTTCTATGTTCGATAGCGTACTCGATACGCAATGATGAGTTTCTTTGAAAACTTACGTTGCACACAAGTAATAAAATATTATTATTTTAAATGTTAGTTAACAAGTAGCCATTGTACTGGCAGGAATGGATAGAAATAACTAAAATATGATTATATATGTTTTTAAATGTTTTTACATTTACCCAATAAAAGATAAAGGCTTAAAATACGGAAAGAGTTCAATTTTAGGCATTTATACCCTAATTTTCACTAAGGGTTCACTTATCACCTTTTGACGGCGAACCGTTATTAAATATAGTTTTGATCAATCTTATAAATTCAATTGGATCAAATATAACTCTTCTTTAGAATCGTGACATCAAAATTTACTTTGTGTAAATTTTTGGTATCTTTCCGGTAAAGTTCATTTTTTTCATGAATATTGTAAATGTTGTATTTTAATTCAAAACCTCTTTTTGATCTAATTTATTTATATGATTATATTATTATTTGAATTGGTTTTAAAGTGAAATTAGAAAATATTTTTACCATTAAATCTAATAGTGTTCGTTGGAATTATTTTCACTTTGAAATCGGACTTAAACTAGTGTCAATCTTTTGATACTTATTGTTTCACAAAAACACGCTTTTTGTCATTATAGCGGGAATTAATTATTAAATTAATTAATTTGACTTATATGTTTTGAATTTTTTAAAATGGAATTCATTTTTGAAGTCGGAATATCAAATATAGCTTAGGGTGAATTTTTGGTAATTTTCTGAAAAACTTCAATTTTTGATGAATAGTGAAACCAATAAGTGGTACTTATAAAAACTGATTTTTCCGTTTAAATGAAATCTTCCCATCATTGTGTTTTGATTTTCAAAAATCCGACATACATGGTTGTCATTAAGAAGTAAAATGTGGTTCAATGAGATTAAAATAATTTTTGGTGAATAGTAACTTATTAAGTTTTTAATCGCGATTAGTGGTAATTAGTGTAGTTTAAGGTAAAAATAATATTTTAATAATATTAGATGACCTAGACACATGTCATACCCGCATTTTATGTGTCATGTCCGACCAAGACAAGCCATGGGTCAACTTGGGGACCCCATGGTGCCACTTTGGTGGGAAAATGACATAAATACCTTTTATTTAATGTTAATGAAAAAAATGGCACAAACATGATATTTTTTACTAAAACAATTTTTAAATGTGGATATACAAGTAATATTTTTGATTATAAATATTCATTGGAAATATAAAAATATTTCCTACATCATAGTATTTTTTTTATAATTTTTAGACATTAAATAAATTAAATTATTTATGACATAATAATGATGGAGCGATGACATCATTATTTGACGATTTAAATAAAATGGAAAGATAATGTAAAATCAATGAACTAAACATGTCCAAAACTTATTGGATGGGTGGATTTCGAACCCTTATCACCTTATCCACGAATTATATCAATGTGGGACCTTTTAAAACCTAAACACATTTTCAAATAAAGTAATATTTCTTTACTTTCCAAAAGTGCCCCTCCTCTCCTCTTATAAAAGGCCCCCACCTCTACCACCATACACACACTCCTAAATCCTTTGGCTCGGCCAACCCCTGCCCATTTACTCTCTCCACATCCCTCTCCTCATCATATAGGATTCACTTTGGGCAGAATTTTTTCAAAGGAAGCCTTTAGGCTCAAATCAAAAGCAGTTACACTTTTAAAGGTAATTCATTCTCTCTTGTTCATTTGTTTTATTTTTCTTCTCCAACACCCTAAACTCTTTTTATTTACTTCTTTTGTAACAACACCAGTATATTAAATATACTATGATGTTGTTATAAGATTTATTCGAGCTACACTATCACACAACTACATCAAATGGTTAAAGAACATACGGTTTCCGTGGATGGTGAAATTCTACCTCCCGAAATGATGATTGTTCAATACTCATTTAACACCTTAAAAGGTGGCCATTATGATGTCACTATTTTTATATATGATATATAATATGTTTATTCTTTCCTTAAGCTTCTGTATTTTTCATTTTGGGCATATCTTTATTGTTTCCATTATGGGTAAACACGATATCTTTATTTTAGGAAGTGCAGACTACCGCCCCCTGAAAGTGATTTGATTCATTAATACCATATGTGGGATGTGTAAAGGATAAAGTTAATGATATTATATATGTTATTATACTGGAATTATAATATACTCTTATATCATTATGATTCCATTCTATAAAATATGAAATATAAATGAAAGTAGCGTTCATGCGTACGTATGGCTTACCGTCTCCATGAACGGTGCATTTCATTTCTTAGCTCTAAATGATTATGTTATATTATAAATACATGTATATTCTGGATATATATGATATATATGATATCCAAATCAGGAATGTCATTCTGGATATAAAGAACCTTTGACCACACAAACAACATGTAATTGTAAGAAGTCCACTTTCGACTTAAGAACCAAATATTGACAAAACAAACATTATTAACTTAAATGGTTACATAATGTTTATAACATGGCAATAAGTGATATAAAAGGAATAATTAACCTTAAAAAGGTTCTTAATCAAGTATAAATTAACTCAAGTTTATTATTCAGGACGTTAAAGAACGATCGAGTCAAGTCGGACCTGAGGTAAGGGACTTCGTCTCAATCTCCTTTCACTGAGGCATATTTCGTTTTATACACAACTTTCTTTTATACGGTGTATAAACCCCTTTGAATTTTACTTTTATACAAAAGGAATCTTTTTCTACGAAGCGTTTTACTAAATGAAAAAAAGGAATGTTTTTTTAACGTACGCGGGGACAACGACCTTTTCCGCCACCGCGAGTATTATTTGGTCTTTGGCTTCCTCAACAAGCCGTAATGTTTTTAGAATAAAATAAATACCATATACTCTTTTATGTATTTTGGTATTGAAAATGGTTTTGATAAAGTATTCTATTATGTCAATATATTTATGATATATTTTGATTGAAATGTGGAAATGTTATCAATCCTTTATATTGGTTTTATGATTTATGATTTTATATTGGTACTTGGACATTTTAACGGGTGGTTACGTTATAAACCATATGACGGGTGGTGCCGTGAGTACCAGGACGGGTGGTTATGTTATAACCTCCAATGCATTGGGTTTGGAAGTCGTCCGTATGGCTATTCCATTAAGTATGTATGGAAATTGGCCGTATGGCTATTCCATTTAAGTGATATGTGTGGAAGTCGACCGTATGGTTATTCCACTTAAGTATGTTTATGTCCCAAGTTACCTTTATATATGTTATGTGTTCTTTATATGGATTTTATGGTAATCCTTTGGTTACAAAAAGGTAAGTAATGATACTTTATTCAGTGAAGAGTTTTTACTACTTCATGAAGGTGAAGGTATTACTTTGATAGAGTATACATGGTTTACTTGATGTTTGAAAAACTAACAGTTTTCATTCTTTGTGTATCCCTTACTGAGCTTTTTATGCTCACCCCAAGTTTTTTTTTTGAAATGTTTTTCACAGGACTTAATGTTGAATAAGGTCAAGGATGGGATCAAGGGAATGTCATGCTATATAAAACATGGAACTTGACATGTTTCTTTTAAGAGTTTTTTTTTTTGAAACTTAGTAGAAGTGACTACTTTGTAATCTTTTGAGATGTAATAGTTATGTTCTAATTCTCTAAAACTCTAAACCTGAAAATATACTCAACGTGAATTATTCATTTAATTCAATATTAAGTAAGGTTTAAGGTCGGGGCCTTATAGTTGGTATCAGAGGTCGGTTTAGAAAACTTTAGGAGTTAGAAAATTGTTAAATTATAAGTTAATTTATGATATGATTGAAATGATATAGCATTTACAGATTACCATGTTGCTTCGCCTAAGATATTTCTGTGTTCAGAATGGTTTTCCGCAGAGGAAAAAAAGCATCTATGTTGGGACGACATCAGGAGGAAGACAACCTTCCTAATCGGCAACCTGAGATGGTCAGAATTGGAACTGGACAGTTTGTTGCAGTGATGGCACAGTTGACTCAGGCTATAAATGGTGGTGGTATCCATGCACGAGATCAGCCAGATCAACCGCAGAGGAACATGTCAGTGGTGGAACATTTCATGAGGCAACATCCCCCATCATTCAGAGGATCATCTGACCCTGTGCAAGCTAAAGGGTGGATTAAAGCACTGGAGAAGATTTTTGATGTCATGGGGTGTTCAGAACATCAAAAGGTTAGTCTTGTTGTTTACCATTTTGAAGGTGAAGCTGATCAGTGGTGGTCGATGGTGAAAAATATCAGGGATAGTGAAGAGATTGAGGATCTTCACTGGGACGAATTCAAAGGTATGTTTCTTGAGAAAAATTTTCCTAAGGTGGTTCGTCTTAGGATGGAAAAACAGTTCCTAGAATTGAGGCAGGAGGATGATTCAGTGGCTGCTTATGAAGCAAAGTTCACTTGATTGGCAAGGTATGCTCCAAACTTCATACGAGATCTTGATAGTAAAATAAACCATTTTTACTCAGGGTTAAAGCCAAAGTATCGAAGGGCTCTAGGTTCTCGTGAGTTCAAAAGTTATGAAAAACTTGTTCGATGTGCGGAGAAGGTGGAAATGGATTTTGCCGATGATCAGGTGTTCTATGACAAACAACTGAATAAGAGGTCTAGTTGGCAGGCAAAGGGGAAGAATTCATCAAAGAAGCAAGGAGGTAAGAAAACCAAATATCCATCCTGTGAGAAGTGTGGTAAAATGCATCCTCGAGAATGTTTATCTAAGTCTGGTAAGTACTTTCGGTGTGGTAAGTCTGGTCATATTGCTCGTAACTGTAAGGAAGATGATCAAGAAGGCAATGAAAAGCCAACGGTAAGATGTTTTAAGTGTAATGAAATGGGTCATTATGCAAACGAGTGTCCAACAAAGAACTCAACTGGGGGAATGCAGCCAGACTACAAGCAGAAAGGGGTGGTGAAATCCTTTGCAACAACTTCAGTAGATGTTCGGCCATCGAATGAAGTGGTATCAGGTACACTGTTTGTTTGTTCAGATTATGCCAATGTGTTGTTTGATTTAGGGTCTACACACTCTTTCATTTCTGAGAAGTTTTCTAGTAAATTGGAAATTCCATCTCAAGATATAAACCCTGAACTTATGGTAAAAACACCCGGAGGGAACATTGAGGCAAAAAGGAATTATAAGAACCTTCCTATCCTTGTGTGTCGAAAGAATCTACCAGCAAACCTTATTGTTTTACCTCTAGTAGAGTTTGATGTTATTTTGGGAATGGATTGGCTTTCTGTTTATCATGCTAAGATTGACTGCAGAGCTAAAATGGTTTCTTTTCAGAAAGATTTTCAGTTTGTGTACAAGAATGAACCCTTGATTTTGATAACGTATCAGGAAGTTGAGAAACTAGTAAAAGATGGAAATGAATATTACCTTGCACATATTGTTGAAAATAAAGGAACTGTTCAGATTAATTATGTGCCAGTGGTAAATGAGTATCTTGATGTTTTTCTAGATGAGTTGCCTGGAATTATTCATGATCGGGAAGTTGAATTTACTATTGACTTAGTTCCTAATTCTAAGCCAATTTCAAAACCCCCTTATCGAATGGCTCAAGTTGAACTTTTAGAGTTAAAGAAACAATTGCAGGAGTTATTAGATAACGGTTTCATTCGACCTAGTATATCACCATGGGGTGCTCCTGTCATGTTTGTTAAAAAGAAAGATGGATCAATGAGACTTTGAATTGATTATAGAGCCTTGAATAATATTACTGTTAAGAACAAGTATCTTTTGCCTCATATCGATGATTTGTTTGATCAGCTCCAGGGAGCTCAGTTTTTTTCGTAGATTGACTTGAGGTCGGGGTACCATCAGTTGAAAGTAAAAGAAGCAGACGTTCCGAAGACTACGTTCCGTACTAGATATGGCCATTATGAATTTGTATTTATGCCTTTTGGGTTAACCAATGCACCTGTTGTATTCATGGACCTTATGAATAGAATTTTCCATGAGTTCTTGGATAAGTTTGTGGTTGTTTTCATCGATGATATTTTGGTGTTCTCTAAAAGTAAAGAGGAGCATGAAAGTCGTTTAAGGGTTATCTTGCAAACCTTAAAAGAAAAGAAACTATATGGAAAATTCAGTAAGTGTGAGTTTTGGTTACAACAAATTTCTTTCCTAGGTCACATTGTTTCAAAAGATGGCATAACTGTTGATCCTACTAAAACAAAAGTTGTTGAAGAATGGTAAAGACCCACAAATGTAACTGAGATCCGTAGTTTTCTTGGTTTGGCAGGTTACTACCGAAGGTTTGTTGAAAATTTTTCACGGTTATCTAGTCCAATGACTAAGCTAACTCATAAGGGTGTTAAGTTCATATGGAAAAAATAATGTGATGATTGTTTTTAGGATTTGAAGAGAAGATTGGTGAATGCTCCAGTTTTGGCACTACCTTCTAGGAATGGTGAGTTTGTTATCTACAGTGATGCTTCGTTGAAAGGACTTGGTTGCGTCCTCATGCAGAATGATCAGGTAATTGCTTATGCTACACGAAAGTTGAAAACTCATGAGGTAAATTACCCTACACATGATTTGGAATTAGCTTATGTTGTTTCTGGTTTAAAAATTTGGAGGCATCATTTGTATGGAGTAAAGTGTGAAATATATACCGATCACAAAAGTTTAAAGTATATATTCACTCAGAAATAATTGAACATGAGACAAAGGAGATGGCTAGAATTAATCAAGGATTATGATTGTACAATTCTTTACCATCCGGGAAAGGAAAATAAAGTGGCTGATACTTTGAGTTGAAAAAGTAATGCTTCATTAGCAATGTTGCATTTGGAACATGGTCCTTTGGTTAAGGATTTGATGAACTTTGGCAGAGAAGTTGTTGGTGCAGGAAGTTCTTCTGTTTTGTTTCAGGTATCAGTGAGATCATTTCTATCAGATAGAATCAAGAAAGCACAGAAGCAAGACAGTGAGTTGCAGAAAAAGGTAGAGCTGATTCAGAAAGGTAAGTTGCCTGAATTCAACATTGATAATGATTGAATTTTGAGATTTGGGAAGAGATTGTGTGTGCCTTGTGATTCACAGTTGAAGAATGAGTTGTTATGTGAGGCTCATAGTTCCCCGTTTTCAGTTCATCCTGGCAGTACTAAGATTTACAGAGATCTGCGGGAGTATTACTGGTGGGATGGAATGAAAAGAGATATTGCTGATTTTACTATGAAGTGTCTGACTTCTCAGTAGGTTAAAGAAGAGCGGCAGTTACCGAAAGGGATGCTTCAGCCTTTACCAGTGCCAGAGTGGAAATGGGAAAACATATCCATGGACTTTGTAGTGGGATTACCGAGGACATATCGATGTAATAATGCAATCTAGGTTATTGTTGATCGCTTGGCTAAATCTGCTCATTTCCTTGCTATACGAGATACTTTTTCCCTAGATCAACTTTCCCATTTTTATCTTAAAGAGATAGTTAGGTTACATGGAGTTCCCCTCTCCATTGTATCTGATCGTGATCCCAGGTTCACATTTAACTTTTGGAAAGGCCTACAGAAGTCGTTGGGTACTGAATTAAATTTTAGTACAGCTTTTCATCCTCAATCAGATGGGCAGTCAGAACGAACAATTCAGACATTGGAGGATATGCTACGAGCTTGTTCTATGGATTATCAGGGAAGTTGGGACCAACATCTTTCTTTGGTTGTGTTTTCTTATAATAACAGCTTTCAGTCCAGTATACAGATGACACCATTTGAGGCAATATATGGGAAGCGGTGTCGAACTCCAGCATTTTGGGATGAAGTGGGTGAAAGGAAGCTGATGGGACCAGAATTGGTAGAAGAGATGGCAGAAAAAGTTCAGTTGATTCAGAAGCACATGAGAACAGCTCAGAGCAGGCAGAAGAGTTATGCGGATAACCAGAGGAAGGATCTATCTTTCGAGGTAGGTGATCATGTTTTTCTCAAGGTTTCTCCTTGGAAAAGTGTGATGAGATTTGGTAAGAAAGGAAAGCTGAGTCCAAGGTTTATTGGACCATATGTAATTCTGGAGAAAGTAGGATCAGTTGCTTACCGAGTGGCTTTACCTACAAGTTTATCTCAGGTACACAATGTTTTTCATGTTTCAATGTTGAGGAAGTATATGCCAGATCCATCTCATGTTTTAAGTCCAGAGGTAGTTCAGCTGGAGGAGAACCTATCTTATGAAGAACAACCAGTCCAGATTCTTGAACACAGGGAGCAGGTGTTACGGAATAAGGTGATTCATCAGTTAAAGGTTTTGTGGAAAAACCATGTGATTGAAGAGGCAATGTGGGAATCTGAAAATGCTATGAGGGATAAATACCCCCACTTATTTTGATAAGTAAATAAAATTGTGAGGACGCAATTCCCAAAAGGGGGGAAGGATGTAACATCCCAGGTAATTAAAGAATAAAGAATTTTCATATTTATTAATATTTACGAATTAAATATTAATTTTAATTAAAAGGGGTTTCTACGTTCGATAGCATACTCGATACGCAACGATGATTTTCTTTGAAAACTTACGTTGCACACAAGTAATAAAATAATATTATTTTAAATGTTAGTTAACAAGTAGCCGTTGTACTGGAGGGAATGGGTAGAAATAACTAAAATATGATTATATATGTTTTTAAATGTTTTTACATTTACCCAATAAAAGATAAAGTCTTAAAATACAGAAAGAGTTCAATTTTAGGCATTTATACCCTAATTTTCACTAAGGGTTCACTTATCACCTTTTGACGGTGAACCATCATTATATATAGTTTTGATCAATCTTATAAATTAAATTGGACTAAATATAACTCTTCTTTAGAATTGGGACATCAAAATTTACTTTGGGTAAATTTTTGGTATCTTTCCGACAAAGTTCATTTTTTAATGAATATTGTAAATGTTGTATTTTAATTCAAAACCTCTTTTTGATCTAATTTATTTATATGATTAGATTATTATTTTAATTGGATTTAAAGTGAAATTAGAAAATATTTTTACCATTAAATCCAATAGTGGCCGTTGGAATTAATTTCACTTTGAAATTGGACTTAAACTAGTGTCAATCTTTTGATACTTATTGTTTCACAAAAATACGCTATTTGTCATGACAGAGGGAATTAATTATTAAATTAATTAAATTGACTTATATGTTTTGAATTTTTTAAAATGGACTTCATTTTTTAAGTTGGAATATCAAATATAGCTTAGGGTGAATTTTTGGTAATTTTCTGAAAAAACTTCAATTTTTGATGAATAGTGAAACCACTAAGTGGTACTTATAAAAACTGATTTTTCCGTTTAAATGAAATTTTGCCATAATTTTGTTTTGATTTTCAAAAATCTGACATACATGGTTGTCATTAAGAAGTAAAATGGGGTTCAATGAGATTAAAATAATTTTTTGGTGATAGTAACTTATTAAGTTTTTAATCGCGATTAGTAGTAATTAGTGTAGTTTAAGGTAAAAATAATATTTTAATAATATGAGATGACCTATACACATGTCCTACCATCATTTTATGTGTCATGGCCGACCACGAAAAGCCATGGGTCAACTTGGGGACCCCATGGAGCCACTTTGGTTTGAAAATGACATAAATACCTTTTATTTAATGTTAATGAAAAAAATGGCACAAACATGATATGTTTTAATAAAACAATTTTTAAATGGGGTTATACAAGTCATATTTTTTATTATAAATAATAATTGGAAATATAAAAATCATTCCTACATCATAGTATTTTTTTATAATTTTTCGACATTAAATAAATTAAATTATTTATGACATAATAATGATGCAGCGATGACATCATTATTTGACGATTTAAATAAAATGGAAAGATAATGTAAAATATATAAACTACACATGTCCAAAACATATTGTATGGGTGTATTTCGAACCCTTATCACCTTATCCACGAATTATATCAATGTGGGACCTTTTAAAACTGAAACACATTTTCAAATAAAGTAATATTTCTTTACTTTCCAAAAGTGCCCCTCCTCTCCTCTTATAAAAGGCCCCCACCTCTACCACATTAAACACACACCTAAAGCCTTTGGCTCGGCCAACCCCTGCCCATTTACTCTCTCCACATACCTCTACTCATCCTAGAGGATTCCCTTTGGTAATAATCCTTTCAAAGGAAGCCTTTAGGCTCAAATCAAAAGGAGTTACACTTTTAAAGGTAATTAATTCTCTCTTGTTCATTTGTTTTATTTTGCTTCTCCAACCCCCTAAACTCTTTTTATTTACTTCTTTTGTAACAACACCAGTATCTTCAATATACTAGGATGTTTTTATAAGATTTATTTGAGCTACACTCTTACACAACTACATCAAATGGTTAAAGAACATACGGTTTCCGTGGATGGCGAAATTCTACCTCCCGAAACGATGATTGTTCAATACTCATTTAACACCTTAAAAGGTGGCCATTATGATGTCACTATTTTTATATATGATATATAATATGTTTATTCTTTCCTTAATCTTATGTATTTTTCATTTTGGGCATACCTTTATTGTTTCCATTATGGGTAAACACGATATCTTCATTTTAGGAAGTGCAGACTACCGCCCCCTAAAAGTGATTTGATTCGTTAATACCATATGTGGGATGTGTAAAGGATAAAGTTAATGATATTATATATGTTATTATACTGGAATTATAATATACTCTTATATCATTATGATTACATTCTATAAAATACGAAATAGAAATGAAAGTAGCGTTCATGCGTACGTACGGCTTACCGTCTACATGAACGGTGCATTTCATTTCTTACCTCTAAATGATTATGTAATATTATAAATACATGTTATGCTGGATATATATGATATATATGATATCCAAATCAGGAATTTCATTCTGGATATAAAGAACCTTTGACCATACGAACAACATGTAATTGTAAGAAGTCCACTTTCGACTTAAGAACCAAATATTGACAAAACAAACATTATTAACTTAAATGGTTACATAATGTTTATAACATGGAAATAAGTGATATAAAAGGAATAATGAACTTTAAAAATGTTCTTAATCAAGTATAAATTAACTCAAGTTTATTATTTAGGACGTTAAAGAACGATCGAGTCAAGTCGGACCCGAGGTAAGGGACTTCGTATCAATCTCCTTTCATTGAGGCATATTTCGTTTTATACACAACTTTCTTTTATACGGTGTATAAACCCCTATGACTTTTACTTTTATACAAAAGGAATCTATTTCTACGAAGCATTTTACTAAATGACAAAAAGGAATATTTTTTTAACGTACGCGGTGACAATGACCTTTTCCGCCACCGCGAGTATTATTTGGTCTTTGGCTTCCTCAACAAGCCGTAATGTTTTTAGAATAAAATAAATACCATATACTCTTTTATGTATTTTGGTAATGAAAATGGTTTTGATAAAATCTTCTATTATGTCAATATATTTATGATATATTGTGATTGAAATGTGGAAATGTTATCATTCCTTTATATTGGTTTTATGTTTTATGATTTTATATTGGTACTTGGACATTTTAACGGGTGGTTACGTTATAAACCATATGACGGGTGGTGCCGTGAATACCAGGACGGGTGGTTACGTTATAACCTCTAATGCATTGGGTATGGAATTCAGCCGTATGGCTATTCCATTAAGTATGTATGGAAATTGGCCGTATGGCTATTCCATTTAAGTGATATGTGTGGAAGTCGACCGTATGGTTATTCCACTTAAGTATGTTTAAGTCCCAAGTTACCTTTATATATGTTATGTGTTCTTTATATGGATTTTATGGTAATCCTTTGGTTACAAAAAGGTAAGTAATGATACTTTATTTAGTGAAGAGTTTTTACTACTTCATGAAGGTGAAGTTATTACTTTGATAGAGTATACATGGTTTACTTGATGTTTGAAAAACTAACAGTTTTCATTCTTTGTGTATCCCTTACTGAGATTTTTATGCTCACCCCAAGTTTTTTTTTGAAATGTTTTTCACAGGACTTAATGTGGAATAAGGTCAAGGATGGGATCAAGGAAATTTCATGCTATATAAAACATGGAACTAGACATGTTTCTTTTAAGAGTTTTTTTTTGGAAACTTAGTAGAAGTGACTACTTTGTAATATTTTGAGATGTAATAGTTATGTTATAATTTTCTAAAACTCTAAACCTAAAAAGATCCTCAACGTGAATTATTCAATTAATTAAATATTAAGTAAGGTTTAAGGCCGGGGCCTTATAGATATACCTAGGGGTAGCAAACTAACAAGATGTTCCAAGACTACCTTAGGGTAATTTGGTACCAGACAACAGGCCTTGATGCACATCTGGTTTGAAACTCCTGGGGGATATGATTTGGAAATTCACAAACTATTCACACACCATCATGAAGTATTTAGATATAAGTTTGCTATAAATAAACTAGGATTAACCTAGGGTTTCGTATATTAAGGAATGGTGCATGATTTTTAAATCCCATTAGTAATTATTTTCATGACTTTCTGGTTTTCTACTATGATAGGTAATTATCACACTATGCTTTTGGTTTTATTCAATGGCAAGAAATGAAAGGAACTGGATTAATTTTTAATGTGATGGTTAATTTTCTGATGAGAATACAAATGGTATTATCACTGGATTGAAATATTTTTTGATAATACCAAATCAGTTTTCAAGGAACATTATTAATAATTACTGCCTTATCCAACTCTCAGACTCACCAAGGAGGATAAATAATGAGTTCACAAAGATTTTGGGTATTGGAGACCATAGAGAAAATAAGATTTAGTTTCCTTTATGTCAATAATGTGGAAAGAATCTCCTAAGTCAATTTATCAGAGGAACAGGATGTAACATCCCAAATCTGAATTCCACTCAACTATTGCCCCATACTTGGTTAGCCACATTGCCTCAAGTGAATTTCCCCAAATTCCAGAGGTTGCTGGCTAGTATCGAGGGCCAAAGGTGTGATAGTGGGGAAACTATTCCCTCACTAACAGAGTGTAACACAGTGGAATAAGTAATAATAAAATAACTGAAGCATTAAATAGCATACAACTGAAATAAATAGTGTAATACTGATAAGAAAAATAACCAAGCATCATTCTATACAAAAGATGATGCAGCGTGTTGTATTTTATAAAATAGAATCCAAAACAAGTAAACTATAGTAATACAAAATATATGACCCAAAAGTACAAAATAAAGAGACTAGTAATAATCGTAATTCTCGGCATAGTACCATTCTCTCCTACTCCTGAGCAGCACATCATGTACCTGTAGCTGGTCACTTGACATAATCAATACCTATAATCATATAATCTGTTTGGGCCTAAAAGCATTACCCAGATAGGGTGGGACAATAAATCCCAATAGGAAACCACCAAATATCTTTTCCAATCTATCAGTGGATATATTTAACAGGTAATGTATAATAGTGAAATAAGTAAACCAGAAGTTACTTAAAATTAATCACAACAGATGTCTCAAAATACAGTGTAACTAGTTACAAGTGAAGACTGAATCCAAGATTGTGCTTTCGCTTGGAAGATTCTTCATTGGTCATTCTATTTCATTATTCAATTCCATTGGATTATATAAAATTCTTCAGGTCTGTCTTAGGCCCGATGACCCCCCATATAAAAGTAACCATCCACTCGTGATGTAATAATCATTTAATCATTTTGCCATAAAGCCTGGCCTGGGTATCCCTCAATGGATTCTAGGTTTGCTCAGAATTTTAACTAATAATCAATGAGACCAACCACCCTATCCATTCATTTCTCACACCCTTTACATAATTAACTACTTGATCCCATCTATTACCTTTTAATTGAGACAATGGTTCACCCAAGATATATAAGGTGAAATTAGTCACATGATCATGACCTTGTATTTTAATTGATATTGGGTCTCACCCATTGATAATTACCCTAAAACACATTTTAATTAAAATGTCACATGGATTATCATTTAAACAAATCACGTGGTCATAGTTCACATAACAAGTAACACATGAAAATTAAACTATTACATGAATTAAGCATCTAAATACCTCACATGAGGAAATCATATCACCTAAGCAATTCATCTTAATAACCCAAGTATGGTAATTCAAGTATGGTCTCTTAGGAATTCTCTTCTAAATGACCATATGAGGGGAACACACCCATGGGGTGTCCCTAAGTCAAGGTTCACAACCCTAAACACGCTTTCAAATCATCAAATTAATTACCTAAACATCAATAGGAAATAGCATGATTTATTATCCAATCATGTGACACCCTAAAATTTGGCGCACAACACTATAGAATATATAATCAACTAAAAAAACCAAAAAAAGGAACAAGAGAACCTACCTTGTATTTTTAGGACTCTCCTCGTCCAACGTCAGGCTTTGATTTGACCTAAAACAGGGTATATCTAAAAAACGAGAAACAGTGATAAACCTTTTATAACTCAATTAAGATACTAAATTAGGAAGAAAGGCTCAAGAGGAATCAATTACTCATCGAGAGGATTCCAATAGATCGAACAGTGTTTGAATCAGATATCATATGACGAATCAAGATCCAAACCCTCGTTTGGATTTTCTCAGTGTACCGTATTTTGAAAAGGAGTTGTTTATGTCCATCTGGAAAAACGATACTAATTTTTTTCAAAAGTTCGGGGTTAAAGCCTCATTTTATTATTAAAGTAAATAAAATACCTCTTTTAACTAGGTATAGGGAGACCCATTACATAGCTCGAAGGCCCATGGGCTTGTAGCCCATTACAAAGCTCGTAGGCCCAAATTTTTTGCCCAATGCCCATTCGATGAATAGTAACCCACCTACTAAAGTACCGCATAGTACCACCACTACTACAGTGCCCTACCACTGCTACAGTACCCACTGAACTACAGTACTTCTATAGTACCTACGCCTAATGGGTTTTGAACCCCCATTTTTCATGTAGGATTGTGTGGTGATTACCACTAAGCCAAACCCCAACTACATAGAAAAATGACACTACTTCCTGACTTAATATTAAAAAAATTACAAGGCGTGTACTTGAGACTACATGATGTGTCCATACAATTCATGTCCATACCATTAAATGGATATGTATTAGGATTACATGGAATGTAACCCTCTATAAATGGCATGTATATAAAAGTAAATTTTGTGTATTCCCTAGTCACGTCGTGTAACAGGCCTACAGCTGGCCCTTGACATCTTCTCCGCCATTTTCATAAGTATAAAATGAAAATGAA
Source organism: Viscum album (assembly GCA_963277665.1). Classification (NCBI taxonomy): domain Eukaryota; kingdom Viridiplantae; phylum Streptophyta; class Magnoliopsida; order Santalales; family Viscaceae; genus Viscum; species Viscum album. The sequence continues at coordinate 1,111,115,520 of OY728133.1, forward strand.
ATATTTGTACCTAAAATTAACAGTTGTCTTCTTACATAAGAAGATATTATGAATCTTGAAAATAATAAAACAAATAATGTGATTACTAGGGAAAAATGAAGAGTTTGGTTAATAAAATAATTATCCTCCCTAAGATATCATCAAAGGATAAATGTTTTATGTGTGGAGTAAATGGACATTATAAAGCTCAATGTCTCAAGAGGAATGTTCCTAAAGATAATCGGAAGGTGGTGTGATTAATGGTTACATTGTCGATGATGATGAGATTAAAGATTAAATGGAAAAGTGAAGAGTTATTATGTAATATGATGATGTATCCTTGTCAATTTCATAGTGATGAAGTGGAATTATCAACGTTTATATGTGTTTGGACTCAAAAATTAACTTATATGAATGGTGAAACATATAAGGGTTATTATACTTATATTTTTTACTCAATATTTTCATGTTTATTTTTAATGTTCTTGATGGACTAGTGGAGTGATATAATGACAAGGTAATATTTTGAATAAGTTAAGGTAACCCTTAATATGTTATTTATGATAAGAAAATGGTGTTATGTATAAGTAAAGTGGACAGTACTGATTTCCATGGAACTAAGTAAGGAATTTTTAATAAGTGGGTTATGTTACCATTGATGAAGTTTACAGGATTTTTGGATTTAAGTAATATATCCAGTATACTTCAGAATAAGGATGAATACATGTTTTCCAAAATGATTTATAGTAGTTAAGGTTATTTCCATATTTCAAGGGAATATGTGATAAGGGTACTCACATGTTTGGAATGTTAAAAACAAATGGTGTTTTTTGATATATGGGGGATCAATGTTAAGAAAATTGCATGAATTTATTTTTAAAGCTTTGGATTTACATCTTTTGGAAGGGTTATAAGGTTAACCATTCATGAAAAAATTAAGTTAAACTTTGGAGGAGGTATTTATGTATTGAGTTTGTATTAAAAACATTGAACAAAATGTTATTTAGTGATTAACAGTATTTTAAGGATGTCCATCATATTTATTTTGTAAATTATATTATTGTAGTTTTATAAAAGGACATCATGTATGTCATGTCACAAAAAATCATGTATATAAAGTCTTTAGGTCTTCAACTCGTGACCGAAAGAATATAAGGGTTTCACACCTACCACTGGCCTATATGATGTCCTAGTTTATGTATAACTATTTTTAATGATTAATTATTTATGATGAAACAGTAGTTTTAGCTTTTATTCTTAGATATTAACGTATTAACCATATTGATTTTTAAGAATAGTTATATATAAATAGTTATAATTTTCATTCTTTTATAGGCCTTAATATTTTCTAAAAGTGTGTTTTAGTGCTTCAGTAATCAAAGTTAATTTTTGGACATCCATTTCTTGATGTAATGGTTGAATTGTAAATATATATATGTACAACTAAAGACTGGATATTTTTTGCATTCTTGGTCAATTAAATAATTACTCAATGATATAATAATGATCAAAAAGTAAAATGTGTTGACCTAATACCTTAATTTTTTTGAACTGATGGCCTTTTAAATCATCACATATTAATGAATTTTAGGCCCTCAAATTTCCTATGATCATTCACTTTTTTGTGATTGATTACCTCAATCACTCCCTATAAATATTTACATTTTTCCTCCATGTCCCATATTCACTCCCAGCCTATGTTTTCCTATGTATATGTTACTTTGTGTAACCGTTATGTTTTCAAGATTCCCTTTTAAAAGTACGATTTTGTATTTATTTTTATGATGTGGGTTTCTATGAATGAAACTTTCCAGTATTAAACCTTTCATAAGCCAGATTAATTTTGAGGTAAAAAATAATTTTAAAGAGGGTATAATGTAACTCCTTGAGATATTATGATTTTATAATTAATTTAACCTTTTTTTATATTTTTAATTTCACATAACACTGAATATAGTTCATTTTATATTAAATATATATGTTTGGATTGTGTTATATTCAACACAATGTTAATCGTGCACTACACACAATATAAACTTTGACCTACTCTACATGGAACATTGTGGTTTTCTTGTGTTATATGCAATAATTACTTTCCTTGATGACTTGCATAACATGGAAGATCGAGGTTCACCGAAAAATAATGTGTTATTAAAATATGATTATTTACTATAATAATATAAAAACTTGATTTTAAATCAGATTTTTTAATTATTATTGACTTATTTATTAAAATATATGGTTTATACAGTATAATATAAATTCATATGTTACCAATTAATTATAAATAAATATGAAAACTGATTGAATATAACAGAACATATTATTATGGTCTAAAATATATTTTAACCTAATAAATTAAATTTTCATTTATGTCCTGCAATGCACTAATTCAAATATTCATTTCACCTAATACATTGACTTAGAGTATATTTCACTCAATATCGAGTTTCTAAAAAACATCATTTTATTATTATAATTATTAATATGAGTTAGTCAGAACCAATTTGTTAAAACTTAGAAATATAAATAGTAATAACTAAATCTAAAATATTTTTTATAATTTTTTATATAAATAAAACATATTTACAATAAAAGATATGATTTTTGGTAAAAAAAATTATGTTTGGAAATACCACTTTCCCGAATGAACCGCTTTTAATGACCTTCTGGGAAAAATAATAAAATTAATTTTAGACACATTTAGAAATTTAATATTATAAAATAAAATTCATTTTTAAATTTATAAAATCAAAATTAGCCTCGGGTGAATTTTTGGGATTTTTCTGAGAAACTTCATTTTGTGATGAATAGTGAAAAATATGACTTTCTAGTTAAAAATTGCATTTTGTTTAATTATTTATTAATTTTAAATGATATTATAAACGTTTTTAAGGTAAAATCAGTTAAATATTAAAATTATTAATACAATTCAATTAATTATAATAAACTTCACTATGAAGTTGAATATAAAATCTTAACAATCTTTTAAACATTTTTCTACTTTAAAAACTCGTTATTTTGTCCCATCTATAGTGTTAGAATTAATCTTAATTTTTTATCTTCTGAGATTAGAATTTGGAAAAACCAAAATACGTCATTTTATTCAGTATAATATTTATATTATAATAATACCAAGTTAATTTTTGACCAAAATTATTAGTAAAAGGGATTAAAATTAATCACAATGATTAAGGCTAAATTAATCTTAATTGGGGACTGAACCTTAAAATTAAGGGGCCAAATTACCTAGAGACTTTTACAACACCCATTAAATTTAAATTTTTGGAAAAATAACCTTTATTTCATGATTTTTTTTTTGTATGACTTTTTTATGTAAGAACATGTGTATACCTAACTTGTTTTCAAAATTTCTAAGTGGGTGCTTTCCCTTCGCTATAAAAGGTCACCACCTCTCCCTCTTATTCACGCATATCAAACATATTAAGTTCATTAAATAACTACCTAATAGAATTTCAAAAAATCATAATTCTTCCTAGAATCCTTCCCTTTGGCAGAAGGCAATCCAAGGATGCCTTTTGGCACAAACCAAAAGGAGTTACACGGTTAAGGGGTAACGTATTCTCTCAAGTCCTTTTTTTATTTTCCGTCTCCACCCCATCCAACACAATTAATTCTATAATTATATAAAAAAACTTGTATCCCCAATATAATATTATATTATTATCTAAAATTCTACCTACACTTACACAATCCTCCGTCTAATGGGTAACAAACATATTATTTTTGTGTATGACGAACTACTACCTCATGAAATGATGATTCTTCATTTTTTAATTACCACCTACCATGGTGGTCATTATGATGGACACTATATTTATATATTTCATATATTAAATTTATTATTTCTATGATTTTCTATATTCATTGTTACAATGCATATCTTTTTTACTATAAAGACCCATAAAATTCAAGGGAAATTTTTTCTTAATTTTCCTTGGAATTTTACAAGAACGCAGTTTCTGACGGCACCTGATTCCGAGGCCCGGAGTGCCCGGAATCAATTTCCGAAGTTTGGCTTGAGTACGTTCAGTGAACGAACGAGCGGGAATTTTTAACTTTTGAACCGGTGCCCGGAATCGAATTCTGAGGGCACCGATGAACTCGCAGTGCCGATATTCGCTTAAGGAGACCTTTTCCGAGGTTGCGTTTTATGCGGGTTGAGTGTTAGTTTTTGGGTTTTTTAAATGAAGTTAAATGAAATGTGGAAACACATTTTATTTTTTTATCCAAGTTGGTTATAACCTCCTAAAGGGAGTTAGGGGTGGGACCCACATCCACTTAACCTCCCTTGAGAGGATTAAGTGTGGTGGGGCCCACATGAACCCTAACACTTCATCTTCCCTTTAAACTCCCTATAACTCCTCTTTAATTAATCTTGACAACTTGGGTTATTTATTGAGTTGAGTTGTTTTAAATTCAAACTTTTGAAATTCAAGTTGTTTAATTGTGTAAATAAAATAAGCTTTAAGCTTATTTTATTTTGGTTGGTATCTTTTGCCACCTTGAGAGGGTTTGGGAAATTCTCTCCATCTTCTTCAAACTTGAAGAAGAACACTCAAGCTCCGACGTAGAACGCCGCTTCTCTTCTTCGTAGCCGGTGTGTTTCCGAAGATCGACGATGCCGCATCTTCGATCTTCTTCCAGTGTCAACGAAAGGAGACGTCGTTTCTTCCTCGGACTTTCTCCGTCAGCTTACGAAGCTTCTCCAGCAACGTACCTCTTCGGACGCACCTCGACGTCAACGGAAACGACGTTCGGTTTCCGCGATGCCCGACCTCCGTGACGCTTGTCTTCCGCAGCTTGTTGACGTGCTTCTCACTTGAAACCGAGGTAGGTGATTGTTGTTGTTTATTTAATTATTCCCGTTTTTGGTTCTAGCATGATGAACTTTGAGGATAAACGATTAAGTGTTATCATTTAACGAGAGGGGGGCCGGACCGCACAAACACGGCCGAACCCCCCTCATTTGTTCTTGATTCTTTCTTGCGAATGGAACGAGATGGCGTGGTGCCATTGCACCACGCGGGAATCGCACGGAAATTATTGTGCCGCGCCGTCGCGCCGCGCCGTGGAAAGAATTTCATGGACGCGACGTCGTCGCGCTGCGGCCGGAGCGGGGCCGCGGCGGAGGGGCATGGTGTCGTCGCACCGTGCCGGACGACGAAGGCCGCCGCCGGTTCCGGGCCGCGGCGGAACCAGAAGACCGGCGGCCAGCCGGGCTACCGGTGTCGGAAGCCAGAAGGGGGACCGGCCTTTGCCGGTCCCGTTGAGGAAGAACCGGCCGGCCAGGTCGGTCCGACCGGAAGGGAGGAAAACCGGGGGGAATTAATCACCCGGCCAGCAAATAAACGGCCCCCCATAATTAGGGGGGCCGGTTTCACAAAGGGGGGCAGGCGGCCCCCCGTTTTCCAATCATCTCGGCCTACGACCGAGCTGGCAGCGCGCTGCCTAGCGCCGAATCGGCGCGCCTGGCCGGTCCGCCAGGCCAGGCCGGGCCAGGCTGCACCGGGCCGAGTCGACCCTGTCCGGGGCGGGTCGACCCGGTTCGGGCCAACCGGGGGGTCTCGGGCCGGGACGGCCCGGGCCCGAAACCCCCGTTACCGAGCGGTTTTGATTCAAATGCCCATAACTCGGGATACAGACCTCCAAACGATGCGCCGTCAGAGGAGAAGCGATCCTTGGATCGAGACGGTCGTTTTGGTATATCGCACTCAAGATTTCGGATTACTTTGGGTTCAGCCGGGTTGGTTCGGATACGAAACCAACCGGGCCCTCGGAGCGGAAACACTTATATCTTAAGCTCCAGATGTCCGGTTGACGTACCGTCGACTTTGATGGTTCCCTCTAAGTGAGGCGGATCTTTTGGCTTACTCCGCTCGAGGTTTGGATGCCGTCGGAGTGCGGTCGGGTTGGTTCGCTCACGAAACCAACCGGGCCCCTGGAACGAAAAAGCCAATAACTCACAGACCAGGCGTCCGATTGACGCGCCGTCTGTCTCGTTGCGTTCCTGTTGACGATACGGAACTTTTGGCATCCTCCGCCCGAGATTTGGATGCAGATGGATAGTGTCCGGGTTGGATCGCACCGAAATCCAACCGGGCCCCTCGAACGGAAAAGCTGATACCTTTCTGACAGAACGTCCATTTGACGAACCGTCAGCGGCGTTGGTGATCTCGTTGAGAAACGGTCCCTATGAGTATACCCTATGAGCGTTCGGGGTACAGTTGAGATACGGACAGGTTTGGTTCGCTCATGAAACTAACCGGGCCTCTGGGACGAAAAGGCTAGCAACTCACAGACCGGGCGTCCGATTGACGTGTCATCTGTTGCGTTGAGACCGCTATGACGAGGAGGTCCTTTGAGATACTTCTTCGTGGGACTTTGATATACTTGGATTATCGACTTGTAGCTCATGTATCGGACCCTCCCAGAGACGAGCGTATGGAGTACGGAGACCGTGTAGTCGGCCGAGACCTGAAGACTGCTTGTCCGATTCGATTCGGAGTGACTTACGTAGCCCAGTGGGAAGCACTACTTTGTGAGGTGGCAGACCCATAGCGGAGGAGCACTACTATGTGAGGTGGCAGACCCGCGGTACTCGACAGGAGGAGTACCTCTGTAGGCTATGAGGGGGGAGCACTACTCTGTTGGGTGGCAGACCCCGGTGGGAAGCACTACTGTGTGAGGTGGCAGGCCCGCGGTACTCGACAGGAGGAGTACCTCAGCAGTCTTAGGTTAGTGAGCAGTACCTCGGAGTCGTGGCAGGACCACTGTACACTCTAGAGACGGATCTCTTCAGCAGTTACGGTTTCGATAATGAAAATCCTGGTTTGAGTTGATACTTTTGACCTTTGTGTTTCCTCATGATTGAGATGGGTCACTTGATAACTTAGGTATATGTATGGGCATATACCTGGGTAGTGGTTATCCGTTGATTTCACAATTCTTGTGTTTCCTCATGATTGAGATGGGTTACTTGATAACTTAGGTATATGTATGGGCATATATCAAAGTAGAGGTTATCTGTTGAGATCTTATTGTGGTTATCCTTGTTGGCTTAGTGAGACCTTGAGGGTCTCGGGGTCCCTACTGAGTATCGTTATACTCACCCCTGCACGGGCTATGCCCGCACCTCTTTGTGTTGGTTGCAGACGACGGGTAGTGCTGACGGAGGCCGAGTGTTCGAAGACTGGTCGGTACCCGGAGGTGGACTACACGACGAGTCGGTACCCAGAGGTGGACTACACGACGTGACGACTTACAGAGGAGGTTGACGGACGAGAGCGTGGAGGAGGCTATCTGTACCTACCCTTCAGGTAGGATCCGTGGTGGACGACCAGGAGCTGCGCTATTTGTACCTACCCTTCAGGTAGGATCTGAGGAGGACGACCCAGGAGCTGCTTCCTTCTTCCAGCTGTTTGTCTTTTTTCTGTTGTACCTTGTTCAGTTGTAGTCTTACTTTCTTTTGGGTTTGTATTCTGGCCCATTTATTTTCCAGCATTTCTTTTGTACTTAGTGTTTTGATTCCGCTTGCACTCTATGGTGCTTGTTTTCTTTTATAAAGGCAATGTCTTCCCAGTTATCGGGATTTTACACCTATGGTGATAGTCGCCAGCCCCTGGCCTATGGAAGGTGGGCTTGGGGTAGTCACGGCACGGGCCCCGAGGACGGGTCGTCACAAATTGGTATCAGAGGAGTTTGGTTCTACCGCAAAACTTATAACTCTGATGTTTCTTTCTGTGAAGCAATAGTGTTAAGTGTACCAAGTGTGGTTTTCAGTTCAGGGAGTCTAGTGTTGGTGCGGGAGGCTGACGTATCCATACACCAGGACCCTGACAACTGATTTCCGACTTTGTGCACGAAAACACTGATTGCGTGTGTGTTTTTCAGAAGTTTTATTTAAATGTCAGCTTAAACCAAGTCAGCTCACCAGGGATAATCTTTTGACCGTGTCACGTTGTTTCTTTCAGGATGCCTCTCCATGGATGACCAGCTAGAGCCCTGAGAGTGGTACGTATTGACAGCCCGCCGAGCGACGAGGCCTCAGTACAGGGCCTTATCCCTGTTGAGGAACCAGCAGAGGCACCAGCGGTACTACTACCCGTTGGGCCACCGATGCCACCAGCCCCAGCAGCAGAGGATGCACGTCGCCTGAGCGCACTGCATGAGTTCCAGCGCCAGAGGCCACCCAGGTTCCAGGGAGGGACGGACACGCAGGCGGCTGAGGATTGGCTGGAGGCTGTGGTGAGAGTCTTCAGGCTAGTGGGGATGCCGATGGATTTCATGGTGATCCTTGCGGCCAGCCTTCTTCAGGAAGAAGCAGGAAGATGGTGGAGCCTGATGCTTCATATGCATGACGAGGTGACACTTCTATGGGCAGACTTCGAGAGCATGTTCCGGGCAGAGTTTTTACCAACCACCCTTCGAGCGGTGTGTATACAGGAGCTACTTCAGCTGTGGTAGGGCAGCATTTCACTGGTGCAGTACTCAGCAAGATTCACATACCTCTCGTGCTACTCCATAGATATGGTACGGGACCCGTTCTTCAGGTCCCGAACCTTCGAGCAGGGGCTCAGGTGGGAGATCAGAGCTTCGGTTGTATCGCACAAAATTCTGATGCAGACAGGAGTGTTGGAGCGAGCCCTCTTAGTGGAGATTTTCCTTGCTGAGTAGTCTCCAGCAGCAGGACCCACCACTAGCCGGCATGCGGCAGTGTCTTCTGTAGCGGGCAGTAGACAGATGACGCAGGGGTCCAAGAGGGCCAGACCTACAGGTGGTCGACCGCGTGACTCGGGGTCGGTAGTGCGGGGCACCAAGGGAAGTGATAGAGCCAGACCTGCCATGAGGTGTTACTCCTGCGACGGAATTGGTCACATAGCACATGACTATCCGACCCGCCATGCAGATGACCAGCAGTTAAATGAAGAACCTCCCAGGCAGAGGCAGAGGATCGATCAAGGCAGAGGAGCTGGCCGAGCAGCAGGTGGTGGACGACGCTTCGAGGTGTTGCCACCACCACCACCAGGAGGTCCGCCCCGACCGCAGGGAGTTGGTGGACATGCGAGAGCTCAGCTTCAGGCAGCTGAGGCCTTCGATCATGGAGCTCTTGGAGCAGATGGACAGGAGCGGAATTAGTGGATACATCCTTTGTACTTCTAGTTCCCTGTTTCTATTGTGTAGCATCTTTGTATTATGAGCTGCAATAATAAAAGACGCATACCTTTGTGATGTTTTCATTCCCGTCCTCTTTTGTGTTGTGACTAAGAGGTTCCAGTTAAGACTGTTGACTTGACCCTCACTTTTGAGTTTTCGACTGAAGGAGACCTAGTGACCACACACTAATGCCGACAGTGTGACTCGACCCTTGGAGGCGAGAGTGACAGTTGGATCTCTTGGTAGTTACGTCGAGGCCTTACGATGTCATCCATGGCATGAAAGCATCATTCATGTCAGGATTGACTGTATTAGGCAATGAATGTGGTTCATCTAGGGGATGAGACCGGATTTCTCTTTTTCGGCAAAGAAGAAATCATAGCAGCTCTTGTGAGACTAGAGAAGGTCCAGGTCATCTAAGAGCGGATGAGGACGGCAAAGGGCCGACAGAAGCCTTATGCTGACAGGACTTAGAGGCCACTAGAGTTCGAGGATGATCATCACGTCCTTATACAAGTCTCACCTCGACGAGGTTTACGGAGATGTGGACAGGGAGGCAAGTTATCTCCGAAGTTCAACGGACCTTTCTAGGTCCTCAGTTGGGTAGGAGAGGTGGTTTACCGCTTGGCCCATCCACTTCAGTTGCACTAGGTGCATGACGTTTTCCACGTAACCCAACTGAGGAGATACGTGCTCGACCCTCCGCATATCATCGACCATGAGGAGCTGGACGGTGGCGATGAGGTGACTTCTATGGAGGTTCCAGTGGGGATCGAGGATCGACAGGAGTGGATCCTATGGGGGCGATCGATTCCTCGGGTGAGCTTTCATTGGCAGTACGAGAACCTCCAGGTAAGCACATGGGAGCGGAAGGCTCATATGCGTGCTCAGTACCGCCTTTGTTTCCCTAAGTTTGTGGTGAAGCTTTACGGGGACGTAAAGCCCTATGGTGGGAGTAATGTAAAGACTCGTAAAATTCAAGGGAAATTTTTTCTTAATTTTCCTTGGAATTTTACAAAAACGTAGTTTCTGACGGAACCTGATTCTGAGGCCCGGAGTGCCCGAAATCAATTTCCAAAGTTTTGCTCGGGTACGTTCAGTGAACGAACGAATGAGAATTTCTAACTTTGGAACTGGTGCCCGGAATCAAATTCTGAGAGCACTGATGAACTCGCAGCACCGATATTCTCTTAAGGAGACCTTTTCTGAGGTTGCGTTTTATGCAGGTTGAGTGTTAGTTTTTGGGTTTTTAAAATGAAGTTAAATAAAATGTGGAAACACATTTTATTTTTTTATCCAAGTTGGTTATAACCTCCTTAAGGGAGTTAGGGGTGGGACCCACATCCACTTAACCTCCCTTGAGAGGATTAAGTGTGGTGGGGCCCACACGAACCCTAACACTTCATCTTCCCTTTAAACTCCCTATAACTCCTCTTTAATTAATCTTGACAACTTGGGTTATTTATTGATTTGAGTTGTTTTAATTTCAAACTTTTGAAATTCATGTTGTTTAATTGTGTAAATAAAATAAGCTTTAAGCTTATTTTATTTTGGTTGGTATCCTTTGCCACCTTGAGAGGATTTGGGAAATTCTCTCCATCTTCTTCAACCTTGACGAAGAACACTCAAGCTCCGACGAAGAACGTCGCTTCTCTTCTTCGTAGCCGGTGTGTTTCCGAAGATAGACAACGCCGCATCTTCGATCTTCTTCCAGTGTCAACGAAAAGAGACGATGTTTCTTCCTCGGACTTTCTCCGTCAGCTTACGAAGCTTCTCCAGCAACATACCTCTTCGGACGCACCTCGACGTCAACGGAAACGACGTTCGGTTTTCGCGACGCCCGACCTCCGCAACGCTTGTCTTCCGTGGCTTGTTGACGTGCTCCGCACTTGAAACCGAGGTAGGGGATTGTTGTTGTTTATTTAATTATTACCGTTCTTGGTTCTAGCATGAAGAACTTTGCGGATAAACGATTAAGGGTTATCGTTTAACGAGAGGGGGGCCGGACCGCACAAACATGGCCGAACCCCCCTCCTTTGTTCTTGATTGTTTCTTGCGGATTGAACGAGATGGTGTGGTGTCGTCGCACCACGCGGGAATCGCACGGCAATTATTGTGTGGCGCTGTCGCGCCGTGCCGTGGAAAGAATTTCATGGGCGGGACGTCGTCGCGCCGCGTCGAAGGAAAACCAAAGGCGCCGCGGCTGGAGCGGGGCCGCGGCGGAGGGGCGCGGTGCCGTCGCACCGCGCCGGACGACGAAGGTCGCGGCCGGTTCCAGGCCGCGGCGGAACGAGAAGACCGGCGGCCAACCGGGCCGCCGGTGTCGGAAGACGGAAGGGGGACCGGCCTTTGCTGGTCCCGTTGAGGAAGAACCAGCCGGTCAGGTCGGGCCGGCCGGAAGGGAGGCAAACCGGGGGGAATTAATCCCCCGGCCAGCAAATAAATGGCCCCCCATAATGAGGGGGGCCGGTTTCACAAAGGGGGGCAGGTGGCCCCCTGTTTTCCAATCAGCTCGGCCTACGGCCGAGCTGGCAGCGCGCCCAGCGCGCCTGGCCGGTCCGCCAGGCCAGGACGGGCCGGGTCGACCCTGTCCAGGGCGGGTCGACCCGGTTCGGGCCAACCAGGGGGTCTCGGGCCGGGATGGCCCGGGCCCGAAACCCCCATTACCGAGCGGTTTGGATTCAAATGCCCATAACTCGGGCTACAGACCTCCAAACGACGCGCCGTCAGTGGCGAAGTGATCCTTGGATCGAGACGGGCGTTTCGGTATATCACACTCAAGGTTTCGGATTACTTTGAGTTCGGCCAGGTTGGTTCGGATACGAAACCAACCGGGCCCTCGGAGCGGAAATGCTTATATCTTAAGCTCCGGACGTCCGGTTGACGTACCGTCGACTTTGATGGTTCCCTCTAAGTGAGACGGATCTTTTGGCTTACTCCGCTCGAGGTTTGGATGCCATCGGAGTGCGGTCGGTTTTGTTCGCTCACGAAACCAACCGGGCCCCTGGAACGAAAAAGCCAATAACTCACAGACCAGGCATCCGATTGACGCGCCGTCTGTCTCGTTGCGTTCCTGTTGACGATACGGAACTTTTGGCATCCTCCGCCCAAGATTTGGATGCAGATGGATAGTGGCCGAGTTGGATCGCACCGAAATCCAACTGGGCCCCTGGAACGGAAAAGATGATACCTTTCTGACAGAACGTCCGTTTGACGAACCGTCAGCGGCGTTGGTGATCTCATTGAGAAACGGTCCCTATGAGTATACCCTATGAGAGTTCGGGGTACAGTTGAGATACGGCCTGGTTTGGTTCGTTCACGAAACTAACCGGGCCCCTGGGACGAAAAGGCTAGCAACTCACAGACTGGACGTCTGATTGACACGTCGTCTATTGCGTTGAGACCCCTATGACGAGACGGTCCTTTGAGATACTTCTTCGTGGGACTTTGAGATACTTGGAGTATCGAATTGTAGCTCATGTATCGGACCCTCCCAGAGACGAGCGTATGGAGTACGGAGACCGTGTAGTCGGCCGAGACCTGAAGACTGCTTGTCCGATTCGATTCGGAGTGACTTACGTAGCCCAGTGGGAAGCACTACTTTGTGAGGTGGCAGACCCATAGCGGAGGAGCACTACTATGTGAGGTGGCAGACCCGCGGTACTCGACAGGAGGAGTACCTTTGTAGGCTATGAGGGGGGAGCACTACTGTGTTGGGTGGCAGACCCTGGCGGGAAGCACTACTGTGTGAGGTGGCAGGCCCGCGGTACTCGACAGGAGGAGTACCTCAGCAGTCTTAGGTTAGTGAGCAGTACCTCGGAGTCGTGGCAGGACCACTGTACACTCCAGAGACGGAGCTCTTCAGCAGTTACGGTTTCGATAATGAAAATCCTGGTTTGAGCTGAGACTTTTGACCTTTGTGTTTCCTCATTATTGAGATGGGTCACTTGATAACTTAGGTATATGTATGGGCATATACCTGGGTAGTGGTTATCCGTTGATTTCACAATTCTTGTGTTTCCTCATGATTGAGATGGCTTACTTGATAACTTAGGTATATGTATGGGCATATATCTAAGTAGAGGTTATCTATTGAGATCTTCTTATGGTTATCCTTGTTGGTTTAGTGAGACCTTGAGGGTCTCGGGGTCCCTACTGAGTATCTTTATACTCACCCCTGCACGGGCTATGCCCGCACCTCGTTGTGTTGGTTGCAGACGACGGGCAGTGCTGATGGAGGCCGAGTGTTCGAAGACTGGTCGGTACCCGGAGGTGGACTACATGACGAGTCAGTACCCGGAGGTGGACTACACGACGTGACGACTTACAGAGGAGGTTGAGGGACGAGAACGTGGAGGAGGCTATCTATACCTACCCTTCAGGTAGGATCCGTGGTGGACGACCAGGAGCTGCGCTATTTGTACCTACCCTTCAGGTAGGATCCGAGGAGGACGACCCAGGAGCTGCTTCCTTCTTCCAGCTGTTTGTCTTTTTGCTGTTGTACCTTTTTCAGTTGTAGTCGTAATTTCTTTTGGGTTTGTATTTTGGCCCATTTACTTTCCAGCATTTCTTTTGTACTTAGTGTTTTGCTTCCGCTTGTACTCTATGGTGCTTGTTTTCTTTTATAAAGGCAATGCCTTCCCAGTTATCGGGATTTTATGCCTATGGTGCTAGTCGCCAGCCCCTGGCCTATGGAAGGCGGGTGTGGGGTAGTCATGGCACGGGCCCCGAGGACGGGTCATGACATTTACATTCTAATTTTTCTAATATGATAATTTCATTTGAGGAAGTGTAGATTACCGCCCCCTCAATGAGATATGATTTCTTCATACACAACATGGATTGTATTAAGGATGGTTTTAGTGAACATAATTTATATAAATATATATGATATAATAAATATACATTAATAATGATATATATATATACATATATATATATATATGTCTTTTACTTTCATTCTATCAATACAACAATTAAACAGAAATAGAGTTTATGCGTACGTATGGCCTACTGTCTCCATGAACGGTGTATTTTGTTTCATAATTATATATTATATTAATTTCTATAATACACATATAATGTATATAAATGATATTTATATCATGTTTTTAATTATGAAAATCATGCTATAAATTATAAATATATAATATATAATAAATTAAGGCACATGCAAATAATAAAGCGAATATTACCCGAAGTGAAACCTTAACATTGTATTGTTAACAAGTGGATAATATAAGGTCATAATAAAACCATATATGATATTATATATAATAATATGGTTCTGTAGAATATTTATCATAAATTTATATTTGTTATACAGGTGGTTTCAATTTAAACAATGAGAGTCAAGACACAGGGTGAGGGGATTTAATCTCAATTTTTTTCCGGGAGATACATGTTATGTTCGCCACTCTTTCCTATTTATGGTGTATGTACTACCCATGATTTTATTCTATGAATAATATACCTAAATTTATTTATATTAACATATCTATTTTATGAACTTTCATTCATGGGATTTAAGTTACAAAAGTTACCAAATCGGTAAAAATGTTTGGTCTCAATTCATCTTCTTTGAGACTTGTGTTTTTTATGCACCTAAATTATTTTTTGAGGTTTATATACTACAATTTACATGTTATATCAATAATATCATTATTTTCATGATATTTTAATCTTCATTTAATTCTATTTAATTACATGTAGAGTATGATCCCATGTTACCAAGTTATAAGAGTTTATTGAGACAATCTCATCGCTTTTTGAGATTGTTTAAGTTTATGCTTCCTTTGATGTAATATTTTGATCCATCTCTCAAGAATTATTATTAGTTTCATTCTAATAAGTTAATTAAATACATATATATGTATTAGTACCATTTTTCTCACTCTTTGGTACTTAAGATAATGTTTTTACGTAAAATCTGATTTTCTCTCTCTTCGGTTGGAAATCTATTATATTAAAAACCATGTTTTCAAAAAAAAATCAAAAATGTTTTCAAAAATGTTTTCAAAAAGGTTTTAAAATATATTTTAATCCCATTTTCAAGGAAAAAATATTTTAAAAATGTTTTATTATTTTCAAAGCATCATGTATAATATTTCAATCTATTTTCAATTAAAAATTGATATACTTCCTTTTTTATTGAATATTCTCTAGGTGAGAAAAACTAAATAATAAAATCATGAACTAAATTATTACATGATTTAAAAATAAAATCACACAACACCAACACATTCTAAAACAACTTCGAAAACACAAATCACCTAAGAGGCATATACAAAACTCCACTTTTTCCAAATATTTCTTTACATTTTCAAATTTTCAAGAAGATCTCGATTACAAATCCAATAAGATTCATGAAAATTTATTCCCATACCAAAATAGGTTTCAATTATATTTTAAAAACTCTCAATATTTAAAACATTTCATGGGTATAAAACTTTAAACAACACGAAATGTTTTTTATTTGAAACCCCCATTTCTGTTTCAATTATATTTTAAAAACCCTCAAGATTTAAATCATTTCATGGGTATAAAACTTTAAACCACACCATGAAAATTTTTTATTTAAAACCCCTATTTCTAAAATATAAATCCCATATTAAAAAGGTCTGGGATAAATTAGATGTTGTAAACACTATCCAAAAATAAAACTCAATAATAACTATTCCACAAAAAATACTCCATAATTTATGATCACAACAATGGTATGTACTATTCTAATCATATTGGTAAGCATGGGATGAAAAAAATTATATAGAAGAAACATAAATATTTATAGTTTAGATTCTTAGGTTAGTAAACCATATACTAACCATGAAATGAGATATATATTTTTTTTTCAAAAATATTACTCATGGTATATTCTCTATTTATTAGATCATATGGGATAACCATGAAATATAGGTTCTTTCTCCACATTCTTCTCTGAAACACTATTTGACCCCCAAAATCACTAACATACTTTATGGGTATTAAATTACCTTCCCTACATATCAAAATCAATCAATGATACTCAAAAAAAAGGATAAAATATGAAACACCCATGAAAATATGAGGCATAATGCAAATAGGATCTAGATAATTACTTTTACACACCATCCACCTGAGTTCTAGTTACAATCCTAGTCTATTTTCTACCAATACTCACCCTAAATTGAATTATGGAACTATGATACCATTTTATCATGAACTAAACTAGGGAATCCCCCAAACTGAACACTTTATTAGGTCCATGGAAATGATTTTGGTGTATTATTTATCACCTTATGATAAAAAATAGTTCTAGGGTATCTAGAATAAAAAATTGGAAATTATTTCACTCTTATAATCCAAAATCACACCATGGATTCCAACTAGAAAATATTTCATAGCGCATATATATATATATATAATTATCATGAATAATCAATATAAAGTTACAAATAAATAGAAACATCCAAAAAAATTATGAACAATAAATGAAAAAACATATCCTATAATGTAAACAATAAATATTTGAAAATATCTCATACATGAATCAACTTAATAAGATCTGGGTTTTGAGGTCAATACATAGAATCCCAAAATAAAAAAAGACTAAACTACTACATACCACCTCCATGTGAACCCTAGTCACTCTATACTTCTTAGGATGGCAACTAATAAACTAATTGTAAGACCAAAATGAATAATAATAAAGTTAGGGATCCTAAAAGAAATTGTATGTATTGCACTCACTAAATGGTGTATTTTGGGTGTGAGGGAAACCAAGCCGAGTAGGATCCCACCAAGAATATTTTGATACTCTTTTCAAACAAAATTTCACACATACTAGTTTCAAAATATAGAAATAAATTTTATTTTCATGTGTAATTTAATAAAACCAACATCAAATCCATGATCATTTTATAAACTTTTTTTATTTTTTTAAAATGAAAATAATTAATTTTCAAATATTTCCTAATATTGATCTTTTTTTAACAAAACATCCTTTTTAAATCCAATTTAAAAAACAATTTATAAATATAATTTTCAAAAAAAATGGAATCCATTAAATGGAAATAAACAATGAAAAAGAATAATAAAATTGATTTTAGGGAACCATGTCATCAAATAAAAGATAAAAAATAATCAAAAAATTTATGGTACGATATAGATTACGTAAAATAGAGGATAAAATGGGGGTAATATCCTATCTAGCAAAAACTAATTTCTTGGGAAACATAATGGGGCCTAAGATATGTTTTTTTTAGACCTTATAAAAATGGGACCAACCATTGGTATAAGTTCTATCAAATTAGAAAAAGCCATCGAATTATCCTACACATAGCCTCATTGGGGGAACTTCCCACTTGCCCTGGCACCTAGAACAACTAGGGGGACAAATAGTGTGCGAATATCTAATGTATTATAAATATAAAACTATTTTATATTTCCTATTATTCCAATTAAATTTAATATCATGATGTGATAAATCATAGAATCAAACAATTATATAATAATTCATAAGTCTCACATCACCTGTAATTTCCCCATAAGAAAGAGCCATTATCACATTATTTGTAATCTAGAGAGAATATAACATCCCCCTTTGTATTTAAAATGAAAATATAAGGGAAAAATATAATGATCTCACACTCACACCATAAAATAAAATGTAGTAGTTCCAAATGGGCCTTACCAAAATCTTGGCTCGGTGTACCAACATATTTATCACCATTCAAAATTATATATCAAAATATTTATTAAAAATAAACTATTGAAATTTATACATAAACAATTTTACAAAATACAACCCATATATATAAAACCACTTTATAAATAAATACATTTCTTCTTATAAAAAACCATTCCAATAAAACCAACAATTAATCCACTTAATGATCCTGGGGGGGTTAAATACCTTCCCACATAAAAACACATTCAAATAAAAAATAAAAAAAACTTTTAAATACACTTGTAACAATAAAAATACCTATTTAGAACTATAAAACTAATAAATAATCTTATTCCAAGTGAAAAACACATTAAAACATTTATCTAATTCATCAAAACTATAACATATACTTATAATTTAAAAAATAATATATTTATAATCATTATTTATGAAATGAGATGAAAAATAAATTATCTTTACAAAAAAACCTACCTCATGTAAGTGTTAGTTAAGATTAAAATTTTTACCTTAGATGGAAAATTCTCAAATGGGTAATTAAGGGAACTCGGTAATCCCTAAAAACCAAAACCCTCATGTTTTGACCACCCCAAACACTAAATACACTCATGTAATCCCCTATGATTTTTGGGAGTGAAGAAAAAAATGTAAAGATGAAGTGGGTTAAGAAGGAAAAAAGAAGGGATGAGGGTATCACCTTGAGACACCACCTGAAAATGGGAAGGAGGATTTTGGAATCCAAGAATAATGGAAGGAGCAACTCCCTCTTGTGTGACCTATCCCGGTTGAATGATGATGAGGAGGAAATGGGGAAGTCAAACCCCCTTAAAATTTAATAGGTAAAATAAAAAAAATCAGGTTTTCTTAAAACTGGTCCACTCTCACAATTAAGCTTCATGGTTTGGTAAATCATGCACCAACCATACAGCAATACTGGATATTCATAAGAAAACCACACTTCCTGGCCACATAGTTTTTAGAATTGGGCTCTATCCTTATGAAACTAAATTATCAAATTTTCATAACACCATGCATGCTTGTTGCAAGGTTTACCCTAAATATGCACAAATATTGCACCAAAAAACCCACATAGGAAGGTCACTCACACAATTTACCATAATCCTCACACGGTTCACCCAAAACATGCATAAACCATTCATAGTAACCATAAATATACAAAACTTAACTACAAAATCCATTATATAAGGGTCCCCATATGGTTTGAACTAAACCATACACACCAACTATGCACTATAGAAAATAAATGTAAAGGTCACTTACATGGTTTAATAAATAATATAGAAACCAAGAACAGAATAAAGACCTTCAAAAAAATAAAACCAACCCCCGAAAAATTCAATATTTTAAGGGACCCAAAAATTAAATAATTAATTAATAGTAGTAGTAGTAACATGGGGTGTAACAAACACCATCTTTATAACATGTCACTATGATCAAACATTCCCATAGACATGAACTCCATTATCTAGATCATTACATATTGCATGTATTGAGGTATTGTAAATGTATTATTTATAATATGTTTCCTTTTTTAATGTAAGGATGATAATGATATAGCTAGAGGATTCTCTATCAGGTCCTAAGTCGATTAAACTTTATTTTTCAACATGTTCACCTTTTTCATAAATGCATGTTGACCTAGAAATAATTCCTTAAGAAAATATTATATTACAAATGCATATAAAATATATGTGACATATAATCATTATTTTTATGTGGGGTTTTTATATCAATTATTTAGCCTCAAACCATTGAATAATATTGTATTCAATAACTATTTCCTTTTGATATTCTTATTCCCTGGAAGTACCTTACACTATTACTTCATTCTCATTTCTTTGATAAGGGTACATTCCACTAAATTGTAAATACCATGTATTTTATAAGTTTATTATTGAATATTCACCTCGATATCCATATTACTCCATTGAATTATAAAATATTTATATTTTGTATTTCCATTATTTATATAAGGATAATTATTGATTACTTATCCATGAAAATATATGAGGTTCCTTAGGGAAAATTATGTACTATATTGATTATTAACTCTATTAATATGATGGATTCATTGTATTTATTATATTATAGGTAGGTATTATAAGTATATATCCCTTAGATGTATAGATAGGCCTAAATTTATAGGATTCAATAGTTTAGTAGTCTCTGGATACTAGATGCATAAAAAAACATTCTATTATAATGGAAACTTAAATTAAATCATACAAATACATGAAATTTTATCATTTCTCCTTACTCATCCCTAATCCACATGTAGTAGTCTTCATGGTTCCCTAGGGAAATATGAAATAGTATAAATGGTTGATCTCGGATGCTCAGTAAGGGGTAATGTATTTTGAAAGATAAAATGACATAAATATGAAATATATAATATGTTGAGAATAGATAATCAAATGATATAATAATAAATGATAAAATGAGAACAATACATCCATATATGGAATAAAAATAGAATTAAATAATCACATGATTAATAATAACTAAATCCTAGTGATGAAATGTATAATTTCGTACATCATAACCATACCATAAAGGCATTGTCCAATACATGAAACATAAAATGTTAGGGGTTGTTATATATGGTATTAGATCAATATTAGTATACACATTAAAAACTAGGTTTGTAAAAACATAATTATAAAACATAACCTTATGATAAACCCTAAGAAAATTATTTAAATTCTTCTACAACATATAGAACGCTCATCTTTCATTTGTAATAAACGTATTTTAATTATATACTATGATTCATAACTCATAGTGTTATTATTGATCTAATTAAGTATATTCCATTATTTAGGGATGGAACCAAATTTTAGTAATATAAACTATGTCAATACTCATAATCAATGTAGAAATTTCCCTATTGATAAAGTTAATGAGGTTATTTTGGGAGTTGATTATATTATCAATATATAAGTGTATTTGATATAGGTTATGATGAATAATAATGATCATAAGGAACAACATTTCTTCCCTCACTAATTTATGATAATGTTGAATTATTTCATGAGGAAAAGGCAGAAAATTTTAATAGAACCTCTAATCCATTAGTGTTAGAGTAGAGGATCAAATTTTTTTAGGATATCTTTCTTCCAATAGTATGTAGTGAAAGGGATATTGTTATCATTATTGTATATCTTATAAGGAGATATGTTGATAAATGGGGGTGATTGATTCAAAACAATAACAAAGAGGAAGATATAAAAATCATAGAGTGTAATTCTTTTAAATTAATATTCCTAGAGAAATATTTTTCTTAAGAGAAAAGAGCTGGTATGGGTAGGAAATTCTTAAATTCAAGAAAAATGGAGGGAAATTTTTGTTGATTATTAATCTAACTTTATGAGGTTATTAAGAAATATTAATGTTTATATACTCAACCCTAAAATCATTATTTATCACTTATTTTAAGGATTAAATCTAAGTCTTATAATGGAATTATTCTCTCACACATGTTTATCTTATGAGGAAATAGTGATAGGTTGCATCAAGATGGATAAAAAGTTTTTAAATCCATATATTTTCAAATTAATGAAATAGAATAAGAGGACAGTTGAGCACCATGTATAGAGGAATGTGAAAATGGTGAATAATTGAAGGGTATAATTTTCAATATCTAATAATTATGGAAATAAATACCCTGGGTAATCCCTGATTTTATTAGGTATTTGAATTAAATTTATAGATACCAGACATCAATCTAATGAGTATATGGTAAAGAGAGAATACACTAATATTTAAGGATTTAATTTTAATTATATCTGATACTATTCAAATAATTACCCCAAATTTTAAGGGAATCTACCCTTGAAGAGGTCAAGGAATTAATTTTGAGATTATGTAATCATGATGATAGAAATTGAGTTCTAAAATGATATCATTATAGGTACTTTTATTATAAACACAAATTTATCTAAAATTTATTTTATTCCATATCCACACACTCATTTATGTCCTGAAAGATTTATAGTAACAATTAAACATTCTCTGTTTTATTAAGGAACGATTTTTCAATTAATACTTCTAGTGGTAATCATATAGAAGTGAAAAAATATTGTGTTATATTTATTAAAATACATGGAGGTCATTTAGTTTAAAATCTGGTTATTATACTAATGGTTGAATTTGAAATGATTCTAATGATATACTGGATATCAAAATATAATTAAAGAATTTATTTTTTCTAGAAGAGGAGTATAATTTGAGTGTTTGGAATAAAGACCCTTATTTTTAGAGGAGATTATTCATTTCCTAAATCATGTTTGGATCCACCTCCAGTGGTTCATATTAATGGAATTCTTGGAGAAGTTAAATAAATTAATGAGATTGATGTTCTATAAGTATAGAATGTATCTATTGTTCAATAATATATTAATTTTCTTTCTCATGAATTAATTTTATATTTACTTAATCATGAAGTTTAATTATCTATTGATATTATCCCTAAAGAAAAACCCATATATAAGTCTCCATATAGAATAGATCGAGTGTAATTAGTGTAATTAAAGAAGTAGTTATATCATTTTTATGATAATGGATTCATACACCCCTAGTGTTTAAAATTGGGTAGTACATATATTATTTTTTAAGAAGAATTATGGGCCTATGAGGTTTTGCATTGACTATAAGGAAACCAATTTCATTACTATTAATAAAAAGTACCATTTAACACACATTTCTGAAATATTCGATCAACTTTAAAGGGATTAATACTTATAAAATATTGATCTAAAATCTGGTTATCATCAATTATAAGTTAATAAAGGTAATATAATAAATAATTCATTTCATACAAGGTATGGGAATTATAATTTCACATTAATTCCTTCTCGGTTAACAAATTCACCCTCTATGTTAATATATATAATGAATATAGTATTAAAGGATTGTATTGATAAATTTTGTATAGTATCTATTTATTAAATCTAGATATACTCTAATATCTCTGGAGATCTTGAGAACCATTTATAGATTTTCCTTAAAACTCTCAATGAGAATGAATTGTATGGTAAATTCAATACGTGTTTATTTTGGATTCAACAAGTTTCTTCTCTTAGCTATATTGTCTCTAAGGATATAATATCTTTTAACCCTATAAGAATAGAGTTAAAGAATATTTCACACAATTGAATATAACTAATATATATAGTTTCCTTGGATTACTTGGATACTATTAGATATTCCTTGAAAAAATTTCTAATTAGATAACTCATTAACTATGTTGATAGGTAAAGCAGTTAAATTCTCATTATCAAAGGAATGTAAAGAAAATTTTGAGGATCTAAATAAGAGATTAATCAATGAATCGATATTAAATTTACTGTCTTGGAAGGATTGTTTTTTGATATATAATGATTCATTGAATAAAGTAATAGGGTTTATCTTTATTAAAAATGATAGAGTTTTTACTTAAGCATCAATAAATTTAAATAACTATGATAAAAATTATACAACTCTTGATCTTGAGTAGGCATTTATAAAATTTTCCATTAAGTTATAGAGACAATATCATTATTTTTAAATAATTTACATATATACATATAAATACCCCAAACCTAGTATCCTAGACCCGATGGTTATTTTATTACATTATTTCAAGATACAAGAGATCACATCCCAAAAAAATGAATAGTTTAGTAGTTTGGGAAAACAAGATACATACTTGAATTTCACATTTAATTTGAAAACATAAAATAAAACATTGAATTATCTTTTATAGAATCATTATTAACTTTATCCTATCCCTACATATCAATCATAATATAATTCCTGGCATCCTAGGGAAAGGAAAAATAAGAAAGGGATGAGCTATAATGCTCATTAAGGATATCGGTACAGCATAATCTATCATTAATATATAAAGTATAATAAATATATAAAGGAAAATAATAGAAACAAGTTCTATTTAATCAAAAACATGAACATGAATAACAATATGATAGGAATAAATTATGATCAAAATAAGGTCATATAAATAATCACATGTTCTTGAAACTTATTAATGGATATTATAACTAATTAAATAATCCCCTAGACACTAATAAATAATATCATAATGAGGGAATAAAAAATGCTAAAAATCATCACCATACCATCATTCCCTTATTCTAAGACATCTAAAATAAATGGTTAAAGGATCAAACAAATACTTAAGCTAGTTTGTCTAATGAGACCTACCTATGCATTTAGGGAAAATAGTAGGCCCTTCCCATCACTTACTAGTTCCATTACATTCTTCATATGAAAGGGAATAAAAAAAATTAAAACATTAATATAAGAAAAATTGAATATTAAATTTTAATAATTTCCCAAATAAACATACATAATAAACATAAACATTCATATTATAAAACTAGTATAGTAATGTTAATATTTTTCCCAATTAATAAACATAATCCTAAACCTTCTAGAGTACTATGGTGAATGGTATAAAAATAATTAATCCCATTCAAACTGATCATAAACCATACAAAGTAATAATAAGGATGCTATCATTAAAAAATATCCCTATTATAGGATAATTAAAATAAGGGTTGTTTTCATTGATAAATTTATTTACCATAAAAATATCATTAAAAACATTCTTAAGAAAAATATAATTTCACTTCGAAAATCACTTTCAAAAAATAAAAAAGTTCTAGAATATTAGGATAAAACATTTTCTTTGAAAATAATCATGTAAAATTGTAATGTAATCTTCAAATATTTTAGTTCTCATGATGGTGGTTAATTCTGTAAATGTCGTATGAGTTAAAAACTTTCTTTTCACACTTTTTTAAAAAAGAAAAAAAATGTACATCTTTTATAAAATGAAAAGAATATTCGTTTAAAACCACTTATTAAAATTTAAAACATGGGTAAAAATTAATTTAATAAATCATTTGGAAAATTTATAAAACATTTTTGAAAATATTTTTATAAAACATTGATATGGAAGAAAAATGATTTTACACCGAAGAGAGAAATAAAGTCATCCTTTCTTAAAAACATTTTCTCGATAATTTTAAGTATAAAAGAGATAAAAAGGTAATATTATTTAAAAATTAAGTGAATAGAAATAGTAGAATAAAATATATTAGGTTTAATATATTAATATCAAAAAAATCCCCCAAGGGAGACTTAAACAAAAGAGATCCAACATAATGATGAGATTGTGAAATAAACCCTTATCACTTTGGTAAGTTTTAAATTATAATCCTCGTGAAAGAAATAAATTCAAATGAAACATTAAATACCATAAATATAAATATATTAATTATATAAAATATCAAATGGGTATTATATACACCACCCAAGATAAATAAGTGGTGAATATGGAATATGTCTCACGGAATTAAAAGTGAGGCGAGAAACACTTACCTTAGGTCTGATCTCCTACGTATATGTTTAAACATCCTATATAATAAATATATATTTACTATAAATATATTATATAACCATAAAAAATATATATAATACCATTAATCATTTAATTATAAATTCTTATCACCATTTTATTAACAATTCATTGTTAAAATCATTATTCTATGTGATAACTACTTTAATTTTCATGTGTCTTTTGGATTAGTAGTTTTAGTCATTGTATATTGATCATGGTTCAATAATATATATAATTTTAACCATGATATAAATATCATATATATCCATTATATATTTATTTATAATATTCCATAAAAGTTAGTGATAGAAAAATGATTTACATTGTTCATAGAGACGATAGGTAATACATATGCATGTACGTTGTTTTCATTTTTTGAAAGATGGAATAAAAGAAAGGAAAATAATAATTCACCTTTATATAATCTTTATTATATCATATAAATCATATATGTTCAAAAAATTCATCTTTATTTTCATATGTGTCAAAATAAAATGAATCACAATGCTTTGTAGAGGTAGCAGTCCATACATGCGCATGAGAAAATTATCATTTTCTAATGGATTGGAAGTTAATAAGGTATATGTGATATTATAATAACATAAGTATAATTATTTTAAAAAATAATATATATATATATATATATATATATATTAAATACATCATTATATCCTTATGTGAGTGGTAGTGATGTAAAACAAATTACATCGGTTTGAGAGGTGGTAGTCCATCGTACACACGATATACGGTTCTGCTTCCCATTTGATGGAAGATGAGATGGATATAGGTTATGATATTAATATAATAATATATTCTTATATGATATATATTGTTTTTTTATTTTATAAAATTTAGATAATATTTTTAGGTGGTATAGGAAGAAATAGAACAAATATGTATGGTTGAAAACTAAACCACTTCTTCATATAACCTCTTTAGGTTTATACCTAATGTATTACTATATTGATTTTATGATAAAAAAGGACAATATATAATTGGTAAGAATTTAAAGAAGGAATTTTTTTAGGTGATTTCAGAAAAAAAAAATGGATTTGGAAGTGTGAAGAGGAGAGGAGATTGGTATCCCTTTTATAAGTGGGGGAAGGACACACTTGGAATTTTGTAAATGAATAAATTATACCCATGTTATTCAAATGAAAAAAGGATAATAAATGAATCATTATATAAAATTATATGATATAAGGTCTATAAAATGAAAAAAAATAGTAATTTGAAAAAAAAGGGTCATTTTGACACTTATGTTTTAAGTTAACCCCCCCCCCCCACCTAGTAAACTCATTTTAACCTTAACTGTGCTAATTAATTTTTACTATTTTTACTATTAATAATGAAAAAATACTAAGTCAAATTTATTATATAATATTAATTATTATTATTTAAAATATGGAATTAATTTTAAAAAATTCAATTAAAATAATTTGAAGAATTTATTTTAAAATTAAACCCTCATACGAGATGAAAAAAACATTTTTCCAAAGGAAAATTTTTCAGATTTATAAAAAGTTTGTATATAAAAATAGAACATATAATTGATTAAAATGAACTAAATTTGATTAATTTTAATATAATTAAAATAATTTTACTTTTAAAATATTTTTAAATGAAATTGAAATTTGAATTTTTTTCATAAATAAAAATTCATTTTTCAACAAAAATAAAAAAAATTCACTATTTGTCGAAAAATAATCTTTTCAAAAAATTATAAAAAAAAATCTAAGATAATTTTTACATGATGATTTCAAAAATGACTTTAATTTTGTAAAATAAATTTTCTAAATGTGGTAAAAAAAATTAACATAATTGTACAAAACGCGACAAAACCGTTTTTAGAAAAGTACAGTTTTTCAAAACAGTATTTCTTTTTCTTTCAAATGATTATTTTTTTATTTATAATAAATTTATAACCAATAAATTTATTTTAAAATTTTTTAAAAGTTATATTTTTCATAATTTATTTATTCATATGCATACCTTCTAATTTAATAGCTAGGTTATAACGGTATATTATTTTATGGTTTCTTTAGACTTAGGGTTGTATATATTGAAATATATCAAAGAGATTGAATTTATTTAAAAGTAAATATATCATAAATTATTATTGTATTAAATTCTTCTCTACTTCAAAAAAATCACCTTAGAAATTTTCACAATATAACCTCATGAACATATTTTTGTATTCTTTTATCATAATTTCTTCAGGTTCTCATGTCACCTCTTCTATCTTATGATTTTTTTAAAGTACATTTACAATATGAGTGTTTTTATTCCTAAAAACTTTTTCTCTAGTTTCAATAATATATATAGGATCTTAATAGTAAGATAGATCAGGTTCTAATTATATTTATTCATATTTGAGCACATGTGTTGGGTCTGGAATAGACTTCCTTAATAATGATATACAGAACATGTAATGTACTTTAGAGAGACTTAGTGATATTTACAAATGGTAATCCATGGATATAGTTATTTATTGGACTTAAAAAGGTCTAATGTACCTAGGACTCATTATCCATTTCTTACAAGACCTTATAACACCCTTCCATAGAGAAAGTTTCAAGAGAACGTGATCTTCCACTTGAAATTATGAATCTTTCCCCTGGTTAAGATCATGGATCTTTTTCTTTATTTGAGATACTTTGATATTAGTTCAAATATTATTTACCATTTATATTGTATCCTCTATAGGTTATAGGCCTAAAATATTCCTTTCACAAACTTCATCCTAATAATTTGGAGTGTGGAATCTCTTTCTATATGATGCTTCATAAAATTCCATTTGAATAATTTAATGGAAACTATTGTTATATTTGAACTATACCAAAGATAAATATTAACCCTACATCCATCAAATTCAAGAGAGTATGACCTCAATAGTTATTATAATTTTTTAATATTACTTTCATAATTTCTATTAGTTTGAAGTTAATAAGAGGTGCATAAATAAATCTCAGTATCAAGAGACTTATATAGAATTTTCTATAAATTATATATAAATTTTGGATCATGACCGTACATATTTTAAAGATGTGAACCATTAAATCTTAAAACATAATTAATATATAGTTTTTTAATATGATCCAAAGGTAAAAATTATCTCTTATAAATGAAATGTGCATATTTGGTGATTTGATTAATAATTACTCATATTGTATCATTATTTCTGGTAGTATTTAGTAATCCAATAAAAACATACATATTAATGTCATACCATTTTCACATAAGAATAGTTATAGGTTGCATGAATCATATAGGTTCTTTTCTCTCAATCTTCACCAATTGAAAGACTAAACATCTTGACACATAATCATTAATTTTTTACTTCATATTGTCCCACTAAAAATATTCTTTAAAATCCCTATACATCTTGATTCTATCAAGGTGTATAGAGAAATTCAAGATATAAGAATCATCCAACAATTCTCTATTAAGATCAGGTCTAGATGGTATACATAGCCTCTTTCGAAATTTCAAAATTCCATCTACACAAACGTAGTCTTTAAATTTTCCCTCATTCATGGATTTAATTTTAGTTTAAATATTCACATCATCATGTTATGAACTTTTCATATTTTTGAATAAATATGGTTTTAAAATTGTTTAAAAAAATAGTGATGCCTCCCATTCCCAAATAATACCCAGATCATTCTTCACTAAATCCATAAATATAGAATCCTTACAAATCCTCATTTTGGTCATGAATCTATGATATTTCTATATTAATGCATCTAATACCTTATTTTCCTTCTTTATATGATAGTGTATTGATCAATCATAGTCCTTGAGTAGCTCAATCCATCACATTTGCCTCATGTTAATCTATTTATGTGAAAAGATGTATTTCAAACTCTTATAATTTGTATATATGTCTCAATTTTCACCATAAATATAATGTCTCCATATCTTCAAAGCAAGGATTATAGCCACAAAATCAATATTATGGGATTGATATTTTTGTTCATGAATCTTTAACTACTTTGATTCATTGGAAATAACTTTACAATTATTTATAAGGATATAACCAAGTTCCTTCATTGATGTATCACTATATATTAAAAACCCACCATTTTCAAATGGTTGAGAAAAAATAAAAGCATTCACCAATCATCTCTTAAATTATTCAAATTATTCTTCACATTACTTGGTTCATAGAGACTTAACTCCTTTTTGAGTGATCTTGGTTAATGGGTTATTCAATTGGGAAATGTTTTGAACAAATCACTGAAACCTACCAACCGAATGAAACTATGTACCTCAGTAATGTTTGTTGGTATAGGCCATTCTTGTACAGCCTTTTTCTTTACAGTATCAGCTGATATTAAAATTTTGGATAAAATGTTTCCAATAAAAGATGCATTCTGAATCCATAATTCACACTTTCTAAATTTATCATATAAATCTTTTATTCTAAGAGTTTCAATAATGATCCTAAAGTGATTTTCATAGTCCTTTTAACTCTTATATTACACCAAGATATCATCAATGAATACCACAAAAAAATTATCAATATATTCCTTGAATACATTATTTAGTAGATCTATGAAGATAGAGGGTGAATTTATCAATAAAAATAGAATTACTATGAACTCATAATGTTCTTACCTCGTATGAAATTCTATCTTCAGAATATATTCCTTCTTTAATCGCATTTGATGATACTAAGAATAAAGGTTAATCTTTGAAAATATTAATCTCTATGAAGTTTATTGAATAAATCAACAATACAATTTAGAGGATACTTGTTCTTTACTATGATAGTATTGATATCTATATAATCAATTCACAACCTTGTATATATATTTCTTCTTTACAAAAAGAATAGGGTCTCCCCAAATAGAAACACTAGGGAATATAAATCCATTATCAAAAAGTTGTTCTAGATTTTTTCTCAACTCCACTAATTACACAGTGGATGTTCTATATAAATTATTTTATATTAGTCTTTCATTGAGGATTAAATTAATAAAAAACTCAACTTCATGCTTTGGTGGATTTCTATGTAATTCCTTAGTAAATGTATCAATATATTCCTATACAATAAGTACATCCTCAATTTGAAAATTTTCTTTTTCCATCCATAGATTTTGTCTTCTCTTATTCCCCAAGGATATAACTATGAATAGGTATTGGGGTGTATCTATACATGAATCAAATGATGTAATATCCCCTATAAATATAAATAATTCAATTTATTCATCACAAATTGTAATTTCATTTTATTTATAATAAATCTTTGCATAAAATTATATAATCAATTACATACCAAGTATTTCATCAAAATGAAACATCAATATAACAATAAAGTCATTAAATAGGGAAAATTTATGTGTTATGATGGGAACTAAGTTATACATTCTTATTATGGTGGTACTTTCACTAGGAGTCTTGACTGATAACTCCCTACTTATGGTGCAAGGAAAATAATTGTTTTTCTTGGAAACTTTTGATGATATGAAAGAGTGTAAAGATAAAAAAATCAAATAAATCTTTATCTAAATTTGAGGATATGATTATAGTTCCTTCCACCACATCATTAGGTACACTAACCTTAGTTTTTGTAAATTCATAATATCAGCCTTGTTTTTTTGGCCTTTTCTAGGGAAAATTCACTTAACTCTTGGGAAAAAAATTCAAATATTGTCCTATATCATTATATTTGAATCATTTAAAATTGAAATATTTTTTTCTTACCTTACAATCATGAGAATAGTGGATCTTATATCCATAATTGTAGAAAACTATCATTCTTAGCAAGTATGTTCCTTAATGTTTCTTTCCATTTTTATTATAAGCTAGAAATTCCACTCTTCACTTATCCCATTTTGTTGTATTTAATTTTTTGGAGTGCTCATCCACCCTTTTTAGAGTTATTACCCCTATGAAAAACTATTATAGATCAATCTCCACTTGTATTATCTAGATAAGTATGTATTTTTAAGAAAACCGCATAATTTCTATCTTTCCAAAACATTTTTATGTTATCATATACCTAAACTTATACTCAAATTCAGTAATAGGTATATATTCCCTAACCTTTGTTTTCCTAAATCTATCTATCAAGGTTTTTACTAAACTCACTCTCATGTAAACTATAAAAAACACAACCCCAGTATCCCATATTTAGTGGTTAATTTATTACATTAGTTCAAGATACAGGCAATCACATCCCAAATGACCGAATAGTTTAGTTGTCTTAGAAAAATAAATACATAAATGAATTTTAAATTACATTTAAAAACATAAAATAAATCATTGAATTTTATTTAAAATAACAATTATTAATTTTATAATGTCCCTATATATCAATAATAATACACATCCTAGCATCCTAGAGAAAGAAAACAAAATAAAGGGTTGAGCTCTAACGCTCGGTAAGGGTATGTGTACAGTATAAGCTATCATGAATACATATGGAATAATTAATATATAGAGGTAAATAACTTAAAAATATTCCATTTAATTAATAACTTGAACGTGGATAATAATATGGTAGGAATAAATGATTTTAAATATAATTCCATATAAATAATCACTTGATATTGAAACTTATCCATAGATTTTCAAACCAATCGAATAATCGCATTGGCATCAATTACTAATCTCATAATGAGGGAATAAATAATGGTTAAAATAATCACCATAACATCAAGGCCTTGTTTTAATACATATTACATAAATAGGTAAAACATTGTCCAAATACACAAGCTAGTTTGTCTCATGAGACCTACTAATGCATCAAGGGGTTATATCGGGGTATTCCCATCACTTACTAAGTCCAATTTATTCCTCATATAAATGGAGAGAAACCTAATCAATGTAAAAATCGTATTGAAAAAACGAGCTTATAAAATTTTAATAATTTTTCTAACCAATATACATAATAAATATAAACATTTTTATTGTAAATTATCATATGAATGTTAATACATTCTACAATCAATAAAAATAATCATAATCCATCTAGAGTACTATAGAGAATGGTATCAAAATAGTGCATCCCATTTAAACTAGTCATAAAAAATTTGGATCAATAATAAGGATGGTATCATTATAACATATCCCCAACAGAGAATAAATAAAATAAGGGTTGTTGATAGTGATGGATAGAAAGTCCATAAAAATTTCATTAAAAATATTCTTAAGGAAAATATCCTTTTCACTTTAAAATTCACTTTTAAAAACAAAAAAAAATATTGAATATTAGAAAAAATATATATTTTTTAAAAACGAATCACGGAAAAATGTAAAGTAATATTCAAATAATTGAGTGGTAATAATTTTGGGTAATTCCATGCATGTTCTTTATGTTAAAAACATTATTTTCACATTATTGTAAAAATGTTAAAAAGTGCCTCGTTTAGGAAACAATAAGAATATTCCTTTCAAAACCTTTTTTAAAAATTAAAAAATGGGTAAAAATATATTTAGTAAATCAGTTAGATAATTTTAAAAACTTTTTTGGAAATATATTTAGAAAACATGGACATGGGAGAAAGGTATTTTCAACTGAAGAGAGAAATAATGTCCAATTTTATTAAAAACATTTTCTCAATAATTTTAAGTGAAATAAATGAGGGAAATGATACTATTACTTTAAAAGACCATGAATAACCATATGATAATAAAATATATAGGTTTTAATAAAGAAATATCAAACAATTCCTCCAAGGGATACTTAAACATAAACAATCTCAAATAATGATGAGATCGTGAAATAATACCTTACCAATTTGGTAACTTTTGAATCATAATCCCCACGAAAGAAATAGATTCAAATTAAAAAAAATACCATGAAGAAAAATATATTCATGATATAACATTTAAAAGGGGTGTTATATACACCACACAAAAGAAATAAGTTGTGAATATGGTGTATGTCTCATAGAAGTAAAAGTGAGATGAGAAACCCTTATTTAAGGTCTAATTTATTTAGTACATGCTTAAACCTCTTTTATAATAAATATAGATTTATTATAAAATTTTTAAATTACTATAATAATATATATAATACCTTATATGATTTACTTATAACTTTTTATCACCAATTTATTAATAATTATTTGTTAAAATCATTATTCTATGTAATAACTACTTTGTTTTTCATGTATGTTTTAGTTTGGTAGATTTGATCCTTGTACATTGATAATGGTTCCATAATATCAAAAGAATTAACCATTATATAAATATAAAAAATATTCATTATATAATTATTTATAATAGTCCTTAAAATTTAGATATAGAAAAAATAGTGACATCGTTCATGGAGATGGTAGGTCGTACGTACGCATAAACAATGCTTTCATTTTTTGACAGATAGAAATAAAGAAAGTTAAATAATAATTCAACTTTATAGAATCATTATTATATCATATATATTTTATATATCATATATTTTCATAAAATTCATCCTTATTACCATCATTGTGAAAATAAAATAAAAAATGAGTCATATCGCTTCATAGAGGTGGTAGTCTACACGTATGCACAAACGACGTTATCATTTTCCAACGGATTGTAAGGTAATAAGGTGAATTTGATATTATAATTAAATAAGTATATTTATGTAATAAACATAATATAAATGTATATATATATATATATTAAATCTACCATTATATCTAGTCATGATAAGAAGTGATGGAAAACAAATTACATCAGCTCGCGAAGCAGTAGTCTACCGTACACATGATTGATAGTTTCATTTCCCATTTGATAAAAGAGGAGATGGATATAGATTATTAAATTAATATAATAAAATATATGTATATGGTAGATACTAGTGTTGTTAGTTTATCATTTTTTGAGAATATTTGGATGGTTTATAGGAAGAAATAAAATGAAGATGATGGTTAAGAACTGTACATATTCATCAGGGAACCTCTATAGGTTTATACATAAAGTTTTCCTAGATGAGTTTTATGAACAAAAAAATACTCTAGTTTGTGGGTAGTGATATAATGAATGTATTTTTGTAGGGTTTTAATGAACCAAAGGTCT
This sequence comes from Viscum album, assembly GCA_963277665.1. Classification (NCBI taxonomy): domain Eukaryota; kingdom Viridiplantae; phylum Streptophyta; class Magnoliopsida; order Santalales; family Viscaceae; genus Viscum; species Viscum album. The sequence continues at coordinate 1,111,149,779 of OY728133.1, forward strand.
TTGTAATTATTAAGTGGAGAGAAAGGGGGTATACTTTTATAAGTTGGGAGAGGAAACAATTTTAATTTTTTTTTAAAATAAATTACACCCACAAATTTCACATTCCACAAGGATATAATGTTACAAACCAACTGAGGTCAACCAAACCATACAATTTATTTGGCCTCCACCTGGTGATATGAGGTAATATGATGGAACAAGACTAGAATATAAACAAATAAATACATAAAATCATAGTATTGTGTAAAAGAAAAGATATAACCAGATCCATATAATCTAAGAAAAACTGGATAAACCTAAAATTATGAATAAATTAATAATTAAAAGTCTCTATGTGACCAACAGTCACCTTAAAACCAACCCAAACCAAAGGTAAATACCAAATGATAAGATTACATGTTACAAGAAGTCGTTCCTTTTACCTGTATCCTGTAATACAACATCTGCAATCACCCTAAGGTCTAATTAGTTTATGAGAAAAAATCTAAGTATTGTTCCAACTCATAATATATATAAGATATAATAATAATAAAGCAATAGTTTTAGATTTTAAAAAAAAATTGTAAAGCATTTTCATAAATCTATTTCATTTGTAAATCATTTTCCATTTAAGTTTTCATAAAAGGATTTTGTATTCACAAAACAGAAATATGAAAAGTATAAGTGATATAAACATGAATCATGTCCATGCATCATGAGGTAAGAAATTAAATTCATATCTATGAAATAACCTATCATGAGAAGCTATGTGATACAACCTCATATAAAACTTGAAAACAGGAATATGTTATAAAAACAACCATGCAATAAAAACCCATAAATGAAAAATCACCTCATATTAGGATCTAGAATATGGGACAATATGTACTAGACACTCAAAATCCTAAATAGGAATCATGTACGATCCAAAAAATATCAAGTCCTTCCATAGTCCAATGGAATCCAAAAAGTCACCTCCTAGTGGTTACACCCACACTAAGGCTACCTATTTCTCTTTCCCGATGCACCCAAGCTTACCAATGTTCTGATTGTCAAAATACATTTTAAAAATCATGATCATAATTTTATAAAACATTTTCAAACCAATTTGATCCTCTTTGGTGTTTGAAAACCCATTTCCAAATTAAGAAAATAAATTTCCAAAGAAAACCCCCTTTTAAAAAACATTTTACCTATTTAATCAATCCATTAAAAACACATATCACTTTGAAACAATGAAAAAACCAAATAAATTTACCAATAACAACATGAAATTCATTTCATTAACCCCTTTTATAGAAACACCTACCTCAAAATAGTATAAACCAAGATTCATTCAACAGCGGTGGTTAGAAACAATGAGAACATCCCTTGAAAGACACGGAATACCATAAAGATGGAAGGGATCAATAGAAAACACAATCTGGTCAAAAATCCTAACACAATCATAGAAAAAACCAAAATCCTCAACCAAAGACAATGAGGAACCAAAATTAATGATTACCCATAGAAACACACCGCAAGCATAATAATGATCAATCACCAAATGAAACAATGTCTAAGGGTTAGAGGTCTCCAAAATCACCTCTGAGAGCTTCCTAGTCAAGAGAGAGAAGGTATGTAAACGTGAATAAGAAATCAGTCATGAATCAACATAAAATACCGACTCATAATGATTAAATATCTTGTAATCACATTACACATCATTTAATCCACAAAGCATAGGTATATTGAAAAAACTCATCACCTTTTAATTAAAAACCTAATTTTTGATAATACATGATGTGAACCTAATACACAGTGTGTAAACAATTAAAAACTTGGACTTGTTTCATAAAATATACCTAGAGAACAATACATGGCATATAACATATTTACATAATGTGTAATCTCCCAGTAGACTGTAGAAATTATGGGTTTAAGAAGAAAATCTCAAAGATCCTACCCTGAGCATTCTATGAACTTGTGAAGAACCCCCCTAAGTCTTTGACATGTTTATACCTCGAATACTTTAATTAAAATAAAAATATATCCCTAAACTTTAGGAAATTTTACACAGAAAAATATCTGTATCCTCAAGAATCATGTAAACACACCCAAAAAAGGATGATAAACACAATATAAAAAGGGAGGACTTGAAAAACATAAAGGGGTGTTACAATCTCCCAACCATAAATGATGTTTTCCCCCATAAATATATCAGATTCTTGGACTCAAAAATATTAAAGTATGTTACAGCCTCATAAAAAAATTCCTCCCCCACATCTCATGGATTTTCCATCTACACATCCACAATACATAGACCATAGTAATCATTTTAACATGAATTATATTCTCTCGGTGATCCATAATCTAAATTGAAAGATCAACCAATGTGGTTTCGAACTCAAGATCAACATCCCCGCATTCAATCACACAGTAAGGATCTAGTATTCACCTTCTCAACTGGGATATATGAATCACTCCATGGATAAAATCTGTACCAGATAGTAATTCCTAGAGACAGGACACCATCCCCGGTCGTTCAATAATCTCAAAGGGGCACACAAACCTTGATGCCAATTTACCCGGATTATCCAACTGATGATAGACAAAGAGAGGGAAAACTCTTAGAGAAACCTAATCACCAACCTCAAACTCCAATGGCTGAAAATTATGGTCCTCATTATATTTTTTATGTCTCTAAGTTGAGATCAGTACCCTCCCAATAAATTGTATTATCTTCATTATCTCTTCAACAATACTCAACCCAACCAGGGACCTCTCTCCAAACTATTCCCATCATAAGGGATATCTATATAACCACTCATACAAAGAATGAAAGGTAACCATCCTCATTGAGTGATGATAACTATTGTTATAAGAAAAATCAACCAGAGGAAAATTAATTTCCCAAGATCCTCCAAAATAAAGTATACAAGACCAGATCATATCCTCAAGAACCTAGATAGTCATCTCTATTTGCCCATCTATTTGTGGATCATAATCCATTATCAATAAAATATACGAACCCATCACCTTCTATGAACCATTAAAAAACCTATATGTGAACCTCGGGTCAATTTTAATAATAAACATAGGGGAACCCCATAAAGTATCACAATCTCTCAGACATACAAGTCCCTAAGATGTTCCACCTTCATTATCTCTTTGATAAAGAAGAAATCTGCCAATATCATGATTCAACCAATGATCACTCAAATCATATCCTTCCCACTATGATTCTGTGGAAAAATAAATATGAATTATATATATATTTTAACCCCATTCGATACTGGAATGGGTAAAGGCTAAAAAAACTACAGGTCTATGGTGTTCTTCCTTAATTCCTTGACAAGTAAGACACCATTAAAAAATATGCAACTGAACACCTCATCCCATACCACCAATACTTACTTCTCAATTCATGAAACATATTGGTAGCCTTAGGGTGCAAGAATTGACAATACTGGTTTCAAATTTATAACAACTCCTTCCCTATGGATAATAGAACCACTAACCAACCACTAAATCACAAAGAACCTCTCTGGGAATAAGACCAGTCACCTAAGGTCTCCACACCATAAAGTCTTTCACTAAATCATTGGCACTCTATGTCTTCCACCTTCTTAATATGAACTCACTCATCAAAAGATGATTTAACTTTCATCTAATCCAAGAACACTTTTCCACCAACTTCTTCCTCTCCCAAGATCATATTAGAAAATAAACTCATCATAGATCACTACTTAACATATTCCTTCATGGATTATTTCAATAATTTTCTTCTCAAATAATTGACAACCACATTTTCCTTACCAGGGGTGTATTCAATATCAAAATCACAAGTTTGAATATACTCTAAACAACATATCTATAACAAGTTTAGATCTATATGACTAAAAATATATTTCAGTCTCTTATCATATGAATATATTGTAAACTACTCCCCAAAGAAATAGTGATGCCATGTTTTGATGGTTGCATGACAACTTCAAACTCAAGATTGTGGGTGGGTTAGTTCTTTTCATGAGTATGTAATTAGTGAAAGCCATATGCCACCAATTGGTTCCCTTAAATCAAGACACATCTCAGAAATGTATCAAAATCAACACAGAAAACATCATAACTTAAACCTAGTTCTGGAAGAATCAAAATTGGTACTGATGTAAAACTCATCTTCATCTTCTCAAAATATATTGAATAGTTTTCATTACATTCAAATTTTACACCCTTAAATGTTAAAGAATTAATCAAATATGATATTTTAGAGAAATATTAATCAAACCACCTATAGTAACCATCCTGACCCATAAATATTTGGATCACAAACACATTTTTGGGATGCTCCCAAGACATAACTTCCTATATCTTTTCGGGATCCACTGAGACATCCCACTCAGATAGCACATTCCCCATAAATATCACATCATGTATCCAAAACTCACATTAAAAAAGCTTACCACAAATATTATGTTCTTTCATGGTTCAAAGAATGATATCCATATGGTCTATATACTCTTTTAACTTAGAGTAAACCAATATATCCTCAAATAAAACAATAAAAAATATTCTAAGAACTGTTGAAAGATACATTTCATAAAATCCATAAACATTGTAGGATCATTAGTCAAACCAAATAGCATAACGAAAATCTCAGAATGCCCATATCAGCTCTTAAGCATTGTCTTAGGTATATCCACTTATCAAACCCTCAACTAGTGGTACCTTGACCATAGGTCAACATTCTAAAATGGACATACCCCACTAAACTGGTCAAAAAGATCATCAATCCTAGGAAAATGATTTTTTTAATGGTTACTAAATTTAACTTTTGATAGTCAATACAAAGTATAAGAATCTCATCTTCCTTCTTAGAAAAGAGGATAAGTGAAGCCCATAGTGACATTCTAGTATGAATAAACCCTTAAGACTCTAGGTCCTCAAACTGAACCTTAAGTTCCAGCAACTCAATAGGTGTTATTCAATAACATTGAATAGAAATGGGAATCCTAACAGGGAGTAGGTCAATACCAAAATCAACCTCTCTCTAGGGTGTTAAACTAGAAAAATAATTAGGAAATTCTTAGGGGTATGTACTTGCCTCAGTAGAAATTTAACCTCCCAAACAAGGTTTAATTGCATTAAGAAACATCTCTTACAACTGACATGTGATTACCCTAACATAAGGAACAACAGGTTATTCCCCTCCCATTATAGAGTCCCACACACCTTGAAATACATGAGTGACCCCATAAATAGATAAGAACTATACCTTAATATGATGACAATCTATCTAGGCCTTAACACTAATCATCCAATTCATTACTATAATTAATTTTATGATGTTATGATCAAGAACTTGCAAGCCCCATTCTATCTCAAAATTAGATATCATCACCAAAAACATGTGTCACTTGAAACCTTGTTCATTCCTCTTCCCCAAGGGAGTGGAAATATCCAACAAGTATAAAATAAGTTCCAAACTTTAGCCTAAAATTTCAACTAAATTTTAGAATATAAACTAATTATTAGCACATATATCAAACAAATATAAAATCATATAAGATGAAATAAACATTGTACCTATAATGGCAGTTATCCCAAATTCTAATTCCTCTTAGACATACTCAGTGAAATATAGTCATCTGGTATTATCCCCATGAACATCCCACTTGGACTTAGGATTTGATCTACCAACCTTGTAAGAATCACTGAAATCCTGAAAACCCTTAATGAGAGTGGATCCTACCTTACTTGGGAAATCCTTTCACAAAATCACTTCAGATGGCTCGATAATCTACAATGATGACCAGTACTTGGAGCCTCTATACAGTTAGGTCTGGTATGAGAATATCACCTTCACTGATAGTAAAAACTCTATTGGTGTCCTGATGAATCCCCTAAAACTAGTCCTGGAGAGAATTGAACACCCTTTCTCTTCCTTTTCTGGCCAGAAGATACACTCTAGTTAACAACTGCACCAACTGATGCTCCACAAAAACCTATCTTCTCAGCTATGTCTATCTCATCCCAATATACTGTGTCAACTTACTCTATAAAGGTCCAAAGGAAAAAAGAGAATCAACATCGACCTAACATCAGGACATAGTCCTAAATCAGCCCTATTATCCTTAAGGTATTCATTAGTAACAATATCTAGTAATAGATGCACCAACACAATAAAATTGGTAGAATAATTCAGAATAGTATGATCCCCCTACTCTAGGGTTAGAAACTCCTAGGTATTTTCCATAGATAATGTCCCAGAATAAAACTACTAATTAATTATTTTCTTAAAATATGTCCAAGTATAGTCCTCGTTCAACTTAGCTTTCACAAAAGAGTCTCACCATATCATTCCCAAAACCTCGATCATGTATATGGAAAATCCAAACTTCAAGTCTTCAGGATTCGTTAAGAAATTAAAGATCCACTCAATATACTCAATCCACTCCATATATTTATGAGGTCTTCTATCTCTACAAAAGATGGGTGGATGTTTTCTTGTAAACGTAGCACCATGATCCACCACATATCCTAGGTTCCCAAATCCCACTTGAAAAAGAGTCTGAATAGGGAAGATAAGAGCTTCAGCCATAGAAGGATACACTATAGGATTCACCTGTAGAACCTATCTTGTAGCTTCCTCTCTCAGATTTGTAAGATCTATTCTTAGAGGAATTATTTAATAAATACAATACATTAACCAATTAAATCATGATCACATTACAAAGATTATAGAACCACATTCATAATTCAAACCAATTATTTAAAAATAATAATTTAAAGTAATTAATTGTTATATCAATGAAAGATATTTCTAAAAAATAATGGGTAAATTTAAATAAACTTCCCATAAAATTCATTAAAATATCCCCAAACCCTAAGTCTCAAACCTGGTAAAAGTCTCTTACCACCCATGGTAACTCGAGTTTAGTCACATAAGTGATCTTTCTAGGCCCCTTTTCTGCACCTATTGTATGAATTCTGACATCCCTAACTTCTATCTACCCAAGACACAGAATCAAACATAGGAAGTTTTAACACACTTCCTGATGAAGCTTTCCTCTGATACCAAATTTTACCAGACCAAATTGGGTTAACCAAACCATAAACCTATGTTGGACACCATATAGTGAGGTGAATCAAGATAAAAGGACAAGTATCTAATATAAACAAATCAAGATATACAATCATAGTACTATGTAAAAGAAAAGATACAACCAGATCCAAAAAATTGAATCCAAACTATCTAAACATAAATATATGAATAAAGTAAGACCAACAAGTCCTCATAATGCCAATATCCCCCTCCAAACCAAAGGAAAATACGAAAGGATAATCCAACAAGCTACTTGATTCCCTTCCCTTTACCTATATCCTGCAATACAACATCTACAATATCTTTAAGGGAGAAAGTAGTGTGTTGGAAAAAATACCAATAGGATACCACCACAAAAATCTATAAAATGTCTAATAAGAAGAATGTAACACTTCTAGAATAAAAAATAAAAACAGTTTTGACAAATCATTTTTATAAATCAAATTGACTTGTAAATCATTTTCCTAATAGTTTTTCATAAAATCCTTTCATATTATCAAACCAAAAATATAAAAAGTATAGGTGATATAAACAAGAAGCATGGTCATGCATCAAGGGGTAAGAAAGTAAACACATATCCATAAAATAACCTATCATGATAAGCTATGTGATTAAAACTCATATAAAACCTGTGACTAAAAATCCATGTTAAAAAAACCACGTAATAAATAACTATAAATAAAAAACACATCATATTGGGCCCTATCCTATGTGAAAGTACATATTAGAAACTCAAAAAACCAAACAGACATAACATTGGATCCAACCAATATCGATTCCTAACATAATTCATCGATGTCCAAAAGGTTGCCTCCAAGTAGTTCCATATACACTAAGGCTACCCAGGTCTCTTTCTTATCGTACCCAATGTTCCCAATATTCAAATTTTCAAAATAAATTTTTAAAATCATGCTCAAAATTTTATAAAACAATTTAGAATCCCAAAAAAATCTATTTTGAAAACCTATTTCCAAATTAAGAAAATCCATTTCCAAATAAAAAAACCTTTTTGAGAACATTTTCCCTTTTTAATCAATTATTTAGAAACACATATCACTTCCAAAAAACTGAAAAAACCAAAAAAAATTAAAAATAAAAACAATAAATTCATTTCATTAACCCATTTTATAAAAAAATGATTTAAAATGGTATAAACTAAGTTGTCTTCGACAACAGTGGTTGGAAACCATGATAACGTCCTTCGAAAGACGTGGCACACCAAGAAATTGAAATTGAGCAACGGAAAACAATATAAAATCAAATATCTTAACAAAACCATAACCAAAAGCATAGTTTCAACAAAATAAAAAGAAAAAACTAACGGAATTCTTACCCATAGAAATACACTACAACCATAACAATGAGCAATCATCGAATGAAATGATATGAAAGGGTCGGAGGTACCCAAAATCACTCCTAGGAGCCTCCTAGTCAATAGGGATATGGGATATGAAAAATGAAATAAGAAAATAGCTATGTATAACCCTAAAATCCCAACTCATGATTATTATTTGGTGTGTAATCCCATTACACATCATGTAATCCAAGAAACTCAAATATGCTTAAAAACATGTCATATTTTTATGAAAAAACTACGTTTAAACATCACATGACATGAAACCAATACACAACATGTAAACCCGTCACTCCATGAACCTATTTCAAAATATATTCCTTTTTAACATTACACAACATGTAACACCTTTACATGGGATGTAATATCCTATTATACTATAGAAACGGTAGGATTAAGTAGAAAAACTAAAAGACCCTACTTAGATCATTCTCCTATCATTAGAATAACTCTTCTAAGTCTTTAACATATTTATAACCAGACTCCATTGATTGAAATAAACATACATACCTAAATTTTAGTTCATTTTCCACAGAAAATGCTCTTTATCCCCGAGAAGCCTACAAACTCACCCAAATAAGGACAATAAACAAAACATAAACAAGGGACTTTATTAAAATTTTAACGAGGTGTTACATCCAGAATGGCTCATTCTAAAACCTTATATGATAAAATTTTGATATATGGCCATAAAAAATAAATTTAAAAAATAGGTTTTAACCATTAAATTCTTAGTTTAAACACCCAGTAACCTCATTTCAACTTCAACCATGGTAATTAATTTTTACTCTTTTTAATATTAATTATAAAAAAATTAAGTTTATAATGTTATATAATATTAAATATTATGATTAAAAATATGGAATCCATTTTACCAAATTAAATTCACATAATTTGCAAATTTTAATTTAAAATTAAATCCACAACCATGATGAAAAAAATATTTTTCAAAAGAAAATATTTTCAACAGTATTAAAGTTTTTTACATCAAAATAGAACATATAATTGATTCCAATGATATAAATTTGTATTAATTATAATATTATTTAACTAATTTTACTTATAAAACTATTTAAAAGGGAATGTAATTTTGTAAATTCAATAAATGAAAATGCATTTTTCAAAAAAAATAGTATTTTTTCACTTTTCATCAAAAAAATAATTGTTTTTAGAAAGTTCACAAAATTTTACTCTATGATAATTTTGAAATGTTGATTTAAAAAATAAAGTTCATTTTTACAAATAAATTTTCAAAATATGAAAAAATAATATTAACATAAGTATGTAAAACACCACTAAACCATGTTTATAAAAATACATTTTTCCAGAAAAACATTTCTTTTTCTTTTATATGATACTTATTTTTATTTCTAATCAATTCATAACTAATAAATTTATTTTATAAATCTATAAACATTATATTTTTTATAATTTATTTATTCCAATTCATACCCACCAATTTAATGGATATGTTATAACAATATAATATCTAACAGTTCTTTTAGACCTAGGGTTGCGTGTATCACTAGCTATCAAAGATATTGAATTTATTTAAAATAAAATATATCATAAAATATATTGGTGTTAAAATATAGATTTTTTTAGGAAAAAAATCCACAATATTATATTTTATTGTTTCTAGGATGGTGGTTCTTGTTGAAAAATATTGTTTGAAAATTAATATCATATTTGATATTAAGGTAGGAGTTTAGAAGGTGGCACAGTTTCCCAGTGTTTTCCATATTTCAAGGATTTAGATTTTGGAGTTAATTTAGTGGTAAAGGAATGTATTTAAAATAGAATTTTATGTATTTATTTAAGATCACATTACTCATGAGGTAGTTCATGGTGAATTTTTGGCAAAGTCATACTGATCACATAAGATCTAAATTATATAGACCACATAGAAACTATGTCATAGTGAAAATAAAATCCACCTAAGGAATGGATTTTTTATAGTAGCTATATTATGTGAACCATAAAGTAAATAATTGTTTTTTGTTTTAAATGGTGATATGGAGGCCTCTATAATATAGGGGATCATCATTTTAAAAAGATGGTATTTCATAGGCTGAGTTTTAGTAATATGTGAAGCGCATATAAAATCAGTTTGTGGTAGCGGTCATTCACAACGGGGTTCAATGAAATTATTATTAGAGAGTTTTACAGGTTTTTATCCCTATATAAATTACCCATAATCACATTATTAGTGAGATAGAAGTTAATTATATAGCATTATCACTATGTAAATTTGAATAAGTCTAAAAATGGTTTCCAAAGGAGTTGAGTTCATGGAGGAGGTGGCTCACAAAAGAGTTGAGTACGTGAAAAAGTATATTTCATGAAGGGGTATATTTCATGAATCATAGGTTTTTTAGGGAATCATCTAAATATTTAGTAAATTAAGTTCACAAATCACTCTCACAACACAGTGTAAGTAATTTCATAGAGGGGTTAAATCAGATCACAAAGAAATAAAAATATAGTTCACAAAAGGAGTTTTGACAAAGTAAATGCCATGTATTAAAGCGTATTTAATTTCTTGGGAGAAAATAGAGTTTCATAGAACACTCATATATGTTTAAAACAATTATTATGTGGTTTAGGTAAATAGATTAATATTCTAGTGGAGTAGTGTGTTCATGTAAATAGAGAGAGTAGTGATATTTCCAATTTTTAATGGTTTTAAACCAGGAGGTATGATGAGTCTTCTTTAAAGTTCAAAATATTAGTCCAATATGGTGGATTTGGTATATCATCAAATTTTCATTGTATGATCCTTGGATGTATCACAGTGAGGGTGAACCAAGTAAATATGATGTTTCTAGTGATTGTATTAAATTTTATTTATTCATTGTTACAGGAAGAATATAGAATAAAGTTTACTTTAACAATGAAGAAATATTCAAAAAGGTGTAGTAATTTCAATATATCATACCTTGATTCACCCCCCCCCCCCCATGGTATTTAACATGTTTGAGAAATAAATTGAATCAATGGTAAAATTTAAAGTCATATTTTCTCTCTCATTAGAAACAATAGAAGTTTCTAATCATAAATGTATTCCAATCTTCGATGGAAACAATTTTCAACTATGTAAGAATCCAATATAGAACTATTTTTGATATTTATGAAGGGATTTGTTTTAAGCATAGATTCATGTTATTTGGGATGTTATGGATAGTGTATATTTATCAAAAGCAGGATAAATATAATTGGATACCGATGTTATAGGAATAAATGAATTAGGGGATCCTTATCCAATACAAACTACAATAACGTGATGTTATTTAATTCATCTCATTCTATGTGGTAAAATATTTTTAATATCTATTAAGGAAATTCAAAAGTCTAAGAATATAAACTATAGGTTATTTTGATCAATTATGAGGACCTAATGATGCACCTTAATTAGTATGTTGATACATTCCTTTATCAGGTTAATATTGTTGTGGATGACTTGCGAAGTATCATGGAAATCCTTGATGATGTTATGATTTTAAAGTGAATTCTAAGAATATTTCCACCTTTCATTAATTTAAATTATTGGCACTTGAGTATAAATATTTGAATGAGTTGACATTAGACAGTTTTCATAGTATTATTATTGCATACAAAATAAGAAATTATGATAAGGAGGATATTGGAAAAGAAAAGTCTAAGGAGGTGTAATTCATGGCCATAAAGAAGCTCACTATGGAGTATGACTAGGAAGAAGTAGAAGTGTATGAATTCATGTCATTCCTATACTCAAATATTCTATGGGGGGAAAATTAAAGGGAAAATTGCACTCACGTTATATCACTATGGTAATGTTGGGTATCTTGTAGGGAAGTGTACCAAGAAGTTTCAAGATGATTAGGAGGATGATGATGAAATTTCCATGAAGAATTATTTATATAATTTTAAATGTATGAAGAGAACTAAGAAAAAATTTATTAATAATAATAACTCTCTTTCAAAAGAAAATTATAGTTCAAAATAAATTGATGAAGAATAAATTGAATACTGCAAAGGCCATAGAGAAAATTCTATGGTGATGTTTGTAGGTAATTCCCCGATAAGGTAAGAGTGCTATAATAAAAAAGGATAAGTGGAAGGAAGAGTTGATCTCGAGGTCGAATTAGAAACTTCTCTTGAGGAGATAAATTTTTAGAGATCTAAAACAAACAAATAAAATATAGTGGTTTATAATGAAAAACTCTATATAAAACAAAAACAAGAAGAGAATTTTGAGATAAAGGAAAAAATTTAAAATCTCAAATATGAGGAGACAAAAAAACAAAGATAATTTTTTTAGTATAAGATAAAAAATAAAGAACATACCAAGGTTATTGATGGTTTGAATAATATATTAAATGATTGAGTCAAGCGTATTTAATAATTTTAAGAGAAAGTAGTCGAACTATAAATAAAATTAAAAGATCAGGAGAAACTCTTGATCCCGGTATAAAATAACAAAATAAAGGAACACAGACAATAGAAAAAGTGAATTTAGAGTAAGAAGGCACAAAAAATATTCAAATAATATTTAAGAGAATCAAATAACACATCAGAAGTAAAAATTTGGTATGGGGATTGATCAAAAAAATATGGCAGTGATGATTTGTGAAAGACCATAAGAACCCACTCAATGGTTGAAGAATGATTTGGGTATGAATCATAAGTAGAATATTCAAAGAACCCATGGTAAAAACATAGTTTCAACAATAACACATTGGAAATAACCTTGTGTCAAGTTATATTATTATGGAAATATTATACATTCCCAAAATGTATCTTTCATAGAAAAGAGGTACCAAAGTGAACAAGAGAAATAGAGGCATCCAAATAGAGTTAAATATTCTAGGAATTATTTTTATTGTCACTAATTTTAGTGTGGATGATTTTAACACTTGGGAAGATATTTTACATCAAAAATATGGAGGAATATAATGAATTATACCATTATTGGATGTACGTAGTAGCTCAAGGAATACTCAAATTATATAAAAACACAAAATCAATTTTCATCTTCACAACATAAATTTGGTCCAAAATACTCTAAGTAAGTTCAATAATACCCATCAACATCAGATATGAAGTCAAATAAATGAATAAAAAAAGAAAAAAAATTAATTATAATGTAGTTATATAGATTGACCTAGAATCATTGGATCATGAAATTTTATGGGTCCTTGATAGTAGAGGTAATTATCATTTGATAAGATATAACGATATTATCACATGAATTAAGAATAATAAGAAATTTATTGTTAGATTTTTTAATAATGAAGGACAAAATATTATTGGTTTAATAAATTCAATGTTTGGGGTGAAAGATATGAGATACATAGATGTCTTTTTCATTAAAGTTCTTATTCAAAAAATTCTTAGTTTCAATCAACAATGTGACTTGGAAAATGAAAGAAAATTTACTAAGAATATATATAACATCAAGATAAAATATGGAATAGTGTTGATATATGGGAAATTCAAAAATTGGAATCTCTACCTTGGGAGTGGATAATAATATATTTCATTTCTATCCAAGAAAGATAAGAACATGTTGCCCAATAAATTTTATGGTAAGTTGAGTCATCCATCCTTAGAAGATCGAGTTAAAATTGATAGACCATGAGATCTCCTTAAGTTATAACATGATCATACACACACATGTGATTCTTTCCAGCAAGGTAATATAACTTGAAATAATTATAGGGAAAAGAAATAATTGTGTGAAAGAGTATTTAAATATGTTCATATTGATGTGTGTGGACCAATATATCTAGGATAAATTGATGGTAAGAGATACTATGTCATGTTTATCAAAGATTATAATAGAATGGAGTGGATATTTAAAACACCCCAAACATTTTATGGTATGCTTCTCTTAAATACATTGTATTCATAGACTATATTTCATAAAGCACTATGTTCCTTTGAAACAACAATTTTTTATTTAAGATATATTCAAAACATAGCCAAAGATAGTCAAAACCTAGCTATTAAACATTAATTTTCCACTTCTATGTTTTGAATTTAAAAAAACGATCATCTAGAGTTGTGACCAGTAAGTCATTTTGAGTCTGATAGGACAAAATTAATTTTTTGATGAATAGTATCATACCCTAATGAATAGTAATACAATCCTTATAAATAGTAAATAATGATAATATTTTATTTTCTTAAGGTAATAAGATAATGAGATCTTAATTAATTTTTTAATGTGATATAGATCTAGTCATATCTTTAAAATTATTATTTTTTGAATTAACATGTTTTTATTTAAAAATTAAATTAAAAATACTTAGAAAATTATATTCAAAAAATTACGTTCATTTTTTAATTCTACACGTCAAAAAATGGTTAGGGTAAATTTTTGGGATTTTTCTAAAATACATGAATTTTTCATGAATAGTAAAAATATAGTTTTGAGTTTTCAGTAGTTTAATGACATTATAATGATGTAATAATTAAATATAAAAGGATCGTCGACTTGTGCACAATAAATTATGACATGAGGTGTCCCAAGTGGCAAAAACCATTGGAAAATAGCGTGGGCAAGCCCATGGTTTTGCAAAAACCATTAATGTGGTGTCCCTTTTAATTAATAAAAACTACATCTTAATTACTATAAATTCCCACTCACCCCCTTCGTTTTCTTTCATTCCAAACTCATTATCCTCGAATATCTGGTGGTATTACCTCCCTATTAGTCCTCCCAAGGTGTCCTCAAACCCCCAAGGTCCCAACCTTTATGTTTTTGGAGTTACTTTACATGGTATTAGAATCAACCACCCATCTCTTTTCTTAAAGATTTCATTTTATGTTTTCTATTTTATTTTCAATTAGATTATGTGGGGATATTTCATTCCATATTTACCTTAATTCCAATATTATGTAATATTTATTAGATACCCACTTTCTCTCATCGATCTATTTTATTAAATTTTAAGTGACGTCGTTAGGCTGCCGAATTTTCGTAAGAGATTTCTCAATTTTTCTTTTATTCTGTGTTCCTTTATTTTATAATTCATTAATCATCCCCCCTAATACAAATTTAATGATAATTATAGTACCTTACATGAACTGTAATTATATTATTCTAATATAATATTTCATCATCATCTCTTTGTCCCCCTCCACTTATACTAAAAATGAAAATATCGTCTGAGATGTGTTAATTTATCACATTTAAGGACGACGGATTCTCAATTTTCATTACCATGTACAATTAGGGTCATGAAATAATTTTTATTGTTGAACCAGATCAGAATATATTTATTTCATCTCATTAGTCTTCTCTAATCACTATACACTCATAATATGGAATAATAATACACAACAAGTTCATTGTACACAAAACTGCTAAGCTAAATCCAAGCGTTTATCAATAACTTTTAACTAATGATTCATCCTAAATTATATATCCCAGAATCATTATAAGATAATTTATATATCTTTAATGTAACTAATAATATATATTAATAATTTTTTATTTTTAATCAAATTTCAAACGAACTTCCGTTCATGAATACATGTAAACAAATCATGAAAACCAAGGATGAAAATGCTTCCAAAACAATAAAATTGAACCTCTTAAACCCATAAAAAGGGCCAAGAATAAACAAAATAAGGTTATAATAAATAAATTAAATGTATATTAGGTTCTTGAATTATTAATTAATGAATCTAAATTTTATTATTCAGGTCATTAAAACAAACAAATAACACACTCAAGCATAAGGTAAGGGGTTTCTCATCTCACTTTCATTTTCGTGAGATTTCCATTGTTCGCCAATTATTTCTTGTATGTGGTATATGTGTACATCAATTTGATATATAATCACAATATTATATATATATTCATGGTATTAAATGACTCATTTTAGTGTTATAAATTTCTTTCCATATGATTCGACTGATTACATAGTGGTAAGAGACTTTATCTCAACAACTATTTTATTGTGACTAACTTTGTATTGTGCACCTAATAATCCTTATGTGGTGTACATAATTCCCATTTGAGATAAATTTTAATTTTGAAATTATATTTATATTAAATATCTATAATCCCATATCATGGATATGTTTTTTGTCTAAACTATATACCATTTTACATATGGTGTTTATTTGGAAAGATATTTATGGAAATATTGATAAATTTGTATATTCTACTCTATATGGATATTGAAAAGGAATATTTCTATTGTATTGTATAAATAATTATTTGTAAATGCAGTGGTGGGTGGGTGCCTTTATATCCCCTCAATGCATCGGAAGGTTTCACCAGATAAATTAGTTGGCGACAAACCCTTCGAGTTTGTTTCCAAAAATTAGACAGGTTTCTACCCACAGAACTAAACTGTTTTAACTGTATGGTGGTATTATGTGATAGATACAAGACATAAAATTATCAAGAATTCTCTTTATTCATTATCATTTGTTACTATCCCTGATATTTTCACTATTAAAAAATCTATAGATGCAGTTTCATTCTTAGTTTTTTAATGGCATGAGTTTTTCATTTATTCACCATGACATATTGATTATGTAAAGTTGTTTATGATTAAATTATTATTGATTTATTCTTCCACTATTTTTAACCCTTACTGATCATTTGAGCTCACCCCTTTCATTGTCTACCCTCAACAATTGATGAAGAGGAGATCATTTATTGAGTTCCTGTGGATGTAGTTTTTAGTTTTTGTTATTTATTGTATTTTGTAACCTTTTCCAATGTAATTTGAGTTACATATATGTATCTAGTTTCTTCAAGAATACTAAACTGATCATTCCTTCTGTATTTTAATTCATTTTAACCATGATAATATAACAGTTAATGCACCGACTCTGGTCTAGAGGGGTCAGGGTGTTACAGTTGGTATAAGAGGAAGTTTAGTAGAAAACATGGAAACTATAGTAGGAAATGTATAGTAGGGAACAAATCCCTAAGGTAGTATTTGAGGATAAACGTACAAGAATATACTGGTATTTTGGTAAGGAAAATATTATGTGAATCCTTATAGCAAATACATCCCTGCCTAGATACGATCATGTAGAGGTGGCTCTGGCATAGACGTACTGAGGATTGAAAGCTCTGACAAGAAGTTTTGGGCTTGTCCCGGGGTATCCTGGTACACAACAACTGGCCTTTCTGCACTCTTGGTTATGAAACTCCTGTGTGGTATGCTTATTATAATTCATATTTTCTTTACAATCCATTATAAAGGATTGGAATAGAAATTATTCCTCAAAGAAACCATTTTTCTGATTATGGGATTATCCATGCGTAGGATATCAATTTATGCTAAGTATTTTGTTATGTAAAGATTATACATTATGATTGATACCCTAATATAGTGTGTACCATTATTTAGAAATGGATTCTAAAGGAACAAGGGGAATCAATACTCGCGGGCAACGTAGGGATCTCCCCACTGAGCAAGTCAACATAGTCAATGTTGGAGCAGATCAGATCATAACCATATTGGGATAACTTACTCAGGTTGTAATGAATAACCATTCTAAACCTGTGTTATATCGTTTCATGTGGAAGAATCCCCCATCTTTCATCGGGACTACTAATACAGTGGTTGTTGAGCAATGGATAAAGTCCCTAAAAAAGATATTCATGGAATTAAGATGCAATGAAAATGAAAAGGTAGTGCTTGCAGTATATTGTCTCAAGTGTGACACTGATCAATAGTGGTCCTTGATTCAGAATACCATGGAGGAAGAAGCAATATAATATATGGATTGGAGTACTTTTAAGGAAATATTATTCAAAAAATATTTCCTTCATGAGCAACGAACTGAAATGAAGAGGAAATTCATTGGCTAAAAGAAAAGGGAAGAAGATGGTGTTGCAGAGTATGAGGTTACCTTCACAAGGCTAGTCAGGTATTTTGTAGACTACATACATGACTCGGTAGACAAGATTGATCATTTATTTGAAGGTCTTAAGCCAAGTCTTCTAAGTTCACTTGATTCTCAAACATTTTCATTATATGAAGAAATCATATCAAGTGCCATCAAAACAGAAAAGGAATTTTCAAGATCAAATTTTTTCAAGGGAAACCAAGATAAAAAGCAGTACTCTGATAACCAAGGGAAAAGTGAAGTTCCAAAGAAGAACAAGGGAATAAAGAAATTACCATTATGCAAGAACTGTGGAAATAATCATCTCGGGAAATGATTGAAAGGCATGGTAGTCTACTATAATTGTGGAGAAAAGTTCAATCTATATCATGAGTGAAAGGGTAAGAAAAAATTTGATTATGTTCAATGCTACAACTGTAGAGATATGGGACACTATGTAAATGAGTATCCTAAGCTCCAAGTAAAATTTCCTCAAAAAAGGCCAAGAGAGCAAGGGAGAGCGTATACAATTACAACTGCGGATGTTGAAGTTCCTAATGATGTGGTGGAAGGTACTTTAATTGTTTCCTCAAACTTATCCAACACTTTATTTGATTTTAGATCATCGAATTCATTTATATCATCCCATTTTTCCAAGAAAATTAGACATGTACAATTTTATTTGATAAAGGAGTTGTCAGTTAAAACTCCTAGGGGAAGCATCATTGCAACAAAGGCATGTCAACTAGTTCCCCTTGTAATAAATAAACATGCTTTAGTTTCTAACCTTATCATCATACCAATGTCTAACTTTGATATAATTATCATTATGAATTGGTTTTCAAACTATGATGCAAAGATTTATTGAAAGAAAAAGTAAGTTACAATTTTTGAAAATGGTGTAGAATCTCTTATCTTTAGAGTAGAAACCTCACCATCTTATTCTTATCTAGACCCACCCCTAGTATCTCTACTGAATGAAATTCTTGGACAATAAGATAACCCAATATATATGGGTGAGGAAAGAAATATACAAATTAAATATGTTCATATAGTTAAAAAATACATTGATGTTTTTCCAGAGGACTTGCCAGGACATTCTATAGAGCAGGAAATTGAGTTTTTCATTGACTCAATTCCTAGTGCCATACCTTTATCAAGGACCCCCTATAGAATGGCCATTGTGGAGTTATTAGAGCTAAAGAAAAAACTAGAGGAGTTGACTGAAAAAGTATTTATTCAACCTAGTGTTTCTCTATGGAGATCCCATGTCCTCTTTGTCATGAAGAATGATGGATCCATGAGGCTATGCATTGATTACAGTGAAATCAATGCTATTACAATAAATAATAAGTATCCTCTTCCTAGGATTGATGATTTATTTTATCAACTTCATCGAGCTCAATACTTTTCTAATATTGAACTTCGATCTAGATATCATCAGCTACGTGTGAATAAGGAAGATATTCCTAAGACAACATTTCGAACCAGGTATGGGCATTTTGTGTTTACAAAGATGCCTTTTGGCCTGACTAATGCACCCTCTGTTTTCAGAGATTTAATGAATAGATTTTTCAAAGAATATTTTGATAACTTTTTTGTGGTATTAATCAATGATATCCTAGTATACACAAAAAGATATGAAGATCATGAGGATCACTTGCGGATTATTCTGAAAACTCTTAGAAGAAATGAATTATATGAGATGTTTAGAAACTGCGAATTCTAGATTCAATCAGTTTCTTTTCTAGGCCATATTTTCTCTAAGGATGTAATCCTAGTTGATCCTATAAAGATAAAGGCAATCCAACATTTTCCCACACCAACAAACGTAACCGATGTATGCAGTTTTATTGTCTTAGCGGGTTACTATTAGCATTTCGTTCAGAATTTTTCCTGACTGGATAACCCGCTAACCAAGCTCACGCGTAAAAGAGTTAATTTTTTGTTGAAAAATAATGTATAGAATGCTTCAAAGAGTTGAAAAGATGATTGGTCAATGATCCTATTTGGACTCTTCTATCTGGAAGTGATGGATTTGTAATATACAGTGACGCATCAAATAATGGGATGGGTTGCGTCCTTATGAAAAATGGTAAAGTTATTGCTTATGCATCGAGGTAGTTGAAGACTCATGAGAAAAATTATCTAACACATGATCTTGAGTTAGAAGTTGTAATATTTTCTCTAAAAATATGGAGAAATTATCTTTACAGAGAAAAATGTGAGATTTACACAGATCATAAGAGTTTGAAATACATTTTCACACCAAAAGAACTCAACTTGAGGCAAAGAAGATGGCTTGAGTTACTCAAAAATTATGATTGTTCAAACTACCATCAAGGAAAGGAAAATAAGGAGGAAGATGCATTAAGAAGTAAATATCATGGACTTCTGAATCAAATGAGGATTGAGAGAGATCCTATATTTATGGATCTATTAAAGATGGATACGAGAATTGTTAAGGAAGGGGAAACATCTTTCCTCTTTAAAATGATTGTTAAACCATCTTTACTAGAGAAGATAAAAAGCTCTCAATTTTATGATAAAACTCTATAAAAGAAAATTATTGTTGTTAAGGATGGGCGATTGGAAGAATTCATGTATTTGGAAGGAGTTATGAAGTTTGGGAAAAGGTTATGTGTTCCATCAGTACCTGAGCTAAAAAAGGGAACTATTAGTCGACGCTCATAGCTCAAATTTCTCTATACACCTAGGTAGCACAAATATTTATGGAGAAATTAATGAATAGTTTTTTTGTGAGATAATATGAACTGGGAAATTTCTGACTACATGTCAAGGGTCTAGTTTGTCAACAAGTGAAGGAAGAGAAAAAACATACTTGAGGATTGATTCAATATCTACCTATTACTATATGGAAGTGGGATAACATTACAATGTATTTTTTCCACAGACTACCGAGGGAACCTATAAAGAATGATTCAATATGGGTAATTGTTGATCATCTCAAAAAATCAGAACATTTCCTTCCTATAAGAGAGGATTTCCACCTGAGCGCCTAGAAAACCTTTATATTAATGAATTTGTAAGACTTCATGGTGCACCTCTATCAATTTTGTCCGGTCAAGATCCCTATTTTACATCATAATTTTGGAAAATTATTCAGTAGGATTTGAATACTATGCTTCGTATGAGTACTGCTTATCACCCCCAAACTGACAGACAGTCTGAAAGGACTATTAAAACTCTAGAAGACATGCTGAGGTCATACTCTCTTGACTTCCAATGTATTTGGGATCAATACTTTCCTTTGGTGGAATTTTCATACAATAATAGTTTGCATTCTAGTATTCAAATGGCTCCATATGAATCGTTTTATGTAAATAAATCTCGAACTCCAACTTTTTTGGAAGAAGTTGGTGAGAGGAAACTTATAGGCCCAGAACTTATTGAATAGACCACGGAAAAGGTGAATACAATCCTATCCCATATTAAAGCAGCCCGAAGTAGGCAGAATAGTTATGCTAACAATTAAAGAAATGATTTGGAATTCCAAGTGGGAGACTATGTCTTCCTGAAATTATCTACATGGAAGGGTTTCTTAAGGTTCGGTAAGAAAAGGAAACAGATCCCCAAGTACATCGAACCATTTGAAATTCTGGAAAGAATCAGAGCTATATATTACCATTTAGAAATACTGCCAAGTCTCTCCAAAGTCCATGATGTGTTCCATGTGTCATTGTTGAAGAAATAACTGCCAGATCCAATGCATGTACTCACCTATGAAGAAATAGAATTGGAACCTTATTTTTCATACTATGAAGAGCCTATCAGGATCCTTGACACAAGGGAGCAGGTATTGAGAAACTGGACGACTCATCTAGTAAAGGTTATTTGAAAAAACAAGAATATGGAGGAAGAAACATTGGAAACTAAGGATTTTATGAATAAGAACCACCCACATCTTTTTGGTGGGCTCTATACATAAAATTTCGAGGATGAAATTTCCGAAGGATGGAATAATATAACACCCCAAAAATTTTCTGGTATGTTTTTCTTAAATACATTATATTCATAGCCCATATTTCATAAAGCACTATTTTCCTTTGAAACAGCACTTGGTTATATTATATATAGTCAAAACCTAGCCAGAGATAGTCAAAACCTAGCCATTAAACATAAATTTTCCACTTCAATGTTTTTAATTTTGAAAAACGGTCATCTAGAGTTGTGACCAGTAAGTCATTTGGAGTCTGATATAACAAACTTGATTTTTTGATGAATAGTAACATACCCCTATGAATAGTAATATTAATATAAATATTACCCTTATAAATAGTAAATAATGACAATATTTTATTTTCTTGTGGTAATAATATAATGAGATCTTAATTAATTTTTCAATGTGATATAGAACTAGTTATATCTTTAAGATTGTTATTTTCCAAATTAACTTGTTTTTATTTAAATATTAAATTTAATATACTTAGACAATTATATTCCAAAAATGGAGTTCATTTTTGAATTCTACCCATTGAAAAATGGTTAGGGTGAATTTTGGATATTTTTCTAAAATACTGGAATTTTTTGTGAATAGTAAAAATACAGTTTTGAGTTTTCTGTAGTTTAATGACATCACAATGATGTAATAATTAAATATAAAAGGATAGTAGACTTTTTTACATTAAATTATGACATTAGTGGTCCCAAGTGGCAAATACCATGGGCAAATACCATGGGCAAGCCCATGGTTTTTCAAAAACCACTAATGCGGTGTCCCTTTAAATTAATAAAAAACTCCCTCTTAATTACTATAAATACCCACTCACCACCTTAGTTTTATTTCATTCCAAAATCATTATCCTCAAATATGTGGTGGTATGACCTCCCTAGAAGTCCTCCCAAGGTTTCCTCAAACCCACAAGGTCCCAACCTTCATGTTTTCAGAGTTACTCTACAAGGTAAGAGAATAAACTACCCTTCTCTTTTCATAAAGATTTCATTTTATGTTTTCCCTTTTATTTTCAATTGGATTACGTGGGGATATATCATTCCATATTTAAATTACTTCCCATATTATGTAATAGTAATGAGATTCCCCCTTTCTCTCATTAATCTATTTTATTAAATTTTAAGTGACGCTGTTAGGCTACTGAATTTACGTAAGAGATTTCTCAATTTTTCTTTTATTTTGAATTCCTTTCTTTTATAATTCTTTCCTAATCCCCTAAGATCCAAATGATATGATAATTATAGTACCTTAAATTAACTATAATTATATTATTCTAATGGAATATTTCATCATAATCTCTCTTTCCCCCTCCTCTTATACTAAAAATGAAAATATCATCTGAGATGTGTTAATTTATCACATTCAAGGACAACGGATTCTCAATTTCCATTACCATATTCAATTCTGGTCATGAAACCAATTTTAGAGTTGAACCATATTAGAATATATGTATTTCATCTCATTAATTTTCTGTAATCCCTACACACTCATAATATGGAATAATAATACAAAACAAGTTCATTATACACAAAACTTCCAAGCTAAATCCAAGCGTTTATCAATAACTTTTAACTAATGATTCATCCTCAAATATATAACCCAGAATCATTATAAGATCGTTTATATATCTTTAATTTAACTAATAATATATATTACAAATTTTGTTTTTTAATCACATTTCAAATGAACTTCCATTCATGAATACAAGTAAACAAATCATGAAAACCAAGAAAGAAAATGCTTCCAAAACAATAAAATTGAACCTCTTAAACCCATAAAAGAGCCATGAATGTACCAAATAAGGTTATAATAAATCAATTACCTGTATATTAAGTTATTTAATTATTAATTAATGAATATAAATTTTTTTATTCAGGTCATTAAAACAAATTAATAACACACTCGAGCAATAGGTAAGGGGTTTCTCATCTCGCTTTCATTTCCGTGAGATTTCCATTGTTCACCAATTATTTCTTGTATGTGGTATATGTGTACATCAATTTGATATATAATGACATTATTATATTTATATTCATGGTATTAAATGACTAATTTGATGGTTATTAAGTGCTTGTCATATGATTCAACTGATTACGTTGTGGTAAGAGACTTTATCTCAACTACTATTTTGTTGTGACTAACTTTGTATTGTGCACCTAATAATCCTTATGTGGTGTACCTACTGCCCACTTTTTATCAATTTTAATTTTTAAATTATATTTATATTAAATATCTATAATCTCATATTAGGGATATGTTTTTTTTCTAATACGTATACCATTTTACCTAAGGTGTTTATTTGGAAAGATATTTTAACTATGGAAATATTGATGAATCTGTATACTATACTCTATATGGATATTGAAAAGGCATATTGCTCTTGTATTGAATCAATGTATAATGAATTATTTGGATATGCAGTGGTATTTGGGTCCCTCTATAGCTCCTTGATGCATCAGCAGGTCTCATGAGACAAATCAGTTGGCGATAAACCCTTTGAGTTTGTTTCCAAAAATCAGACGGGTTTCTACCCACAGAACTAAACCATTTTAATGGTATTATGGTATCATGTTCCATATACATGACATAACATTAGAAATATTTCTCTTTATTCATTATCATTTATTACTATCCATGATATTTTCACTATGAAAAAATCTCTGGATGCATTTTCATTCTCAGTTTATTAATGGTGTGAGTTTTTCATTTATTCACCATTCCATATTGATTATGTCAAGTTGTTTATGATTCAATAATTATTGATTTGTTATTCCACTATTTTAAAACCTTACTGATCATTTTAGCTCAACCCTTTCATTCTCTACCCTCAATAGGTGATGAATAGGAGATCATTTATTGAGTTCCTGTGGATGCAGTTTTTAGTTTTTGTTATGTACTGTATTTTGTAACATTTTCCAATGTAATTTGAGTTACATATATATATATATAGTTTATTAAAGACTACTAAACTGATCACTCCTTCTGTATTTTCATTCTTTTTAACCATTCCAATATATTAAGTAATGCACCGACTCTAATCTGTAGGGGCCGGGGTGTTACAATATTAGTCATCAATCACAAGTCTGAGGTGTTTAGTTTCACAACACAATATTGGAGAGAGGGTTAAATGATAATTATATAAAAGATAAAAAAACATTTTAAATTGAAATTTTATAGAGTTCACAAACATCCAAGGGGTAATTATATTGAGAAGAATTGGATGATGTACCAAGTCTCAGTAGTGAGAACACCTCAGTTAAAATTGGGTGGTTGAGAGAAGGGTCATATCATCAACAACACGACTTGAACTATGAATATTCAGAAATAACTACCTATAATTTTTTTGGAAATAATAAATATTAACATTGTTATATATTTATAATAGATAATTTTTTTGTCTAAAGGAATATATGACTCCATATGAGATGTGGTATGAAATAATCCAACATTGTAGTGCTTTTGATTCTTTGTAATTAAGTGTTTCATTCTCAATAAGAAGAAATATAGGAAGTTTGAATCCTATAGATATGAAGGTATATTTCTTGGCCACTCAATAAAAATAAAAAACACATAAATTCTACAATAAAAGGCTAGGAAAGGTTATAAAGACAAATGATATTTTTATGGTAGATAATGCTCAAAATATTCATCAAGTTTTTGAATTGTATTAGAAGGATGGTGATGAAGATATTAGAAGATCAGGGGTAGTAAAAGTTTCTAAAGTAAATTCATAAGAATATTCAGATGATTTGAAGAATAAATTTAGACATGTATCTCTATAGAATCCCAATATCTAAGATGAAGTTGATAGATAGAACATAATCGGTGATCATTCAACACTAGTGTAGATGATGAGAATGAAGTCTCTTAAAAAATCATTTCTATCATAAGTAGATTCGAAATGTTTAGAGAAATAAGAAAAATATCAGAATTGGGTTCAATAAATGAATTAAAATCTTGACCAAATTGAAAATAATCACACATGGGATATTTTTTTTAAGTACAATATAGAATAATGTAATCAGGACTAAATGGGTCTTCCATAATAGGTTGAATAAAGATAGAATGGTGATTCAAAATAAGAATGACTTGTGTGCAAGGGATTATCCCTGATATGAGGTATCATTTTTTATGAAACATTTACAACTATTTCAAGTCTAAAGAAAAATTTATTATTCTCTTCTATATTAGTAAAAATTAAATTCAAAATTTTCTAGATGGATGTCAAGTCATATTTTCTGAATGGGGTTGTAGAAGAAGAAGTTTGTATTGAATATCTAGATGTTTTTATCATTCCAAAAGATGATAATAAAGTTTTTTAGTTGAATAAGGTGTTCTACAGGTTAATTCAATCAATAAGATCATGGTATTCAAGAATTGATTTGTATTTGAAGAAGCTAGGTTTTTACAATGGTAGAGTTGATTACAATATTTACGTAAATAACAAGATTAATAGGATAATGGTGTTGGTGTATGCGGAAGATATAATATTTGGTGGATCCAATGAAGAGTAGTGTAAATAGTTTGTAAAATTCATGAAATATGAGTTTGAAATGACAATTATTTGTGAGATGATGTTTTTACATGGATTACAGATGATGCAAGGAAGTCATGGTTCATTTATTTCACAATCCAAATATTTCAATGAGGTTATGAGATGATTTAGAATGGATAATGACATGTATATGGAAACATTTTTCACAACCTGAATAAAGTATTTATAGGATTATGATGGAAAATAAATCAATTTCATAGAGTATAGAAATCTTAATGGGAACCTATTTTATTTAATAGTAACATAGACATATATTTTATTCCACATGCCAGTTGGCACAATATCAAGGTAATATTATAGAAATACACTTAATTTTAGTGAAAATAATACTTTTTATATCAAATATATAGTGGATTTTGATTTATTTTACAATGAGAAATATCAAAAATAGTTATTAGATTATACAGATAGAGATTAGGTCAGCTCAAAAGATAAAATGAATTCAATGTCAAGTGGTGACTTCAATCTTAGTAAACTTTGTATTTCTTAGTTAAGAAGGAAATAAGATTTAATTTCCCTAAATATCGAACAATCTGAATTAGTTTTGGCTAATCAAACCTGCATGTAATTAATATGGATGAAGAAGAATCTTGAAGAAATGGGAGTTAAATTGAAGTCTCTATTCAGAATCAATTGTGATAATTCAAGTGTTATAAACCTTATAATAAATATAGTTCATCACTCAAGGATGAATCACATTAAAATAAATTATCATTTTAATGAGATAGTGGATAATGGGTTTGTGAAGATGGATTATGTTCTTATAAAACTTCAAATTGTAGATATTCTGAAAAATGACTTACCTATGGAATAATTTGAATGAAATAAGTAATCTCTTAGAGTCCAGTCGATCCCCCAAACCTAAAAAATGTTTATAAGTAACTCCCTCTCCCAAGTTGTAGTATGTATTTCTCTATGCAATGATATATGTTCTTTACTATGTTGCAGAACCTAAAGGAATGACTTTTGGTTCATTGAAAAGGGGGAGAATTCTTTATCATAAAAGGAATAGAAATAGGGAGCAGAGGAATAGTGGGGGTTTCAAATATAATTATGTTTATTTATTTAGATTAATGAAGATAAATCATGGAAATTTTTTGTGATGAATGTATTTTAAATTGTTTATATAAATAAATTATTCTTCTCACATGCCACATACTATATAACAGTTGGATTGGTTTCCAAAAAAATCAAAAATTGGTATTTTATTTCAAGAACAATTGGTATTGATAAAGGATCATCTTATAGAATAAAAAATAATTTATTAATTTATGATCCCCATATAATACTCTTGTTTCTCACACTTAAATTTTCTCATGTGGTCTTAGATTATTTATTGAGTAAATATTTGATTTCTACCTAGAGACACAGAGTCTAAGTGGTGGTTTTTGTCAATGGGATTTTATAAGTGGTTTTAAAGTGTTATAAAAAACCCAGAGGGTAATATTATTGAGAAAGATTCATCAAGATGACATTTAAATGTTTTTGGAAAGGTTTTTGTAACATCACACACCTGATACTCACTCACATGACTAGGATGGGTTACTAATGGACCTCAAGAACGTATCCCTATACGCCAGAGGTTGTCGATTAACAGTAAGGTTGTAAGGAATATAGTGGGGATATTATACCCTATAAAAATAGATAAAATATAATTGTAAATAAGATAAAAATAATAATCAAATGAATCTTAAAGACATATAAATGAAACCAACTCAGACCAGAAATCTATAAATGACTAATGATCTAATTGATAATAATAAATCATGTAATTCCATAATGCATGCCAAACTAAAATAAGAATTGAAAGTCACAAAATTAAACTAAAAAAATATTCTAATAAAAACTCTAAAAAACCTAGTATTGAACCCCATGATCATTCCCATGTCCATGCTTTAATCCCATCTATAAAGCACATAATAAAGCATGGGGACCCTTACCCTTGTGTGTACCTATATCTATGAAATTTTCCTGGCTACCAAGTAGTGCCTAATCAGGGTGTGAGTAAAAATTATTAGGCTAACAATAGTGTATCTAAATAATATTTTCTAAATATATAGTTCATGGAATAGTATGATAAATAGGAGAGAAAATTCATAAATTAATATGGAACATAAAATAAACCCACTGGCCCACGAACTCCAGGTTAACACCCGAGGTCATCCTAACCTACTTCAGTATAATGTCAGATGTCTCTATCCATGAAACATATTGAAATAAAAATAAATGTTCCCATGTATAACTCATAATACTATCCAAGATGTAATGTTATGTCCAACCCATAATTTCAACCAAGAAGTAATTTCATGTCGATCTAATAATTTCATCTATGAAGTAATTCCATGTCTAATCTATAATTTCATCTAGAAAATAACACCATGTCTAACATATAATTTCATCCCATAAGAAATACCATGTCCAAACTAGAATTCATTCTCGTAAGGAATTCCATGTAAAACCTGTAATTTCATCCTAAAAATAATTCCAAGTCAAACCAATAATTTCATCCAAGAAGTAATTACATGTCCAACCAAGAATTTCATCCAATAAGAAACACCATGTTTAACTAATTATTTCATCCAGTAATGAACTTCATAACCAACCTATAATTTCATCAAGTAATGAATGCCATGTCCAACATTTAATTTTACCCAGGAAATAATTCCATGTCCAATGAATAAATTCATCTAGGAAGTAATTCCATTTCCAACAAATAATTTCATCTCATAAGGAACTTCATATCCAACAAATAATTTCATTCAGAGGCATTAAGTGACCATAGTGTCATAAAAAGACAAAAAATACAAGCAATCCATTTATAATACCAAGAAATAACATTCCAAACATGTTATCAAAATCCCTGTTGGTCATTTCATCAATTAAATAATTATCATTTCATTTACCAAATTCATTCCAATAACCAAATACAAGGAAATTATCAATTTAAACCATGTTACCAATTATCATAATATTTGTAATTATTTCTATTTCACTTATCATTTAAACAGAATTAAAAATACATATCCATATTCCAGAAAACCTTTATACCAATTCCAACTACATGTCAACTACCACTTTAAATCCATATAATTTATTCTCAAACCAATCACCAGATTACCGAGTTAATCCATTTATATGTCAATCCACGTTTTCAATTCACATTTTAATCAAATTCACATTGTTAAAATATATCATAACCAATTTTTTATTAATCAGGGGGCACTAGGTACATTCAGTTCAAGTTCATATGTATGGTTAAGTTTTGGAACACCCCTTAGGTGGTTTTAAGTCCTAGCCTCAATTCCTATGAACACAACAGGGTCTGACAGAGGTGTATGCATATGGTTTCATCAAAACAGTGGTTAACAATTGGGTTAGGGTGTGTTTATGGAAAACTGAAATGGTCACTCTTATATCACATACTATAGAAATAAAAAACATACATTAGTGGGTTATTCTAGACCAACCACCATAAAATTATATAAGATGAAGATATTCCTTAATGACCAATATAGAACTGGGTTCCTCCTTCATTACTGTTAATGAATACCAAGAAAATCTATCAATAAAAGAAATAAATCCTAGATCTTGGTTTGGTAGTCCTAAACCAGGGTTCTCACCAAGGTGAAACTAACAAAATAAGGATACAAATAACTAAGAGTCTTACTTTCAATCTCAAGGTATTGAACACCAAGATCCAATGGAATCTACATTTAGATTAAAGATTGATCCCAAAATCACATAATGGAGGTTTGGAATTCTAGAGAAAAGAGAACAGAGATTATGAGAAATATAGATCATCAAAATTATAAAAAATTTGGACACAACCTCATTCAGGACATAAATTAGGGTTTCATACCGTGAATATTTGAGTAGTAATATAGGCTAAAAATCATGTCATCACAGCTCAAAATACCAATAACTAGTTTATGTCTTGAATAAAAAATAATTTAATGAACTAATTTTACCTAGAAAACCATTCATGCCCTGAAATAATTTCATGGTATGTGCCCATAATATTTCATGTCATGAATACACATTCACAACATGAATTGTTCCAATAGACATATTCTCTTCTCCCTTCTACATTCCCCTCCAAAGAGCTCCATCAATTTAACCCAACCAGTAATAAGACTCGTTGATAAAATTTAAAAGGATCAAAAAAATATTAAATAGTAATGTACCTAGTAAAAGATGGGATCTTACAACCTCCCCACTTACAACATCTTGTCACTGAGTTATTCTCCTAAGAATCACTATAGGGTATCGGTGAGCAACTCAAGACACTACGCCCACATATTCAACTCCCTCTCTTATGTCTCCTCTTTCAAGTTCCCATGCTACCATGGCACTTTTTCTAAAGGCACACTCGTACCTCGTAGATTCTTCTATTTAGGGTCCAAAATATATAATAGATTATCCTCAATGGATGAATCGACATTAATTTCAGCATCATCAACATCTATCATGTGAGAAGGGTCAAAGTGATATATTTGAAGCTCTGACATGATAAACATGTCATTCATGGAATTGTAGTGATATAGAATGTCCAAATGGTATTATACTAGGCTGACCCTTCCCACAATATCAAATGGAATGAAAACCATGGGTTATTACTTCCCCTATTTTAAAATACAACACTTTTCTAGCCTGGTCGATGCCTGATGAAAAACTTGATGACCGACTTTAAACTCTATAGGTAATCTAGGATGGTCAGTGTATAATTTATTCCTACATTGTGTGTCACCAACCTCTTTCTGGTCAACTAAACATTATTATATGTTTCTTTAATGAGACTAGGTCCAATAATATCTATCTCACCTTCCTCTAACAAAAAAAGATTTGAACAAAACAACCTTTCAGACATGTCCCCTAAAGGATCCATTTGGATTGATGCCTAAAATTGGTTATTATATGTAAACTCTATGAGTTCTATATGCTTCTACTAAGAACCACTAAAATAAAAAGCATAATATCATAACATATAATCTATAATATGAATTGTATGAACAAATTGGACATCAATTTAAGGATGGTAGGTCATACTCAGAATAACATGTGATCAAAAACCCATCTAAAGGCCCTGAAAAATTGTGACATAAAATGGGGTTCTCAATCAGAAATGATACTCCTTGGAAAATCATACAACAAAATTATCTCCCATATATAAATACCACCCATATAATTGATGTTTAAGGACTCTTTGATATGAACAAGGAAGAATATCTTTATCTATAAATCCATGATCACATAAACTGCATCATTTTTCTATGTTTTCATAGGTAATATTATCACAAGATCTTGTGTTATTTAATATCACTTCCATTCCATAATGGGTAAAGGCTACAAAAACCTAGCCAAACCTTGATGCTTGGCCTTCACCAGCTGATAGGTGAAACATCTCACTACAAATCTATAACAACCCTTACTTTACATACATTGTTATTACTTCAGAATTGAAGCACACTTATTACAACATATAACAAAATGAGTAAAGGACCGTATAGGTCTAGAGTCTTTAGAAATTGGAAACATAAACAACTGGTTCATAAAGAATCTACTTTGCCTCCCATTTATTTCATCATATCTAGAGTTCCTTTTGGCATATCCTACTTAATAACCTTCTTCCTGACCTGGGGAAATAAAACATACAAAAGGGTGATCTCGAATTCTCAGTAAGGGTAAACAAAATAAATATAAATCACATCATATACATAAGAACATAACTTTTGGAAATATTAACCTGCAAAAGAGATCATAATTTCATAACATGGGATAAATCATAGTAGTGAAATGTAATCCCAATAATCATAACTTAAAACATGAAACTTTGTGGCATACACACATAATCATAGAGAATCATTTCTTATTAGTCAAGACACATTGCCAAGACTATCTTAGTGGACAAATTCCATTTCTGAACCGAGTTCACTCCTCGTTTCAGTCATGTTTCACTGAACAGGTTTAACCTACCATTCCAGCCATGTCTATCTTATGATATATAAAATCTTTACCTAATTCATTGGAGGGAGATATAGGTCCCACCCATCTCATAATTATACCATTCTTATGTGTGCCACAAAATCATAAATCATACATCATTGCATAACCCATGTAATAAAAATGGGATTCTTAAACAACATGACATCATAAAACAATTCATATAAGATAAAGGAATTCATAAAAATAATTCCATCACAACATAATCAAATCAATGTAATAATAGGGATAGAAACAGAACCCTATATTATCTTAGATGTAAAATAATTTTGATAAAACAATTGAACTCCATTCTTGAGGAAAATATCCTTTCTACTTTAAAAACATTTTCCTTTCTTAACATGTCATACAATTTTAAACTAAAAGAAGTTGATTAAAAATAAACATGAAAACTTTTAATGGAAGCTTCTTGGAAATAATGTTTTAAAAATCCATTCATGCCGTATAATTTAAAAAAACATTCTTCTCGTACTTTTGTCGGAAAATTCAAAAAGTACCTTGTACGAAAAACAACAAAAGATTCCTTTCATATCTTTTACTAAAAACTCACCGAAAGGTAAAATTGTATTTAAACAATTGTATGTGGATGGAAAAAATATTACATATTTAGGGAACAAGGATGTGGATGATAAAATACACCCAAGTAAATACCAAAGTATAAACAATCTCGGATAAAAATGAGATTGTGATATTTTCCCTTACCTTAGGTATGATTTGCTTCGTAAGTGTCCGAAAATCCTGTATAATGATTTAAATAATGTTATTGACTTATTCCAGAATCATACTTATTTTTATGATATCATATATGGTCATATTCTTAGCTTCTTATTAGTAATATTTCATTACTACTTGTTATTCGGGTGTTTATTACTTTTTGTTCTTATGCGTGTTTTGTCAAATAAATTCTTATTTTTCTTTTTAGGTTATAAATACCTCATTTAAATAATGTTATTAGTGTAATATATATCACATTCATTCATAAAATTCATTTATATAATCATTATTCAATGAATATCATGTAGAACCAGTCGCATCACATCGTGGAGACGGTATTCCGTACGTACGCACGAGCGATGATATCGTTCCCATGATAGTGGAATTGTATTGGAGTGTATGTATAATATTTAAGAATCAATATAAATTTACAATAATCGTATATAGTCATTATTTACACCATTATACCCATCCAAGTAAGGTGGTGGTGGAAAATATATTACACTACAGCGTGGAGACGGTATTCTGTACGTACGCACGCGCGGTGATTTCGTTTTCCATAGGATGGATAGATGGTGAAATAGGGTTGTTTCATAATTATAATAATATATAATTATATGGGTGATACATATGTTATTACTTCATAATGAAACAACTAAAGAAGAATAAGTGGAAGAAGAAATAAAGTTGAAAGAATCGGTAACGGACATTACCTCTTCTTTGAAGCGCCTCTTTGAGACCTCCTCTTAGGGAACTAAAATTGGTCTTTGAAGAATACCAGGACCTCTAGGATGTTTCTAGGGAATTGTAGAAGATAATTGTTCAGGGGTTGGCCGAGATTGAAGGCTCAAAGTGGTGTGAGGAAAAGAGGGAGGAGATTCCCTTTTATAAGGTAGAAGAGGGGCACCTTTGGAATAACTAAAAATATTATTTTATTATAAAGTCAAATTCGGTTTTTAATAGCTCCAAATTGATATATTTCGAAGATAAGGTGTGTATGGGTCTAAATAATCTCATACAATAGAATTTAGACAAGTTTAGGTCATTATATTAACCTTATCTTTCAGTTTTAACTCTTAGTTAATTAGATTGACATTTACCATGTCACTTTGTATTTTTATATTATATAGTTGATAAACTTAACATATACATCCAAGCGACCCCCAAGTGGTCCATTAATGATACACATATCATGATATAATTATCTTGGCCGAACCTTAGATTTTTAGGAATATAATAACTATTAATAATATAATATTTGTTTTAAAAACTATTTTATGTCAATTTTGACACTATTTGGTACTTGATTTTTGTGAAAATCATAACAGAATGATTAGTTTAAAAAAAATTAAATAAATACTAACATATCATATTAACATAAAAAATTATTTTAATTCATAAAAAGTCTAAAATTACATTTATTTAGGTATTTATAACATCAATTATGTCAATATTTCATTAATAAGATAATTACTACATCATCATTGTATCATAAATAAATTAAATTATTTTTATTTTAAAAATTACAAATAAAATACCATTATGTTTTAAATCTGTTTATCTTTCTAATGAATATTTATAGTCGAATTTATCTTATTTATAACCCTATATTAAAAATGATTTAGTTATTAAACTGTGATTTTAACTATTTTAACTCTTCTTTAAATAAATTGATAATAAATGTCCTAATCTAATCCAAGTGGGCCTAAATGGTCATATTTTATTCCTAAGGTTGTTTTTGGTCGAATTAAACTTATCCAATAGAATTAGGACATGTTTTAGGGTAATAATAATAACACTTTTACCCTTAATTACCCTATTTACTTTTAACCGTGGTAAAAAAAAGTAAAAAGTTACTATTCACCAAAAATTATTTTCATCTCATTGAACCACATTTTAGTCCTTGATATTAACCGTGTCTCTCATATTTTCGAAATTCTACTCATAGAAGCGGTAAAATTAAGTTTTATGAAAAATTCAGTTTTTTTTAACTACCACTTAGTGGTTTCACTATTCATCAAAAATTGAATGTTTCCAGAAAAATACAAAAAATTAGGCCTAAGATATGTTTGATATTATGAATTCAAAAATGATGTTTATTTTACCAAATTCAAAACATATCAGTTACATTAACTAATTTAAAAATTAATTCCCGTCGTCAAAACAAATAGCGTGTTTTTAAGAGATAATAACTATCAAAAGATTAACACTTGTTTATGTCTGGTTTAAATGTGAAATTACATCCAATGAACAAAATTGTATTAAATTGTAAAAATATATTCCTAATATACTTTAAAACTACTCAAATTAATAATTCATCACTATTAATTATTTGGATTAAAAAAGTTGTTTTTAATTAAAATTTAGTAATTTTCACTATTCATCAGAATATGAAAGTTATCCGAAAAGTACCAAAATTTCACCCTAAGCTAATTTCGATATTCTGAATCCAAAAATGAATTCCATTTTGAAAAATAAAATTTACAAAATTTCAAAAATTGGTTATTACTATTCATAATGGCTAGTTTAAATAATATTTTAATAGCATATCGTTGTTTAGTGAAACTCGGTATTGCATATGACACAAGCTATCGAGGAAGGTCGCGGTTGCGTGTAAATATAGACAAGCTAGTGTTGTGTGTATTGAAAGATTCCTTTGATGATTTATATAACTTAAAAACAAAATATTTCTCATAAAAGTCTCGGGTTTTACATTCTACCCCCCTTAAAATGAATTTCGCCCTCGAAATTCGTCACTTTGTAACAAAAAGATGAGAATACCTCTCCCTCATCATATCCTCAAGCTCCCATGTAGCTTCTTCTAATTGGTGGTTCCTCCATAAAACTTTCACCAATCGAGTGGTCTTGTTTCATAGGACTTTTTCGCTACGATCCAGAATCTCTATCGGTTGTTCTTCATAAGAAAGATCTTGCTCCAACGGTACAACTTCTGAGTTGAGTACATGTGAAGGATCAGGTATGTACTTTCTCAGGAGAGATACATGGAACACATTGTGAACTTGAGAGAGATTCGGTGGAAGCGCCAATCGGTAAGTTACCTTCCCAACACGATCCAGAATTTCAAAAGGACCAATGTATCAAGGGCTCAAATTTACCTTCTTTCCAAATCTCATGATCCTCTTCCAGGGAGATATTCGTAAGAACACTTTATCACCCACTTCAAACTATAGGTCTTTTCTTCAGTTTTCGGCATAACTTTTATGTCGACTCTGGGCTGCTCTTATGTGTTTTTGAATAGATCGGACCTTTTTTGCCATCTCATCAACAAGATCAGGTCCTAATAGCTTTCTTTCCCCCAACTTCATCCTAGCAAGTTAGAGTCATGCATTTATTTCCATAGGGATATTCATAAGGATCCATCTGAAGACTGGAGTGAAAGCTATTATTATAAGAAAATTACACCAAAGGTAGGTGTTGATCCCAACCACCTTTGAAATCCATAGAGCAAGCTCTTAACATATCTTCTAGATTTTGAATTGTTCTCTCAGACTGACCGTCTGTCTCAGGATGATAAGCAGTGCTGAAACTCAACTCTGTATCCAGAGTATGCTAAAGACTTCGCCTGAACTGCGAGGTAAATCTTGGATCCTGATCAGATAAAATAGAAAGTGGTACTCCATGCAATCTTACCACTTCCTTTACATATATCCGGGTAAACTGATCTAGAGAGAAATCCTCTCTAATAGAAATGAAGTGTGCAGACTTTGTAAGACGATCAACTATGACCCAGATAGCATTATTGCCTTTGAATGTTTTAGGAAGTCCAGTGACAAAGTCCATAGTGATGTTTTCCCATTTCCATTCGGGTATGGGTAATGGTTGTAACATCCCCTTAGACTTCTGTCTCTCAGCTTTAACTTGCTGACAAACCAAGCATCGAGAGACATATTCAACAATATCTCTTTTCATGTCATCCCACCAGAAGTACTCTTTCATGTCCCTATACATCTTCGTGCTTCCAGGATGAATGAAGAATGAAGAACTATGAGCCTCGTCCAGTAGCTCCTTCTTTAATTCTGGGATGGGAGGAACACAAACCTGATTCCTGAGCTTTATTATCCCATCACAATCAAGGTTGAATTCAGGAACATTTCTCACCTTCTTTTGTAACTCTACATCTTCTTTTTGTGCCTCTTTAATCTTCACATGTATAGATGGTTGAACATTCATTTGAGAAAGATACGATTTTCCCCCTTCCATTATAATTCCAAGATCCATACTTTGTAAATCCATAAATATTGGATCTTTTGTGATCCTCATCATGGATAAACTTGCATGGTCTTATCGACATAATGCATCTGCCACCTTGTTTCCTTTCCTAGGGTGGTAATGAATTGAGTAGTCATAATCCTTAATCAGCTCTAACAATCTTCTTTGACGCATATTCAGCTACTTTTGTGTGAAAATATACTTTAAACTTTTATGATCAGTATAAATGTCACACCTTTCTCCATAAAGATAATGCCTCCAAATCTTTAATGCAAAGATTACCACAGATAACTCCAAATCATGAGTTGGGTAATTTTGCTCATGGATTTTTAACTGTCGTGAGGCATAAGCAATCACCATATCATTTTGCATAAGAACACACCCCAATACCTTCTTGGATGCATCACTGTAGATCACAAACCTTTCTCCACTACAAGGAAGTGTGAGCACAGGTGCACTAGATAACCTTCTTTTCAACTCCTTGAAATTCTCTTCACATTCCTCCGTCCAAACAAACTTAACTCCTTTCCGAGTAAACCTAGTGAGTGGAATTGATAATCATGAAAAATCTTTCACAAAACGTCGATAATATCCAGCCAAACCAAGAAAACTTCGGATCTCAGTTTAATTTTGTTGGTTTCGACCATCATTCGATAACCTCTATTTTGCTGGATCAACAGATATCCCCTCTTTTGAGATTATGTGACCCAAAATGAAACTTTTTGAAGCCAAAATTCACACTTTGTAAATTTGGCATAAAGCTTCTCCTTTCTCAGGGTCTTCATTATAATTATCAAGTGATCTTCATGTTCTTCCTTCCTCTTTGAATGGACAAGAATATCTTCTATAAAGACTACCACAAACTGATCAATATAGTCTCTAAAGACTCTACTCATCAGATCCATGAAGATAGAAGGGGCATTAGTCAGACCAAATGGCATCACTATAAATTCATAGTGTCCATACCTTGTACAGAAAGCCGTCTTTGGTATATCCTCCCTTTTGACCCTTAATTTCAGATACCCTG
Source organism: Viscum album (assembly GCA_963277665.1). Classification (NCBI taxonomy): domain Eukaryota; kingdom Viridiplantae; phylum Streptophyta; class Magnoliopsida; order Santalales; family Viscaceae; genus Viscum; species Viscum album. The sequence continues at coordinate 1,111,188,538 of OY728133.1, forward strand.
AATGAAGATCAATCTTGGAAAAGTATTGAGCTCCTTTTAGTTGGTCAAATAAGTCATCAATGCGCGGGAGAGGATATTTGTTCTTGATAGTGATCTTGTTAAGTTCTTGATAATGAATGAAAAGTATCATTGATACATCTTTCTTCTTAACAAACAAAACAAGTGCTCCACAAGGTGACGCACTAGGGTGTATGAATCCCTTATCAAGATTCTCTTAGAGTTGCTTCTTCAATTCCTGCAACTCAATTGGGGTCATTCTATAAGGTGTCTTTGAAATAGGTAAAGCACCCGGTATGAGTTCTATTGAAAACTCAACTTCACGATTTGGTGGAAGACCTGGAAATTCCTCCGGAAAGACATCATCAAATTCCCGTACAATGGGTATATTCTTAATCGTGAGTTTCTCTCCAACCATTTGAGATAAATAACCCTCATTTAGTGGAATCAACACCCATAAGATGGAAGAAATTTCCACTGGAAGGTTATGTTCATCCTTGCATCAATAGATGATCATAGATTGATCTGGAATATGAAATTTGACTTCCCTTATTTGGAAATTGATATGATCTCCATATAGAGAAAGCCAATACATGCCAAGAATCACATCAAATTCCACTATAGGAAGGATGACAAGATTTGCAGGGAGCACTTTCTCACAAACTTCAATCAGGGAAGAATTATAAACTTTTGATGCGACTGTTGTGCCATTAGGTGTTGTCACAGCTAACTCAATATCTAATTGTTGAGGTAATATGGTAATACTCTTAGAAAATTCATCAGAAATAAAAGAGTGGGTGGATCCAGAATCAAATAAAACATTTGTACTTTAGAGTGGATGGTAAGTGTACCTTTCACCACACTGTTATCATACTCCACATTGCTGATAGAAATTGCATGTGACTTTCCTTTGTCTTTATCCTTAAGAGTTTGTTGACGTCGACCCTCATCATTAACCCTTGTATTTGGGAATTGATTGGCATAATGCCCCATATCCATACACTTGAAACATTGAAGTGTAGTAGGTTCATTCTGTGTATCCCTTCCTTTTTTGCATGATTAGACGTCTTCTTCCCATCATTGCGGCATTCAAATGCCCGATGACCTTCCTTTCCACATTTGAAACATTTACTTGTACCTTTAAGACAACTCCCTCCATGTTTCTTTCCAAACTTTGAGCACAAGGGAAAACTCATCTTCTTTTCAGTGTGCTCTTTAGATTTTCCTTTGAATTCCATTTTCCTCTTCTTATCAAACCCATATGACTGATGGGTTACTCCAATCTCCATCTCAACTTTGAGTGCACATCGAACGATTTCCTCATAGCTATTGAAGTCTCTTATGGCTAAGGCCCTTTGAAGACTTGGTTTTAAGCCACTAAAGAATCGATCGATCTTACTCTCAGGTTGGATAATAATACCAGAAGCGTACCTTGCAAGTCTTGTAAAATTTGCTTCATAGGTACCAACAGATTCATCATACTTTTTCTTTAGTTCAAGAAACTCCTTCTCCATATTTGTTCGAAGAATACAAGGAAAGTACTTATTGAAAAATAAGTTCTTGAACTCATCCCATTCCATGGACTCAATTTCATCCCATTGCCTTGTATTCTTAATAAGATTCCACCATTGATCAACATCTCCTTCCAAACGATACACTGCTAGGATGACTTTATCATGTTCAGAACATTGACGAACTGAAAATATCTTTTCAGTAGTACTAATCCATTGTTCAGCAACTAATGGATCATTTGACCCGCTGAATGAAGGTGGACGCTGCCTCATCAAGGATTCAACATAATGTTGCTCCTTCCTTTTCTTGTTTGGAAGTCTTGAATGATTCATAGCTTGAGAAAGTTGTGTGAGAATGGATATAATATTTTTCATTCCAGCTCCCATAACTTTTGGTTACTCAGGGGGAAAATCATTTCATTTCCCATCGCATTCCGCATTAACACGGTTCCTTCAGGTTCCAGCCATTTACTAAAACCAAGCAAAATTGTGTGAGCAGCACTAATTATAATAGGAAAACCACATAATCAAGAATAAACTTTCACACTTAAGGTCTTATCATAGGTTTTTCGTGGACATTTATATAACACTAAGATTGTGTTCTATGCTTAGACATATCCTTAGGTTTCTTACTAAGGCTTTCACATCCTAGTTTCCAAAGCTTGACTATACCTTTCCTCTGATACGAACAATAACAACCCTTACTTTACATACATTTTTGTTACTTCAGAATTGAAGCACACTTATTACCACATATAACAAAACCAGGAAAGACCCATATAGGTATAGAGTCTTTAGAAACTGGGAAACATAAACAACTGGTTCATAAATCATCTACTTTGACTCCCATTTATTTCATCATATCTAGAGTCCCTTTTGGCATATCCAACTTAATAACCTTCTTCCTGACCTAGGGAAATAAAACATACAAAAGGTTCAGATAAAATGCTCAGTAAGGGTAAACAAAAGAAATATCAATCACATAATATACATAAGAACATAACTTTTGGAAATCTTAACCTGCAAAAGAGATCATAATTTCATAACATGGGATAAATCATAGTAGTGAAATGTAATCCCAATAATCATAACTTAAAACATGAAACTTTGTGGCATACACACATAATCATATAGAATCATTTCTTATTAGTCAAGACACATTTCCAAGACTATCTTAGTGGACAAATTCCATTTCTGAACTGAGTTCACTCCTCATTTCAGTCCTGTTGCACTGAACCGGTTTAACCTGCCGTTCCAGCCATGTATATCAAATGAGATATAAAATCTTTACCCAATGCATTGTATGGAGATATAGGTCCCACCCATCTCATAATGATACCATTCTTATGTGTGCCACAAAATCATAAATCATACATCATTGCATAACCCATGTAACAAAAATGCGATTCTTAAACAACATGACATCATAAAACAATTTATATAAGATAAAGGAATTCATAAAAATAATTCCATCACAACATAATCAAATCAATGTAATAATATGGATAGAAAAATAACCCTATATTATCTTAGTTGGAAAATAATTTTGATAAAACACTTGAACTCCATTCTTGAGGAAAGTATCCTTTCTACTTCAAAAACATTTTCCTTAATTAACATGTCATAAAATTTTAAACTAAAAGATGTTGATTAAAAATAAACTTGAAAACTTGTAATGGAAGCTTCTTGGAAATAATGTTTTAAAAATCCATTCATGTCGTATAAGTTAAAAAAACATTCTTCTTGTACTTTTGTCGGAAAAGTCAAAAAGTACCTCGTACGAAAAACGACAAAATATTCCTTTCATATCTTTTACTAAAAACTCACCGAAGGGTAAAATTGGATTTAAACAATTGTAGTTGGATGGAAACAATATTAAATATTTAGTTAACATGGATGTGGATGATAAAATACACCCAAGTAAATACCAAAGTATAAACATGGAAACAATATTAAATATTTAGTTAACATGGATGTGGATGATAAAATACACCCAAGTAAATACCAAAGTATAAACAATCTCAGATAAAAATGAGATTGTGATATTTTCCCTTACCTTAGGTCTGATTTGCTTCGTAAGTGTCCGAACCTCCTGTATAATGATTTAAATAATATTATTGACTTATTCCAGAATCATAATTATTTTTATGATATCATATATGGTCATATTCTTAGCTTCTTATTAGTAATATTTCATTACTACTTGTTATTCGGGTGTTTATTACTTTTTGTTCTTATGCGTGTTTTGTCAAATAAATTATTATTTTTCTTTTTAGGTTATAAATACCGCATTTACATAATGGTATTAGTGTAATATATATAATATTAATTTATTCAATTCATTTATACAATCATTATGCAATGAAGATCACGTAGAACGAGTCGCATCACATCGTGGAGACAGTATTTCGTACGTATGCACGAGCGATGATATCGTTCACATGATCGTGGAATTGTATTGAAGTTTATTTATACTATTTCAGAATCAATATCACTTTACAATAATCATATATAGTCATTATTTACACCATTATACCCATCCAAGTAAGGTGGTGGTGGAAAATAGATTACACCACGGCGTGGAGACGGTATTCCGTACGTAAGCGCGCGCGGTGATTTCATTTTCTGTAAGATGGATAGATGGTTAAATAGGGTTGTTTCATACTTATAATAACATATCAGTATATGAGTGATACTGATGTTATTACTTCATAATGAAACAACTATAGAAGAAGAAGTGGAAAAAGAAATAATGTTGAAAGAATCGGTAACGGACATTACCTCTTCTTTGAAGCGCCTCTTTGAGACCTCCTCTTAGGGAACTAAAATTGGTCTTTGAAGAAATCCAGGACCTCTAGGATGTTTCTAGGGAAGTGTAGAAGAGAATTGGTCAGGTGTTGGCCGAGCTTGAAGGCTCAAAGTGGTGTGAGGAAAAAGAGGGAGCAGATTCCCTTTTATAAGGGAGGAGAGGGGCACCTTTGGAATAACTAAAAATATTATTTTATTATAAAGTCATATTCGGTTTTTAATAGCTTCAAATTGATATATTTCTAATCTAAGGTGGATATGGGTCTAAATCCTCTAATCCCATAGAATTTAGACAAGTTTAGGTCATTATATTAACCTTATCTTTTACTTTTAACTCTTAGTTATTTAGATTGACATTTACCATGTCACTTTGTATTTTCATATTATATAGTTAATAAACATACCATATATATCTAATAGACCCCCAAGTGTTCCATTAATGATACACCTATCATGATATAAGTATCTTGGCCGATACTTATATTTTTAGGAATATAATAACAATTAATAATATAATATTTGTTTTAAAAACTATTTTATGTCAATTTTGACACTATTTGGTAATTGGTTTTTTTGAAAATCATAACAGAATTTTTAGTTCGAAAAAAATTAATTAAATCAATACTAACATATCATATTAACATATAAAATTATTGTAATTCATAAAAAGTCTCAAGTTACATTTATTTGGGTATTTATAACATCAAGTATGTCAATATTTCATTAGTAAGATAATTACTGCATCATCATTGTATCATAAATAAATTAAATTATTTTAAGTCTAAAAATTACAAATAAAATACCATTATGTTTTAAATCTTTTTAGATTTCTAATTAATATTTATAGTAGAATTTATCTTATGTATAACCCTATATTAAAAATTATTTAGTTATTAAACTTTGATTTTAACTATTTTAACCCTTCTTTAAATAAATTGATAATAAATGTCCTAATCTAATCCAAGTGGGACTAAATGGTCATATATTATTCCTAAGGTTGTTTTTGGTCGAATTAAACTTATCCAATAGAATTATGACATGTTTTAGGGTAATAATAATAACACTTTTACCCTTAATTTCCCTATTTACTTTTAACCGTGGTAAAAAAAAGTAAAAAGTTACTATTCACCAAAAATTATTTTCATCTCATTGAACCACATTTTAGTCCTTGATATTAACTGTGTCTCTCGGATTTTCGAAATTCTACTCACAGAAGCGGTAAAATTATGTTTTATGAAATATTCAGTTTTTTTTTAACTACCACTTAGTGGTTTCACTATTCATCAAAAAATGAAAGTTTCCATAAAAATACCAAAAATTAGGCCTAAGCTATATTTGATATTATGAATTCAAAAATGATGTTTATTTTAACAAATTCAAAACATATCAGTTACATTAACTAATTTAAAAAATAATTCTCGTCATCAAAACAAATAGCGTGTTTTTAAGAGATAATAACTATCAAAAGATTGACACTTGTTTATGTTTGGTTTAAATGTGAAATTACATCCAATGAACAACATTGTATTAAATTGTAAAAATATATTCTAAATATAATTTAAAACCACTCAAATTAATAATTTATCACTATTAATTATTTCTTTTAAAAAAGTTGTTTTTAATTAAAATTTAGTAATTTTCACTATTCATCAGAATATGAAAGTTATCCGAAAAGTACCAAAATTTCACCCTAAGCTAATTTTGATATTACGAATCCAAAAATGAAGTCCATTTTGAAAAATAAAATTTATAAATTTTCAAAAAGTGGTTATTACTATTCATAACGGCTAGTTTTAATAATATTTTAATAGCATATCGTTGTTTAGTGAAACTCGGTATTGCGTATGACACAAGCTATCGAGGAAGGCCGCGGTTGCCTATAAATCAAGCCAAGCTAGTGTTGTGTGTAGTAAAATATTCCTTTGATGATTTATATAACATAAAAAAAAATATTTCTCATAAAAGTCTCGGGTGTTACATTCTACCCCCCTTAAAATGAATTTTGCCCTCGAAATTCGTCACTTTGTAACAAAAAGATGATGATACCTCTCCCTCATAATATCCTTAAGCTCCCATGTAGCTTCTTCTAATTGGTGGTTCCTCCATAAAACTTTCACCAATCGAGTGGTCTTGTTTCGTATGACTTTTTCGCTACGATCCAGAATCTCTATCGGTTGTTCTTCATAAGAAAGATCTTGCTCCAGTGGTACAACTTCTGAGCTGAGTACATGTGAAGGATCAGGTATGTACTTTCTCAAGAGAGATACATGGAACACATTGTGAACTTGAGAGAGATTCGGTGGAAGCGCCAATCGGTAAGCTACCTTCCAAACACGATCCAGAATTTCAAAAGGACCAATATATCTAGGGCTCAACTTTACCTTCTTTCCAAATCTCATGATCCTCTTCCAGGGAGATATTCGTATGAACACTTTATCACCCACTTCAAACTCTAGGTATTTTCTTTGGTTGTTGGCATAACTTTTCTGTCGACTCTGAGCTGTTCTTATGTGTTGTTGAATAGATCGTACCTTTTCTGCCATCTCATCAACAAGATCAGGTCCTAATAGCTTTCTTTCCCCAACTTCATCCTAGCAAGTTGGAGTCCTGCATTTCTTTCCATAGATAGCTTCATAAGGAGCCATCTAAATACTGTAGTGAAAGCTATTATTATAAGAAAATTCCACCAAAGGTACGTGTTGATCCCAACCACCTTTGAAATCCATAGAGCAAGCTCTTAACATATCTTCTAGAGTTTGAATTGTTCTCTCAGACTGACCGTCTGTCTGAGGATGATAAGCAGTGATGAAACTCAAGTCTGTATCCAGAGTATGCTGAAGACTTCACCAGAACTGTGAGGTAAATCTTGGATCCCAATCAAATATAATAGAAAGTTGTACTCCATGCAATCTTACCACTTCCTTTACATATATCCTGGCAAGCTGATCTAGAGAGAAATCCTCTCTAATAGCAATGAAGTGTGCAAACTTTGTAAGATGATCAACTATGACCCAAATAACATTATTGCCTTTGTATGTTTTAGGAAGTCCAGTGGCAAAGTCCATAGTGATGTTTTCCCATTTCCATTCGGGTATGGGTAATGGTTGTAACATCCCCTTATACTTCTATCTCTCAGCTTTAACTTACTGATAAACCAAGCATCGAAAGACATATTCAGCAACGTCTCTTTTCATGCCATCCCACCAGAAGTACTCTTTCAGGTCCCTATACATATTCGTTCTTCCAGGATGAATAGAGAATGAAGAACTATGAGACTCGTCCAGTAGCTCCTTCTTTAATTCTGGGATGGGAGGAACACAAACCTGATTCCTGAACTTTATTATCCCATCACAATCAAGGTTGAATTTAGGAACATTTCTCACCTTATTTTGTAACTCTACATCTTCTTTTCGTGCCTCTTTAATCTTCACATGTATAGATGGTTGAGCATTCCTTTGAGAAAGATACGATTTTCCCCCTTCCATTATAATTCCAAGACCCATCCTTTGTAAATCCATAAATATTGGATATTTTGTGATCCTCATCATGGATAAACTGGCATGGTCTTGTCAACTTAATGCATCTGCCACCTTGTTTGCTTTCCCATGGTGGTAATGAATTGAGCAGTCGTAATCCTTAATCATCTCTAACCATCTTCTTTGACGCATATTCATCTCCTTTTGTGTGAAAATATACTTTAAACTTTTATGATCATTATAAATTTCACACCATTATCCATAAATATAATGCCTCCAAATCTTTAATGCAAAGATTACTGCAGCTAACTCCAAATCATGAGTTGGGTAATTTTGCTCATGGATTTTCAACTGTCATGAGGCATAAGCTATCACCATATAATTTTTCATAAGAACACACCCCAATCCCTTCTTATATGCGTCACTGTAGATCACAAACCTTTCTCCACTACAAGGAAGTGTGAGCACAAGTGCACTAGATAACCTTCTTTTCAACTCCTTGAAATTCTCTTCACATTCCTCCATCCAAACAAACTTAACTCCTTTCCAAGTCAACCTGGTGAGTGGATTAGATAATCGTGAAAATTCTTTCACAAAACGTCGATAATATCCAGCCAAACCAAGAAAACTTCAGATCTCTGTTACTATTGTTGGTCTCGACCATCTTTCAATAACCTCTGTTTTTTCTGGATCCACAGATATCCCCTCTTTTGAGATTATGTGACAAAAAATGAAACTTTTTGAAGCCAAAATCCACACTTGGTAAATTTGTCATAAAGCTTCTCCTTTCTCAGGGTCTTCAATATAATTCTCAAGTGATCTTCATGTTCTTCCTTGCTCTTTGAATAGACAAGAATATCGTCTATAAAGACTACCATAAACTAATCAAGATAGTCTCCAAAGACTCTATTCATCAGATCCATGAAGATAGAAAGGGCATTAGTAAGACCAAATGGCATCACTATAAATTCATAGTGTCCATACCTTGTATGGAAATACGTCTTTGGTATATCCTCCCTTTTGACCCTTAATTGATGATACCCTGAATGAAGATCAATCTTGGAAAAGTATTGATCTCCTCGTAGTTGGTCAAATAAGTCATCAATGCGCGGGAGAGGATATTTGTTCTTGATAGTGATCTTGTTAAGTTCTTGATAATCAATGCAGAGTCTCATTGATCTATCTTTCTTCTTAAAAAACAGAACAGGTGCACCCCAAGGTGACGCACTAGGGTGTATGAATCCCTTATCAAGATTCTCTTAGAGTTGCTTCTTCAATTCCTACAACTCAATTGGGGCCATTCTATAAGGTGTCTTTGAAATAGGCAAATCACTCGGTACGAGTTCTATTGAAAACTCAACTTCACGATTTGGTGGAAGACCTAGAAATTCCTCCAGAAAGACATCATCAAATTCCCGTACTATGGGCATATTCTTAATCATGAGTTTCTCTCCAACTATTTGAGATAAATAACCCTCATTTAGTGGAATCAAGACCCATAAGATGGAATAAATTTACACTGGAAGGCTATGTTCATACTTGCATCGATAGACGATCATAGATTGATCTGGAATATGAGATGTGACTTCCCTTCTTTGGAAATTGATATGAGATCCATATAGAGAAAGCCAATCCATGCCAAGAATCACATCAAATTCCACTATAGGAAGGATCACAATATTTTTAGGAAGCACTTTCCCACAAACTTCAATCGGGGAAGAATTATAAACTTTCGATGCGACTGTTGTGCCATTAGGTTTTGTCACATCTAACTAAACATCTAATTGTTGAGGTAATACGGTGATACTCTTAGAAAATTCTTCAGAAATAAAAGAGTGGGTGGATCTAGAATCAAATAAGACATTTGATACTTTAGAGTGGATGGTAAGTGTACCTTTCACCACATTATTATCGTACTCCACATCGCTGATAGAAATTTCATGTGACTTTCCTTTGTCTTTAGCCTTAAGAGTTTGTTGACGTCAACCCTCGTCATCAACCCTTGGATTTGGGCGTTGATTGGCATAATTCCCCATCTCCTTGAACTTGAAACATTGAAGTGTAGTAGGTTCATTCTGTGTATCCCTTCCTTTGTTTGCATCATTATACATCTTCTTCCCGTCATTGCGGCATTCAAATGCCCGATGACCTTCCTTTCCACATTTGAAACATTTACTTGTCCCTTTAAGACAACTCCCTCCATGTTTCTTTCCACACTTTGAGCACAAGGGAAAACTCATATTCTTTTCAGTGTGCTCTTTAGATTTTCCTTTGAATTCCATTTTCCTCTTCTTATCAAACCCATATGACTGATGGGTTACTCCAATCTCCATATCAACTTTGAGTTCACATCGAATGATTTCCTCATAGCTATTGAAGTCCCTTATGGCTAAGGCCCTTCGAAGACTTGGTTTTAAGCCACTAAAGAATCGATCGATCTTACTCTCAGGTTGGATAATAATAACAGAAGCGTACCTTGAAAGTCTTGTAAAATTTAATTCATGGGTACCAATAGATTCATCATCCATTTTCTTTAGTTCAAGAAGCTCCTTCCCTATCTTTGTTCGGAGAATACGAGGGAAGTACTTATTGAAAAATAAGTTCTCGAACTCTTTCCATTCCATGGACTCAATTTCATCCCTTTTCCTTGTATTCTTAATAAGATTCCACCATTGATCAGCATCTCCTTCCAAACGATACACTGATAGGATGAATTTATCATGTTCAGAACATTGAAGAACTGAAAATATCTTTTCAGTAGTACTAATCTATTGTTCAGAAACTAATGGATCAGTTGACCCGCTGAATGAAGGTGGACGCTGCCTCATGAAGGATTCGACATAATGTTGTTCCTTCCTTTGCTCGTTTGGAAGTCCTGCATGATTCATAGCTTGAGAAAGTTTTGTGAGCATGGCTATAAGATTTTGCATTCCATCTCCCATAATGTTTGGTTTCTTATGGGGACAATCATTGCATTGCCCGTCGCATTCCGCATTAACACGGTTCCTTCGGGTTCCAGCCATTGACTAAAACCAAGAAGAATTGTGTGAGCAACACTAATTATAATAGGAAAACCGCATAATCAAGAATAAAATTTCACACTTAAGGTCTTATAATAGGTTGTTCATGGCCATTTCTAAAACACTAATATTGTGTTTTATGCTTAGACATATCCTTAGGTTTCTTACTATGGATTTCACATCCTAGTTTCCAAAGGTTGACTATACCATTCATCTAATACCAACTGTAACAACCCTTACTTTACATACATTGTTATTACTTCAGAATTGAAGAACACTTGTTACAACATATAACAAAACCAGGAAAGGACCGTATAGGTATAGAGTCTTTAGAAACTGGGAAACATAAACAACTGGTTCATAAAGCATCTACTTTGCCTCCCATTTATTTCATCATATCTAGAGTCCCTTTTGGCATTTCCTACTTAATATCCTTCTTCCTGACCTGGGGAAATAAAACATACAAAAGGGTGAGCTCAAATGCTCAGTAAGGGTAAAAAAAAGAAATATCAATCACATCATATACATAAGAACATAACTTTTGGAGATCTTAACCTGCAAAAGAGATCATAATTTCATAACATGGGATAAATCATAGTAGTGAAATGTAATCCCAATAGTAATAACATAAAACATGAAAACTTGTGGCATACACACATAATCATAGAGAATCATTTCTTATTAGTCAATACACATTTCCAAGACTATCTTAGTGGACAAAGTCCATTTCTGAACCGAGTTCACTCTTCGATTCCGTTCTGTTTCACTAAACCAGTTTAACCTGTCGTTCCAGCCATGTCTATCTCATGAGATATAAAATCTTTACCCAATGAATTGGAGGGAGATATAGGTCCCACCCATCTCATAATGATACCATTCTTATGTGTTCCACAAAATCAGAAATCATACATCATTGCATAACCCATGTAATAAAAATGGGATTCTTAAACATCATGACATCATAAAACAATTCCTATAAGATAAAGGAATTCATGAAAATAATTCCATCACAACATAATCAAATCAATGTAATAATAGGTATAGAAACAGAACCCTATATTATCTTAGATGGAAAATAATTTTGATAAAACACTTGTACTCCATTCTTGAGGAAAATATACTTTCTACTTCAAAAACATTTTCCTTTCTTAACATGTCATACAATTTTAAACTAAAATTAGTTGATTAAAAATAAACTTGAAAACTTGTAATGGAAGCTTCTTGGAAATAATGTTTTAAAAATCCATTCATGCCGTATAAGTTAAAAAAACATTCTTCTTGTACTTTTGTCGGAAAAGTCAAAAAAGTACCTCGTACAAAAAACGACAAAAGATTCCTTTCATATATTTTACTAAAAACTCACTGAAGGGTAAAATTGGATTTAAACAATTGTATTTGTATAGAAACAATATTACATATTTGGGTAACATGGATGTGGATGATAAAATACACCCCAGTAAATACCAATGTATAAACAATCTTGGATATAAATGAGATTGTGATATTTCCCCTTACCTTAGGTCTAATTTGCTTCGTAAGTGTCTGAACCTCCTGTATAATGATTTAAATAATTTTATTGACTTATTCCAGAATCATAATTATTTTTATGATATCATATATGGTCAAATTCTTAGCTTCTTATAGTAATATTTCATTACTACTTGTTATTTGGGTGTTTATTACTTTTTGTTCTTATGCATGTTTTGTCGAATAAATTCTTATTTTTCTTTTTAGGTTATAAATACCTCATTTACAGAATGGTATTAGTGTAGTATATATCATATTAATTCATTCAATTCATTTATATAATCATTATTCAATGAATATCAGGTAGAACGAGTCGCATCACATCGTGGAGACGGTATTCCGTACGTACGCACGAGCAATGATATCGTTCCCATGATCGTGGAATGGTATTGGAGTGTATGTATACTATTTAAGAATCAATATAACTTTACAATAATCATATATAGTCACTATTTACACCATTATACCAATCCAAGTAAGGTGGTGGTGGAAAATAGATTACACCACGGCGTGGAGACGGTATTCCGTACGTACGCACGCGCGGTGATTTCATTTTCCGTAGGCTGGATAGATGGTGAAATAGGGTTGTTTCATACTTATAATAACATATAAGTATATGAGTGATACTGATGTTATTACTTCATAATGAAACAACTAAATAAGAAGAAGTGGAAGAAGAAATAAAGTTGAAAGAATCGGTAACGGGCATTACCTCTTCTTTAAAGCGCCTCTTTGAGACCTCCTCTTAGGGAACTAAAATTGGTCATTGAAGAAGACCAGGACCTCAAGGATGCTTCTAGGGAAGTGGAGAAGAGAATTTGGCAGGGGTTGTCCGAGATTTAAGGCTCAATGTGGTGTGAGGAAAAGAGGGAGGAGATGCCCTTTTATAAGGGAGGAGAGGGGCACCTTTGGAATAACTAAAAATATTATTTTATTATAAAGTCAAATTCGGTTTTTAATAGCTCTAAATTGATATATTTCTAAGCTAAGGTTTGGATGGGTCTAAATCCTCTAATAAAATAGAATTTATACAGGTTTAGGTCATTATATTAACCTTATCTTTTATTTTTAACTCTTAGTTAATTAGATTGACATTTACCATGTCACTTTGTATTTTTATATTATATAGTTAATAAACTTACCATATACATCCAAGCGACCCCAAGTGGTCCATTAATGATACACCTATCATGATATAAGTATCTTTGGAGAACCTTATATTTTTAAGAATATAATAACAATTAATAATATAATATTTGTTTTAAAAACTATTTTATGTCAATTTTGACACTATTTGGTAATTGATTTTTGTGAAACTCATAACAGAATTATTATTTCAAAAAAATTAATTAAATCAATACTAAAATGTCATATTAACATATAAAATTATTTTAATTCATAAAAAGTCTCAAATTTCATTTATTTTGGTATTTATAACATCAATTATTTCAATATTTCATTAATAAGATAATTACTGCATCATCATTGTATCATAAATAAATTAAATTATTTTAAGTCTGAAAATTACAAATAAAATACCATTATGTTTTAAATCTTTTTAGATTTCTAATGAATATTTATAGTCGAATTTATCTTATGTATAACCCTATATTAAAAATTATTTATTTATTAAACTTTGATTTTAACTATTTTAACCCTTCTTTAAATAAATTGATAATAAATGTCCTAATCTAATCCAAGTGGGCCTAAATGGTCATATTTTAATACTAAGGTTGTTTTTGGTCGAATTACACTTATCCAATAGAATTAGGACATGTTTTAGGGTAATAATAATAACACTTTTACCCTTAATTACCCTATTTACTTTTAACCGTGGTAAAAAAAAGTAAAAAGTTACTATTCACCAAAAATTATTTTCATCTCATTGAACCACATTTTAGTCTTTTATATTAACCGTGTCTCTCGGATTTTCAAAATTCTACTCACAGAAGTGGTAAAATTAAGTTTTATGAAAAAATCTCCTTTTTTAACTACCACTTAGTGGTTTCACTATTCATCAAAAAATGAAAGTTTCCAGAAAAATACCAAAAATTAGGCCTAAGATATATTTAATATTATGAATTCAAAAATGATTTTTATTTTACCAAATTCAAAACATATCAGTTACATTAACTAATTTAAAAATTAATTCCCGTCGTCAAAACAAATAGCATGTTTTTAAGAGATAATAACTATCAAAAGATTGACACTTATTTATGTCTGGTTTAAATGTGAAATTACATCCAATGAACAACATTGTATTAAATTGTAAAAATATATTCTAAATATACTTTAAAAACACTAAAATTAATAATTTATCACTATTAATTATTTCGATTAAAAAAAAAATTAATTAAAATTTAGTAATTTTCACTATTCATCAGAATATGAAAGTTATCTGAAAAGTACCAAAATTTCACCCTAAGCTAATTTCGATATTCCGAATCCAAAAAATGAAGTCCATTTTGAAAAATAAAAGTTACAAAATTTCAAAAAGTGGTTATTACTATTCATAACGGCTATTTTTAATAATATTTTAATAGCATATCATTGTTTAGTGAAACTCGGTATTGCGTATGACACAAGATATCGAGGAAGGCCGCGGTTGCGTGAAAAGAAAACCAAGCTAGTGTTGTGTGTAGTGAAAGATTCCTTTGATGATTTTTATAAAATAAAAACAAAATATTTCTCATAAAATTCTCGGGTGTTACATTCTACCCCCCTTAAAATGAATTTCGCCCTCGAAATTCGACACTTTGTAACAAAAAGATGAGGATACCTCTCCCTCATCATATCCTCAAGCTCACATGTAGCTTCTTCTAATTGGTGGTTCCTCCATAAAACTTTCACAAATCGAGTGTTCTTGTTTCGTAGGAATTTTTCACTACGATCCAGAATCTCTATCGGCTGTTCTTCATAATAAAGATCTTCCTACAGCGGTACAACTTCTGAGCTGAGTACATGTGAAGGATCAGGTATGTACTTTCTCAGGAGAGATACATGGAAAACATTGTGAACTTGAGAGATATTCGGGGGAATCACCAATCGGTTAGCTACCTTCCCAACATGATCCATAATTTCAAAAGGACCAATATATCTAGGGCTCAACTTTCCCTTCTTTCCAAATCTCATGATTCTCTTCTAGGGAGATATTCGTAAGAACACTTTATCACCCACTTCAAACTCTAGGTCTTTTCTACGGTTGTCGTCATAACTTTTTTGTTGACTCTGAGCTGCTATTATGTGTTGTTGAATAGATCGGACATTTTCTGCCATCTAATCAACAAGATCAGGTCCTAATAGCTTTCTTTCCCCAACTTCATCCCATCAAGTTGGAGTTCTGCATTTCTTTCCATAGAGAGCTTCATAAGGATCCATCTGAATACTGGAGTGAAAGCTATTATTATAAGAAAATTTCACCAAAGGTAGGTGTTGATCCCAACCACCTTTGAAATCCATAGATTAAGATCTTAACATATCTTCTAGAGTTTGAATTGTTCTCTCAGACTAAATGCCTGTCTAAGGATGATAAGTAGTGATGAAACTCAACTCTGTATCCAGAGTATGTTGAAGACTACGCCAGAACTGTGAGGTAAATCTTGGATCCCGATTAGATATAATAGAAAGTGGTACTCCATGCAATCTTACCACTTCCTTTACATATATCTTCGCAAGCTGATCTAGAGATAAATCCTCTCTAATAGCAATGAAGTGTGCAGACTTTGTAAGAAGATCAACTATGACCCAGATAGCATTATTGCCTTTGGATGTTTTAGGAAGTCCAGTGACAAAGTCCATAGTGATGTCTTCCCATTTCCATTCGGGTATGGGTAATGGTTGTAACATCCCCTTATACTTCTGTCTCTCAGCTTTAACATGCTGACAAACCAAGCATCGAGACACATATTCAGCAACATCACTTTTCATGTCATCCCACCAGAAGTACTCTTTCAGGTCCCTATACATCTTTTTGCTTCCAGGATGAATAGAGAATGAAGAACTATGAGCCTCGTCCAGTATATCCTTCTTTAATTCTGGGATGGGAGGAACACAAACCCGATTCCTAAACTTTATTATCCCATCACAATCAAGGTTGAATTCAGGAACATTTCTCACCTTCTTTTGTAACTCTACATCTTCTTTTTGTGCCTCTTTAATCTTCACATGTATAGATGGTTGAACATTCATTTGAGAAAGATATGATTTTCCCCCTTCCATTATAATTCCAAGATCCATCCTTTGTAAATCCATAAATATTGGATCTTTTGTGATCCTCATCATGGATAAACTGGCATGGTCTTGTTGACTTAAAGCATCTTCCACCTTGTTTGCTTTCCCAGGGTGGTAATGAATTGACCAATCGTAATCCTTAATCAGCTCTAACCATCTTCTTTGACGCATATTCAACTCCTTTTGTGTGAAAATATACTTTAAACTTTTATGATCAGTATAAATGTCACACCTTTCTCCATAGAGATAATGCCTCTAAATCATTAATGCAAAGATTACCGCAGCTAAGTCCAAATCATGAGTTGGGTAATTATGCACATGGATTTTCAACTGTCGTGAGTCATAAGCTATCACCATATCATTTTTCATAAGAACACACCCCAATCCCTTCTTGGATGCATCACTGTAGATCACAAACCTTTCTCCACTACAAGGAAGTGTGAGCACAGGTGTACTGGATAACCTTCTTTTCAACTCCTTGAAATTCTCTTCACATTCCTTTATCCAAACAAACTTAACTCCTTTCCGAGTCAACCTAGTGAGTGGATTAGTTAATCGTGAAAAATCTTTCACAAAACGTCGATAATATCCAGCCAAACCAAGAAAACTTCGAATCTTAGTTACTATTGTTGGTATCGACCATCTTTCAATAACCTCTATTTTTTCTAGATCCACAGATATCCACTCTTTTGAGATTATGTGACCCAAAAATGAAACTTTCTGTAGCCAAAATTCACACTTGTTAAATTTGGCATAAAGCTTCTCTTTTCTCAGGGTATTCAATATAATTCTCATGTGATCTTCATGTTCTTCATTTCTCTTTGAATAGACAAGAATATCATCTATAAATACTACCACAAACTGATCAAGATAATCTCTAAAGACTCTATTCATCAGATCCATGAATATAGCAGGGGCATTAGTAAGACCAAATGGAATCACTATAAATTCATAGTGTACATACCTTGTACGGAAAGTCGTCTTTGGTATATCCTCCCTTTTGACCCTTAATTGATGATACCCTGAACGAAGATCAATCTTGGAAAATTATTGATCTCCTCGTAGTCGGTCAAATAAGTCATCAATGCGTGGGAGAGGATATTTGTTCTTGATAGTGATCTTGTTAAGTTCTCGATAATCAATGCAGAGACTCATTGATCCATATTTCTTATTAACAAATAGAATAGGTGCTCCCCAAGGTGACGCACTAGGGCATATGAATCCCTTATCAAGATTCTCTTGGAGTTGCTTCTTCAATTCCTTCAACTCAATTGGGGCCATTCTATAAGGTGTCTTTGAAATAGGCAAATCACTCAGTACGAGTTCTATTGAAAACTCAACTTCACGATTTGGTGGAAGACCTAGAAATTTTTCCGAAAAGACGTCATCAAATTCCAGTACAATGGGAATATTCTTAATCGTGAGTTTCTCTCCAACCATTTGAGATAAATAACCCTCATTTAGTGGAATCAAGACCCATAAGATGGAAGAAATTTCCACTGGAAGGTTATGTTCATCCTTGCATCGATAGACGATCATAGATTGATCTGGAATATGAAATGTGACTTCCCTTATTTGGAAATTGATATGAGATCCATATAGAGAAAGCCAATCCATTCCAAGAATCACATCAAATTCCACTATATAATGGATTACAGGATTTGCAGGAATCACTTTCCCACAAACTTCAATCGGGGAAGAATTATAAACATTTGATGCAACTGTTGTGCCATTAGGTGTTGTCACAGCTAACTCAACATCTAATTGTTGAGGTAATACGGTGATACTCTTAGAAAATTCTTCATAAATAAAATAGTGGGTGGATCCAGAATAAAATAAAACATTTTCTACTTTGGAGTGGATGGTAAGTGTACCTTTCACCACATCGTTATCGTACTCCACATTGCTGATAGAAATTGCATGTGACTTTCCTTTGTCTTTAGCCTTAAGAGTTTGTTGATGTCGACCCTCATCATCAACCCTTGGATTTGGGCATTGATTGGCATAATGCCCCATCTCCTTGCACTTGAAACATTGAAGTGTAGTAGGTTCATTCTGTGTATCCCTTCTTTTGTTTTCATCATTAGATATCTTCTTCCCATAATTGCGGCATTAAAATGCCCGATGACCTTCCTTTCCACATTTGAAACAATTAATTGTCCCTTTAAGACAACTCCCTCCATGTTTCTTTCCACACTTTGAGCACAACGGAAAACTCATCTTCTTTTCAGTGTGCTCTTTAGATTTTCCTTTGAATTCCATTTTCCTCTTCTTATCAAACCCATATGACTGATGGGTTACTCCAATATCCATCTCAACTTTGAGTGCACATCGAACGATTTCCTCATAGCTATTGAAGTCCCTTATGGATAAGGCCCTTCAAAGACTTGGTTTTAAGCCACTAATGAATTGATCGATCTTACTCTCAGGTTGGATAATAATACCAGAAGTGTACCTTGCAAGTCTAGTAAAATTTGCTCCATAGGTACCAACAGATTCATCATCCTTTTTCTTTAGTTCAAGAAACTCCTTCTCTATCCTTGTTCGGAAAATACGAGGGAAGTACTTATTGAAAAATAAGTTCTTGAGCTCTTCCCATTCCATGGACTCAATTTCATCCCTTTTCCTTGTTTTCATAATAAGATTCCACCATTGATCATCATCTCCTTCCAAACAATACACTGCTAGGATGACTTTATCATGTTCAGAACATTGAAGAACTGAAAATATCTTTTCAGTAGTAATAATACATTGTTCAGAAACTAATGGATCAGTTGACCCACTGAATGAAGGTGGACGCTGCCTCATGAAGGATTCAAGAGAATGTTGCTCCTTCCTTTGCTCATTTGGAAGTCTTGCATGATTCATAGCTTGAGAAAGTTGTGTGAGCATGGCTACAAGATTTTTCATTTCAGCTACCATAACGTTTGGTTGCTCAGGGGGAAAATCATTGAATTGCTCATCGCATTCCGCCTTAACATGGTTCCTTCGGGTTCCATCCATTGACTAAAACCAAGAATAATTATTTGAGAAACACTAATTATAATAGGAAAACCACATAATCAAGAATAAAATTTCCCACTTAAGGTCTTATCATAGGTTGTTCATGGACATTTCTAAAACACTAATATTGTGTTCTATTCTTAGACATATCCTTAGGTTTCTTACTAAGGATTTCACATCCTAGTTTCCAAAGGTTGACTATACCTTTCCTCTGATACCAACTATAACAACCCTTACTTTAAACACATTGTTATTACTTCAGAATTGAAGCACACTTATTACAACATATAACAAAACCAGGAAAGGACCGTATAGGTATAGAGTCTTTAGAAACTGGGAAACATAAAAAACTGGTTCATAAAGAATCTACTTTGCCTCCCATTTATTTCATCATATCTAGAGTCCCTTTTGGAATATCCTACTTAATAACCTTCTTCCTAACCTGGGGAAATAAAACATACAAAAGGGTGAGCTAAAATGCTCAGTAAGGGTAAACAGAATAAATATCAATCACATCATATACATAAGAACATAACTTTGGTAAATCTTAACCTGCAAAAGAGATCATAATTTCATAACATGGGATAAATCATAGTAGTGAAGTGTAATCCCAATAATCATAACTTAAAACATGAAACTTTTAGGCATACACACATAATCATATAGAATCATTTCTTATCAGTCAAGACACATTTCCAAGACTATCTTAGTGGACAAAGTCCATTTCTGAACCAAGTTCACTCCTCGTTTTAGTCATGTTTCATTGAACCGGTTTAACCTGCCGTTCCAGCCATGTCTATCTCATGAGATATAAAATCTTTGCACAATGCATTGGAGGGAGATATAGGTCCCACCCATCTCATAATGATACCATTCTTATGTGTGCCAAAAAATCATAAATCATACATCATTGCACAACCCATGTAATAAAAATGGGATTATTAAACAACATGACATCATAAAACAATTCATATAAGATAAAGGAATTCATAAAAATAATTCCATCACAAAATAATCAAATAAAGTTAATAATAGGGATATAAACATAACCCTATATTATCTTAGATGGAAAATAATTTTGATAAAAAACATGACCTCCATTCTTGAGGAAAATATCTTTTCTACTTCAAAAACATTTCCATTTCTTAACATGTCATACAATTTTAAACTAAAATAAGTTGATTAAAAATAAAATTGAAAACTTGTAATGGAAGCTTCTTGGAAATAATTTTTTAAAAATCCATTCATGCCGTATCAGTTAAAAAAACATTCTTCTCGTACTTTTTTCAGAAAAGTCAAAAAGTACCTCGTACGAAAAACGACAAAATATTCCTTTCATATCTTTTACTAAAAATCACCGAAGGGTGAAATTGGATTTAAACAATTGTAGGTGGATGGAAACAATATTACATATTTACGGAACATGGATTTTGATGATAAAATACACCCCAGTAAATACCAAAGTATAAACAATCTCGGATAAAAAATGAGATTGTGATATTTTCCCTTACCTTAGATCTGAATTGCTTCGTAAGTGTCCGAACCTCCTGTATAATGATTTAAATAATGTTATTGACTTATTCCAGAATCATACTTATTTTTATGATATCATATATGGTCATATTCTTAGCTTCTTTTTAGTAATATTTCATTACTACTTGTTATTCGGGTGTTTATTACTTTTTGTTCTTATGTGTGTTTTGTCGAATAAATTCTTATTTTTCTTTTTAGGTTATAAATACCTCATTTACAGAATGGTATTAGTGTAATATATATCATATTAATTCATTCAATTCATTTATATAATCATTATCCAATGAAGATCATATAGAACGAGTCGCATCACATCGTGGAGACGGTATTCCGTACGTACGCACGAGCGATGATATCGTTCCCATGATCGTGGAATTGTATTGGCGTGTATGTATACTATTTCAGAATCAATATCACTATACAATAATCATATATAGTCATTATTTACACCATTATACCCATCCAAGAAAGGTGGTGGTGGAAAATAGATTACACCACGGTGTGGAGACGGTATTTCATACGTACGCACGCGCGGTGATTTTGTTTTCCGTAGGATGGATAGATGGTGAAATAGTGTTGTTTCATACTTATAATAACATATCATTATATTAGTGATACTGATGTTATTACTTCATAATGAAACAACTAAAGAAGAAGAAGTGGAAGAAGAAATAATGTTGAAAGAATCGGTAACGGACATTACCTCTTCTTTGAAGCGCCTCTTTGAGACCTCCTCTTAGGGAACTAAAATTGGTCTTTGAAGAAGACCAGGACCTCTAGGATGTTTCTTGGTAAGTGGAGAAGATAATTTTTCAGGGGTTGGCTGATCTTGAAGGCTCAAAGTTGTGTGAGGAAAAGAGGGAGGAGATTCCCTTTTATAAGGGAGGAGAGGGGCACCTTTGGAATAACTAAAAATATTCTTTTAATATAAATTCAAATTCAGTTTTTAATAGCTCCAAATTGATATATTTAGAATCTAAGGTTGGTATTGGTCGCAATCCTCTCATTAAATAGAATTTATACAAGTTTAGGGCATTATATTAACCTTATCATTTAGTTTTAACTCTTAGTTAATTAGATTGACATTTACCATGTCACTTTGTATTTTTATATTATATAGTTAATAAACTTACCATATACATCCAAGTGACCCCCAAGTGGTCCATTAATGATATGCCTATCGTGATATAAGTATCTTGGCTGAACCTTAGATTTTTAGGAATATAATAACAATTAATAATATAATATTTGTTTTAAAAACTATTTTATGTCAATTTTGACACTATTTGGTAATTGATTTTTGTTGAAATCATAAAAGAATGATTAGTTAGAAAAAAATAATTAAATAAATACTAACATGTCATATTAACATAGAAAATTATTGGAATTCATGAAAAGTCTCAAATTACATTTATTTGGGTATTTATAACATCAATTATGTCAATATTTCATTAATAAGATAATTACTGCATCATCATTGTATCATAAATAAATTAAATTATTTTAAGTCTAAAAATTACAGATAAAATACCATTATGTTGGAAATCATTTTAGATTTATAATTAATATTTATAGTCTAATTTATCTTATGTATAACCCTATATTAAAAATGGTTTAGTTATTAAACTTTGATTTTAACTATTTTAACCCTTCATTAAATAAATTGATAATAAATGTCCTAATCTAATCCAAGTGGGCCTAAATGGTCATATTTTATTCCTAAGGTTGTTTTTGGTCTAATTAAACTTATCCAATAGAATTAGGAAATGTTTTAGGGTAATAATAATAACACGTTTACCCTTAATTACCCTATTTACTTTTAACTGTGGTAAAAAAAGTAAAAAGTAACTATTCACCAAAAATTATTTTCATCTCATTGAACCAAATTTTATTCCTTGATATTAACCTTGTCTCTCGGATTTTCGAAATTCTACTCACAGAAGCTGTAAAATTATGTTTTATGAAAAATTCAGTTTTTTTAACTACCACTTAGTGGTTTCACTATTCATCAAAAAATGAAAGTTTCCAGAAAAATACCAAAAAATAGGCCTAAGCTATATTTGATATTATGAATTCAAAAATTATGTTTATTTTACCAAATTCAAAACATATCAGTTACATTAACTAATTTAGAAATTAATTCCCGTCGTCAAAACAAATAGCGTGTTTTTAAGAGATAATAACTATCAAAAGATTGACACTTGTTTATATCTGGTTTAAATGTGAAATTACATCCAATGAACAACATTGTATTAAATTGTAAAAATATATTATAAATATAATTTAAAACCACTAAAATTAATAATTTATCACGATTAATTATTTCGATTAAAAAAGTTGTTTTTAATTAAAATTTAGTAATTTTCACTATTCATCAGAATATTAAAGTTATCCGAAAAGTACCAAAATTTCACCCTAAGCTAATTTCGATATTCTGAATCCAAAAATGAAGTCCATTTTGAAAAATAAAATTTACAAAATTTCAAAAAGTGGTTATTACTATTCATAACGGCTAGTTTTAATAATATTTTAATAGCATATCATTGTTTAGTGAAACTCGGTATTGCGTACGACACAAGCTATCGAGGAAGGACGCGGTTGCGTGTAAAGCAAGCCAATCTAGTGTTCTGTGTAATTAAAGATTCCTTTGATGATTTATATAACATAAAAACAAAATATTTCTCATAAAAGTCTCGGGTGTTACAAAATCTCATTACCTTTATCTTCATCCATGTTCACCAATACTACTTATAGAGATTATGATATATCTTTTTCATACTTTGATGTTCCATACATTTAAAGGAATCATACTCCCTAATCATCTCCTTACATAATCCCATAAGAACCCAAACACGGACATTGATAAGAACAACATTACCATTATTAAGAGACCATCTAGATGGGTCTCCCCACTATAAAAGTTATCCCTTGGAACTAATCCATATGGATCATATTACTTTTCTCTCTTGATTTAATATATGAGCATGGGTATAAGAGATGTCAAAGTTGGATTTATTTTTTCCTAGGACTTCTAAAAATCTAGATTCATTCCTATAAAGATCCCCATCAGCATCAAATATTCACAAGACTCTTGTATTTCTCATTCCTATATCTTCCAACACAAGGCATCAACCATGATATTTCCCTTACATGGAGTGTAGTCCAATTTGAAGTTGAAATACTAAATATACTCAAACCACCTCCTGTGTTTATGGTTAGGTATTTCTATGAAAATGTGTACTTGATGCTCTTATATTCTATGTACACTACAAACCTCTCATTCATAAGACAATTCTTCCAGCATCTTAGGCTGCATACCACCACATCCAACACCATATTGTGAGTAAAATGATTTCTCTCATGTGATCACAACTTACTAGATACATAAGAAATAAATCAATCCTCCTGCATTATAAATACTATGATTCCAACTCTAAATGTGTCATATTACATGATATATTCCTTACTTAGTTCAGGTAAGGTGAGGATGGAAACTGAGGTCAACCTTCTCTTCCACTCCTAGAAATTCTTCTCACTAGAATTTAACCAAAGAAACTTCACCCCTTTCTTTGTTATCCTATAAATCAAAGCTTATATACAAGATAATACTTGAATAAAACTTTGGTAATATCCTTCTAAACCTAGAAATTTTAAAATATGGAAGAAATTATTGAGTATCTCCCATGATACCATGGCTGCAACTTCTATGGCTCTACAGACACTCCAACCACTAAGATAATGTGGACCAAGAAGTGAATTTTATTGATCTAGAAACTAAATTTTGATATCCAAGCATAAATATGATTCTCACTAAGTGTACTAAAGATAATTTCAAGATGTTAGAAATTATTTTATATATAATGGGAGTACACCAAGATTTCATTGATGAAAATAACAAAAAAAATGATCTAGCAATGGATATAAGATCTGATTCATCAAGTCCAAGAATACTATTTGTGAACTCATCATAAAAAGTGAAATCAAAATGAACTAAAGAAATACATATCTACTACTAAAATTAATATGGGGTATATCCAAAGGTATCACCCTTAATTGATGCTACTCTAGATGCAAGTCAATCTTATATAAAATCAGGGAACCACTTAGATAATTTAACTTATCATAAATTAAAGGGGATACTAGTTCTTGACCACCGTCTTGTTCAATCTTAAAAAATCCACACATAAGAACAAAGTCCTATCAGCCTTCTCATTGAAGATCACTAGGGAACCCCATGGTGAAATAATAGTCTATATGAAAATTTTAGATTGTAAATATTCCAATTATACTTTTAAATCATGAAGAATTGATGTTAAAATCATATAAGGAAGCATAAAAACTATATCGTCTCCCAAAACCAACTTGATAGCGAACTTGATCTCCCAATTTGGTGGTAAGATAGAGAACTCTTCAAAAAATACATACTAAAAATGGTCTATTACTAGAGGAAAAGTACTTTACCACATCCCACTATCATCCAGAATTCGGCCCTCTTTCTAAACTATGATACAATCCAACTTACACTAAACTTATGCTATACAACCATCCTAAATATCTCATTCACCTTAGTTAACATAGTTTCCCCCTTCTGGATATATAAAATTAACTCTCCTCTGATAACATTCAATATGTTCCTTTTATAGAACTATCTAACCCACACCCAGAATCAAATTGAACTCTACTATTTCTATCATAAGAAACTCCCCAAGGAAATGGAAGTCACCAATTTCAAGATAACAACCCTTGCAACATCTGAAACCCTATAATCTCACCTATAGTAGTTTATCTATGGTCATAACACCATCCAATATCTTTATAAGTAAACTTAATACATTATAAAATTGAGAAGATATAAAATAATGTGATTTAACTATATAAAAAAACTGGAAAGTGTAGATGGTATAATAATCATACCTATGATGGTCGAAGTTCCCACATCCAAAATATTCAGGGTTGATTGTGTAGAATAAAACTAGATATCCTTTACTCCCTAGGCTCAAGTATGAATTTCCTGTGATGATATATCTACCTATTAATACCTCTCATGTGTTAGAGTAAAATATCCTGATCAACTGGTGGAACTCTAGATACAAGTCTACTAAGGGGTGGTTGATCCCTTCCTAAACTCTGGTGTCCACCCTAGTTCTTTTTCACCATTATGTTGTTGAGGGGTACTAAAAACTTCTATATATGGAACACACTACCATAAGCATGTAAATATACTATAGATTAAGGAAACTAATGTTTCTTGTAACCATCCCTACCACACTAATAGTACTACACATGCATGTGGTCCTAAGATGGTTTTCCACTTCATCGGATGCTCTTCCCGCCATTTTCCAAATGGTAATTATTGAATTGTCACGTATTTCTACCTAAAGAATATATTCTTGATCACCCTACTGTGACCTCTAAGCTACCACTCAACTCCTCCTTCAGGTTCCCTTCCATGATCAGAGTTTGATTTATTATGTATGTGAAGTTTCTCAGGTGAAATATCCTCACCTATGACTTTATCTCATAAAAATACCCTCATATAAATTATCTACCTTAGCAATCTCATTAACTTACAATGATAGAGAAAATGTTTTAGTTCATTGAAGCATATAGTATATTCCATAACTAAAATGATCCCTTGAATCATGCGTATAAACACCTAATCCCCATCACCCCTCAACTTCTCTAGATAGATGTGTCTTAGAAACCTTTCCTCAAAGACCTTATAGGTTAGGTCCTCTTGCGGCCCAGTGTGCTTTAGGATCTCCCAAAAAAATTGGATGGTCCTTTTAACATATAAGTATTAGGATTAAACCTCCTATTAGTAGGTGTATCGAGGTACATAAATATCATCTCAAGTTACTTAATCCAGAACTCATTTTTATGGGGCATCCCTCTCTAGTTAACGTAGGTGGGTAATACCACATAACTCTATCATCGGGTTAGACATCAGTGGTACAGTATGTGTAATATACCTTTCCATGGATTTTGTGAACCTCAAGAAACTATCGTGAAACTACTCATTCAACTAATTCCTTAGATCTACAAGAATTTTCATCTTAGCTACATTATTTTGGTATTGATTATAACTCTCCTAACATTCAACCTAATAATGGCATGGAAGAACTTCCTATACTAAGGTCAACACACTACTTGTATCATAAGATACATAACAATAAGTACCACATAAGGTTAATATATTAATAGATAGAAACTAGAAAAATTTACTTAAAAAACTATCTCAATAAGTGGTTTAGCATGTCATAATAGTTCTATTTATTCTTTTTTTTATATAATAAGGTACCATCATTCAAAAATTAGGTGAGTAGATATATCATAGGTAATAAATATATCCCTAGCATTAAAATTGTATTGAAACATATATCCCTATATTCCTACCATGATTCATGCATACTTATCTCATTCCATATTGTTATATAAGAAAAATGTCAATGAATAGTAACATCACACTACAAGTAAATCACAAAAGGTGAAATAAAATCAAAACTATGTCATGTGAATATAATGAATATAAATCCCATCCCATGGCACTCAATTTCCCCCCCCCCCCCCCACATAGGTTAGATACTCCTTTGAATTAACTCATCACCAAGACCCAACACGTCCAAGTCTACTATCTACCTTTCCCAAATAGTAAAAAAATAGAAAATACTTAAACTATGGTACCGCTTTTTAATGTCCTTGGAATGATAGTCCCTCATGTGACTAAGACATATCACTACTAGACCTCAGTAACTCCTCCCCATACTCCAGGGGATTTCAACTAGCAGTGAGGGTGTAAGGAATATAGTGGGGAGACTATACCCTCTAGAACAAAGTTTCAATATCAGTGGAAATAATAAAAAATAAAAAGATAAATATAGAAAACATCCAGAAAAAGGAAACATGTACTAGAAATCTATAAATAAATAATGATTGAAATAATAATAATAAATTTTATCATTATATAATGTATTTTTAACTAAAATACATGTGGAAATTCACAAAAGTAAAATAAAAATAGAATCCAATATACTCATAAGTCCCCAGTCTCTAACCCCATGTCTGGTCTTTTTCTAGGATTCAATCCTATCCAGAAAGCACATAATCAAGTGTAGGTCCCCTTACCTTTTCTATACATGCATCCATGAAATATTACTAGGTACCAAATGGTTCCTAATTAGGGTTTGAGTAAAACTAATTAGGATGAAACCTCAGTTTCAAGACAAC
Source organism: Viscum album (assembly GCA_963277665.1). Classification (NCBI taxonomy): domain Eukaryota; kingdom Viridiplantae; phylum Streptophyta; class Magnoliopsida; order Santalales; family Viscaceae; genus Viscum; species Viscum album. Next base: position 1,111,216,870 of record OY728133.1, read on the forward strand.
CTAGACTAAATATATAGTGTTTGAAATAGTTTGATAAATACGATAATTGATTCATAAATTAATATAGAACATCAAATAATCCTATTAACCCTCTATGTCCAGGTTGACACATGGGGTTATCACAACCCACTTCAGCATGATGTCGGATTCCTTTGTCCTTGAAAAATATTGAAATAACTGGAAGGATCTCCTTGTCCAACTCATAATATCATGAAATAAAGAACTACATGTGAAACTGATTATTTTATCTGGGAAGGAATTCCATGTACAATCTATAATTTCATCCCAGAAGTAATTCCATGTCCAACAAATAATTTCATATTTTAAGGAATTTCATGTTTAACATATAATTTCATCCTAGAAGGAATTCCATGTTCATCCTATAATTTCATCTAGGAAGGAATGTTATGTCCATCTAATAATTTCATCTCAGAAGGAACATCATGTCCAACCAATAATTTCATCCATCATGCAACACCATTTACAGGCTATAATTTTAACTAGGAATGAAATCCATGTCCAACCTATAATTTCAACTAGGAAGGAATTTTAATTCTAACCAATAGTTTTATCTAGTAATAAACACCATGTACCACCAATAATTTAATCTAGGAAGGAATTCCATGTCAAACAAATAATTACATCAATAGGAATTTATTAACCAAGGAGTCATAATAATACAAAAATTCAAGAAAAACATTTATAATACCAAACACCAGTATTCTAAATATATTATGAAAACCATTATTATTCATTTCATTAATTATAAAATTATCATTACATTTACCTCATTTAAAAAATTCTGGTTAATAACCAAATATAAGTAAATTATCAATTGAGTCCAAGTTACTTATTATCATAATGATTGTAACTATTTCCATTTTACTTATCATTTAATCATAATTACCACTACACAAATTATCGTATCCATATTTCATCAATCCTTTATATCAATTCCAAATAAATCACAATTAACACTTTTAATCCATTTAATTTATTCTCAAAACCAATCTTCATTATTACTAAGTTAATCCATTTACATGTCAATACAAGTTCTCAATTCACATGCCAATCCAAATTGCATTGTTAAGAAAAAACATACCCAATTTATAATTAATCAAGGGGCACTAGGTTCATTCTATTCAAGTTACAACCTGGATTCAATGGTTGGAACATACCTCAGGTGTAAGAAAATACCAATTTCAATTCCAATTGACCTAATGAGTTCTTATAGAGTTCTATGCATATGGTTTCAATATAATGGTGTTTATTGATTGGGTTAAGTTGTACGCATGGTAAATCGGTGTGATATCACTTATTTCACATAATATAGAAATTAAAAAAAATAGGGAGTTTTTATAGACCAACCACATTAAAATTATAGGAATGGGTAAATTCTTCAATGACCAAGGTAGAATTGTGTTTTTATTTATTGCCCTTCAATAAAGACCGAGAAACTCTATCAGTACAAGACATCAATCCTAGATCAAGTATTTTCATTTCAAACTAGGGTTCTCTGGAATGGTAAACTAATAATATAATAATTATAAGAATAAATAAGAGTCTTAACTTCAATATCTAGGTCTGGAACATCAATATACCACTGAGTCAACCATTGGATTGAAGAAAACTCCCAAAATTACCTAAGGGGGTGGAATTTAAGAGAAAGGAGAATGAGAATTGGTATAAATACCGAACACAAAAATTAAAAAAAACTAATGGATGAAAAACCATTCACAATGTAAATCAAGGTTTTATATTGTGAATATTTGAGTTGTCATATAATTAAAAAAACTTGTATTCTTAGTTTAAAATCATGACAAATAGATCATGTTTTGAATGACATCTCATATAATGAATTGATTTTGTCTAGAAAACCATTCACACCCTGAATGAAATTCATGACATGTTCCTAGAACATTTCACATTGTGAATGAACATTCATGGTGTGAATTATTCCTATTGCCAGATTCCCTTCTCCATTCTCTTTTACCCTCTGATGACCTTCATAAATTTAACCCATCCAAGAATAATACTCATTGATAAAATTTAAAAGGTTTAAAAAAATGTAAACAGGAACAGAATTGGGAAAATATGGGATATTATAGTTTTTTTTTACATAATCGATTGAAAAAATTATAGTATGTTTCTTATTACGGAAAACTTTTATAAGGTGGGGTAGTTCCTAGTTTATTCTATATTTATGTTCTTAAAATTTAGGATTTAATTTGTTAGAAAAGTAAGGTATTTATTCTAGTAGGTGAAGGAGTATAGGAAGAACGCATAACATCTGAATAAATTCATGGTGAATTTTTGGAAAAGGAGTTTTGATCATATAGGATCTACACTATGAAAACCACATAGAAATCATGTGTGAAAAAATAAAAATAACATAAGTCATTTATTTTTTATAGAAACTCCATTATGAGAACCATAAATGAGATCATAATTTTCAGTTTTATAAGGTGATTTAGATTTGAAAACAAAGTGGAGCACATCATTTATGAAAGAAATTATTTTAGAGGCCTCCATCAAGGGAGTTTTAGAGCTATATGAATCATATAGGAAATTAGTTTGTGGTAGAGATAGTTATAAAATGGGTTTAACATAATTGTTATTGGAATATTTTTTGAGATTTTTTCTTATATAAAGGACCACTGATCACATCATTAGTGAGATTGGTGTTCATTAGGGTGAATTTTCATTGAGTAAATTTGGCCAAGTCCAAAAGTGGTTCATCGAGAAGTTGAGTTTTAAAATAAGGTTGTCCGTGAAGGAGTTGAGTTTAAAAAGGTGTTTAGTTCACAAATGAGTTGAGTTCATGATGGAGATGTTGTTCATGAGGAAACATATATTTATGAAGTAAAATTAATTCATGAAGCACTCATGGTACATGGTGAAAGGAATTTTTTGAAGGGATTAAATTAGTTTGTGATGGAATAAAAATATGGTTCATTAAATGAGTTTACAAAAACAAAATGTCATGAAGTAAAGTGAATTTCATTACTTTAGTGAAAATAGAGCTTCATGGAACACTCTTATACTTGCGAAAAAAATTTGAGTTTATTCGTAATAATAAAAGAATATTATAAAGGATCGGTACATTCAAAATAGTAGAGAGAGGAGTGATATTTCAAATTGTCAATGGTTTTAAACTAGGAGGGATAGTGAGTATGTTCTAAACATTGTAAAAATAGTGTGTTATAGTGGATTTGGTACATATGTAAATTATCATTATATTAACCTAGGATATAGACCAATGAAGGTGAACCAAGTAGATTTACTATCTCCTATACAAATTTTAATGTCCATTAATTCACTCTTATGATAAGAAGAGAGGATATAGTTTTTTTACAATAAATAAATATCCAAAAAGGGTCAGTTTTTTCAATCTATCATACCCCAATTCACCCCCATGTTATTTAACCTACTAGGACCAATAGAATTCCATTGAAATTATAACTAATTTATTTTTGTAGGTCTGATACATTTCATGAGTTTAAAGTATATATTCATATATAAATATCTTAATATTAGACAAATTATAAGGACGGAACTACTCAAAGTCTATGATTGTGCAATGCACTACCACCACAGAAAGGTAAAAAAGGTCAAAAATGAATTTAGAAGGAAGTATCATGGAGTCTTATCCATGATTACAATATATGAGGATCCAATTTTCATGGATTTAGCAATGTTAGACATAGAAATTATTAAGTAATTGGAAATATAATTCCTTTTATAAGTAATTTCCTAACCATAATTACTAGAGAATATAAAGAAGTTATGATAAGATAGAAATGTCTTAAAAAATATTTAACCATGGAATATGGAAATTTGATATACTTCATCCATAAATATCATGTATTAATGTTTTGAAGGATATTTTGGGTACCATTAGTACCTAAACTGAAGAAGGAATTCCAAGATGAAGAACACAACTCAAATTTCACTAAACACATAGGTAGCATAGATATGTATAGGGATTGAAGATAATAATTATGGTGAGATATAATTAAGTGGTAAATTTATAAATATTTGGCGATATACTTGGTATTCTGACAATTAAAGGCTAAGATAAAATTTATAAAGGGTGTCACGCAACCTGTCCCTATACCAATATAAAAGTGGAATAATATCACAAATGAATTTTTTACATGGCTATATAATAATTATAATAGGAGTGATATTATATGGGTTATTTTGTATTATATTACAAATTTTATAAATTTTCATGCAATAAGGGAGGATATATCCCTTTATTTTATTACATGAAACTTTATCAATAAAGTTGTGAGATTACATGGTGTACCTCCACCAATTGTATATGATCATGACCCTCATTTCACATATAAATTCTGGAGTATTCATCAAAATTATCTTACCACTAAGATACATTTTATAACTATTTATTATTCTCATATAGATGGACATTCTAAAAGGACTATACAAACATTATAGGACATGTTTAGTTCAGGTTCACTCGACGTCCAAGTAACTCGGTGCCCATATCTTCCTCTAGTATAATTCATATAAAACAAAATATTTCACACCAACATAAAAATATCATTATAAAAATATTTTTTTTGATTAGTTACTCTGACCTATTTGGATAAATTTGAGGAAATGAGGCTAATTGGTCCAAAACATATTGAGGTGACAACTAAGAAAATTTGATCTATCCATAATCATATCAAGACACATCAAATAAGATATAAAAATTTAAGATAATAATAGAAAGGAATTATAATTTCAAGTATGGGATAATGCCTTCTTAATACTATCCCCATTGAAGAGAGAGATAAGGTTTTACTAAAATTTGAAGCTAAGCCCAAGTTATGTTGGTCATTTTTAGATTTTGGATAGAATTGGAGTTGTATCTTATCATTCATATTTCCCACAAAACCTATTTGAATTATATGACGTCTTGTATGTCTCATTATTGAGGAAGTACATACACACATACTCACCAATGAATAAATAGAGCAAGATCCTTAATTTTACTATAATAAAATGTCTTCCCAGATCCTTGATACTAGATAGAAAGTTTTATAGAATCGACTGACTCAACTGGTGGATGTGCATTAGAGGAAGAAAAATATATAGGAGTGATATAGTATCCTGAGGAAACAATACAAAATTCCTACCCATAATTATTCATGGACTAATGTATAGTAAACAATTTGAGGATATAATTATTCTATGGGATAATTTAAGACCCAAGGTGTGATTATATTAATTTAATATATTATTATAACTTACATCACATCACACAATACCTTTCACTACATTATAATAGTACAATACATAAAACTATAAAATTTCATTCACTGTAACAGGTGAAACTAGTGCAACTGAACACATAACAACATAGGACGACGCTATAATCTTTAAATCTAGAGGATTGTACTATAAAAATAATGAAAAATATATAAGATAAATTTGTATTATGAAGAAAAAAATAAGAAATGGAATACATGGTTTAGGAATTAATATAAGGATATAAATAATTTTAGATTTTATAAATACATGTATATATAAGGGGTAATATTGTTGTTGGAAGGGTAAGGTGAAAATTGGAATCTGAATATAAGGAATCAGACCATTGTAAGAGTAATATTACTGTTATACATACAAGTGTCCAATAAAATACATAAAACCATTTGAAAATGATATAATTATTAATTATTAATAATTTATATATATTAATGAATGGTAAAAAAATTACACGCATATATTTTATAACAAAAATAAGATTTTTTAAAAATGAGTTTTTAAATTTTTTGTGACCAACACGTGATTTTGAAATAAACCAAAACTTTTATTTAATAAAAAAATATATACATAATTATTTTCATAAATATAACTTTAAATTTATAATAATAATGTTGAAATTATTCAATGGTTAATTTTTTATAATAATCTAAGATAGTTAAATTTTTGAGTAATTATTAAGATAAAGTATAAAGTTATGAAAAATATTATACCTTAATAATGATTTAAACATGATTTAATGATTAAAATATGAAAATAGAAATCCATAAATAATTTATTTTATTAATATGATGTATTTTAATGAGTTAAAAAAAATTTCTAAATCAATAAGAGATTTTCCAAAGAATAAAATTAATAATAAGGTTCTAAAAATAATTACTTTTGTATAAAAGTATTTTCCTTCAACAAGATAAAATATAAAAATCTAATTTGGTTCTTAAACTTAAAAATATATAAAATCGTGATTTAAATTTTAGATACTATGAACTGAAAGCATAGGTAAGCTAAATATTTTTTATATTCCACCCTCTCATTTGTTATAAATACCAAACCATTATCTCATTCAGGTTCACTCTAAAATTAGTGGGTATAGTTTTCTTTTAATTTTTTCTATCAATATGCCCTCTAGGGTTTTTTAAGGTTCTATGGTGTTCTTTATCATGGAAGCTACTTTTCAAGGTAAGGGTTCATAACATACTTTCTTAATTTCAAGTTTGTAATCATTTTAATTACTTTACATTTACATTGTTAATATCTTTATTCACCCTTATTATAAATCCATTATTTTAATTTTAAAGAGAGACTATTATTCCCTCTCTTTATACATTCTTTATAAGCCTTCATTATTCTGAAACTTTACTATGCCATAAAATACTTTATGCAAAACTTTATGTATTTCATGTATTTTGGGTATTATAGATGTATTATTTCTAAGACTAATTGAAAATTAAATTTTTATTTCAAAAGAACTTTTTAGGAGAATGTGGGAAACCAGGATGACAGAGAAGACATAAAACACAACCATGCATCCACGACCAAGATCATCAAGACCAAATACAATTCAATTCAAAATCAAGTAAAAGCTATAACCAAGCAACAAAAACAATACGATCAGCGTCCACCTTCCCATCACTACTCGGCTAGTTGTCCCATGCATTGATGAACAGGCCCGGTACCAATGGAAAGTGACATACCCTCTCAAAACTTTCAATTCTGGATAGCAATGATAAGGAAAACTCTCTCTTCTCTGAACATCTTCTGGAAGAGCCCCTTGAAAATAAATTGGATGCACCATCTCATGGACCAAGGTCATACTACCAAAAGTGAACATACATCATCAATTCACATAAAACTAAACCAAATAAACCTTCACCAAATCAGAACAACTCTAAGTTTCATCCTCATCCAACAACATTATTGCATAATCCTTTAGAGTCGTGGTACACCAAGACCAAATTCAACATCATTACCACAAACTTCCATAGTCTTGCTTCCATCCGTAGACTGATAAAAACAACAATGCATAATCAATAAAAAACCAAACACAACACAAGTTTCCAACATATAAGAATACCAAAAACCTTCTAACAGAAACATCAAGCCTCACAGAAAGCTGAAGAACCAAAAATTCGAAGACCACAAATTCAGCAACAGAAAAACCAACATCAATACATGGACTCAGCAAATGAACCAGCATATCCCAAACTAGATGACTGCAAAGAAAATTTGAAGCAGAAGAAAATCACCAGACCACCAAATAGTAGCCTGGCCGCCCATATCCAGTCGCCGCCACCCAAAATGCATGTGAAGACCACAGCGAATCACACATTACACACCCCAGAGAGAAGATGGAGACCTCGGACAACTAGATTTGGAAACTCTGATGCGGACTAGAACTGAACCACCATAGGAGACCCTATCCAACGAAGGGGAATCGAGAGAGGAGAGGCTAGAAAAAGTAATAAGGTCAACCGAGACCATGAATCACCACAGCAAGAATAATCACCACCAGATCTCATCGATTATAGGAGTACTGTCGCGAAAACCTAAGGAGAAGGAGGCGATGATTAGAAATCCCTACTGTGAATGTGGCCCTTACGGGATTATGGATGTATTGTTTCTAAGAGATGGGAATTATATAAGGAAATATTATAGTGATATAGATAATGAAGCCTCTATTTTTTTCAAAGTGTATTATACTTAATTTTTTCACAAGATCACCTTTTCCATCAATGTATGTTGACCTGTAAGTCTTTCTTTAAGGAAATATTGTATCCCTAATGTAACACCCTAAGATTTTATGAGATAGATTCTTTTTAATTTTTTTAATGACTTTTTTTGTAAGATACACCAGTATTATAATTCAGTATAAACAACACCATATTAGCTTACAGTATACACAACACTATTATTGGCTTGTGTTACACGCAAGAGCCACCTTCCTCAATAGCTAGCGTTGTACGCCATAATAAGTTTCACTAAAAATGATATATTATTAAAATATTATTATGGGATATAAAATAGACATTTTTAATAGTATTAACTACATTTTTAATTTTATATAACATTAACATTCATCTTATGTATTTTCTAGAAATTTTATAAGAACAAATTCAATTTTTCAGATAAAATAAGAATTTTTCAAAAAATGCAGTTTTGCCACATTTTGATGGTGCACCCATTTTAAATTTAATTTTTAAAAAATATATATATTATATTTGAAAAAATAAAATTCTTCTTTCTAAGTAGAAAAAAAATTTCTTTTTTTGAATTTTTGGTATTTTTCTAATAAAATTCATATTTTAAGGAATAGTGAAAAATACTGCATTTTAATTCGAAACTGTCTTTTCATATAATTTATTTATATAGTTATATTAATATTTTAATTAGTTTTAAAGTTTAATTAGATTATATTTTTATAATTTAATCCAATTTTTTTCATTGTAAGTAATTTCACTTTTAAATTGGACATAAACACATTTCAATCTTTTGATATTTATTACTTATTAAAAACCCACTTTTTGGTTTTGACAGTGGGAATTAATTTTAAATTAATTACTGCAACTTTTGTGTTTTGAATTTTAAAAATATATTATATATTTTGAATCATAAGGTCTAAATTATATGAATAGGTACTTTTTATTTTTGGACATTATGAATAGTAACTTCGTTAATTATTTTTATTTACCATGGTTAAAGGGTCAATCTGGTAAATAAGGGTAAAACAATAATAATTTAATAGTATAAAACTACCATAAAACGTGTACTAATCCAATTATATGAGATATTTTGGACCATGGGAATACATGGGTCGATTTTTGGACCCCATGGAATCACTTGGATGTGAAAATAACATTTCATAAGAATTAATTTAATTCAAAGATAATTATAACATAAACATATATATTTTAGTAAATAGATTTTAATATAGGGTCATATAACTAATATCTATGTCTATGAATAATCATTAGAAAGATAAAAATATTTAGTATATCATGATATTTTTTTAAAAAAATTAGACATTATATAAATATATTTATTTATGACACAATTATGATGTACTTATTATTGGCCTCAAGTGGATGTCTTAAGGGTAATGGTTTTGTGAGATTTACATTTCTGGGGTCCCTTGTTGTTTGGATTGGATGTATGGTTGTTCTCATTCCCCGCATTTAGCTTGGACCTGCTCCAGATGAGGATCAGAGCAAGAATTCTTCATCGAGGCGGACCTTTGGATTGGGATGTTGAGAGGGTATGGCGTTGCCATTGGTTCTGTGCTCGTGCATCGGCATGGGACTGTCTGCTGAGGGTCTGAATCACTGGAGGATTTTCATCATGACACAGTTTCTTGGGTGGGGCAGGACCGGTTGATTTTTGTGGATGTTTTTCTTGTTCTGTTAACTTTTTTGGTTTCTCACTTTCTCCTAAAAAGTGTTTTATATTTAATAAAAAAGTAATTTTCAATTAGAAAGATTCAAATAAATGAATTTATAAATATTAAAATAAATTTAATTTGAAAATTTTGATACCATCCACTAATTTTCTAGATAAAATTTAAATATTAGGGATGATTTAATGCCTTTGGTTCTAAGTAATCAGGTTGTTATTAATTTTAAAAAAAACAAGTATGAATAGTGTCCAAAATTGAAATAATTCATAACTTAAAAAATAAAATAGTTTATTAAATGATATTAAATTCCTAAAAATATATGATTCAGAAAAATGGTTAATATATGCCCAAATATTTCCTAAATAAATTTTTTGGGTGGTTTCACATCGTATGGTAATTACATTAACCCACAATGTATAAATAACATGATATCACGGTAAGATTAAAAAGGGTAAAATAAGGGTTAAACAAAAATGAAAAGGATAAAAAAATATCCAAAACTTGTCTAAAAATTATTGGATGATGGGTATTCGAACCAAAATCATATTATCTTAAAATTAAATAATTTTTGGACCATTTTTTAATCGAAATTAAATTTTTAATAAATTAATATTTTGAGAGTTTCATAAAGTGCCCCTCTCCTCTCTTATAACAGGGAACCTCCACCCTCTCCTATTCACTCCATTTTGAGCCTTCAAGCTTGCCCAACACCTACCCATTTCTCTTATTAACTTACCTAGTTACATTATAGAGGTTTTGGTCTTCTCAAAATACCAAATCTAGTGCCCTAAGAGGAAATTTAAAGTAATCACGTCGAGGAAGAGGAGTTTCGAACACATACGGAATAAATCGGACCTACGGTAAGGGATAATTTTGCAATCTCATTTTTTTCTGAGATTTTTTTATACATAACAATTTACTGGGGATATATTTATCATCAATGTCCATGTTTTCTAATAATTTTATCATAAAATGTTTATTATTATTCTATGTATTTTTACATTCTTTTTTACCCATTTTTTACTTTTACTACATGGTATGGAAGGAATCTTTCTTTTGTTTACAATATGACGTACTTTTTGACTTTTCTGGAAAAATTATGAAGAGGATGTTTTTTTAAATTATACATCATGAATGTATTTTTACACTTTCATAATTCATTATTTCTATGAATCTTCCTTTATAATATTTCATGTTTATTTTCAATTAAATTCTTTTCTTTTAAAATTGCATGACATTTTGAGAAAAGAAAACATTTTTGAAGAAGAAAGGATATTTTCCTCAGGAATTAAGTTCAAGTGTTTTATCAAAATTATTTTCCATATAATATGACATAGGTTTATGTCTCTATCCCTATTATTAATTTTATTTTATTCTTTTTATGATGGAATTATTTTTATGATGTCCATTTATCTTATATCGATTATATTATGATGAAATGATGTTTAAAATCCAATTTTATTTTATGGGTTATGATATGGTGAATTTTTTTGTATATTTGTGGAACATGTAATAATGGTTTAATTGTGAGATGGGTGGTACCTATATCTTCATTCAACTTATTGGGAAAATATTTATATCTCATGAGATAGACTTGACCAGAATGGAAAGTAAATCTGGTTCAGTAATACATTACTAGAACAGAAAGTAAACCCAGTTTATTAATGGACTTTTTCTACTATTATGTTCTTTGAAACAATTCCTTTTATACAATGGAAACCATATTATGTACATAATTTTTTATCACAATTATATTTTTTATGTCAATTCTGGTATATCTTGGTTAATGTTCCTTTTTGATTCAGGCCTTACATTCTGCCAAGATTTATTTCATGACTCAAGATTTTGATGTTTAAACTTTATGTTCATGTTTTAATGTTCAAATTTTTATAGTTTGTTTTATTTTCTCCATTTCTACCCTTATTGATCATTTGAGATCACCCTTTTTATGTTTTCTTTTCCCCAGGATATAAAGAAATATTTTAGGTAGGAAAACTAAAGGGGAAGATCTTTATGGTAGATGTTGAAGATCTTTCACCTAGTAAGAAGATTATGTTCCAAGTTTCCAAAGACACTAAACTAATACGGTCTTTGTTCATATATTTTTTGTGATGCATTAATTATTCCATAAAAGAAATGTAATTTCTGTGTACATGAATCTTAGATCACTACATTTGGTATGAGAGTGAATTTCTAGTTAACCTTTGGAAACTAGGATGCGAAAAATTTAGTGAGATCCCTATAGATATTTCTAAGGATATTTCTTGGGATGTACTAAGTGTAAGTCAAGTATAGGTTACAATCCTACTATTTTTTTGATAATCGTGAATAACATATGATTAAATCTAGATATCATAGATTGAAATATTATAGGTAATTTACTTTACTTATGTGTTTTTAATCTCTGATATGTATTTCTAACACTTTGATTTCTAGTCTTAGTCAATAACCAAAACTGTATAGAACATGTTTAACCATTGAATTTTTTAGATGTGGAAATTATGTGAACAATGAAGATCAATTTCCTAAGTGAAAATATCATGAAGATAATCATGATGATGGTATGAGTATTGGTCATACTATTGAGGATAAAGAGATTATAAATGACATGTGAAAGGTATGTGGTTTTATTATAGTATTGTTTACATTAAACCTAAGAGTCCTGAGGTTGAGAAACATTAAGAAATTATTTATATTTTAGGAAAGATGAAGATAATGGATCCTGAGTAATGGTTTAAGAATAAAGTTGGATGATTGAGGTTTATATGTTTTGGATTTCAAATATTATGTTATATGAATCCTAAAATACATAATTGTTTTTAGTATACATTTTTAATTAAGGATTAGAAAGGATGTGTTGAATAGTCCTAAGGGTCAAAATTTTGATTTAAGGGTAAGGTGATATACTTGGAGAACACATGATTAAGGGAAAGATAACTCTTAATATGTTTCTTATGTTCAGATAATTATTTCGGGATAAATATATGTTTGATTTGAATAAGTAAATTGGATGGTGTTAGTTTATTGGGAGCTAATTATGGAGTTAATGTCAAGTGGGTTATGATATCATGGATGAAGTATACAAATTTTTCTGACTTAAGAAATATATCCAATAAGTTTTGGAATAAGAAAACATGCATGTTTTCAATAAGGATATATGGTATTTTAGGATATTACCATGACTCAAGAGAATTCATGATGAAGTCATTCAAATGTTTGGAATGTAAACAAAAAGATATATCTTATTATTTATGGGGGATAAATGAATGTATTCACATACTTGTTATATTAACTTTATTGTATTTTTTTAATGTGAGTTTGGACAGAAGTATTTTGAATAAACATAAAGGTTGGAATGGATAAAGTTGAACATCATATGGTATTGTTTAAGGCTAAAATATTTTTTCAAAATTATTTATGGAATTTTATAATAGTATAGTTTTAGAGAGAAAAAAAATACAACCCACAGGATGGGCAACAACCCATAACATTGTACAAGGATGGGGGAATTAAACCCACAACTAAAGTGCGATAGGCCTTTATTTCCTACCACTGGCCTACGGGAAGTCCTTGGTTAGTATAAATTGGTTTTATTTTATTTAAGCAGTATTATAGATGAAGTATAAGTCCATTTTTTGAACTATATATGATTAATCTTGCCGTATATGGACTTATGTATATTTTATTACTTATTTTTACCTTTTTGTTAATATATATAGAATAGCCTATAATTCAATTGCATGATATAATAACACTTCATAAATGAAAAATTCAAATTTATTTATTTAAATAATAGATGAAGTGGAAATTGTTCTGGGAATGATCATCGGTGATATTGTACCAAAATCAAGTAAGTATTTATTCTCATGCAAAATTCTTCAACTTTAGGAAAAGGATCTTAAAAACCAAAAAATTTATCCTAATACCTTCTTATCTGATGAATTAGATGGTCCCTTAAATATTCACACATTTATGGATTTTCAGTAGTTAACTTTTTCCAAACCTTATTCTCTATCACTATCCGTCAGAACTTGATGGTTAGATTTTTCTTCCATATCCATGTTTTCACTTCTCACCTATGTTCGCCTATGTGGAAACCCAGTGCTGAGTTAATTTGGGTAACCGCTATGTTTATAAAATTCCTTTTGAAATTAAGTTTTAGTATTCCTTTTTAAGATTTGGGATTATATGAAATAAAATTTCATATAATAAACCATTTATAACCGTGACGAATTTAAAGGGATAAATTCATTTTAAGGGGGGTGTAATGTAACACCCAGAGATTTATGAGATCGATTCCTTTTAATTTTTTTGATGTCTACTATTATATGCTACACCAATATTATCTTGTTCTATACACAAAACTTTATTATCTTGAAGTATACACAACACTACTATTGTCTTACGTTACACGCAAGAGCAACCTTCCTCAATAGCTTGCATTGTATGTCATACCGAGTTTCACTAAACAATGATATATTATTAAAATATTATTATGAAATATAAACTAGATGTTATGAATATTATTAACCACATTTTGAATTTTATGTAACATTAACATTAATATTATGTATTTCTAGACATGATATAATAACAAATTCAATTTTTCGGATAAAAGAAGTATTTTTCAAAAAATGCAGTTTTGCCACATTTTCAAGGCGTACCCATTATAAATTTATTTTTTAACACTTTTTTATATTATATTTAAAAAAATAAACTTCTTATTTGTAATAGGAACATGAAAAATTACTTTTGTTGAATTTTTGGTATTTTTCTGAGAAAATTCATATTTTAATGAATAGTGAAAAATTATGCATTTTAATTCAAAACTGCCATTTCATCTAATTTATTTATATAGTTAGATTAACATTTTAATTGGTTTTAAAGTTTTATTATATTATATTTTTATAATTTAATCCAATTTTTTTCATTATAAGTAATTTTACTTTAAAATTGGACATAAACACATGTCAATCTTTTGATAGTTATTACTTCTTAAAACACTGCTTTTTGGTTTTTACAAGGGAAATTAATTTTAAATTAATTAATTCAACTTCTATGTTTGGAATTTTGAAAAATGTTTTCTATATTTAGAATTATAAGGTCAAAATTTTTTGAATAAGTACATTTTACTTTTGGACATTATGAATAGTGACTTCAATAATTATTTTTATTTATCATGGCTAAAGGGTAAATCTGGTAAATAAGGGTAAAAAATAATAATTTAATAGTATAAAACTACCATAAAATGTTCTCTAATACTATTTTATGAGATATTTCAGACTATTTTCATCCTTGGGTTGATTTGAGGATCCCATGGATTCACTTGGATGTGAAAATGACCTTTTATAAGAATTAATTAAATGTAAAGATAATTATAACATAAACATATATCTTTTACTAAATCAATTTTAATATAGGGTTATATAACTAATATCTATGTCTATAAATATTCATTATAAATCTAAAAATATTTCCAACATCATTAAATTTTATTTATAATTTTTATACATTATATAAATATATTTATTTATGACAAAATTATGATGTAGTGATTATCTCAATAATGAATGATTCAAATAAATGAATTTATAAATATTAAAATAAATTTAATTTGAACATTTTGATACCATCAATGAAATTTTTGTATGATATTGACATATTAGGGATCATTAAATTCCTTTGGTTTGAAAGAATCAGGTTGTTATTAATTTTTAAAAAAAGTCATGTATGAATAGTGTCCAAAATTGACATAATTCATAACTTAAAGCATAAAATAGTTTACTCAATGATATTAAATTCCGAAAAATCTAATATTTGGCCAAACGGTTAATATAATTCCAAATATTTCATAAATAACTTTTTGTGGGTTTTTTTTCCTGATATGGTAATTACATTAACCTACAATGTGAAAATAACATGATATCACTATAAGATTAAAAAGGATAAAATAAGAGTTAAACCAAAATGATAAGGATAAAAAAAATTCAAAACTTGTATAAAAATTATTGGATGAGGGGTATTTGAACCAAAATCATATTATCTTAGAATTAAATAAGTTTTGGAAAAAAATTAATTGAAACTAAATTTATAATAAATTAATATTTTGAGAGTTTCTTAAAGTGCCCATTTTATCTCTTATAAGTCAGCACCTCCTCCCTCTATTATTTACTCTATTTTGAACATTCATGATCAGACAACCCCTATCCATTTCTCTTCTCAAATTACCTAGTTACATATTAGAGGTGTTTTTCTTCTCAAAATACCAACTCTAGTGTCCTAAGAAGAAATTTTAAGGAGGCGCGTCAAGCAAGAGGAGTTTCGGACACATACAGAAGAAATCAGACCTAAGGTAATGGATAATTTTGCAATCTCATTTTTATCCGAGATTTTTTTATACATAAGTATTTACTATGGATATATTTAACATCCATGTCCATGTTTTCTAATAATTTTATCATAAAATTTTTATTATTCTTCTATGTATGTTTAAAGTCATTTTACCCATTTTTTACTTTTAATACATAGTATAGAAGGAATCCTTATTTTGTTTACCATACATGGTACTTTTTGACTTTTCAGGAAAAAGTATGAGGAGAATTGTTTTTAACTTATACGGCATGAATATATTTTTATTATTTCATAACGCATTATTTATATGAATCTTCCTTTACAAGATTTAAAGTTTATTTTCAATTAAATTCATTTATTTTAAAATTTCATGGTATTTTGAGAAAAGAAAACATTTTTTAATAAGAAAGGATATTTTCCTCGGGAGTTAAGTTCAAGTGTTTTATCAAAATTATTTTCCATAAAAGATGACATAGGGTTATTTATCTATCCCTATATTACATTGATTTTATTTTATTTTTGATGGAATTATTTTTATGATTTCCATTTATCTTATATGGATTATGTTATGATGAAATGATGTTTAAAAATCCAATTTTATTTTATGGGTTATGCTATGGTGAATTTCTTTTGTGTATTTGTGGAACACGTAATAATGGTTTCATTATAAGATGGGTGGGACCTACATCTCCCTCCAATGCATTGGGTAAAGATTTATATCTCATGAGATAGACATGAATAGAACAAAAAGTAAATATAGTTCAGTAATACATGGCTGGAACGGCAAGTAAACCCGGTTCAGTAAGGGAATTTTTCCTCAATGATGGTATTTGAAACAATGCCTCGGCTACTATGGAAATCATATTATATGTTTAATTGTTTTCCAAAACTGTATGTTTTATGCCAATTTTATTATATCTTGGTTAATTTTCCTTTGTGACTCATGCATTATGTTCTACGAAGATTTATTTTATGACTCAATATTTTGATGTTTAAACTTTATGTTCATGTTTTTACATTCAAATTTTTATGATTTGTTTTATTTTCTCTATGTTTACCCTTTCTGAGCATTTGAGGTCAGACTTTTTATGTTTTCTTTTCCCTAGGATATAAATAAAGGTTTTAGGTTGGAAAACTAAAGGAATAGATCTGTATGGGAGATGTTGAAGATCTTTCACTAAGTTAGAATATTATGTTCCGATTTTCCAAATAAATTAAACGAATATGGTCTTTGGGTGTATATTTTGTTTAATGTATTAAGTATTCCTCAAAATAAATATAATGTCCATGTCCGTCAATCTTGGGTCGCTACACCTAATTCGTATCAAATATATGTAACACATGATCCAAACTTTTAGAGAAATTTTTTATGTCATTCCTTTGGTCTCAAACCATTATAAACTATCATATACAATGATTATTTCCTATTTATATCCTTATATCATGGAATTACATTACACTATTACCTCGTTATCATTCCCTTTATGTGGTTACTTTCCATTACATTATGAATATCTTATAGTCTCAAAGTTTATTATAGAATAATCATATAGATAACCATATTATTCCATTGAATAGGGATGTATTGATATTCTATATATCCATTATTTCAATATTGATAACTATTTATTACATATCCTAGATTATGTATGAGTTTTATTATGTTAACATTATATATTGTATAAATTATACACTCTGCTTGTATAATAGATGCATTGGAATTATTATATGATGATTGTGGCCCATAATTATATAACCCTATAATTCATTGATGGGTTTTATGAGAAAAAATATCTTGGGTTCTTGGTTTATTCCAACACATTTATGTATGATGTCTTTGTTGAGGCCTTGAAGGAATAATTATGATGTTCAGCATTATGCATTCTATCACTACTATTTAGTTATTATTCTCTATTTTATTTTTCATTTCCATTATTATTCTATACATAGATGTATGTTGTTTCATTTTTCATTTATTTTGGATTAATTTGATTATTTATTCCTATAATATTATATATTTCATGTTTATGTCATGCTAACTTTTGTTGTACACTCGCCATTACTAAGAATTTGATATCACCCCTTTATATTGTTTTCAATTTTCATAGGGTACTATGAAGACTACTACATATGACCTATGGATGGTCAAGGATAAATACTAAATATTTTATGTATTTATATGATGAAATTTAAGTTTTTTATGTAATGTGATGTTATTTTATCCATTTAGTCTCCTAATAATTCTAAAATGTTAGATCATACGTATTGTGATCTATGTATTCTATAAAAATGTAATAAAATAAAAACAAATTAGGGGTTACTAGATTTGTGGTTATTACACTCACATATAATTTACTTAAATAAAAACTATGAAAAATTTTATACTTTCACATAATATTTTTTATTTAGTTAATATTTCTATCAAAGTATTATTTTATCAAGTAAAATTACAAGGGGTTTTGTCTTATATTGGATATTTGTTTTGAGTTTATTTAGAACATGATTTTCTCAAAGTGTTTATAAAAAAATATAAATAGAAAGAGTTTTTAACATAATATGTTTTATGTTATGAATTTTTTATATTTTTTACCAATATATTTTTTATTTATTTTTTAAAATATTATGTCAATAAATTATTTTTAGTGTGAAAGTTATAAAAATATATTGGAACATATGTGTTGTGGTAAGTGAAGGATAGCCAATTTTTTGGAATGAATGGTTTGAAAATTTTTATAATATAATTTAAACATCATTACAAAATAATAAAATGATATATACACTTGGTTTCAATAATAAAAGTATCACTCATAAACCATTAACAGTGTTATTTAAAGTAGACGTAATAAATTCATACTGTGTTTGATCAATCTAAGCATTCATATAAAATTAGTAAATTATTCTTTATAGATAATTGAATAAATTATATCTCATTTTTTTAAGGATCAAAATTTTGATATTTAATTAATGAGAAGTTTCATTTAATAATATTTAGTTTATTTTTATTATAAAAAAAGTTATTTACGTGATAATAGGGAGTATCATTTAATTAATTAGTAATGGAACATGAAAGGACATGCATTAGATTGTGTTTGGAGGTTTGTTACATAACCAAACAATAATATTAAATATATAGTTTATGTCATAACTATACCAAGAGTTAAAAATAATAATATTTCTTTAAAATTGAATTATAATAGGGACAACATTTATTGTTTCACAGTGACGAAAACTTTACAAAAACATTATAGAGAAATGTTAGTTGGTATTGACTACTAAACATTAGAGATGGTATTATGTATATATTAGGAATAAAATTTTTATTTCCAACAATTTTATTGATAATTAAATAAAAAAATGCTATCACTATATCATAAATAAATATTTTATAAAATAAATAGTATTACACATCATGATAAAAAAAATAAGGTATAGAACTTATAGTTTCATTCCTCGCAATAAAAATATATTGAAGGGATTATATATATGGGAGTTTAAGAATTGATAAATGGTTATTATTCTCATGAGGTAAATAATTATTTTATATTATAAATATAATAATTTCATCAACTACGATAGAATACCAAAATTCAAAGTATAATAACATGTAATTAATTATCTCTCTTATGGTTCATTACTAATAGCTAGTTTTAGAATATATTTTTATTTAATTTTTATATAAAATAATAATAATATTATACCACCTAAAACATTGAACTTTTAATTTTTTAATGGTATTTTGACCAATTTGAACTTTTTTGTTAAATTTAAAAAAAATTGAAGTAAATATTGAGAAACCATGATTTAAAGGTCCTTGAATTGCATTCAGGTTCAATAGATCTTAAGTAACTAATGACCATGACTATAAATACATGTATATAATTTTGAATTATAAAATAATTCTATGTGTATAATAGATATTACTCACCACATCATAGTTTAAGCTGTTAAATCCATTTTTACTTCTTCAAGGTTAAAAAATATTAAATATATATAAAGATATAAAGACCTCATTTTTATCTCAAAATTAGATAAAGTTTTTAATTATTGAAATAAAGAAAATATCCACTTAAACCATTCCATGGTTTTTTCTTGGGGTCAATATATATGAATTTAAATGGATAAGAAATTGTTGTTATTGGAGTATTATGAAAAAAGTAAAATAGTTTTCCTGATTGATAGGATAACTATGTTGTGGTTTACATAATCACATTACAGTGTGTTGGTGTATATATATAAATAAATTTTAGATATATTTTTGTTTTATTTAAATTCTATATCTTTTTATAAACTTATAAATTCTATAATATGTGCTTTTATATTTTTTTCAACTTTAGTAGGATAATTTTTCATTCATTATTTTAATCACCTTCATTCTATGTGTTATATTTTTTATCCCATGAGAATTTTTTTTAATATCATTAAACCATTGATGACTAAGTATAATTTATTCATGAGTGTATATTCTATTGAGAAGTAATAAATTGAGAGTGTAATTATGGTGGGATAACTTCTTTATTAATTTTATTTATATGGAAGTTTATTTGATTGTGTATATAAATGTGAATTAATTTTAATTTTATTCCATAGTAATTATTTTAAAGTATGAGTCATTAAGGAAGAACATACAAGATTATTTATGGGATTAAATTATAAAAAAAAAATTATTCATCTATTTCAAAAAAAGCCTTGAAATTTAATGAAATTTTTTATTTGATTATTTGAATAAAGGAGATGAATTAATTTAAGTAGTATTGATGGATTTTATCATACTAAAATCAATTAATTTTTACAACCTTGAAACTAATTGATTAAATGGATTTATTAATGAGTAGGAATATATATTTTTATATTCAACCATCCTTTGAAATTGATTTTTTATTTCTTATTTCATTACTGTTTTTTAAATATTTTTAAATTTCAATGGTGAAATTTTTAATTTAAGTATTTAAGATATTATGATTTGGGATATAAATTAGTGTATAAAATATATTTAGGATTATTTATTCCTCATTGGAATGATATTGTACATGTTTTATACAAAAATAGTGTAGTTTTGGAAGGTTTTGGGTGTAGTGGAAATCCATCGGGTTCATGACCAATAATGGGTTTTCATTGAATCTAATGAATAAACCATAGGAATATTATAAAGAACAACATGTATTGGGATTATATCTAAGAAACCATAATAAAGGAATCCTAAAACCATAAATAGGGTCCTTAATTTTAAATTTATAATTAATTTAAAATAATAAAAATACCTCAATCTTGAGTTATTTCTTCAATGTAGGTCCTTGTTATTCGAACCTCCATTCAAGTTATATCATCATCGCATTGATAGGATATAAAATATAATATATTTAGTGGTTATCCACACATGGTCCTTGATCTCATAGTATCCTCGATGATACTTTAAGTGCAAGATTGGTGGTACTAATCATCTTATGTTGCTCACATTTGATTATAACACTATCCTTTGAGTATCAAGGATTAATTTGTATTCTCTCATTCTTGAGGAGAAAGGTGGTTTGATAAATTATCTCGATATTGAGAGAAAACCTTGATAATTTCTTCATAGAGAGAATTATATAGGGAGTATAAATGTTTTTCACAAAAAAATGATTCTCACACAACAATGTGAATGGTATAATTGAGTATATATAAAGATGGGGTTATAGGATTGGAAAATTCAAAAAGGCCCTTAGCCAATATATTAATCCTTAGTGTATCCCACATATAATAATAATATTAATATTTTTTATTTAACATATAAATGTCATGAGAATAATATAAATATCAATAAATTAATTAGTATTTATTTAAATTGTACTTAGTATATCTTTTTTTACTTGGCACCTTACTCGGCCCATCCACCTTCCTCAACATTTACCAAACCTAGAATAATAAATAAATTCATTTGATAAATAAAAAAATATTATATTCAGTGTAATATGAAAATATTTATTTTAATATTTAACTCATGCAAAAATATTGTGACTATATATTTATGATCAGTAAATAATAGATAAATATTATTCATCAGTTTGGAAAATAACATTCATTAAAAAATTTAAATTATAAAATAATTTAAATGATATTGAAATAAATTATAATTTTGAGGCCTTCTAGGCTTGTTCCTTGGGGGTATTAGGTGGGTTTTAATAAATTCCAATATCAATATCTAGAAACACATAAAGTCACACATACAATAATAAATTTATGTCACAATGTTGATTACCACATATAAATTATTATTGTGTAATATAATCTATTTGTCTCAAAATATCATCAAGAAGTTTTCATACTTGTGTTATCAACCTTTATGATCAATATTTTATTATTTGAATTATTGAAATGAACCTAAAAATATTCCACGTCTATGGAATTTAGTTTGAAAATGTTTTGAGATATCAACTTCTATAAATATTGGAGAGACAAATCCTTCCTCAAATTATTTATTAAAAAAATATTGTTCGTGAAACACTCATCATACCCAACTACATCATGCACATATGTCATCATTGTTTATATAAATAAATTTAATTATGTGACTCATGATATGTATTAATAATAATATTTATTTATAAATATCATTACACGCATTTGTATACGTAAATATCCAATGAAACATAAACATATGGAATTACTAATGGCATGTATATCCTCATAATATCTTATCTTGGAGATTACCAAGTGAGAAATTCATGAGATTAAGTCTCATCCTATTACTAGTATTCAACACTTGATAGTCTGCATCATCTATTTCCCATAAAATAATATCATATGACTATAGAACATATATTTTTATAATATCATTATAGAACTTCAAATTTCTTATAATAAAAAGGAATTGCTCTGAATTTTTCAATGTGATAGATACTCTAGGAAATTATCAAATTAATTTTATATAGAAGAATAAAAAAATTTGGATAATATATTTGTTAACACTCAATTTTATGAATATATAAAAAATAAAAAGTATAAATTAGTCAGTTCCAGGGCACCAAATCCAATAGTTTTATTATTAGGGAAGAGTAAATTATATTATATACTTTGATTACCCACTTATAATTAATGATTCCTAATGGGAAGTTATTTTTTCACATTGGAATGATTAAACTAACATTTTTTATTTTAATAGTGGATTCAACCCATATTTTCTCATCTTTTTTTCCTTTATTTTCATTCATTTTACACATGAGGGGAGAACAATTTGTCTTTTTAGATCATAGGTGAATAAGTAGAACACTTATCAATAAATCAAAAATTGTTGAATTCAGTAAACCCTAATAATTCCTTGAGGTTTATTGATATATTTATAGTCATCGTTGATCTAAAATGGTATAAAGGATTCATCCTGGTATGAATGAAAATTTAATTGCACATTTTATCAAGGAAAGCTTCTAAAATAGAGATTAAAAAGTCTCAAGAGTGAGTACCATTATGGTTTATGGTTTATCACCCTTTGATGGCACTACCTTGAGCATTTTTTAACATCCTCTTTAAGTTAAAAACTCTGATATCAATCCTAGTGTACTAAAAATGATTCAAATATAGAAAAATAAATTGTTATAAAACATGATTATCCTCATATCCATCTTTTCCATTTTGTTTTTGAAATTTGGGATACATTTAAGCATGTTACTTCTAAGTTCCCACAAGGATACCCTAATATGGGGATAAATTAAGGTATCAAAATTTCATAAAATGTATTCTCCTTTAAAATAATATTTTTCCCCTTTTTAGTGGAAATATATAACCAATCACTTTTTACACACAATTCCCATGAAAAACATAAAACATAAAATAAAAAATCAAACACACATAGCATGTTAGATTTACTTGGTTCATCCAAAAATGGTTGTATCCAAGGATCATACACAAATTAAGGTGTTATTATGCTAATTAATCATTGTATCACTAATTTTTTTATTAAAAGATTCATAAAAGGGAAATCTTCATCTAGGATCATTTTCTTAACAATTATATAATTTCATGATAATTCCCAAATAGTCACTCACTCGTCCTCTATTTACACACTATATTGAGATCATTAGAAACATATCAGCTCATAGGTAAAAAAAATTATCTAATAAAATCAAAGATTAACATCAATACTAGAAGGAATTTTTCTCTTCAACATAATAACACAATGTAATTTGTGTTCATCGATATTCAAATTCTAAAAACCAAGATATTTAGGGAAATTTTATGTGACAATTATATTTTCTATTCCCATTCTCTTATTCATGATATATCAATGGTAATTAATTCTTTATTAATAAATTTATCTTTATATTTTATTTAATTTTTCACAAAGAAACAGAAAATAAAATATTTCTAAAATCCAACATGCATTTTTTTTATTTCTCCTACAAATCTCACATTTTTTAACTTCAATTTTAGAAATAATAAATTTTATTTAAATTCCCATAATTATCATTCAACCATGCATTTAAATATTTTATAATATTATCTATTAATTTTAATATTAAAACATTTGGGAAGAATTAAAATTAATTTCTATGATTTCCTTCATCAAACACTTATGCATATTCGTAGAACTAAATTTCACTTACGTGAGATTTGGTAAATTTGGTTTAATCTTATATAAAATCATATGTGTATATCCAATATTTACATATTTAGTTAAAATTAGATGTTTCAAATACATAAATACTTTTATTCTCCTTAATCACTTACATGGTGGATTCAATTTAACAATTTCACTTATGTGGCTAATTTAACTTCTATACAACAATTACACTACACATTTTTTTTATAAACAGTTAGTTGATTTTTCAGATTTTACTTATATGGATTAAAAATAATTTATACATAGAAACTTCATCATTCATAAAATATATTCATACAATTTCAAAAAATTTAAAATATTTTCTTCTATAAAAAATCTATATTATTAGTCAAAAAGTAATGATTATTTGAAATAAAATCTATATACATTCCATTGATGCAATGGTTCAACCAATCTCCCCCCTTTAGGTTTTTTTCAGTGTTATATATCATAAAAGTTATAAATTCTACTTTAAAAACACTATTTATACTTTTATAATATCTCAAACCTATTTTTACCAAGTTCTTTCATCTTCCTCATCATACTAATTTCAATTAATTACAACCTATAATTTTTTACCCTTTGATATAACACCTCCTCAGATACTTTCTTGATTATCTTTTTTCTTAGAAATAATATTGAAAAATACATTCCTTAAAAACTTTTACCCTTATGAAACCGAAAAAAACGGTATACAATAATTTTTTTATCAATATAAATCCTTTCAAGGACAATGAATATAATTTATTTTCTCTAATATTACATGTGTTAATGATATATATGCGAAAAAATAGAAAAATTAAATTAAATCCTGTCAAATTTCATTGATTAAAATATAAATATAACTTCATCCTTTATATTGTAACTCATTCTTAAACCATCCTTTTGTAGTCCAACAAATAATTCATGTTTCTCTTTTTTATAGACCTCATGGATCATATCTCCCTCTTAATATATAAACATTTGTGACTATATGTGATAAAATAAAACATAAGTAGGGATACTAGCTATAAGGACTCGGCCTTAAACATTACATAATATTGAATTCAATCAATAATTCACATTGAGGATCTTTGCAGGTTTAGAGTTTTAGATAATTAGGTCATTACATTTACATAACAACATGAATATTACATTTAGACAATTCTACCCAGTATCCATTTTTTCAATAAAATAAAAATCTTGAAAAAAAGAGTCATGTATAGTTCCAGTTTTTAGACAGCATGACTTTTCCTTGATCCCATCCTTGACCCTATTCATCTTTAAGTCCTGTAAAAATATTTCAAAACTTAGGATGAGCATAAAAAGCTCAGTAAGGGTAATAAAAAAAAGGATGAAAAAATTTGTTTATAAATACATAAAAACATTAACTATCTTTCTTACTTCATGAAATCATAAGATTTATGAAAGACATATAGAAATCATATATCATAAAGGTAACTTGTGGCATCCATAACATACTTACAATATAGCTATGACAGCTACATAGGGAGTTACTTTAGAATACCCATCATAGTATATTCCCTAAATCTCTTAGTAGAAACATTCATGTTTACCTCCTTCACGTTACCCAATGCACTGGAGAGCTATCTCAGGCTCACCCTCCCTAGGTTTATCACGGAACCACCCGTATACATAAATAATTCCCAATAACCACAACATGATCATAACACATAATATAAGCATAATGGAAAGATAACATTTCCACATTGAAATAAAAAAATATCATTTCAAGATATTGAAATAATAAATCCATTATCAAAATCATTTTCAATAACAAAATACGTAAAAGGAGTATATGGTATTTATTTCTCCTTTTAAAAACATTACGACTTGTTAAGGAAGCCACAGATCAAATAATACTCGCGGCGGCGGAAAGGTCGTTGTCACTGCTTATGTTAAAAAAACATTCCTTTTTGTCATTTAGTAAAACGATTCATACAAAAATATTACCTCTGAATGAAATGAAAAGTAAATGGTTTTTATATAGTGTATAAAATAAAATCATGTATTAAAACAAAATATGCCTCAATGAAAGGAGATTGAGACAAAGTCCCTTACCTCGTGTCCGACTTGACTTGACCATTCTTTAATCTCCTGAATAATAAACAAAAGTTAGTTTCTACTTTCTTAAGAACCTTTTTCAAGTTTATTATTCCTTTTATATCACTTATTACCATGTTATAAATATTTTTTAATCACTTAAGTTAATAACATTCGTTTTGTCGATATTTGGTACTTGAGTCAAAAATGAACACCTTATATTTACAAGTTGTCCATGTGGTCAATAGTATATTATATCCAGAAGGATATTCATTATTTAGATATAATATATATCATATATATCCAGTATATACATGTATTTATAATATCATTAACTCTATCCTTTATACATCCAACATAAGGCATTAACGAGTCACATCACTTTGAGGGGGCGGTAGTCCACACTTCCTCAAATGAGATTATCGTATTTACCCACTATGGAAACCATAAAGGCATGCTATAAATGGAAAATACAGAAGCATAAAGAAAACATAAACATAATATATATCATATATAAATACAGTTCCATCATAATGGCCACCATGAGTGGCAGTAAGAGGTAATTGAACAATCATCATTTCGTGAGGCGTTAGTTGTCATCCACAGAAACATTATGTTCTTCACCCATTAGATGGAGGTGTGTGTAAGTTTAGTTTTAATACTTCTCATAAAAATATCATATTATATTTAGTATACTGTTTTTATTACAAAAGAAAGTAATAAAAAGAGTTTAGGGTTAGAGAAGTAAAATAAATGAAAATAATTTCAGAGAAACTGTTACCTTTAATTTGGGTAACTCAATTTGGTTTGAACCAAAGGACTTATTCAAGTGCATTATGCCTAAGGTAAGGATTCTAGGAGGATTATAGGGATCTAAGTATCTTATTTGGGCATATTTTGGATGATAAAAAAGGCTTTAGAGGTGTGAGAAATTGGTTAGAAGTGGTCTCCTTTTATAAGGGAGAGGATGGGCTCTTTGGGAAAGTGTAAAAATATTATTTTATTATATAATGATATTCGGTTTCAAAAAGGTGTAAAAATAATTAAATTCTAAGCTAAGATGACTCATAGTCTAAATAATATCATCCAATAAGAATTGGACAGGTTTTGGATGTTATTTTAATATTTATAATCTTATTTATTTAAATCTTTTATTAATGAGGTAAACACTACATCGTTATTGTATCATAAATAATTTAATTTATTCTATGTCTAAAAATTAAAAAAAATATCATGATGTATTAAATATTTTTATCTTTACAATTAATATTTATATTCAAAAAAATAACTTATATAACACCATGTAAAAATTAATTTACAAAGAAATTTTTGTTTGTGTCATTTTTGCCTTTACATTAAATTATTTAGTCTAAAGTGTCATTATCTTTCATTAGTGGCTCCATGGGGTCCCCAAATATACCCAAATATGCCAATGGTCATCCATTACTCATCTAATAAGGTTATGACAAGTGTTAAGGTAAATCATTAATTATTATAATATTCTTTTAACCTTGAATTACCTTATTTACCTTTAACTGCGGTAAATAAAAGTCAAAAGTTACTATTCACCAAAAATTATCTTCATCTTATTGAACCAAATTTTACTTCTTGATAACAAACATGTATTTAAGATTTTCAAAATTCAATTTACAGAAGTGGTAAAATTTCATTTAAATGAAAAAGTCAGTTTTTTTAATTCCTACTAAGTGGTTTCACTATTCATCAAAAATTGATGTTTTTCAGAAAAAAATACCAAAAATTCAGACTAAGATTTTTTTGATATTACGAATTCAAAAATGATGTATATTATTCCAAATTAAAAACATATAAGTGGCATTAATTAATTTAAAATTAATTCCCGTTGTTAAAACAAATAGCGTGTTTTTAAGAAACAATAACTATCAGAAGATTGACACTTGTTTATGTCCAATTTCAAAGTGAAATAGTTCCAATGACCAAAATTAGATTAAATGGTAAAAATATATTATAATTACACATTAAAACCAATTAAAAAGATAATATAACCATATAAATAAATTAGATTAAAAGGCACTTTTGAATTAAAATACAATATTTTCCACTATTCATTAAAAAATGAACTTTATCCGAAAAATACATAAAATTACCCAAAGTAAATTTGATGTCCCAAATCTAAAGAATAATTTTTTTGGTAAAATAGAACATATAAAAATGACCAAAACTATATTTAAAGAGGTTTTTCCATTAAAAGGCGGTAAATCGACCTTTTAATGTAAATTATGTTTAAAATTATATTCATTCATATTTTAAGCCTCTAACTTTTATTAGATAAAAGTAAATAGATTTAACAAACATGTATAATCATATTGTAGTTAGTTTTTTTCATTCCCGTCAATACAATGGCTAGGAGTTAACTACCATTTAAAATAATAATATTATATTATTAGTGTGCAACGTAAATCAAAGAAACTTGTTGTTGCGTATCGAGTACGCTATCGAATGAAACCCTTTTAAAGTAAAATTAATATTTAATTCACAAATATTAATAAATATGAAATAATTCTTATTCTTTATTTATCTAGGATGTTACACTAGAATCTTCAACTTTTTTTATGTTGAAGGATATGGTTAAACACTAAGGTTGAAACATTTTTTTAAAATATAGGTATTTCTATTTATTTTTTAAAAAATATCATCAATATGATCATTAGTTAAAATATATTCAACCTTTACAAATAATTTTTCTACCTTTTCTTTGATGAAGAGATATCATCTTTAATTGTGTTTGATTTCTGAGTAATGAACTATATTATTTGTGATATCAATAACACTCTTGTTATGACATAAAATCATAATGGGATATTTCATGTCTTCACCAAGATATTAAAATTATCATTTCATCAGTATCAAATAATTATAATTCTCAGTAGCAGAAATATATTCTTCCACTTTAGTACTAAGTTACCTACATTCTTTCTTCTTTATTGTCCAGATAATTTATTAATCTCAAATATAAAAAAAATATCCACTTATTTTTTATCCATGACATATCCAACCTAAATAGGATCACTATATTCCATTAATTTGTGATTATTTATTTTTATGCAATATAATACCAACCAATGAAATAACTTCCCAAAGGATACTCTTGAATAGCCCAACAAGAAAGTGGTATCGATCAATTTAGACCCAATCTATCACCTAGCGGTAGAAAACGTCTGTATTACCTCTATATTCAACATTGGAAACAATTTCTGAAACCAACAAGTCCATGTACAGTGCATTATAAATTATAACATCCAAAACTAGAATCCACTCAATCAATGACCAAGACTGATGGTTCCACACAACCTTAGGCTCACCTCTCCAAATTTTATAGGATGTCGGCAGTGGTGAGGGTCAATGATAATGTCATAGAGATACTATACCCTCTCATTAGAGTGAAAACACAATGGGAATAAAGGAAATATCATTCATTAAATTATATTATAGATAAAAATCTTGGAAAGTGGAAAATACTAAACCATAAATAAGAAATAACCATAATGATACAAAATATGAGTCTTGTTTCATACATATAAGTCCAACATAACCAATAGGTACCAAAAGTGTATAAAAGGAAAAAAGAGTCAAAAACTATATGGCTACCCAAAATTTTTCTAATATCTAGCCTGAAACCCATCTCCCAACTCCTATCAAATCAATCAAACTTCTACCATTGGGTTACTTTCCTTGTTCCAACCTACAATCATGATGTTTGATCAGGTACTAAACAACAGTTTGAGTAGGGTGTGAGCATAAGTCGATTGGCCACCACTGAGGACATCCCCAAATAAATCTATCCTAATGAATAAGTGAATGTGGTTCTTTTGTGTTAAAACAATCTACATGAATAAATAATAAATAATAATAATACTCTAAACTCAGGTGCTATTGTGACACCCAAGGTTGAACTTTCCTAATTCAGCTAGTATAGGATGTTTCTAAGCATTCCAAGTTGATTATTCCAACCCATGTACCTGAATAATAACATGACCACCCATATGGGGTTTTTACCCCCCCCCCCCAGTGTATTCAGAACCACTCACAAAGGGTGTATTCACAACCACCCATAAGGGTGTATCCACCACCACCTGTAGAGGATTTGTTCACAACCACCTATAAAGGGATTTTTTTTGAGCAACCACAACCACACATAAGATTATTTTTATCCAAAGAATAATCCAACCATTTACCAATATTAATGAAATAAAAATAAATTCTAAAATAGAAATTTCTATTTCCCCCTTCAAAATTTTCACAAATTCTAATTTATAATTGTAACATTTCAAAACATATTTCTTCATTTTCCCAAAACAACTACCATTTTAAATTTCCCCTTATTTATTAGAGAAATACCTTATTGGTTTCCGTTTTATAAAAAAAATTAAACATGGCTTTAAACATTACCAAGTAATTTCCATAAAATAATTTTAACCATTTAAATTTGATAGTTTAAAAAGAGTACAATTCATAGTAAGGTAACATTTAAAACATAAAATTAAAACTTGAGGTCATACATGGTGTATTGGAAATATGCATGACACAATAACTAAGGAAACGTAGGTGCATATATATACAGAACTTTGGGGCCATCTACCATAGGTCTAGAGTAGTCCATCTATCTAATATCGGAATATGATTCAATATAGAATGGGAGAAATAAAATAAGTGGAAAAAGGTTCAGAAAATAGTCAATTTTAGATAATCATAGTGGAACTCCACTTGATAGTGAGATAAAGGAAGAATAATAATTGGAGTTTTATACTAACCTCGTGATACTGATTTCACTAAATGGAAGTGGAAATTCCTATAGATTAAATGATTTTACCATGTGAGAGGAGGATATGGATAGATTCTCAAATGGGAGGGCTGATATCCAAAATGAGGTCCATAATTAGGTAATAGGTATTAGAATAAAATAGGGGTAAAATTACAAAATAAGACTTAATAAAAAATGACAAAGCACCCATCGAGCATTTGATGCCTTCCCCAAGTTAGTCGGTGGGGCACCAGTCAGTCGATGCACCCAATAGCCTTATAGAGCTATTGGTTATCCCATTGGATAGCCGGTGGGACTGTATTATCATGTTTTAGTCTAGGTTCACTCCTTACACTATTCACGGTTCTAAAAACACGCTTAACCATACATGAAACATGAGGATTTACTAAATTTGAGTAAAATGTACATCAAAAGAAGGATAGGGTCTTACAAACTCCCCAACATGTGTAATATTATCCTCAAACTATGTCATTGGGCATCATTAATCATTATCGAGAAATAGTTTTGGACATTAGGCTCAGACTTCAAATTATCATTCCAACATACCATCCTAGTTACACTCATGTTTCCTGATAATGAACATGGGAGGAATAGCCTTTCTTTAGAGGATGTTCTCTCAATGTTCCACAATACGAATGGTATATTCCTTAAAGTATTCATCGGCCTCTTTCTCTATGTTATCAATATTGATGAAATGATATGGTTCTGTAAAATATAATTAAATATGAGAGATATGGAATACATCATGTGTATTAGTGAATATCAGTGGAAGATCTTGTTGGTATTCTACAGTACCAACTTTTTTAGTCACCTTAAACAAACCTACAAATCATGGTACTAACTTCCCCTACTTCTGAATCTAATGATTCTAATGTCTCGATGACACACATAATAAAATACAATCACCTACCTCAAATTCCATGGGATGACATATATAGTCAACATAGGATCAATACCTACTATGGACACTCACCAACTGCTAATTTATCAACTAAACCTTCTCAGCGGTAAGTTGTACAATGCTCGGTCCAATCATAGATATCTCTATAACTTCTAGCTAGAAAAACTTGAATTAATAAAACCACATGTATAGGGATTAAAATGGATTCATCTAAATAGACTCTTGATAACTATTATTATCATAAATTTCCACCAATGTGTGATCACTCTCCCAAGAACCATCAAAATTGGGAAAATGTGCTCATAGAATATCCTTCAGCACCTATATGGTATGATCATATTTCATATCCTTCTATGGGTGGTATGTTATACTTAGGTATACCTGCATGCCCAGTGCCTTATTGAATCCCATACAAAATCTTGAGAAGAATAGTGGATCTCTATCAGTGATAATTCTTTTTGGAACCCCAAACAATCATACCACCATATGTACCAATAAATTTCCAAGATTGTCTACTGAAGAAGTACATTGATTGGTATTAAATAATCCACTTTCATCAACTGATCCATGATGACCCAAATTGAATCATGACCTTGACATATCCTTGGTAAACCCATCAAAAATTACATCATCACATCATAAAATTTTATTTTTTGAATTGGTAATGACTAGAGAAGACTAGTAGGTCACTATTTCTAGACTTCAACCTACAGGAAGGTGGAACATAGAGTGATGAATCCCACCATATATTTCTTCATTCCAAGCCACCAATACAATTTGTACTTGTCACAGTACATCTTAATCAGAAAAAAATGCACATCCCAATTCGATTCATGTAAGTCCCTCATAATCCCCTCACACATACTTATAAGGACTACCAATTAGATTAAAACATATATAATCTCATCAAAATCTATAGAACAACCAAGTGGTGGCTCCCCACTAAACATACTATCCCTAATCACCAAGTAGTCTAGGTCTGAAAACTAACAATTTTTCACCTTTTTAAGAAGCAAGGATGAAATATATAGGGGATAAAAAGTCACACTTTTTTGGTACTCATGGACATACAAACATATCTCATTGAATAGATCTATCATATAACACTTTCTGTAGAATTACTAAACTATCTGATTCTAATTCTTCTTTCTTAATGCATCTATAATGACATTACCATTCCTAGTGGTGTATGTCAGCTCAAAATTAAATGAATGATGGTACTCAACCCATTTACTTTAATAACGTTTTAGTTCAGGATAAGATAAAATTTATTTTAGGATTTTATGATCAATATAAACCATGAATTTATCTCTTATAAGGTAGTGCTTCCAAAACCTTAAGTTATTTAACACCATAGACAAATCGAAATCATGGTTCGGGTAGTTATGCTCATGAATCCTTAACTACCTAGAATTTTTAATGACCACCTACCCATCTTTAATAAAAACTACACCCAAGAAAATACCTAACGCATCATAATATAGAGTGAAATACTTATCTAGATTAGGTGAGGTCAAAATTGGTACAAAATTCAACCTTTTATTCAACTCCCTAAAGGGTACCTCATAATAATCATACCATTTAAACTTCACTCCCTTTTTTCAGTTCCATAAACAATTGCATCGAGTGGGAGATGTTATTTTTAAATATATGATAGTAATCAACCAACCCTAAGAAGTTATAGATCTCAAATTTATTTTTGGGTTTTCCCCTACAAATCACAACCTTCACCTTCTCAGGACCCACTAACACCCCTATCTAGAATATTACATGACCCAAGAATTGAAATCAATCGATCGAAATATACATTTTTAGAATTTATTATATACCCATTATCCTCAAACTGTGCCTAGAACTATCTCTAAATAATGAGCATGCTTCTCCCTTGACCTGGAGTACACCAATATGTCATCGATGAACATGATGATGCAAGATTCCAAATAATGGTGGAATACCCAATGCATCAAGGCCATGAATATTTATAACATGTTAATTAATAAAAAGGGCATTAATGTTACTCATTAATACCATACCTACTGTTGAATTTTATAAGAGGAACATCTGATGGTAACAAACTCAACTTACAGTACGCCAAATATAAGTTAACCTTTTATAAAAAGCAGGCACCCTGGATATAATTGAATAATTCATCAATATAAGGGAGTGAATATAAATTTTTAATCATCACATTATTATGTTTCTAATATTTCACACATAATCTAAAGGTATTTTCCACCTTTTTCTTGAATATTACTTGAGATACATAGGGGTGCTAGTATAGATAAATCACTTTTCCTCTAAGGCCTATAAATGGGATTTCAATTCCCAAACATCTTATAGTGAAATCCAATAATGAGGAAAAGATATAATCCATGAAACCATTATAATATCTATAGTAAATTTGATCCATCAATATACTGGTAACCCTAAAAAATTTATCAAGAAACACATCCTAAGACTAGTTGATCGAAGAAGGAAAAACTACCTGGTTCATCTCTCCCTCATCCCAGATGAGACTAGAAAATTGGCATATTATTCCACCTAGTTTCGGATGATGAGGTCCAGTATGACCTTCTCAAAAATCTCACTCACCAACATATTCAAAGATTTCAAACTTAATATAAGTGAACCAAACTCTCTATTGATAGAAATTGATCTATGAACTATAATTAACAAGTCATTATATCCTGAGAATTAAATAAAAATTTTCTATATTGAATACAAATAAATCCCAAAGGATTGAACAAATATCAACAACTAATTCATGAACTAAAAACTTACACATCCCCTCTAGTTTTATGCCTAAAAGTGTGTTAATAAATAGCAATCTATAATGGTACTAAACATCTTGGCCCAAACCTTTAACAAATCGAGTAGAAACAAAAGAACGAGAAACTCGTATATCAAACAAGGTAGAATAAGGATTCAAATATACTAATATTGTAACTCGAAAATTATATGGTCTATCATCCTACTCTATGGGGGTAGGCTAAATGGCATGTTCTTGGCCTAAACCACAACCCCAAGATATCACCTGACAACCCCAAGTTGAAACCCCCTATTGGATATACTATCCCTAGACCTAGGCACCTTACCCTCTACCACAACCTATGGATTCACAATTTCTTTTCTAACGGATCAAATTAATTCTCATCCTATATCCCTAAGTTAATCCTAAACATCTACCAGTGGGTACCTACTGTGCACTTGGGAAAAAATAGTGCAAGTTTCTCATTCTCCCATGCTGATGGAACTCATGAGTGGGTTGATTACATTTTGGATTCATATTCCCACAACCTTCGTGGTGATAGTGTTCCACCTCATCACTTATTCAAGAAGAATAAAAGAAGATTTTTCACTCTTCCTGGAGTGTCCACCATCACCCTGGCACAATTCATCTATCTAAATTTTTTTTCTACCATATAAACCACCACTTATGAAAACCATATAGTAGAACTACCTAGTACCTTGTCACACTTTGAATTTAATCTCATTTATTAAGTATTGGTTTAAAATATTTTAAAAAGAGTTTAGGCGGAACACATTTACCTAAACCTTGATCTCATATCACAATCCCTCCTCAAAATGATTGCCCATGGTGGTATCATTTCCGTCCTTGGAGGAATAAAAACAATAAATCTTTGTAAACCAAGATGCATAATTCATAAAAAATATTTCCAATATATAAAATTCATAAAATTCATCACTCTATCAAACCAAAATGTATCATGGAATAATTGATAAGATAAGTGGGTCTAAAAGTTTGTCCAAGTCAACCTAACGTGATGTTCACCCAATATAATAAAATCCCACAAATGTCAAGGTGATCCATGATACATATATATGAAAATATTATCCATATTATCCTGAGGGATCTCCAAATTTATAATAATAGACTGAATGAATTATATCCATAAATCATAATCTCATAGACCACACTCACCTATGAAAAATGGTGGGTGTTGTCAGTGAAACTCATGAGTAAGATCAAACATGGGAGGCATAGCCTGAGTAATCCCACTCTCCATATGATGGAATAAACATAGAAGGATCTCATGAAGATGATCATCCAAAGATATACCCTAGAATAAAGGAGGATTTTTCAACCTTCTGGTGGCCATACTCACCCTTAAATTCCTAGTATGGGACCTTAGGCCTCTGAGGCAGCATATCCCTATAATGATAACATGAAATTTTTTTGAATAATATAATAGAGAAATAATAAAATCTCAAATAAATAAACTCAAATATAAATCCCTAAACTCTCTTAATCACTATCTAAAACTCAATTTCATCTATCATCACTTTATTTTTTTCAATGCTTTAAATTCCCAATGTTTGGTTAGATAAGGTTTCATTAACAATAAATGAGGGAAAATACCTTATAAGTTACTCACTAGAACTTTATTTAACCAGTATTTTTATTTAACAATTCAATGATAATTATGTGTCTTGTAAATACTTACTCATGTAGTTGTTCAAGTAAGGTCCCAAAATATAATTATATGATAAAATACCATATAAACCATTACAGTCACATTAAATGATCAACCTCATATTATCCATAGTGGATGTATATATATAAATATCAAACAAGGATATGAAATATGAAGATTTCATGAGATTCCTATGTTTCTATCATAATGCATGAATTCACACACACTCACTACCCATATCAGCCCAAGAGACCAAATTCCAAAAATCAATAACATCAAAAAAACAACATAATCACTCAAGGTTAAAATGGAATAAAATTATTACAAATGAATTTTAAGGACTTTAATATCATCCCTAGTGACTTGGCTTTTCCCCTACACATGGGTGAGATACTCTCAGACACAGTTCAATTATCAATCCCCAAACCATCTTATGCTTCTATCTACCTATCCCAAAAATTAAAATTAAAGAAAATTAGGCTCTAATACACATTTTTAATGAATTGAACCAAAAGACACAAAATTAGTGCCCTGCATTGGTAGATCCATGTAACCTTCAGAATGCCTCCCCAAACATTATATATTATCAACCAATAGTGAGGTTCAATTTGAATATCATGGGGAGACTATACTCTCTAATTAGATTGAAAAAAAACAAATAAAGGAAATTTCATACATCACATCACATCACATCACAGATAAACATCTAGGAAAGTGTCAAATAATGAACTAAAAATAAAAAATGTCCATAAGGATATAAAATATAAGTCTGATGTCATACATATAACCCCAAAATAACTAAAAAGTAACAAAAGTGTACAAAAGGAAAAAACCCAAAAATTTAATGGCTCCCAAAAAGTGGTATTATCTCTATATCGTCACCCATATCAAATCTCTATCCCAACCAAGAAATCAAGCATCTATCATGGGGTGATTTACCTAGTCAATATTTGTAGTCATGAAGTTTTCTTAGGAACCAAACAAAGACCTGAGTAAGGTGTGAGTATAGCTTAGTAGGACACCACTAATGGCATCCCTAAATAAATACAATATTAAGGGTAAGTGCATTTGGTAGTTGTATGATGAAACAATATGAATGAAAAATAAATAATAATAAAAATTTAAACCAAGGATCTATGGTGAAACTCACGGTTATACCAACCTGCTTCAACTATTGTCAAATTCTTCTGGGTATGATGTGTTCATCATGCCAACCCAAGTACCCAAGTAGTAAAATAAACACCCTAATGATGTGTTTTCACAACCACCTCAAAATGTTGTATTCAAGACCACCCATAAAGAGTGAATTCACAACAACCTATAAAGTGTGTATACATGAAGACCCATAAAGTTTGTTTTCTTGAGTAACCACAACAACCCATAGGGGTGTTTTCATCTAGGGAATATTCCAAACATTTTATAATTTTAAAGAAACAAAAATAATATTTTAAACATAATTTTCAATTCCACCCTTCATATTTTCTACAGCTTCTAATTTAAAATTTTAATATTTCAAAATAATTTCTTCATTTATCCATACAAACTACTATTTCTGGTTAGCAATTACTTATTAGATCAAAACCTTCCCAATTTCTATTTTATAAAAAAGATACAAATGGTTTTAAACTTTACCAATGAATTTTCATGAAATCATTTTACCCATTGGTATTTAACATTTTAAAAGAATTATGATGTATGGTAAGGTCACATTTAAAACTTAAAATTAAACATTTAGGTCATGCAAGAAATACATTTATGATTTATGATGCAATAAGTAATGAAAATTATTTGTGACTATGGGATGAAATTAGGGACCCCCTATCATAGGTCTAGATTTGTCCACTCATCTGATATTAGTCATCAATTTTAGATAGAATGGTAAAAATCAAAGAATAATAAAAAATACCTAAAATAAGTCATTTTAAATAAACATGGAATAACATTAATTGATAGTGAGATAAAGAAAGAATATAGAAGATTGTATTAGAATGTATAACCCAAGGTCTTAATCACACTAGATAAAAGCAGATACAACTACAGATTAAAGGAGTTCCACCATGGGAAAGGATGAGATGGAGGGAGGCTCTAATGGGATAGATCCTATCTAAAATGTGGTCCAAAATTAGGTAATAGGTATAAGGAAACATCCCTCTAAAAAACTACACAATTCCCCACGATTCAGTCGGTGCCTTTGACCTACTACATGATGGGGAATTTGACAAATGGTAAGCCCAATAACCTTTTATGGCTACTAGTTAGCCTATAGGATAGCTAATTTCCCCATACATGCTAGCTGGTGGGACTACAATGGCATGTCATAGTCCTAGTTCCTGACCCTCGGTCCTTGAT
Source organism: Viscum album (assembly GCA_963277665.1). NCBI lineage: Eukaryota > Viridiplantae > Streptophyta > Magnoliopsida > Santalales > Viscaceae > Viscum > Viscum album. Next base: position 1,111,255,987 of record OY728133.1, read on the forward strand.
TCACTCCCACCACCCATCACACCTCTAAAAACACACTTAATTAAATATAACACAAGATATTTATCCAAAATTTAAGTATAAAATATCTCAAAGTAATGATGAATTAAAACATAAACACTCACCAACCCATTCTAAACCAACTTATCACACCCACACATTAATTTTAAAAATAACTTCTCATTTAGTAATTCCATCGAACACATTATAAAAAATTCCCACATCCCATAGTTTCAAGGATAGTAAATCAAGGTTAATCATTATAGTTTTTAATCAAATAATAAAAATAGTTTATTTTTAAAGTTTGATCCTTTAAATATTAAGCATAGTAGAGCATGTGTGAAGCTTATTACCTCAAATAAAGTCACTAAGATGAAATCACATCATGTATCTTTATATTCAAGCTCTAGAAACCCTCATACAATGATACATAAAATAATTCAGTAAAAACATACCCTAAACACTATATCAGATCATGGTATCCCTAAACTAGAGTTTCTCCCAATATAAAACAAGGAGATCTGAAAGGAGATTAAGAAACATACTCTTACCATCAATTTCTTAGATCCAACACTCGCCAAATCATTATAATCACCCTCTAGAAAGAAATTAATCACCAATATGAACCCTCTAGTTTGATATCCTTTCTTATAATAGGGATAATGATGTTTTTAAGGAATATTTTGTGTTGAAAATAAGATTTTTGAATTTAATTAATTCCACATCATAGTTATCCCACATGGTATTCCAAACCATGAACAAGCCGTGATAATCATCATTGCCCCCAAAAAATCCAAATTCATATGGTTGACATATGGTTTGTAAAAAACTTTATCCAACCATGAACCTACCCATAATACCCCTTTACATCCCCCCCCCCCAACATAATTACATGGAAAAAAGATTCACAGTTTCCCCTAACTATGATCAAACTATGAATGATAAAAAACACCTCTATATCCTTCTAAAACTTACCAAAACTTTTTACTGGTATAATCCAAACTTTGAATAACTTAAAAAGAGTCTACAAAATCCCTAATACCATAAACAGGGGGTGTTATAGTTACCTTTATTTTAGTTATTTAATGATTAACTTATTATTCTATGTTATTTACCCTTTAATGAATGAGTTGGATGTGTGGTGTACTTGGTGGTCATTGAGTGCATTATCTATTCACAATTAGGGAATAATATGATGTTCATAGAAAAAATGGAGTGTGTTCAGTTATTATATTAGAGACTAATCATGGTATAACTAATTTTCACTTGGGAAGATTCTCTCAGGAGTATTTCCATTTGTTTTAACTACATTAATTTTTTTTGTATTTCATATACATGTTTATTTTTTGTTTATAATTCCAAAATATCATCCACCATATCTCCCTAATAATTTCATAAATATAAAAACCCAAAAAATATAATAAGTTAATAATAATAGTTAGTTTTTTATTGTGAAATATCCTTAATTAAGATGACTCTGGTAATCCATTGTGGTGCATTAGTAAAAATATATATAATATTTTTCATACCCCATGATATGTTTTTCAAGTAACATAATAAAGAATATTAAATATGTTATAAGGTAATAAAACTTTATAGAGGGAGAGTGATGGAGGAAAATAGGAAAAATGAGGACATATTAAAGTAATATTGTAGAGGAAAGAAGGAAAAAACTGGGGGGGAATGGAAGGGGATAAATAAAAAAACATAGAATGGAATTGGAATAGAAAGTATAAAATTTGAAAATATATAAGAATCCAAGTCCATATAAGCCCTTTATTCCTTTCTCAAAGAGGAAGAGGGAATAAAAAAATGGAAAATTCAATAAAATAAGTTTCTAGATATTTTCAAGAAGGATTATATTAATATACCAATCATTAATGATATTTCTCAAAGTTTTATTATTTTTTTAATTTCATACTTTATAGAAATACAACATTGTTAAGAATAATTCTCATCTTCTATATTGGGTATTTATATTTTATATGCATATCATTTCTTACTAAAAGACATTATTAGTCATTTTTAAATTTAAATATTTATTATCTTATTTATATTTCATATTTCTGTTTATTTCTATTCAAAAAAAATATAAATAATTTATCAATGTGGTTTTCTTTAAAAATGTATAAAAATTTTAAAAAAAGTACTTCTTTCAAATTATATGTATTTTGTATCTACACTAAATTTTTCTATTTAACTAAATTTATTTATTTTTAATCTTTTATTATTGGGATGTTTATTGATAAAAAATACTTTATTAAATCCTTTTTTACCATTTTAAAATGATTTTGAAAGTGACTTTTAACTTTGTTTTTACGATAATGTTACCATAAAATAAAAAAATCCTTCTATGTTTTATCTTACATTTTCATTCCCTTATCTAGAATATATATCATAAATAGTTATTAGGTTTCATGTATCAACCCTTAAATTCTATTATGATATGATTATTTTGGGTGGTTGAATTTTCAGAATCATCTGATCTAACTCATTATTTTTTTCTTATGTGATAAGTTATGAAAACATTATATAGCCTATTTTCTTTACAAGGGTTTCCCAAATATGATGTATAATTGATTTCATGTGGTACACATACATATGTTTTATATTTATGTGATGGGGTCTGTAATTATATATCCCTCCAATATAATGGGTAAATCCTTATATCACATTACAATATTATGTTATGGGGCAAGGTTGGTTAAACTAGTCAACTGTGTTATAGGACATGTGTACTTTTCTTAATTCCACTATGTTATGGGATACATATGGTAATACCAAATTCACTATTTTATGATAGTATAGTTGGATAAACTTGACTTATTCTTATAATATACTATGTCATGTTTGTTAATCATGTGTTGATTCAACAATTTCATTAATTTATTTTTGGTTTTGATGCTCAAAAACGCCCACATATAAGTTACTAATGAATTTTATTTTAAGTGAATTTCAGGAAGATAATATCCATTAGAATAATTATTCAGTAAATATATTCAACTCATTGATCCATGTGAAACATTTTTTAAAGTATTCTGCATGTGTTTAAATTTATTCTAGAAACATTGTTTATACCCTACATTTGTAAGCATAACATAAGGTTTGAAAACCCTATGTTTGAAACAGTACATATAGATCATATACCCTATATTTGGTATGAAAACTACATTTTAGGAAATAAAAATATGGTACATCAACCCTAATTTTTTGATCAACCATACATTTTCAAACCTATATTAGGATTTTTTTCATCACATAAAGAAACTCTATGTTCAACCATTCAGTGACGGATTTCTAAATCTACGATATTATCTAATATTTATGCAACAGTCTTGATGAAAGTAAATATCTATTCAAATCTATTTTATAACCAACTCAAAGGCTCATTATGATTGTTTTAAAGGCTCATATTCAATGGAGTAAATATTTTCTATTTTTACGGGAAGTTACAACACTCTTGAATGATTCTAAATTAAAATATTCACAATTTATTATGTGATATTTTTTTATATGGGTTGGAATGAATCTTTTTGTACCTACAGTATAAATATAAATATGTTATTCATAAATAAAGCTAGAGTAAATATACATAAGGAAAATTTGTGTTTCATGTACAACAAGTGTTCCATTTACTTTAAGAGCTACACTTTGGAGACATATATGTTTTGATATAACTATTTGAATCATTATTTTTATTATCACTACTACTTCATCTTATTTTTATTTATTATGTAAGATCGATGAAGCATTTTTCAGAGATACACTTTGGATACATACATGTTTATACATTTGTCTGGTGTTTTCTCTATAATTGTTTGAATAAATCTTGTGCAACATTTAATATATATATATATATATATATATTGTTGTGATATATTTAACATATGAATACATCTATTAGTTTATACTTCAAATATAAATTATAACCTTTTTTCTCAATAAAATCAATCTCTATTGATTTATTGGATTTTCAGAAACTCAAACTCAGTTGTAGTAAAGTTTTAACTTCTTTTATTAAGATGTGGATTTATAATTCCATATAAAATAACCAAAAGTACCTATAAAAGACTTATAAGATTTAAAATACCTATACTCAGTTGTTTATGTTTAGGGGTCTTGGGATAAAATAACCTAATAGTGAAAATCACCAAGCTCTTGGAGTTGATAATTGGTAGAGTGGACTAAGAGATCTTTGTTCTATAAACCACTATACATTGTTGTGATCTTTTACTTTATTTATTTACATTGTTCACTCGTCATTAAGAGATAAGGAAAGGTTCACTAAAAAACAATATAAGTGTTCAAAATCTATCAAATTCTTTGAAGAACCCAGTTCAACCCCCCTATTGTGTCTTTTTCTTCATTATCTTTATTCCGGACTAATAAGTGGTATCAAACGTTGGACTCTATTGGTGATATTTCTCATTATGGAAATCAATTTGTTTTACCCAATACCAATAAGTGGTATTAAAGGTAGAGCTATACTGTATATTTATTATCCCTAACTATCCTAAGTTAAATATTCAAACAAATACATCTTGAAATGGATGATTCTAGAGAAGGTATGTCAATGATCCATGATCTTACTTTAATGGTGATAATTATGGATGCTGGAAATCCTATATGATTATTTATTTGAAAAATATTGGAATAAGGATTTATTTAAAGGTTTTTAATCTTTATGATATTCCTAAGGAATATTTGTAAAATTGTAATTATGATCGACAAAAAGAATATGATCTCAATTCAAAAGAAATGAATGATATTATGTGTGGTTTAAGAAATGAAGAGTTTAATCGGGTATCTCAATTTCATATTGCATATGATATGTGGTCGATGATTTACATTGAATATAAAAGAACTATTAATATCAAAAAACTAAGGTACACTATTATAAAACTAAATCTTGATACTTTTAAAATGTGTGGGGATGAAACTATCATTTAAATGAATATAATATTGACATATATTTTCAATAATGTTGATTCTTTGGGAGATACAATTTTATAATCAGATCAAGTGTTAAAATTACTCAGAGTACTAACCTCTAACTAGAATGTAATATCTTCAGTAATAGTCCAATGTATACCAATGAAAATTTTATCTATGAAGAAATTGATAGGGACTTTAAATATATATGAAGTTCAGATGTAGTGTGAAGCTAAAAAAAATATAAAACATAGATAATATTCTCTCAAAAATTCTATAGATGAATCATCTTATTCAAGTCATCCAAATTTGGATAAATATTTATCAGATATTTTTAAAAAAAATTAAAAGTTATACATAAATAAAAATAAAGGGATTGAATAAAATAGATGTTGTGAAACAAAAAGAAGAATTAATACAAAGAATAATTTTATATTACGTAAATTTCAAAGGAAATACAATTATAATAGAAAGGGAAAAATTTTAAAGGCTACCTATAGTAATATTTAGGGTTAACATGATGAATCTTCTATAGATTCTGAGACTGAGCATAAAAATAAAATGGTATGCCTTATAGCTCATACTGATGACGTACAATCTTCTTACTCTCAAAAATATAGTTGTGAAAGAAATTATTATGATGAATTAAATAATTATTTATTTATGATGAAAGATAAATTTTAATCCGTAAATAAAGACAATAAAAAAATAGAAAATCTTATGATATTGTTATATTAGATAAATAATATTTTTCAAAAAAAAATTATAGATTTAAAATATAATTATTCAAAAAAAAATTATGATTTTCATGATACTAATATTAAATAAGTATTGGTTGAAGTTGATAATTTAAAAAAAGATTCCAGTATATTGATTAAAGTAGAAAAATATTTAAATCAAATCCTTGGTAAAAATAAAATTCAGAAAGGAAAACTTGAAATATGAAGTAATTTTTGAAATACCAAAATTAGATAATAATTATTTTGTTCATAGTTTAAATAAAAAATACACTATTAAATTTTTTTAGTGTGTTATTAATGTAAATTAGGAAAAAGATTTATTCTTTATAAAACAACAAATTTCTAGTGTTAAAAATTTTTATTATTCAAAAGATTTGTTTATCTTGAATAGTAGAAACTCTACTCAAAATAAACAAGTTTGGTCACCTAAAAATTTAATTTCTAAAACCACTAGACCCAAAATCATATGGGTACCGAAAGGAAATTTTGTTTGATTATTTGATGGAATAAAACATTGAGCTACATCATTAAATCAAGAATAGGTTTTATTTTTATTATATGAAAAATCTCGATCTAAAAATTGTCATTATATTCTAATAATATTGTACTTATTTAAATTATGAAAATTTTATATTTTTTATATTTAAATGAATTTAAATATTTATATTTTATTTTATTTTATTTTTATTTTTTTACATAAACAAGACATCATTCTTATATAGCACAACTTTTCAAAAATTAAAATCTATAATGATTATTCTGCATTTTTTTTTTGCTAAAGAAAATAAAAAACTATCTTTATTTTTTCATAATAGAACATATCATATTATTCTTAAAACTTTTTATTTATCTTTCTTCTTTGAAATATCTTGTTTTAAGGCTTTTGAAAACCATTCTTAGTAATATTAAGTGATCGAATATTTCAAGTTCAAAATAAAATATTTATCCCAAAAGGAAAAAAGGAGATCATTTTTATATGTTAAAAAAATATTTTCATATGTTGAATATTATTTTGAAAGAATTTTGAAAGAAATAATTAAGTTCATAGTCATGGAGAAGGGGAGTTTTCTTCATCTCAAATATCTTACTAAAATATTTTATTCAAATTCATCACTTGAATGAAGAAAAATTGAAGTTAAAAAATGATCTAGATGCATATAGAAAGTCATATGAAGAACTAAAAAATCATCTATGTTGAAAATGGTTTTTGATTCATTGTTAAAGAAATATCAAAATATGAAAGACAGTTCAATATTAAAATAATACTTTAAATCTTTTAATGTATAAATGATAATTTAGATGCAGCTACACAAAATAGAATTTGTTACTAAGATGGATCTTGATAAGATGAAATTGTGCTTGGTTAAACAGTGTCTTTCTTATTCATATCAAATAATAGAAGATGTTAAAAATATATTATAATAATTTTCAAGATTTTGATCTACTTTTAGTGAAAAAAAATTGATGTTTATAAAGTTCATATGAACTTTATACTCCTTATTAACCCTTTGATTTTATTTTCTATTATTTATTTAAATTCAATGTTATATATACAGTTTTTAATATATTTTTTACTGAAAATATGTTCTATATGTTGTTTCATAATTTATTTTTAACTTTTATTGGATATATTAAATAAGAATGAAGGTAATATTTTATCATCTCAATACATAAATTAGTTTATTTTTTTAAGTAAAAAATAATTTTTTTTTAATATTATTTGTCAAAAAAATAGTTAAAAGTCTTATATTTATTTTAAAACAAATTAATTAATTGAATTTCCAATGTTATGACTTAAAGTGAATTTTCAGAAAATGATCATTTTATTCATCAAATAAATTTTAATACTTCTTGATTACAAATATATATCTTTTTAAGGAATCATGAATTTAGGGGGGGTTATTTTTAGTCTTATCTTTTGATATCACAAAAAGGGAGAGAAGTTTATAGTTTTAGTTTACATGTTTATCATCATGTTGGATAAGATGGAGAAGTTTATCCTTAATTTCCTTGACATGGGGGAGAAGTTTTTATCCTTATAATGGGGGATAAATTTATAAGAGAAATTTTTGTTAAAATAGAAATGTGTTTTTTATTTATTCATGGTTATAAAAAAATGTTTTAAATTCCTTATATTTTGTTATGGGTTTTGAGATCATAAAAAATGGGGGTTAGCATGTGTTTATTCAATAATTTAGTTAATTTATTTTTGGTTTTTATACTCACAAACTCTCACATTTATGTTACTAATGAATTTTTTCTTAAGTGAATTTTCGGAATATATTATTATTTAGAATATTTATTCAAGTCATTTATCAGCATGAAATATTTTTTGAATTATTTTGGATGTGTTTAAACATATTATGGAAACATTGTTCATACCCTACATTTGTAAGCATAACATAAGGTTAAGAAACCCTATGTTTGAAATAGTATGTATGGATCATATACCCTATATTTTGTAAGAACCCTATGTTTGAGGAAACAATAATATAGTAAATCAACCCTAATTTTGTGATAAAAATACATTGTCAAACCTATATTTGGGATTTTTTTAATTACTTGAAGGAACCCTATGTTTGACCATTCAGTTATTGAGTTTTAAATCTATGATATTATCTGAGATTTATTCATTGGTCTTGGAAAAATTAAATATCTATTCAAATATATTTTATGAGTGATTCAAAGGCTCGTTGTGGTTATTTTAAAGGCTCGTATTCAATAGAGTAAATCATTTATATTCTTATGGTAAGTTATAACTATCTTGAATGATTCTGAATTCAAATATTCATGATTTACTGTGTGATATTTCTAGATCTGGTTTGACTAGGATCCTCTTCAACCTATAGTATAAATATAGAGATATTATTCATCAAAAAATGGATAGGATATATACATAACTAAAAACTATGTTTAAAATACAACAAGTGGGTTTTTTCCTTTAAGAGATACAATTTAGAGACATACATGTTTTAATTTATCTGATCGACTCATTACTTTTGATGTCGTTACTACAACATCTTATTGTTATATATTCTTCAAAAAGATTGATTGAGAATTTTTCAAAGATACACTTTATAGAAAAACATGTTTATACATATTTCTAGTTTTTTCTTTATCTTTATTGAAGAAATATTATGAAATATTGAAGATCTATTTTTTACTATGTGATGTTGATGATCTGAATACATTTGTCAGTTTCTACTACAATTATGAAGTATAATATATTTTCCCAATAAAATCAATATCTATTGATTTATTGGAGTTTTGGATGCTCGGACTTAGTCTTGGTAAATTGTCAACTTCGTTTACTATAATATGGATTTATGGTTCCTTATAAAAGAACCAGAAAGCCCCGTAAAATACTTGTAAGGTTTCAACTTCCTACACTATATTGTTTTTTATGATTATGTAGATAATAGAACATAATAGTGAAAATCCTCAAGTTATTGAAGTTGATAATCGGTGGAGTGGACTAAAGGATATTTTTTCCCTAGACCACTATACATCATTTTGTTCTTTTCCTTTATTTATTTTTACTTCTCACTAATATTTAAGAGAGAATTAATGGTTCATAGAAAAATAGAAGAAGTGTTTTGAATCTATCAAATTCTTTGAATAACATAATTCACCCCCATCTTGTATATTTTTCTTCTTCTTCTTCATCCTAACCTAACAATGTCATATTTCTATTTCTATGACTCATAATTATTGTCTTATAATTCCATGTGTTCATAATATATGGAAAATAGTATGTTATCATTAAAGGTTTTTTCTGGTTTTATGTTCCTCTACTGTGTTATATGACCATTTTGTCATTTTTTATGACTAATTTTTATGATCCATAATATTATCCCTTTAATTATTCTATGTTCATATTCCTCTCATTATTATAATCTAATTATATGTTCCCCCAGACTCATTAACATTGTTTCCCTAACTGATCAATTGATCTCACCATTTTTCATATATTTCCCTTTTCTCTAAGTAATAAAGACGAGTATAAAGTATGATATGTCTAAAATTATATGATGTGTGGAGAATTTTATGGGATATGTTAAAGAATAATTTTTTAATAGGATAGTTTTGTAAATAATCTCCAAAGATACTAAACCTTTGGATTCTAGGAGTGTATTTTATTTATGAGATGTAATGAATAATTATTAGAAATTATGTAAGATATATGTATGTTATACTTATATCATATCAGTTAGTATCAAGGGACGATTTAATTATTTTTAATGATTATTTTATGGTGAATAATAGGATAAAACTTGGTTGAATATAAATTATCTAAAGTTGAACTAAAAGTATCATATATTGAAAAAAAATATAGGATAAGACATCTTAGGATTGATTTTCCATATTCATATGATGGTTTTCCATAATTTTTTTAAGATGTTATTATTTGTTACTAATGTAAAATATTTTGGTTTAAATAAATGGTTGTTATAAGTAGTAATCAAGTAAACAATGATTGTGATGGAAAATATGGTGAATTTACCAATGAAAAACCAATTAGTGTGGGAGATGGTGTGAAAACCTTCATGGAAATTCTTTCTCAACTTTTGAGTAATAACATGAACTATATCAAACTTCCAAATAAACCAAATAAGGAACATATCACTATCAATTCCTTCATGTGACAACAACCACCATACACTAGTGGATCTTCCAATCCATTGGTAGTTGATCAATTGATCAATATAATAGAAAAATATTTTATATTATTAAATGCTTAGAGCATGAAGAATTAGTATTATAATTTTATCATTTGGAAGGAAAAATAGGCCAATAGTGGAATTTTATTAAGAATACAAGGGAAAAGGAAGTACTTAACTCCATGGAATGGGAAGATTTTAAGAAAATATTTTATTACAAATATTTTCCATTTACTATTTATATCTTTATGGGGAATAAATTCCTTGGGATTAATAAAAAGTAAATAATATATTAATCCCTGTGAGGAAAAAATTAAAATTATTTTACGGTATACATTAATGATTTTGAAAGTAAAATTGATCTATTATTTAATGGATTAAAATAAAGTCACTAAAAAGAGTAAGTGATAATATACTTTTATAACTGCAAAAATATTATTTGATATGCTCTTAAGGTTGACATGGAAGCTGGGGAATCTCAATGAAATAATTGATTTGGGGATAATAAGATAAAAATATATTTTCATGGAAGTTTGAATGATAAGTATCATTGAGTAAAGAAGATTCAATTACCTACCATCATGGGAATAAGCACTAAAGGAATTGTATCAAAGGAATAGGAATATGTTTTAAGTATGATAAAGAAATATATAATTAAATAAAACTACCAAGGAAGCATGAATAGGTCAATAAATAAAATAGAGGATATGAAAGTACCAATAATGCTCTTAAAATAGTTCAATGTTTCAACTATAGTAAGTTTTTCATCACTCTAACCAATTCACCGAACCAAAGTTTAATGAGGAAAATTGAATTTATCCACTAAGGGATCCTGGAAGAGTTTTAACAATCACTACCACTGATGTAAATCTTTAAAAATGAAGTGGTGAAAGGTACACTTATTAGAAAAATATGATAAAATTTCCTGATTTTTATTCTATATATTATTTATTATTTTTCAAGACTATTGATTCATCATATAAAATATTGGATATTGAATTATTAGTGAAAACACTAAGTGTTGTAACAATTTTATCTAAATTATATAACTTTTATCTAATTAATATCCAATTATTCTTCCCTTAGTAGAATTCAATGCAATTTTTTTCATTAATTGTCTCTCTCTATTATGATTTATTATTGATTTTTAGGGTCTAAAAACTAATTCCATTTCCCAGGACCTTATAGAAATTAAAAGTGGATTATGAACTTCCTTTGGAAATAACATTCTCAATATTATTTTTAATAGTCAATAATGAGAGAATGAATGGTCCATAATAATAAAAAACTCAATATAGTCATATTTTGAGGGAAATGTTGTGTTATTAGTATTACCCCAATAATTAAAATTCATTTTAAATAGAACTTATATGTAAAACAATGCTCATTTTAACAAAACCCTCACATGTAAAATATAGATAAGATTTCAAGGAAGAGATTTTTTGAGGTGGGATAATGTAACACTCAAGATTTTTATCATGAAAATCCATATAAATAAAACTCTTGGGTTTAATTCCATGTCACACATATAACACCTAAATAAGATGAAAATTAAATTGTTCCATTAAGGTATAATATTAAAATGAAATAAACATTACAAGATATCTAAATAAAATATAAATAAAACATAGAAAAGGAATAAAACCACAAGTAAATAAAAAATTCAACAGGATTAAAATATTTATTATCATGATTGTACATTAGGATCATACCATTGATGAAAATTATAGAAAGAATAAAATAAATTATAAATATGATAAATATGAGGATGAAAAAATAAGTAAATAGGATGAATGATTTTAAAGACCTATGTAAGACATTATATAAGAATGGAAAATGAAAATTTGATACATGGATATATGTTCATTTCATATATAGCTGTTGGATCCATAAACATATTAGCAGTTTTGAATTACAAGTAAATATTTATTATAAATAAATTTTATTTGTATTTTAGAATATATATATATATTCATTATAAAAAAATATTTTAAATAAAATAAATTATTTTTTAATAGAATAAAAATACTAAAACAATTATGAAAATACCTTTTATTCTAAATAATTTTTTTTTATGAATTATGGATTTTTGTTAAGTTTATTACTTTTAAATAATAATAAAATTGATTTATAAAATTAAAGTGATATTGAGTAAAATAATTAAATATCACCCAATAAATTATTAATGAATTATGAGGAAAAAATTATTTATTCACAGTTAAATAAATATTTTTTCTTTAAAAAAGTTTTTTGAATATATATTTTATATTCTTATTTAAAATTTAAACTTCCTGTATTTAGTGTCACACCCAAGCCTCGCTTATCTTTGTTGTTTTTCTTTAGTCCCCTTGGTTTATTTCTATTCCCTGGTGGGTTTTTCCTTGAAATTTGGAGTTTGGGAGATGATTTTCATGTCATGCGGTTAAGAGAAATTGTTAGTATTAACCACGTAGAAATTGTGATAAAAGAATGAAACTTTTAACCAAGCCTATATCATGGTTGGTGTGTGGTTATTCTAATGGTGTGCCTTAACCATGTGAGGTTATCCATTCTCAAAGTTTAAGGTGAATGGTTGTGGAGAAATTTGACCAATCATGTGTTCAAACCATGCATGGTGCTAATTTTCATTAAAAATGGGAAATATATCTTTTTACGTTATCAAATTAAACAACTTGGGGGGTCCCTTTCTCCCCCATTTAACCCCATATAGTAGTATGAACCTCCCTCCCCTTGTATCCTACTCTTGATTGGGTGATTCCTTGGTGATTATTCAATATTTTCAGTCAACTCTTTAAGGTAAACTCTTAGGATCTCCTCTATTTCCTTATTTAGTTTAATTTTTCCCTTGTTGTTTCTCCATGAGGTATTACTGTCCAAGGTATTCATTGTAGATTTATTTTAATTGAATTATTTTGTATTTTTAGGGTATATAAATGTTCTTCCTTTTTATCTAAACCTTTTTGGGTCCCATTGGGGTGATTTATCACCACAAATTGTAAAAGTAATGAGATTAAAGGTAGGTAGTAATTTACATAACTCTTTAAATTTAGAAATATTATTTCCTGTTTCTTTATATGATTGTTTTATGTGTTATAACTATTCTAGGATGTATAATTAGTGGATTTTATTAGGGTGGGGTTGTTTCTATTTGGTTTTTATTGAATTCACCTAGGATTTCCTTTTTAAAAAAAGTATTAAGTCTATTTTTGAAAATATATTATTGCTAAGTTTTTAAATAAATGATCAATTATAATTTTACAATTGGTAGTTGAATTATGAAAGGTGGTTTAGATTTAGAAACATTATTTGTGACTTGGTTCCGTAAGAAAGAATCTTGAAGCTCAGTTTGTACCATTGAAATTATTTTCTAAGAATAAACCCCTTTGGAACATGCGCTGTGTATTTTGAAATCAATTTTATATTAATTCCATGTATTGGATAGTTCCCAATAAAGGATTTTCTATACTTTAATATTTTATCTTAATGGTATTTGGGTAGTTTCTTATAAGGGTTTCAAAGGTGAGAGTGTGGCTTATTTTTAAATAGAAATGTATATAGAGATATACTATTTTAAAATGATTGATTAACTCACCGATATTTTAGAATCATGGGTAACCATGGGTGTCAACGTGGGATTTCTAGGTATAAATGTTCCACTAGTTTAGTATCACACTTTGACTAGTTGACATAAGATTTATTTTATTCTGGTTACAAGATACACCCCTCGATTAGGTTGGTGAAGGAAACACTAGGTGTCGGTGTAGGTTGTGGTTATCATGTGCCAATATTTTTTAGTAATTGTATGTAATTTCCCTAGATTTTCCTAGTAATTATTAGGTTCCCATAATAATTATTTTTTGTGTGTGATAATTTTCCTTTCAACTTTATTTTTAAAATGATCTCTTATATTATACTCTCCCTTCCCCCTGATTTAGAAGATTATTATTTTTTCACATGTTTCTTATCATTAAAAAGGATTTATAATGGTATTTTATAAAAAAAATATTACATCATATTAGAAAGGAAAATGATTTTGAAATACATTAGCATATTAGTTTTTTCCAAATAAATGGAAATCCTACTTTGTATATGTATTTTCAAACTATAAGTAAATAGATCTCTCATTAAAGGGTATGATTGGATTGGTATTTGGTAACCTACTAGGATATTTATATCATACCTAGGGTGATTATAGGTTTCTCAGATTCTTTTGAGTTCTAGTACACTAGATATGGGTTCTAGTTCAGGATTAGGATGGTGTATAGTGAACATGATTCACTTGATGCATGAAAATAATAGTTTAGTCTCGGTTTCTTTCATTTTATTTTGATATATATATTATATCATCCTTTCAGGCTTTCAACTATGAACTTTGTATATGGTATCATTTCAGTTATTTTGTTTTGAATAATTTTTTTTATAATGTTGGTATTGTTTATATTTTCACCTTGTATTTACTTTTGTTCCTCATTTGATTTCATATTTATTTTCTATCTTCTTGACTTTTGGCATAACACCCAATGTTTTGAGGGTTATGCCAAAATTTTAGGTGGAATCCCATGGTATATTTATTATTCAATAGAAAATATTCCCTTACATACTTTCTTGATTCTCTTGGTGCGTTTCACCAGGCTGAGTGGATTGGGAATGCCTCTCAGGTTAGTTGTGAGTTGGGTTAGGTGTCAACTTAGGTGGTAGCCCAGATTTTTTCATTATAAATGGTATCAAAGCCTAAAATTTTATAAATAATTAGTTTCTAGAGTCTCTCTTTCTATTTGAGTATGTTTTTTAGATATAGTTAGGATCATTTTAATTAAATTGGTTATTCATGATTGGTTTTTTTATCAATGTCTATTTTGGATGATGCTTGAGTTACCTAGGTAGTCCTGGATGTTTGTATCTCAAATATGAGCTCAATTATCTAATTTTCTCAAGATTTTAGGTCTTTATTTTAGTATTGATTTTTTTTATTGAGAATTTATGAGGTAATTTGAAAAGATACAATGTTTGGAGTGTATTTTCGAGGAATTCATAGGGTTTACAGTTACTATTCATGGTTTGGAAAACAATGTGTAGGTCATGCATCTTGATCTGGATGACTTCTAGTAAGCTTTTCATGGTTGGTTTATAGTCCTCCAAACCATGTATCCAAACTATACACAATTTTCATTTCCTTTTATTTTTTAACTTTAAATTTTCTTGGGTGTTGAGTTTCCTTTACCCCTTATTTATATTGGTTTAGGGTGATTTTGGATGTTTATTATAGACTATAACTAATATTATGGTTTATTTAAGTTTGATTTCCCAAATCAAATCCTTGGGTTGTTTTGAAAATGAGTTTAAAATTACATAATATTTGAATATTTTATTAAATGTTTTAAGAATATGAAAAATAATAAATAAAAAAGTTGTTCATATAAATGTTTTAATTTGATAGTGAAATGTTATAATAATAAGTTGGGTGAAATTTGTTGAATAAAAAAACGTTTCAACTATTATTTGGTGTTTTAAATTAAATAATTATTTTTAAAGGAATAGTCAAAGTGAAATTTAATAAAGCTAAATAATAATCCTATTTTTTAAATTTTTATGGATGATTATGTATTTTGTGTGTATTTTTATATTTCAAGATTTAATCTTTTTTTATACTTGTTTTTTAGTCATTATAGGATCTATGGTTGTTTTTAAGGTATTTTTTATATTTATATATTTATTTTTGTCTAATTTTATGTAGTTTTAATTTAGGGTGTGTTTTGATAGTGTTTTATGTTTCCTTCATCTATAATAACACCCCATCGAGTCTTAATAGATTCATAAGAGGGAACTGTGGATGTTTCAGCATAAGAAAACCTTTTGGTTGATCAAGACCCATCATATTCAATTTTTCTATCTACTCCAGTCATGGATCATAGTGTTATTCCACTTCTAGTTCAGCATTAGTATTTTTTTAGGATTTTTCAAATTGGAATCCTCTTCATTTCCATGGATAAAAAACTACAAGGGAAATGAGGATTGGTTATGAAGTATCAATGGATCCTTTCCCAACTTTAAATTCTCTATTTTCTTTATCTTAAGTTTACTAACTTCATGTTGGAGGATCTGAGTTGGGAGTGGTGGAATTCCACTATCCGTAAGAATCTACATAGGGACCTTTCTTAGGTTGGCTTCAATCTACTATTCATATTTAATTACTTCCTTAGTTTTATGAGAAGGCCAAAGGTGGTGAGGTTATATTACCTATAAAAAGATGATAGGTAGGTGTTAGAATATGCATGTCAATTTTTTGAGTTGGTATCATACCATCATAAAATATACATGGATGAATACTTAAAGGTTCAATAATTTGAAGTGGGTCACCAACCAGACTTTTAGACAATGTTGTCTTCTCCTGGTCTTAACACTTATGAAGAAATAGCAAAATAGGCCATGAGATTCAAGTAAAAATTAGTATGGATTCTAAATTCCATTGATTTCTAACCTATCCTTGGGATTGATTGATGAATCTATAGTAAATGAAAATTGAATTGGCCTAATCCTAGTAAGTTTTTCGGTGTTGTCAAGTATCCATCCATATTATTCACATTGCACTCTTCTAGGATCCAATATTGGGTGTATCACTAGTACAGAAAGGTAGTACATAATAAACCTTTTTTCATGATTCACATAAGTCATTTCATATCTACGGTCTTCTAGGCCATCTACAGAGATTCTATAGGGGGATTAATCATAATAAAGGTGGAGATGGATTTTATCCTTTAAAAAATATTTAGGTTCAAACTATTGATCTTGATGCTACCATGGTGTTTGTTTTAGGTTTTTTCCTTGTGAAACTTTTTTCTCTTCCTAACAGCACTTTCTATCCTTGTGTTGTAACCTATTCTTTTTAAGTACTGTAGCATTTAAGTAGATGGTGTTTGTGGATATATAGTCATATGTTCTTAAGGAAATGTTTTAGGGTGAATCCAAGAATCTTAATGATGGTTGTTTCAAAATTTTGGGTGTGATGTGTTGTGGTTTCTATATTTTTTTACTTCTGTTTTGAGTTTTTAGGTTTTATTGGCATCCAAAGTTGCTTCTAGTTTCAAAAGTTTCTGGTCCAATGACATTTTTAATACAGTGGGAAGACCACCACGAAAGGACCTCTTATTGGACCTGATAAGAACCACTCTTTGTTTTTCATTTAAGTTATGGTGTCTAGTTTTGGGATAGTCCTTTAACCATGATCTAATCGTCCCCACTCATATAATCTTGATTATCTTTTTATCACGGGTCTTGTGATGGAGGATCCAAGAGATATTTAATAGGTCGTGATGGGTTTCTTCATTATTTACTATATTAGGGGTTGGGGTGATTCTTGGATGAGGTTGTGTCTATAGTATTCATCCTTCCTCTCTATGACCCTTTTTTATGTGATTATTGTATCATTTTGATTCTTGTTTTTGAATCCTTGGTCACCTTGGTTTGGGTAAATTTTTTGGTCGAGCGGAGTTCAATGCGAGTGGTGTGCTCCTTTTTAATGAATGAAAATTAATTTAGTTCTTTGATGATGGTTTCTTTAGTCACTTATTTTGGTCTCAAAAGTGGTTCCCTTTAAGATAGAGTTTAATTTTAATCTTTATCTATGATTTCATATTAAATTACTTGGTTTTTAAGTCTTTATTTTTTCAATTTAAGAGGAATTTGAACTTCGAGTCTTAGTCATGATCAACTGCCAAAAAGAAATTGTGGTGGGGATAATTTTCACATTATGACCTATCTTATATCTATTATTTTATTTATTTTTGAGTCACATTGGATTATTTTTCTCCTAAAGTGGGGTTTTCCTAGAAATTTTGAGTTTTTGGAGGCATTATTCATGTCTCATGATTATTACTAATAGTGAAAAAACCATGAGACAGTCCTAAAATTTTTAACATAGACAATAACATTGTTGATTAATAGTTAGTATAACCAAGTTTATTAACTGTGAAAAGTACTCCAATATCCCAATATAAGATGCATGGTTTGTCCAACTATGAAAACAAACTATGTGAAGTTCCTATATTTATTAATATTGATAAATATATCTTTTTCTATTTTTGAATTAAACACATTTAGGGATACCTTTCTCCCCCATTTTACCCCTATAATTGTGTGAACCTCCCCACCCCCCTCACTCCACCTCTTCTTAGGAATATTCCTTGGTTATTTTTTGAGGTTTTCACCATATTATTCAATCTAAAGTCTCAAGATTTCATTAGTTTCCTTATTTCATTATTTTCCTTACTTTATTATTAACTAACGATGTATTAGTGACATATGGTTCACTTATAGATATATTTTAATTTATTTATTTTTCAGTTTAGGGTTCATGGAGGTTTTTCTTTATTCTCTATATCTTCTTGGGTGTCATTGAGGTGAGTTATCACTACTGATTATAAAACAAGTGTGATTCAAGATAGGTAGTCCTTTTTATAGCTCTTTAAATTTAGAATTATGATTTCTTATAGTTTTATATGCATGTTTTATGTGTATGTTGTTCCTATTTGGGTTTCATCAAATGAACATGGTATTTCCTTTATTTTTCAAAGTTAAAAATTATATTTCTAGAAATCCATGCTCACTAAGTGTTTGAATAAATACCTGGTAAGATATTTACAATTGGTAGTTGAATTGTGAAATTTTATTTGGTTTTAAAAACATTATTTGTGACTTGGTATCATTCAAAACACTCTTGAGGACTGATTAAAACCTTTAAATTTTTTTTAAAGAATAAACCCCCTTAAAACGTGCCATTTTTATTTTTAAATTAAATTTTTATTGATTCCACGTATTGGATGGTGCCTAATTAAGTGGATTATATACTTTTATATGTGTTTCTTATGGTGTTGGGGGTTTTTCTTGTGATTTTTTTGGGGATGATGGAGTTTCTTTTTTTAATGGCATGATATGTATCAATATACTATTTTGAAATGATTGTTTGACCCACATCCATTTTAGAATCATGGGTATACATGCATGTCTAGGTTGGAATTGTAATTATACATGTTTCACTAGTTTAGTATCATACTCTAACTAGTGTCCATATGATAGATTTTATTCTTCTTGTGGAATATTCCCTTCAATAACGATATTAAGGGAAACATTGGGTGTTAGGGTGGGTCGTTGTTATCTAGCACCAATCTTATTTAGTAGTTGTATGTCATTATCTTTGATTTTCCTAGTATATACTAATATATGATGATAATTGTTTTGTTTGTTTTGTACTTATCCTAGAAAAATTATTTTTAAAATGGACTCTTATATTACACTCTCTCATCTCCCTTGTTTAAAAAGGTTCTTATTGTTTCACATACCCCTTACATTTTAAAGGGTTTTATAATGATCCTTTCATAAAAAGTGATTACCTTAAGTTAAAAAGAAAATTTATTTTAAAATACATTATCATGTTACTTATTTTGAAAATAAATATAAAATCTACTTTGTATGTATATTTTCAAACTGGTGTAAAATAATTCTATCATTAAAGGGTATGATTGGATTTGTGGGAGGTGACCTAATGGAGTGTTTATCACATTAATGTCATCATTTAAAGTTTCTTAGATTCTTAGAAGTATTATTTGATGATATTTTTGTACCATTTTAGTTTTGGGATCATGGATTATGAATGTGATGCACTTGGCGCATGGACATAATAGTTGATTCTTTGTTTATTTAATTTTATTTTTATATCTCTATTATATTTGCATTTTAGTCTTACCTCTATGAAATTTTTATCTGGTATCATTTCAATTATTTATTTATTTCTATTTTTTTCTTGATGTTGGTTTTGTTTATCTTTTTACCCTACATTTACTTTTGTTACTTGTTTGGTTTCATATTTATTTTGTATCTTCTTAACATGTGGCATGATATCCAATGTATGTGAGTGTTATGATGGAATTATGGGTTGGATTCTTTAGTTTATTTATTCTTCAGATTAAATAATTCTATTTGGTACTCTTTTTATTCCCTTGGTAGTTATTTCAGGCCTAGGAGGATCTGTAAAACCTCTCAGGTTAGTGGAAAGAAAATTTTGGTGTTAGTTTGGGTAGAAACCTAGGTTGGTTCATTAAAAATGCTATCAGATCCTAGGTTATTATATAGGACTAGGTTCCAAAGTCACCCTCTATATTTGGGGATGTTTGGAATATAGAGGTAGGATCAATATAATTTGGGTGTTTGGTCATCAGTTAGTGCTTTATCACCACCTATTCAAGAATACACTTGAGTTACCAGGGCAGTCTTGGAAGTTTATGTCTGAAATATGAGCTTGGTTCTTAAATTTTTTTTGTGATTTTTTGTCTTTATTTGAGTATTTATTTTTAATGTTGATAATTTATGAGTTAATGTTATAATATCTAAGTACTATATTGGATTTTTGGAGGAATTTAGAAGGTGAAAAATTATTATTCATGGGAATTATATCTATCCTTATATGACTTCCAGTGAGATTTGTGTGGTTAGTACATAGTCTATAAAACTGTACACAACTGTTATTTTTTTGTATTTTTTAATTTTAATTTCCTTAGGTTTTTATTTTACTTTTTCCCTAATTTATATTGGTTTAGGGTGATTTTGGATGTCTTTTTTGGATTATATGTGAAATTATAGTCCATTTAAGTTTGATTTCCAAAATCAAATCCCTGGGTTTTTTTTGAAAATGAGTTTAAATTTATATAGAATTTGAATATTTTTTAAAGTGTTTTAAGAATAAAAAAATTAGTCTTATACATTTTTTAATTTGATAAATCAATGTTTTAATAATAAGTTGGGTGAAATTTAATAAATAAATAAAATCTTTCAACTAAAATTTAATGCTTTAAATTGAAAAATGATTTTGAAATAAATATTCAAATTAATTATAGGAAAGATAAATAATCTTCCAATGTTTTAAATTTTGATGTATGAGTATTTTTAGGACTCTTGATATTTCATGATTTACTTTTTTAAAAATGGTTTTGAGGAAATGTGGGAGATAAGGGTTGTTTTCTATGGATTTTTGATATTTATTTATTCATATATGTCTGGATTTGTGAATTTTTAATTTGAGGTGTTTTTATAGAGTTTTTTGTTTCCTTTTTTAGAATATTCTAAATCAAGTCTTAATGGAATAATAGGAC
This sequence comes from Viscum album, assembly GCA_963277665.1. Taxonomy (NCBI): domain Eukaryota; kingdom Viridiplantae; phylum Streptophyta; class Magnoliopsida; order Santalales; family Viscaceae; genus Viscum; species Viscum album. The sequence continues at coordinate 1,111,277,458 of OY728133.1, forward strand.
AGAGATGTAGGTGGTTCACCATAAGAAAAACCATTGGTTGATCAAAAACCATTATAAGCAGTTGTTCCATATGCTATAGTCAGGGAGTGTAGTGTTTTTCCTCAACTATATTAGCCTGAGGATTTCATTTTGGAGTTTAAAAATTAGAATCCACCTCATTTCCTTCTACAAGTAGACTCCAAGGGAGTGGCTAATTGGTTATATAGTGTGAAGGGGATTTTTTTCCCTACTTTAGATTCCATAGTTTCTCAAGATTAAGTTCACCGCCTTCATGTTGGAGGGTCTAAGTTGGGATTGTTATAAGTATACTATCCAGATGAACCAACTTAGGGACCTTTACTTTGTATGATTAAATGAGGTATTAATCCATAATTACTTCCATTTATCTATCAAAATACCAAAGGAGATATAGTTTTATTACCTTTAGTAAGGTGATGGATCAATGTTGGAATATACCTATTGATTCCATGAGATGATTTCCTACCTACTTAACTTATCCATTAATGAATCCTTTAAGTCTTGATACTTTTAAAGGGGTCTCTAACTAGACCTTCTGATAGTGGTGTCTCCTCCTATACTTAAAACATATAAAGATATAGGGAAATAGGACATGGGATTCAAAGATGACTTGGTAGGTATTTCAAATTCCCTTGATGTTTCATTTATCCTTAGGAGTGGTGGAGTAATATATAGTGAAGGGAAAGGAAAACAAGCCAAGTATATGAAATCTGGAAGTGACATCAAGTGGATATCCAGATTCTTCACACTTGACTCTTTCAGAAGCCTGAATTCGGTGTATCACTAGTATATAAATATAGGTCATAAGAAACCTTATTTTTTGGATTCACCTGATTCCTTCCATATATCTGGTCATCTAGGTCATTTATAGATATTTTTTGGGGGGTACTCACAAGAAAGGTGGAGTTGAATCTTCCCCTTCAGAAAATTCCTAATTTCAACCTACTGAGCTTGATGCTGACATAGTGACTATTTCAGGTTTTCCCTTTATTTAACTTTTTTTCTTCCTACCATCTAATTAAATCCATGTATTATAACCTATTATCTTTAAGTTGTGTGGAATTTTAAGATATGGTTTTGTAGATATATGGGATTCTATTCTTAGGTAAATAACTTATGGTGAATCATGGAATCTTAATGATGGTTTTTTATGAATTTTTATTGTGTTGTGTGCTGATTAATATATTTTGGATCTTACGGTATGAGTCAATGGTTTCTTTCAAGAATTTCTATATCAACTGTTGTTTCAAAAAAATTAATCTTACTAGAGTTATAATATAGTGGGTAGATCACCATGGAAGGACCTATTACTAGACCTAGTAAGTGTCTCTATTTGTTTTCCTTTAGAGTTGTGGTGTCTAATTTTGGGATAGTCCTTTAAACCCAACCAACTCAGTAATTATCATAGTATCTTGATTAACTTTTGATCATGGTTCATGTGATGGAGGTTCTTAGAGATCCTAAATATTCCATGAGGTCTTTCTTCATTGAAGAATATGTTTGGGGTTGGGGTGTTACTTATTTGATATTATGTCTATATAGACAACCATCCCCCTTATGACCCTTTGTTCCATTAATATTTGATAATTATTAGTATTGTTTTTGAATCCTTTTATACCTTTTCTCTAGTCCTTTGGATAGATTTTTTTATGTCAGAGAGATTTTAGTGAGAGTGGGGTGTTCATCTTCCACGAATGATATTTAATTAGGTTCTTTGAGGATTGGTTATTTAGTCTCTTAATTTAGTCTCTAGAGTGGTATCCTTTAAAAGGGAGTTGAATTAAAATATTTCCCTATGAGTTACTATTAAGTTATTTGGTTTTTAATTCTTCTTTATTGCATTTTAATGGTAAGTTAAACTTCGAGTTTTGGTCATGATCAACTGATCCTTTTAGTGCTTCCTATGGGAATAAAGCGTTATGATAGGGAGAATTGTCACACCCCATCCTCACTTATCTCTATTATTTTATTTATTTTTGAGTCTATTTATTTCTCTAACTAGGTGGGTTTTCCCTTGAAATTTAGATTTTTTGGAGGTTTTTTGAATTTTACATGGTTAAGGTGCGTGTTTAGTACCAACCATGTAGAAACCATTTACAACCATGTAATAGGAATACAACTTTTAACAGATCCAATCTCATGGTTGGTTCACATTTAGTATAACTATGTGGATTAGGATAGAGCTGATATTTTCAATATATTTTATCTATGTATCAATAATTTAATCCTCACTAATGTGTCATTACATGTTAAATTGTATAATTTTTGGAATTTTGTTGTATTTTGAGCTAAATTGTGAAAATTCCCTAATTCTGGATTTTTAACACTTTTTCACTAGTTTGATGTTTTGGGCATATATTTTTAAATATTTATCCAATTAAAATGGATCCTTTCTAAAAAAACCCTGGAATATGGTATTCATATTTTTCAACTAGACCAAGTTCTAAATCATCCATCTAAGCTCCCAAATAAATCATTCTTTGGAAAACTTTTTATGGTTGACTGTGTGGATCTCACCTCATTAAAATAGGTATAACTCTAGATACAAGTTTACAAAGTAATTGATTATAATTGAACGTGAAAGAAGACTCCAATACGTGCGTGAATGATGAGTTTCAAGGTCAAATTATATCATTAGGGAACTATGTGAGTGAGAAACTTATGTGGAAGATGAAGTGTATCCTCGAGTAGAGAAAGAGTTTTTGAGTAATTAATTGCTAACTTTTACATCACAGATCCAAAGCAGCTTAAAATTGGAGAAGATATTGATGATACAATTTCTAACAACTCTTTACAAGCGTCCAGATGTTGATTCGGCTCGGAGGGATTCCAAACAGAAGACAACTTCGGATGGACAGAATCTGTACAGAAGAATTTCCGGCCCTCATCCCCTTATATTCCCATATCTTATTTCATTTCAAGTGGGTTTGGATTTTTAGAGACCTAGATTAAGATGTTGTGCATTCTTTCTAGAATTGAGATGATTTGGGATGCTCAAGTGATGAGAGGATAAGCACCAAGTGGTTGCAGACGGTGATAACCAACGAGCACTCCCTTCCGAGTTTTTATCTTCATGTGTAATCTCTATTGCATCTATCTTGAACTTATATTTCTTGGATGAAAGAGGTTTTTTTAAATCATGAATATATTCTCAACTTGTATGTTCTAGATGGTTTTCTAATCTATTAAGTAAACTAGTTGATTTCACTATTTAAATTTCTTCAGTGAGGTCTTGTCGTTGAGCATAGTAATTTCGATTAGGTTTAATTATTTGGAGGTCTTCAAGTAATTGGATCACATCTATAGTAGGTGAAACAATCATATTGAGGTTTTAATATGATATTCATACAAAATAAGATGTCTATACAAAGGTATTTGTGTAGGAATTGAGATATTCCTTAGGGATATAATTTTAAACAAGGAATAGGGGAGTGTCCGGTAGGTTAAAGCTTGTCTGTAACCACTATTTTGATTCTTGTTTCAAAATCATTTTATTTACTATCAGTTTTATGGATCATTCAAAAAAATTATTTATCTTTAGTTTATACTTATATTTTGTTCTTGAGTCTTTAATCAAATCCCCAAATTTCAATTTCGTGCAAAAACAAACAAAACAAAAGTGAAAGTTTTGCAACTCAAATTGCAACCTTCTTGAGAGACAATCCAGGGACTGCTATATTGCATTATTTTTGGGGAAAATTTATTGATTGAGGATTTCATGACAAATAATCCTCACTTCAACTAGCTCCGTTTCCGGGGAGCTAAATCAAAAATTGATAACTCCTCCCATTGTTCAACCTCCCAAATGGGACTTGCCCATCGAAATCATGACTGATGCATCTGGATTTTCTCTTGGGGTAGTTTTAAGTCAAATGTTGGAAAAGAAATATCATGTGATTTCCTATGCCTATAGAACATTAGATCAGGCTCAATAAAACTACACAACAACTGAGAAGGAACTGTTTGTTGTTGTCTTTGCTTTAGACAAATTTAGATGTTATCTTCTGGGCTCTAAGGTGATTGTTTTCACTGATCATTCTGCAATATATATCATAAATAGTTATTAGGTTTCATGTATCAACCCTTAAATTCTATTATGATATGATTATTTTGGGTGGTTGAATTTTCAGAATCATCTGATCTAACTCATTATTTTTTTCTTATGTGATAAGTTATGAAAACATTATATAGCCTATTTTCTTTACAAGGGTTTCCCAAATATGATGTATAATTGATTTCATGTGGTACACATACATATGTTTTATATTTATGTGATGGGGTCTGTAATTATATATCCCTCCAATATAATGGGTAAATCCTTATATCACATTACAATATTATGTTATGGGGCAAGGTTGGTTAAACTAGTCAACTGTGTTATAGGACATGTGTACTTTTCTTAATTCCACTATGTTATGGGATACATATGGTAATACCAAATTCACTATTTTATGATAGTATAGTTGGATAAACTTGACTTATTCTTATAATATACTATGTCATGTTTGTTAATCATGTGTTGATTCAACAATTTCATTAATTTATTTTTGGTTTTGATGCTCAAAAACGCCCACATATAAGTTACTAATGAATTTTATTTTAAGTGAATTTCAGGAAGATAATATCCATTAGAATAATTATTCAGTAAATATATTCAACTCATTGATCCATGTGAAACATTTTTTAAAGTATTCTGCATGTGTTTAAATTTATTCTAGAAACATTGTTTATACCCTACATTTGTAAGCATAACATAAGGTTTGAAAACCCTATGTTTGAAACAGTACATATAGATCATATACCCTATATTTGGTATGAAAACTACATTTTAGGAAATAAAAATATGGTACATCAACCCTAATTTTTTGATCAACCATACATTTTCAAACCTATATTAGGATTTTTTTTCATCACATAAAGAAACTCTATGTTCAACCATTCAGTGACGGATTTCTAAATCTACGATATTATCTAATATTTATGCAACAGTCTTGATGAAAGTAAATATCTATTCAAATCTATTTTATAACCAACTCAAAGGCTCATTATGATTGTTTTAAAGGCTCATATTCAATTGAGTAAATATTTTCTATTTTTACGGGAAGTTACAACACTCTTGAATGATTCTAAATTAAAATATTCACAATTTGTAGTCATGAAGTTTTCTTAGGAACCAAACAAAGACCTGAGTAAGGTGTGAGTATAGCTTAGTAGGACACCACTAATGGCATCCCTAAATAAATACAATATTAAGGGTAAGTGCATTTGGTAGTTGTATGATGAAACAATATGAATGAAAAATAAATAATAATAAAAATTTAAACCAAGGATCTATGGTGAAACTCACGGTTATACCAACCTGCTTCAACTATTGTCAAATTCTTCTGGGTATGATGTGTTCATCATGCCAACCCAAGTACCCAAGTAGTAAAATAAACACCCTAATGATGTGTTTTCACAACCACCTCAAAATGTTGTATTCAAGACCACCCATAAAGAGTGAATTCACAACAACCTATAAAGTGTGTATACATGAAGACCCATAAAGTTTGTTTTCTTGAGTAACCACAACAACCCATAGGGGTGTTTTCATCTAGGGAATATTCCAAACATTTTATAATTTTAAAGAAACAAAAATAATATTTTAAACATAATTTTCAATTCCACCCTTCATATTTTCTACAGCTTCTAATTTAAAATTTTAATATTTCAAAATAATTTCTTCATTTATCCATACAAACTACCATTTCCGGTTAGCAATTACTTATTAGATCAAAACCTTCCCAATTTCTATTTTATAAAAAAGATACAAATGGTTTTAAACTTTACCAATGAATTTTCATGAAATCATTTTACCCATTGGTATTTAACATTTTAAAAGAATTATTATGTATGGTAAGGTCACATTTAAAACTTAAAATTAAACATTTAGGTCATGCAAGAAATACATTTATGATTTATGATGCAATAAGTAATGAAAATTATTTGTGACTATGGGATGAAATTAGGGACCCCCTATCATAGGTCTAGATTTGTCCACTCATCTGATATTAGTCATCAATTTTAGATAGAATGGTAAAAATCAAAGAATAATAAAAAATACCTAAAATAAGTCATTTTAAATAAACATGGAATAACATTAATTGATAGTGAGATAAAGAAAGAATATAGAATATTGTATTAGAATGTATAACCCAAGGTCTTAATCACACTAGATAAAAGCATATACAACTACAGATTAAAGGAGTTCCACCATGGGAAAGGATGAGATGGAGGGAGGCTCTAATGGGATAGATCCTATCTAAAATGTGGTCCAAAATTAGGTAATAGGTATAAGGAAACATCCCTCTAAAAAACTACACAATTCCCCATGATTCAGTCGGTGCCTTTGACCTACTACATGATGGGGAATTTGACAAATGGTAAGCCCAATAACCTTTTATGGCTACTAGTTAGCCTATAGGATAGCTAATTTCCCCATACATGCTAGCTGGTGGGACTACAATGGCATGTCATAGTCCTAGTTCCTGACCCTCGGTCCTTGATTCACTCCCACCACCCATCACACCTCTAAAAACACACTTAATTAAATATAACACAAGATATTTATCCAAAATTTAAGTATAAAATATCTCAAAGTAATGATGAATTAAAACATAAACACTCACCAACCCATTCTAAACCAACTTATCACACCCACACATTAATTTTAAAAATAACTTCTCATTTAGTAATTCCATCGAACACATTATAAAAAATTCCCACATCCCATAGTTTCAAGGATAGTAAATCAAGGTTAATCATTATAGTTTTTAATCAAATAATAAAAATAGTTTATTTTTAAAGTTTGATCCTTTAAATATTAAGCATAGTAGAGAATGTGTGAAGCTTATTACCTCAAATAAAGTCACTAAGATGAAATCACATCATGTATCTTTATATTCAAGCTCTAGAAACCCTCATACAATGATACATAAAATAATTCAGTAAAAACATACCCTAAACACTATATCAGATCATGGTATCCCTAAACTAGAGTTTCTCCCAATATAAAACAAGGAGATCTGAAAGGAGATTAAGAAACATACTCTTACCATCAATTTCTTAGATCCAACACTCGCCAAATCATTATAATCACCCTCTAGAAAGAAATTAATCACCAATATGAACCCTCTAGTTTGATATCCTTTCTTATAATAGGGATAATGATGTTTTTAAGGAATATTTTGTGTTGAAAATAAGATTTTTGAATTTAATTAATTCCACATCATAGTTATCCCACATGGTATTCCAAACCATGAACAAGCCGTGATAATCATCATTGCCCCCAAAAAATCCAAATTCATATGGTTGACATATGGTTTGTAAAAAACTTTATCCAACCATGAACCTACCCATAATACCCCTTTACATCCCCCCCAACATAATTACATGGAAAAAAGATTCACAGTTTCCCCTAACTATGATCAAACTATGAATGATAAAAAACACCTCTATATCCTTCTAAAACTTACCAAAACTTTTTACTGGTATAATCCAAACTTTGAATAACTTAAAAAGAGTCTACAAAATCCCTAATACCATAAACAGGGGGTGTTATAGTTACCTTTATTTTAGTTATTTAATGATTAACTTATTATTCTATGTTATTTACCCTTTAATGAATGAGTTGGATGTGTGGTGTACTTGGTGGTCATTGAGTGCATTATCTATTCACAATTAGGGAATAATATGATGTTCATAGAAAAAATGGAGTGTGTTCAGTTATTATATTAGAGACTAATCATGGTATAACTAATTTTCACTTGGGAAGATTCTCTCAGGAGTATTTCCATTTGTTTTAACTACATTAATTTTTTTTGTATTTCATATACATGTTTATTTTTTGTTTATAATTCCAAAATATCATCCACCATATCTCCCTAATAATTTCATAAATATAAAAACCCAAAAAATATAATAAGTTAATAATAATAGTTAGTTTTTTATTGTGAAATATCCTTAATTAAGATGACTCTGGTAATCCATTGTGGTGCATTAGTAAAAATATATATAATATTTTTCATACCCCATGATATGTTTTTCAAGTAACATAATAAAGAATATTAAATATGTTATAAGGTAATAAAACTTTATAGAGGGAGAGTGATGGAGGAAAATAGGAAAAATGAGGACATATTAAAGTAATATTGTAGAGGAAAGAAGGAAAAAACTGGGGGGGAATGGAAGGGGATAAATAAAAAAACATAGAATGGAATTGGAATAGAAAGTATAAAATTTGAAAATATATAAGAATCCAAGTCCATATAAGCCCTTTATTCCTTTCTCAAAGAGGAAGAGGGAATAAAAAAATGGAAAATTCAATAAAATAAGTTTCTAGATATTTTCAAGAAGGATTATATTAATATACCAATCATTAATGATATTTCTCAAAGTTTTATTATTTTTTTAATTTCATACTTTATAGAAATACAACATTGTTAAGAATAATTCTCATCTTCTATATTGGGTATTTATATTTTATATGCATATCATTTCTTACTAAAAGACATTATTAGTCATTTTTAAATTTAAATATTTATTATCTTATTTATATTTCATATTTCTGTTTATTTCTATTCAAAAAAAATATAAATAATTTATCAATGTGGTTTTCTTTAAAAATGTATAAAAATTTTAAAAAAAGTACTTCTTTCAAATTATATGTATTTTGTATCTACACTAAATTTTTCTATTTAACTAAATTTATTTATTTTTAATCTTTTATTATTGGGATGTTTATTGATAAAAAATACTTTATTAAATCCTTTTTTACCATTTTAAAATGATTTTGAAAGTGACTTTTAACTTTGTTTTTACGATAATGTTACCATAAAATAAAAAAATCCTTCTATGTTTTATCTTACATTTTCATTCCCTTATCTAGAATATATATCATAAATAGTTATTAGGTTTCATGTATCAACCCTTAAATTCTATTATGATATGATTATTTTGGGTGGTTGAATTTTCAGAATCATCTGATCTAACTCATTATTTTTTTCTTATGTGATAAGTTATGAAAACATTATATAGCCTATTTTCTTTACAAGGGTTTCCCAAATATGATGTATAATTGATTTCATGTGGTACACATACATATGTTTTATATTTATGTGATGGGGTCTGTAATTATATATCCCTCCAATATAATGGGTAAATCCTTATATCACATTACAATATTATGTTATGGGGCAAGGTTGGTTAAACTAGTCAACTGTGTTATAGGACATGTGTACTTTTCTTAATTCCACTATGTTATGGGATACATATGGTAATACCAAATTCACTATTTTATGATAGTATAGTTGGATAAACTTGACTTATTCTTATAATATACTATGTCATGTTTGTTAATCATGTGTTGATTCAACAATTTCATTAATTTATTTTTGGTTTTGATGCTCAAAAACGCCCACATATAAGTTACTAATGAATTTTATTTTAAGTGAATTTCAGGAAGATAATATCCATTAGAATAATTATTCAGTAAATATATTCAACTCATTGATCCATGTGAAACATTTTTTAAAGTATTCTGCATGTGTTTAAATTTATTCTAGAAACATTGTTTATACCCTACATTTGTAAGCATAACATAAGGTTTGAAAACCCTATGTTTGAAACAGTACATATAGATCATATACCCTATATTTGGTATGAAAACTACATTTTAGGAAATAAAAATATGGTACATCAACCCTAATTTTTTGATCAACCATACATTTTCAAACCTATATTAGGATTTTTTTTCATCACATAAAGAAACTCTATGTTCAACCATTCAGTGACGGATTTCTAAATCTACGATATTATCTAATATTTATGCAACAGTCTTGATGAAAGTAAATATCTATTAAAATCTATTTTATAACCAACTCAAAGGCTCATTATGATTGTTTTAAAGGCTCATATTCAATGGAGTAAATATTTTCTATTTTTACGGGAAGTTACAACACTCTTGAATGATTCTAAATTAAAATATTCACAATTTATTATGTGATATTTTTTTATATGGGTTGGCATGAATCTTTTTGTACCTACAGTATAAATATAAATATGTTATTCATAAATAAAGCTAGAGTAAATATACATAAGGAAAATTTGTGTTTCATGTACAACAAGTGTTCCATTTACTTTAAGAGCTACACTTTGGAGACATATATGTTTTGATATAACTATTTGAATCATTATTTTTATTATCACTACTACTTCATCTTATTGTTATTTATTATGTAAGATCGATGAAGCATTTTTCAGAGATACACTTTGGATACATACATGTTTATACATTTGTCTGGTGTTTTCTCTATAATTGTTTGAATAAATCTTGTGCAACATTTAATATATATATATATATATATTGTTGTGATATATTTAACATATGAATACATCTATTAGTTTATACTTCAAATATAAATTATAACCTTTTTTCTCAATAAAATCAATCTCTATTGATTTATTGGATTTTCAGAAACTCAAACTCAGTTGTAGTAAAGTTTTAACTTCTTTTATTAAGATGTGGATTTATAATTCCATATAAAATAACCAAAAGTACCTATAAAAGACTTATAAGATTTAAAATACCTATACTCAGTTGTTTATGTTTAGGGGTCTTGGGATAAAATAACCTAATAGTGAAAATCACCAAGCTCTTGGAGTTGATAATTGGTAGAGTGGACTAAGAGATATTTGTTCTATAAACCACTATACATTGTTGTGATCTTTTACTTTATTTATTTACATTGTTCACTCATCATTAAGAGATAAGGAAAGGTTCACTAAAAAACAATATAAGTGTTCAAAATCTATCAAATTCTTTGAAGAACCCATTTCAACCCCCCTATTGTGTCTTTTTCTTCATTATCTTTATTCCGGACTAATAAGTGGTATCAAACGTTGGACTCTATTGGTGATATTTCTCATTATGGAAATCAATTTGTTTTACCCAATACCAATAAGTGGTATTAAAGGTAGAGCTATACTGTATATTTATTATCCCTAACTATCCTAAGTTAAATATTCAAACAAATACATCTTGAAATGGATGATTCTAGAGAAGGTATGTCAATGATCCATGATCTTACTTTAATGGTGATAATTATGGATGCTGGAAATCCTATATGATTATTTATTTGAAAAATATTGGAATAAGGATTTATTTAAAGGTTTTTAATCTTTATGATATTCCTAAGGAATATTTTTAAAATTGTAATTATGATCGACAAAAAGAATATGATCTCAATTCAAAAGAAATGAATGATATTATGTGTTGTTTAAGAAATGAAGAGTTTAATCGGGTATCTCAATTTCATATTGCATATGATATGTGGTCGATGATTTACATTGAATATAAAAGAACTATTAATATCAAAAAACTAAGGTACACTATTATAAAACTAAATCTTGATACTTTTAAAATGTGTGGGGATGAAACTATCATTTAAATGAATATAATATTGACAGATATTTTCAATAATGTTGATTCTTTGGGAGATACAATTTTATAATCAGATCAAGTGTTAAAATTACTCAGAGTACTAACCTCTAACTAGAATGTAATATCTTCAGTAATAGTCCAATGTATACCAATGAAAATTTTATCTATGAAGAAATTGATAGGGACTTTAAATATATATGAAGTTCAGATATAGTGTGAAGCTAAAAAAATATAAAACATAGATAATATTCTCTCAAAAATTCTATAGATGAATCATCTTATTCAAGTCATCCAAATTTGGATAAATATTTATCAGATATTTTTAAAAAAAATTAAAAGTTATACATAAATAAAAATAAAGGGATTGAATAAAATAGATGTTGTGAAACAAAAAGAAGAATTAATACAAAGAATAATTTTACATTACGTAAATTTCAAAGGAAATACAATTATAATAGAAAGGGAAAAATTTTAAAGGCTACCTATAGTAATATTTAGGGTTAACATGATGAATCTTCTATAGATTCTGAGACTGAGCATAAAAATAAAATGGTATGCCTTATAGCTCATACTGATGACGTACAATCTTCTTACTCTCAAAAATATAGTTGTGAAAGAAATTCTTATGATGAATTAAATAATTATTTATTTATGATGAAAGATAAATTTTAATCCGTAAATAAAGACAATAAAAAAATAGAAAATCTTATGATATTGTTATATTAGATAAATAATATTTTTCGAAAACAAATTATAGATTTAAAATATAATTATTCTAAAAAAATTTATGATTTTCATGATACTAATATTAAATAAGTATTGGTTGAAGTTGATAATTTAAAAAAAGATTCCAGTATATTGATTAAAGTAGAAAAATATTTAAATCAAATCCTTGGTAAAAATAAAATTCAGAAAGGAAAACTTGAAATATGAAGTAATTTTTGAAATACCAAAATTAGATAATAATTATTTTGTTCATAGTTTAAATAAAAAATACACTATTAAATTTTTTTAGTGTGTTATTAATGTAAATTAGGAAAAAGATTTATTCTTTATAAAACAACAAATTTCTAGTGTTAAAAATTTTTATTATTCAAAAGATTTGTTTATCTTGAATAGTAGAAACTCTACTCAAAATAAACAAGTTTGGTCACCTAAAAATTTAATTTCTAAAACCACTAGACCCAAAATCATATGGGTACCGAAAGGAAATTTTGTTTGATTATTTGATGGAATAAAACATTGAGCTACATCATTAAATCAAGAATAGGTTGTATTTTTATAATATGAAAAATCTCGATCTAAAAATTGTCATTATATTCTAATAATATTGTACTTATTTAAATTATGAAAATTTTATATTTTTTATATTTAAATGAATTTAAATATTTATATTTTATTTTATTTTATTTTTATTTTTTTACATAAACAAGACATCATTCTTATATAGCACAACTTTTCAAAAATTAAAATCTATAATGATTATTCTGCATTTTTTTTTTGCTAAAGAAAATAAAAAACTATCTTTATTTTTTCATAATAGAACATATCATATTATTCTTAAAACTTTTTATTTGTCTTTCTTATTTGAAATATCTTGTTTTAAGGCTTTTGAAAACCATTCTTAGTAATATTAAGTGATCGAATATTTCAAGTTCAAAATAAAATATTTATCCCAAAAGGAAAAAAGGAGATCATTTTTATATGTTAAAAAAATATTTTCATATGTTGAATATTATTTTGAAAGAATTTTGAAAGAAATAATTAAGTTCATAGTCATGGAGAAGGGGAGTTTTCTTCATCTCAAATATCTTACTAAAATATTTTATTCAAATTCATCACTTGAATGAAGAAAAATTGAAGTTAAAAAATGATCTAGATGCATATAGAAAGTCATATGAAGAACTAAAAAATCATCTATGTTGAAAATGGTTTTTGATTCATTGTTAAAGAAATATCAAAATATGAAAGACAGTTCAATATTAAAATAATACTTTAAATCTTTTAATGTATAAATGATAATTTAGATGCAGCTACACAAAATAGAATTTGTTACTAAGATGGATCTTGATAAGATGAAATTGTGCTTGGTTAAACAGTGTCTTTCTTATTCATATCAAATAATAGAAGATGTTAAAAATATATTATAATAATTTTCAAGATTTTGATCTACTTTTAGTGAAAAAAAATTGATGTTTATAAAGTTCATATGAACTTTATACTCCTTATTAACCCTTTGATTTTATTTTCTATTATTTATTTAAATTCAATGTTATATATACAGTTTTTAATATATTTTTTACTGAAAATATGTTCTATATGTTGTTTCATAATTTATTTTTAACTTTTATTGGATATATTAAATAAGAATGAAGGTAATATTTTATCATCTCAATACATAAATTAGTTTATTTTTTTAAGTAAAAAATATTTTTTTTTTAATATTATTTGTCAAAAAAATAGTTAAAAGTCTTATATTTATTTTAAAACAAATTAATTAATTGAATTTCCAATGTTATGACTTAAAGTGAATTTTCAGAAAATGATCATTTTATTCATTAAATAAATTTTAATACTTCTTGATTACAAATATATATCTTTTTAAGGAATCATGAATTTAGGGGGGGTTATTTTTAGTCTTATCTTTTGATATCACAAAAAGGGAGAGAAGTTTATAGTTTTAGTTTACATGTTTATCATCATGTTGGATAAGATGGAGAAGTTTATCCTTAATTTCCTTGACATGGGGGAGAAGTTTTTATCCTTATAATGGGGGATAAATTTATAAGAGAAATTTTTGTTAAAATAGAAATGTGTTTTTTATTTATTCATGGTTATAAAAAAATGTTTTAAATTCCTTATATTTTGTTATGGGTTTTGAGATCATAAAAAATGGGGGTTAGCATGTGTTTATTCAATAATTTCGTTAATTTATTTTTGGTTTTTATACTCACAAACTCTCACATTTATGTTACTAATGAATTTTTTCTTAAGTGAATTTTCGGAATATATTATTATTTAGAATATTTATTCAAGTCATTTATCAGCATGAAATATTTTTTGAATTATTTTGGATGTGTTTAAACATATTATGGAAACATTGTTCATACCCTATATTTGTAAGCATAACATAAGGTTAAGAAACCCTATGTTTGAAATAGTATGTATGGATCATATACCCTATATTTTGTAAGAACCCTATGTTTGAGGAAACAATCATATAGTAAATAAACCCTAATTTTGTGATAAAAATACATTGTCAAACCTATATTTGGGATTTTTTAATTACTTGAAGGAACCCTATGTTTGACCATTCAGTTATTGAGTTTTAGATCTATGATATTATCTGAGATTTATTCATTGGTCTTGGAAAAATTAAATATCTATTCAAATATATTTTATGAGTGATTCAAAGGCTCGTTGTGGTTATTTTAAAGGCTCGTATTCAATAGAGTAAATCATTTATATTCTTATGGTAAGTTATAACTATCTTGAATGATTCTGAATTCAAATATTCATGATTTACTGTGTGATATTTCTAGATCTGGTTTGACTAGGATCCTCTTCAACCTATAGTATAAATATAGAGATATTATTCATCAAAAAATGGATAGGATATATACATAACTAAAAACTATGTTTAAAATACAACAAGTGGGTTTTTTCCTTTAAGAGATACAATTTAGAGACATACATGTTTTAATTTATCTGATCGAATCATTACTTTTGATGTCGTTACTACAACATCTTATTGTTATATATTCTTCAAAAAGATTGATTGAGAATTTTTCAAAGATACACTTTATAGAAAAACATTTTTATACATATTTCTAGTTTTTTCTTTATCTTTATTGAAGAAATATTATGAAATATTGAAGATCTATTTTTTACTATGTGATGTTGATGATCTGAATACATTTGTCAGTTTCTACTACAATTATGAAGTATAATATATTTTCCCAATAAAATCAATATCTATTGATTTATTGGAGTTTTGGATGCTCGGACTTAGTCTTGGTAAATTGTCAACTTCGTTTACTATAATATGGATTTATGGTTCCTTATAAAAGAACCAGAAAGCCCCGTAAAATACTTGTAAGGTTTCAACTTCCTACACTATATTGTTTTTTATGATTATGTAGATAATAGAACATAATAGTGAAAATCCTCAAGTTATTGAAGTTGATAATCGGTGGAGTGGACTAAAGGATATTTGTTACCTAGACCACTATACATCATTTTGTTCTTTTCCTTTATTTATTTTTACTTCTCACTAATATTTAAGAGAGAATTAATGGTTCATAGAAAAATAGAAGAAGTGTTTTGAATCTATCAAATTCTTTGAATAACATAATTCACCCCCATCTTGTATATTTTTCTTCTTCTTCTTCATCCTAACCTAACAATGTCATATTTCTATTTTATTTGTCTATGACTCATAATTATTGTCTTATAATTCCATGTGTTCATAATATATGGAAAATAGTATGTTATCATTAAAGGTTTTTTCTGGTTTTATGTTCCTCTACTGTGTTATATGACCATTTTGTCATTTTTTATGACTAATTTTTATGATCCATAATATTATCCCTTTAATTATTCTATGTTCATATTCCTCTCATTATTATAATCTAATTATATGTTCCCCCAGACTCATTGACATTGTTTCCCTAACTGATCAATTGATCTCACCATTTTTCATATATTTCCCTTTTCTCTAAGTAATAAATACGAGTATAAAGTATGATATGTCTAAAATTATATGATGTGTGGAGAATTTTATGGGATATGTTAAAGAATAATTTTTTAATAGGATAGTTTTGTAAATAATCTCCAAAGATACTAAACCTTTGGATTCTAGGAGTGTATTTTATTTATGAGATGTAATGAATAATTATTAGAAATTATGTAAGATATATGTATGTTATACTTATATCATATCAGTTAGTATCAAGGGACGATTTAATTATTTTTAATGATTATTTTATGGTGAATAATAGGATAAAACTTGGTTGAATATAAATTATCTAAAGTTGAACTAAAAGTATCATATATTGAAAAAATATATAGGATAAGACATCTTAGGATTGATTTTCCATATTCATATGATGGTTTTCCATAATTTTTTTAAGATGTTATTATTTGTTACTAATGTAAAATATTTTGGTTTAAATAAATGGTTGTTATAAGTAGTAATCGAGTAAACAATGATTGTGATGGAAAATATGGTGAATGTACCAATGAACAACCAATTAGTGTGGGAGATGGTGTGAAAACCTTCATGGAAATTCTTTCTCAACTTTTGAGTAATAACATGAACTATATCAAACTTCCAAATAAACCAAATAAGGAACATATCACTATCAATTTCTTCATGTGACAACAACCACCATACACTAGTGGATCTTCCAATCCATTGGTAGTTGATCAATTGATCAATATAATAGAAAAATATTTTATATTATTAAATGCTTAGAGCATGAAGAATTAGTATTATAATTTTATCATTTGGAGGGAAAAATAGGCCAATAGTGGAATTTTATTAAGAATACAAGGGAAAAGGAAGTACTTAACTCCATGGAATGGGAAGATTTTAAGAAAATATTTTATTACAAATATTTTCCATTTACTATTTATATCTTTATGGGGAATAAATTCCTTGGGATTAATAAAAAGTAAATAATATATTAAGCCCTGTGAGGAAAAAATTAAAATTATTTTACGGTATACATTAATGATTTTGAAAGTAAAATTGATCTATTATTTAATGGATTAAAATAAAGTCACTAAAAAGAGTAAGTGATAATATACTTTTATAACTGCAAAAATATTATTTGATATGCTCTTAAGGTTGACATGGAAGCTGGGGAATCTCAATGAAATAATTGATTTGGGGATAATAAGATAAAAATATATTTTCATGGAAGTTTGAATGATAAGTATCATTGAGTAAAGAAGATTCAATTACCTACCATCATGGGAATAAGCACTAAAGGAATTGTATCAAAGGAATAGGAATATGTTTTAAGTATGATAAAGAAATATATAATTAAATAAAACTACCAAGGAAGCATGAATAGGTCAATAAATAAAATAGAGGATATGAAAGTACCAATAATGCTCTTAAAATAGTTCAATGTTTCAACTATAGTAAGTTTTTCATCACTCTAACCAATTCACCGAACCAAAGTTTAATGAGGAAAATTGAATTTATCCACTAAGGGATCCTGGAAGAGTTTTAACAATCACTACCACTGATGTAAATCTTTAAAAATGAAGTGGTGAAAGGTACAATTATTAGAAAAATATGATAAAATTTCTTGATTTTTATTCTATATATTATTTATTATTTTTCAAGACTATTGATTCATCATATAAAATATTGGATATTGAATTATTAGTTAAAACACTAAGTGTTGTAACAATTTTATCTAAATTATATAACTTTTCTCTAATTAATATCCAATTATTCTTCCCTTAGTAGAATTCAATGCAATTTTTTTCATTAATTGTCTCTCTCTATTATGATTTATTATTGATTTTTAGGGTCTAAAAACTAATTCCATTTCCCAGGACCTTATAGAAATTAAAAGTGGATTATGAACTTCCTTTGGAAATAACATTCTCAATATTATTTTTAATAGTCAATAATGAGAGAATGAATGGTCCATAATAATAAAAAACTCAATATAGTCATATTTTGAGGGAAATGTTGTGTTATTAGTATTACCCCAATAATTAAAATTCATTTTAAATAGAACTTATATGTAAAACAATGCTCATTTTAACAAAACCCTCACATGTAAAATATAGATAAGATTTCAAGGAAGAGATTTTTTGAGGTGGGATAATGTAACACTCAAGATTTTTATCATGAAAATCCATATAAATAAAACTCTTGGGTTTAATTCCATGTCACACATATAACACCTAAATAAGATGAAAATTAAATTGTTCCATTAAGGTATAATATTAAAATGAAATAAACATTACAAGATATCTAAATAAAATATAAATAAAAAATAGAAAAGGAATAAAACCACAAGTAAATAAAAAATTCAACAGGATTAAAATATTTATTATCATGATTGTACATTAGGATCATACCATTGATGAAAATTATAGAAAGAATAAAATAAATTATAAATATGATAAATATGAGGATGAAAAAATAAGTAAATAGGATGAATGATTTTAAAGACCTATGTAAGACATTATATAAGAATGGAAAATGAAAATTTGATACATGGATATATGTTCATTTCATATATAGCTGTTGGATCCATAAACATATTAGCAGTTTTGAATTACAATTAAATATTTATTATAAATAAATTTTATTTGTATTTTAGAATATATATATATATTCATTATAAAAAAATATTTTAAATAAAATAAATTATTTTTTAATAGAATAAAAATACTAAAACAATTATGAAAATACCTTTTATTCTAAATAATTTTTTTTTATGAATTATGGATTTTTGTTAAGTTTATTACTTTTAAATAATAATAAAATTGATTTATAAAATTAAAGTGATATTGAGTAAAATAATTAAATATCACCCAATAAATTATTAATGAATTATGAGGAAAAAATTATTTATTCACAGTTAAATAAATATTTTTTCTTTAAAAAAGTTTTTTGAATATATATTTTATATTCTTATTTAAAATTTAAACTTCCTGTATTTAGTGTCACACCCAAGCCTCGCTTATCTTTGTTGTTTTTCTTTAGTCCCCTTGGTTTATTTCTATTACCTGGTGGGTTTTTCCTTGAAATTTGGAGTTTGGGAGATGATTTTCATGTCATGCGGTTAAGAGAAATTGTTAGTATTAACCACATAGAAATTGTGATACAAGAATGAAACTTTTAACCAAGCCTATATCATGGTTGGTGTGTGGTTATTCTAATGGTGTGCCTTAACCATGTGAGGTTATCCATTCTCAAAGTTTAAGGTGAATGGTTGTGGAGAAATTTGACCAATCATGTGTTCAAACCATGCATGGTGCCAATTTTCATTAAAAATGGGAAATATATCTTTTTACGTTATCAAATTAAACAACTTGGGGGTCCCTTTCTCCCCCATTTAACCCCATATAGTTGTATGAACCTCCCTCCCCTTGTATCCTACTCTTGATTGGGTGATTCCTTGGTGATTATTCAATATTTTCAGTCAACTCTTTAAGGTAAACTCTTAGGATCTCCTCTATTTCCTTATTTAGTTTAATTTTTCCCTTGTTGTTTCTCCATGAGGTATTACTGTCCAAGGTATTCATTGTAGATTTATTTTAATTGAATTATTTTGTATTTTTAGGGTATATAAATGTTCTTCCTTTTTATCTAAACCTTTTTGGGTCCCATTGGGGTGATTTATCACCACAAATTGTAAAAGTAATGAGATTAAAGGTAGGTAGTAATTTACATAACTCTTTAAATTTAGAAATATTATTTCCTGTTTCTTTATATAATTGTTTTATGTGTTATAACTATTCTAGGATGTATAATTAGTGGATTTTATTAGGGTGGGGTTGTTTTTATTTGGTTTTTATTGAATTCACCTAGGATTTCCTTTTTAAAAAAAGTATTAAGTCTATTTTTGAAAATATATTATTGCTAAGTTTTTAAATAAATGATCAATTATAATTTTACAATTGGTAGTTGAATTATGAAAGGTGGTTTAGATTTAGAAACATTATTTGTGACTTGGTTCCGTAAGAAAGAATCTTGAAGCTCAGTTTGTACCATTGAAATTATTTTCTAAGAATAAACCCCTTTGGAACATGCGCTGTGTATTTTGAAATCAATTTTATATTAATTCCATGTATTGGATGGTTCCCAATAAAGGATTTTCTATACTTTAATATTTTATCTTAATGGTATTTGGGTATTTTCTTATAAGGGTTTCAAAGGTGAGAGTGTGGCTTATTTTTAAATAGAAATGTATATAGAGATATACTATTTTAAAATGATTGATTAACTCACCGATATTTTAGAATCATGGGTAACCATGGGTGTCAACGTGGGATTTCTAGGTATAAATGTTCCACTAGTTTAGTATCACACTTTGACTAGTTGACATAAGATTTATTTTATTCTGGTTACAAGATACACCCCTCGATTAGGTTGGTGAAGGAAACACTAGGTGTCGGTGTAGGTTATGGTTATCATGTGCCAATATTTTTTAGTAATTGTATGTAATTTCCCTAGATTTTCCTAGTAATTATTAGGTTCCCATGATAATTATTTTTTGTGTGTGATAATTTTCCTTTCAACTTTATTTTTAAAATGATCTCTTATATTATACTCTCCCTTCCCCCTGATTTAGAAGATTATTATTTTTTCACATGTTTCTTATCATTAAAAAGGATTTATAATGGTATTTTATAAAAAAAATATTACATCATATTAGAAAGGAAAATGATTTTGAAATACATTAGCATATTAGTTTTTTCCAAATAAATGGAAATCCTACTTTGTATATGTATTTTCAAACTATAAGTAAATAGATCTCTCATTAAAGGGTATGATTGGATTGGTATTTGGTAACCTACTAGGATATTTATATCATACCTAGGGTGATTATAGGTTTCTCAGATTCTTTTGAGTTCTAGTACACTAGATATGGGTTCTAGTTCAGGATTAGGATGGTGTATAGTGAACATGATTCACTTGATGCATGAAAATAATAGTTTAGTCTCGGTTTCTTTCATTTTATTTTGATATATATATTATATCATCCTTTCAGGCTTTCAACTATGAACTTTGTATATGGTATCATTTCAGTTATTTTGTTTTGAATAATTTTTTTTATAATGTTGGTATTGTTTATATTTTCACCTTGTATTTACTTTTGTTCCTCATTTGATTTCATATTTATTTTCTATCTTCTTGACTTTTGGCATAACACCCAATGTTTTGAGGGTTATGCCAAAATTTTAGGTGGAATCCCATGGTATATTTATTATTCAATAGAAAATATTCCCTTACATACTTTCTTGATTCTCTTGGTGCGTTTCACCAGGCTGAGTGGATTGGGAATGCCTCTCAGGTTAGTTGTGAGTTGGGTTAGGTGTCAACTTAGGTGGTAGCCCAGATTTTTTCATTATAAATGGTATCAAAGCCTAAAATTTTATAAATAATTAGTTTCTAGAGTCTCTCTTTCTATTTGAGTATGTTTTTTAGATATAGTTAGGATCATTTTAATTAAATTGGTTATTCATGATTGGTTTTTTTATCAATGTCTATTTTGGATGATGCTTGAGTTACCTAGGTAGTCCTGGATGTTTGTATCTCAAATATGAGCTCAATTATCTAATTTTCTCAAGATTTTAGGTCTTTATTTTAGTATTGATTTTTTTTATTGAGAATTTATGAGGTAATTTGAAAAGATACAATGTTTGGAGTGTATTTTCGAGGAATTCATAGGGTTTACAGTTACTATTCATGGTTTGGAAAACAATGTGTAGGTCATGCATCTTGATCTGGATGACTTCTAGTAATCTTTTCATGGTTGGTTTATAGTCCTCCAAACCATGTATCCAAACTATACACAATTTTCATTTCCTTTTATTTTTTAACTTTAAATTTTCTTGGGTGTTGAGTTTCCTTTACCCCTTATTTATATTGGTTTAGGGTGATTTTGGATGTTTATTATAGACTATAACTAATATTATGGTTTATTTAAGTTTGATTTCCCAAATCAAATCCTTGGGTTGTTTTGAAAATGAGTTTAAAATTACATAATATTTGAATATTTTATTAAATGTTTTAAGAATATGAAAAATAATAAATAAAAAAGTTGTTCATATAAATGTTTTAATTTGATAATGAAATGTTATAATAATAAGTTGGGTGAAATTTGTTGAATAAAAAAACGTTTCAACTATTATTTGGTGTTTTAAATTAAATAATGATTTTTAAAGGAATAGTCAAAGTGAAATTTAATAAAGCTAAATAATAATCCTATTTTTTAAATTTTTATGGATGATTATGTATTTTGTGTGTATTTTTATATTTCAAGATTTAATCTTTTTTTATACTTGTTTTTTAGTCATTATAGGATCTATGGTTGTTTTTAAGGTATTTTTTATATTTATATATTTATTTTTGTCTAATTTTGTGTAGTTTTAATTTAGGGTGTGTTTTGATAGTGTTTTATGTTTCCTTCATCTATAATAACACCCCATCGAGTCTTAATAGATTCATAAGAGGGAACTGTGGATGTTTCAGCATAAGAAAACCTTTTGGTTGATCAAGACCCATCATATTCAATTTTTCTATCTACTCCAGTCATGGATCATAGTGTTATTCCACTTCTAGTTCAGCATTAGTATTTTTTTAGGATTTTTCAAATTGGAATCCTCTTCATTTCCATGGATAAAAAACTACAAGGGAAATGAGGATTGGTTATGAAGTATCAATGGATCCTTTCCCAACTTTAAATTCTCTATTTTCTTTATCTTAAGTTTACTAACTTCATGTTGGAGGATCTGAGTTGGGAGTGGTGGAATTCCACTATCCGTAAGAATCTACATAGGGACCTTTCTTAGGTTGGCTTCAATCTACTATTCATATTTAATTACTTCCTTAGTTTTATGAGAAGGCCAAAGGTGGTGAGGTTATATTACCTATAAAAAGATGATAGGTAGGTGTTAGAATATGCATGTCAATTTTTTGAGCTGGTATCATACCATCATAAAATATACATGGATGAATACTTAAAGGTTCAATAATTTGAAGTGGGTCACCAACCAGACTTTTAGACAATGTTGTCTTCTCCTGGTCTTAACACTTATGAAGAAATAGCAAAATAGGCCATGAGATTCAAGTAAAAATTAGTATGGATTCTAAATTCCATTGATTTCTAACCTATCCTTGGGATTGATTGATGAATCTATGGTAAATGAAAATTGAATTGGCCTAATCCTAGTAAGTTTTTCGGTGTTGTCAAGTATCCATCCATATTATTCACATTGCACTCTTCTAGGATCCAATATTGGGTGTATCACTAGTACAGAAAGGTAGTACATAATAAACCTTTTTTCATGATTCACATAAGTCATTTCATATCTACGGTCTTCTAGGCCATCTACAGAGATTCTATAGGGGGATTAATCATAATAAAGGTGGAGATGGATTTTATCCTTTAAAAAATATTTAGGTTCAAACTATTGATCTTGATGCTACCATGGTGTTTGTTTTAGGTTTTTTCCTTGTGAAACTTTTTTCTCTTCCTAACAGCACTTTCTATCCTTGTGTTGTAACCTATTCTTTTTAAGTACTGTAGCATTTAAGTAGATGGTGTTTGTGGATATATAGTCATATGTTCTTAAGGAAATGTTTTAGAGTGAATCCAAGAATCTTAATGATGGTTGTTTCAAAATTTTGGGTGTGATGTGTTGTGGTTTCTATATTTTTTTACTTCTGTTTTGAGTTTTTAGGTTTTATTGGCATCCAAAGTTGCTTCTAGTTTCAAAAGTGTCTGGTCCAATGACATTTTTAATACAGTGGGAAGACCACCACGAAAGGACCTCTTATTGGACCTGATAAGAACCACTCTTTGTTTTTCATTTAAGTTATGGTGTCTAGTTTTGGGATAGTCCTTTAACCATGATCTAATCGTCCCCACTCATATAATCTTGATTATCTTTTTATCACGGGTCTTGTGATGGAGGATCCAAGAGATCTTTAATAGGTCGTGATGGGTTTCTTCATTATTTACTATATTAGGGGTTGGGGTGATTCTTGGATGAGGTTGTGTCTATAGTATTCATCCTTCCTCTCTATGACCCTTTTTTATGTGATTATTTTATCATTTTGATTCTTGTTTTTGAATCCTTGGTCACCTTGGTTTGGGTAAATTTTTTGGTCGAGCGGAGTTCAATGCGAGTGGTGTGCTCCTTTTTAATGAATGAAAATTAATTTAGTTCTTTGATGATGGTTTCTTTAGTCACTTATTTTGGTCTCAAAAGTGGTTCCCTTTAAGATAGAGTTTAATTTTAATCTTTATCTATGATTTCATATTAAATTACTTGGTTTTTAAGTCTTTATTTTTTCAATTTAAGAGGAATTTGAACTTCGAGTCTTAGTCATGATCAACTGCCAAAAAGAAATTGTGGTGGGGATAATTTTCACATTATGACCTATCTTATATCTATTATTTTATTTATTTTTGAGTCACATTGGATTATTTTTCTCCTAAAGTGGGGTTTTCCTAGAAATTTTGAGTTTTTGGAGGCATTATTCATGTCTCATGATTATTACTAATAGTGAAAAAACCATGAGACAGTCCTAAAATTTTTAACATAGACAATAACATTGTTGATTAATAGTTAGTATAACCAAGTTTATTAACTGTGAAAAGTACTCCAATATCCCAATATAAGATGCATGGTTTGTCCAACTATGAAAACAAACTATGTGAAGTTTTTATATTTATTAATATTGATAAATATATCTTTTTCTATTTTTGAATTAAACACATTTAGGGATACCTTTCTCCCCCATTTTACCCCTATAATTGTGTGAACCTCCCCACCCCCCTCACTCCACCTCTTCTTAGGAATATTCCTTGGTGATTTTTTGAGGTTTTCACCATATTATTCAATCTAAAGTCTCAATATTTCCTTAGTTTCCTTATTTCATTATTTTCCTTACTTTATTATTAACTAACGATGTATTAGTGACATATGGTTCACTTATAGATATATTTTAATTTATTTATTTTTCAGTTTAGGGTTCATGGAGGTTTTTCTTTATTCTCTATATCTTCTTGGGTGTCATTGAGGTGAGTTATCACTACGGATTATAAAACAAGTGTGATTCAAGATAGGTAGTCCTTTTTATAGCTCTTTAAATTTAGAATTATGATTTCTTATAGTTTTATATGCATGTTTTATGTGTATGTTGTTCCTATTTGGGTTTCATCAAATGAACATGGTATTTCCTTTATTTTTCAAAGTTAAAAATTATATTTCTAGAAATCCATGCTCACTAAGTGTTTGAATAAATACCTGGTAAGATATTTACAATTGGTAGTTGAATTGTGAAATTTTATTTGGTTTTAAAAACATTATTTGTGACTTGGTATCATTCAAAACACTCTTGAGGACTGATTAAAACCTTTAAATTTTTTTTAAAGAATAAACCCCCTTAAAACGTGCCATTTTTATTTTTAAATTAAATTTTTATTGATTACACGTATTGGATGGTGCCTAATTAAGTGGATTATATACTTTTATATGTGTTTCTTATGGTGTTGGGGGTTTTTCTTGTGATTTTTTTGGGGATGATGGAGTTTC
This sequence comes from Viscum album, assembly GCA_963277665.1. NCBI lineage: Eukaryota > Viridiplantae > Streptophyta > Magnoliopsida > Santalales > Viscaceae > Viscum > Viscum album. Next base: position 1,111,303,259 of record OY728133.1, read on the forward strand.
TTTTTTTAATGGCATGATATGTATCGATATACTATTTTGAAATGATTGTTTGACCCACATCCATTTTAGAATCATGGGTATACATGCATGTCTAGGTTGGAATTGTAAGTATACATGTTTCACTAGTTTAGTATCATACTCTAACTAGTGTCCATATGATAGATTTTATTCTTCTTGTGGAATATTCCCTTCAATAACGATATTAAGGGAAACATTGGGTGTTAGGGTGGGTCGTTGTTATCTAGCACCAATCTTATTTAGTAGTTGTATGTCATTATCTTTGATTTTCCTAGTATATACTAATATATGATGATAATTGTTTTGTTTGTTTTGTACTTATCCTAGAAAAATTATTTTTAAAATGGACTCTTATATTACACTCTCTCATCTCCCTTGTTTAAAAAGGTTCTTATTGTTTCACATACCCCTTACATTTTAAAGGGTTTTATAATGATCCTTTCATAAAAAGTGATTACCTTAAGTTAAAAAGAAAATTTATTTTAAAATACATTATCATGTTACTTATTTTGAAAATAAATATAAAATCTACTTTGTATGTATATTTTCAAACTGGTGTAAAATAATTCTATCATTAAAGGGTATGATTGGATTTGTGGGAGGTGACCTAATGGAGTGTTTATCACATTAATGTCATCATTTAAAGTTTCTTAGATTCTTAGAAGTATTATTTGATGATATTTTTGTACCATTTTAGTTTTGGGATCATGGATTATGAATGTGATGCACTTGGCGCATGGACATAATAGTTGATTCTTTGTTTATTTAATTTTATTTTTATATCTCTATTATATTTGCATTTTAGTCTTACCTCTATGAAATTTTTATCTGGTATCATTTCAATTATTTATTTATTTCTATTTTTTTCTTGATGTTGGTTTTGTTTATCTTTTTACCCTACATTTACTTTTGTTACTTGTTTGGTTTCATATTTATTTTGTATCTTCTTAACATGTGGCATGATATCCAATGTATGTGAGTGTTATGATGGAATTATGGGTTGGATTCTTTAGTTTATTTATTCTTCAGATTAAATAATTCTATTTGGTACTCTTTTTATTCCCTTGGTAGTTATTTCAGGCCTAGGAGGATCTGTAAAACCTCTCAGGTTAGTGGAAAGAAAATTTTGGTGTTAGTTTGGGTAGAAACCTAGGTTGGTTCATTAAAAATGCTATCAGATCCTAGGTTATTATATAGGACTAGGTTCCAAAGTCACCCTCTATATTTGGGGATGTTTGGAATATAGAGGTAGGATCAATATAATTTGGGTGTTTGGTCATCAGTTAGTGCTTTATCACCACCTATTCAAGAATACACTTGAGTTACCAGGGCAGTCTTGGAAGTTTATGTCTGAAATATGAGCTTGGTTCTTAAATTTTTTTTGTGATTTTTTGTCTTTATTTGAGTATTTATTTTTAATGTTGATAATTTATGAGTTAATGTTATAATATCTAAGTACTATATTGGATTTTTGGAGGAATTTAGAAGGTGAAAAATTATTATTCATGGGAATTATATCTATCCTTCTATGACTTCCAGTGAGATTTGTGTGGTTAGTACATAGTCTATAAAACTGTACACAACTGTTATTTTTTTGTATTTTTTAATTTTAATTTCCTTAGGTTTTTATTTTACTTTTACCCTAATTTATATTGGTTTAGGGTGATTTTGGATGTCTTTTTTGGATTATATGTGAAATTATAGTCCATTTAAGTTTGATTTCCAAAATCAAATCCCTGGGTTTTTTTTGAAAATGAGTTTAAATTTATATAGAATTTGAATATTTTTTAAAGTTTTTTAAGAATAAAAAAATTAGTCTTATACATTTTTTAATTTGATAAATCAATGTTTTAATAATAAGTTGGGTGAAATTTAATAAATAAATAAAATCTTTCAACTAAAATTTAATGCTTTAAATTGAAAAATGATTTTGAAATAAATATTCAAATTAATTATAGGAAAGATAAATAATCTTCCAATGTTTTAAATTTTGATGTATGAGTATTTTTAGGACTCTTGATATTTCATGATTTACTTTTTTAAAAATGGTTTTGAGGAAATGTGGGAGATAAGGGTTGTTTTCTATGGATTTTTGATATTTATTTATTCATATATGTCTGGATTTGTGAATTTTTAATTTGAGGTGTTTTTATAGAGTTTTTTGTTTCCTTTTTTAGAATATTCTAAATCAAGTCTTAATGGAATAATAGGACAGAGATGTAGGTGGTTCACCATAAGAAAAACCATTGGTTGATCAAGAACCATTATAAGCAGTTGTTCCATATGCTATAGTCAGGGAGTGTAGTGTTTTTCCTCAACTATATTAGCCTGAGGATTTCATTTTGGAGTTTAAAAATTAGAATCCACCTCATTTCCTTCTACAAGTAGACTCCAAGGGAGTGGCTAATTGGTTATATAGTGTGAAGGGGATTTTTTTCCCTACTTTAGATTCCATAGTTTCTCAAGATTAAGTTCACCGCCTTCATGTTGGAGGGTCTAAGTTGGGATTGTTATAAGTATACTATCCAGATGAACCAACTTAGGGACCTTTACTTTGTATGATTAAATGAGGTATTAATCCATAATTACTTCCATTTATCTATCAAAATACCAAAGGAGATATAGTTTTATTACCTTTAGTAAGGTGATGGATCAATGTTGGAATATACCTATTGATTCCATGAGATGATTTCCTACCTACTTAACTTATCCATTAATGAATCCTTTAAGGCTTGATACTTTTAAAGGGGTCTCTAACTAGACCTTCTGATAGTGGTTTCTTCTCCTATACTTAAAACATATAAAGATATAGGGAAATAGGACATGGGATTCAAAGATGACTTGGTAGGTATTTCAAATTCCATTGATGTTTCATTTATCCTTAGGAGTGGTGGAGTAATATATAGTGAAGGGAAAGGAAAACAAGCCAAGTATATGAAATCTGGAAGTGACATCAAGTGGATATCTAGATTCTTCACACTTGACTCTTTCAGAAGCCTGAATTCGGTGTATCACTAGTATATAAATATAGGTCATAAGAAACCTTATTTTTTGGATTCACCTGATTCCTTCCATATATCTGGTCATCTAGGTCATTTATAGATATTTTTTGGGGGGTACTCACAAGAAATGTGGAGTTGAATCTTCCCCTTCAGAAAATTCCTAATTTCAACCTACTGAGCTTGATGCTGACATAGTGACTATTTCAGGTTTTCCCTTTATTTAACTTTTTTTCTTCCTACCATCTAATTAAATCCATGTATTATAACCTATTATCTTTAAGTTGTGTGGAATTTTAAGATATGGTTTTGTAGATATATGGGATTCTATTCTTAGGTAAATAACTTATGGTGAATCATGGAATCTTAATGATGGTTTTTTATGAATTTTTATTGTGTTGTGTGCTGATTAATATATTTTGGATCTTACGGTATGAGTCAATGGTTTCTTTCAAGAATTTCTATATCAACTGTTGTTTCAAAAAAAATTAATCTTACTAGAGTTATAATATAGTGGGTAGATCACCATGGAAGGACCTATTACTAGACCTAGTAAGTGTCTCTATTTGTTTTCCTTTAGAGTTGTGGTGTCTAATTTTGGGATAGTCCTTTAAACCCAACCAACTCAGTAATTATCATAGTATCTTGATTAAATTTTGATCATGGTTCATGTGATGGAGGTTCTTAGAGATCCTAAATATTCCATGAGGTCTTTCTTCATTGAAGAATATGTTTGGGGTTGGGGTGTTACTTATTTGATATTATGTCTATATAGACAACCATCCCCCTTATGACCCTTTGTTCCATTAATATTTGATAATTATTAGTATTGTTTTTGAATCCTTTTATACCTTTTCTCTAGTCCTTTGGATATATTTTTTTATGTCAGAGAGATTTTAGTGAGAGTGGGGTGTTCATTTTCCACGAATGATATTTAATTAGGTTCTTTGAGGATTGGTTATTTAGTCTCTTAATTTAGTCTCTAGAGTGGTATCCTTTAAAAGGGAGTTGAATTAAAATATTTCCCTATGAGTTACTATTAAGTTATTTGGTTTTTAATTCTTCTTTGTTGCATTTTAATGGTAAGTTAAACTTCGAGTTTTGGTCATGATCAACTGATCCTTTTAGTGCTTCCTATGGGAATAAAGCGTTATGATAGGGAGAATTGTCACACCCCATCCTCACTTATCTCTATTATTTTATTTATTTTTGAGTCTATTTATTTCTCTAACTAGGTGGGTTTTCCCTTGAAATTTAGATTTTTTGGAGGTTTTTTGAATTTTACATGGTTAAGGTGCGTGTTTAGTACCAACCATGTAGAAACCATTTACAACCATGTAATAGGAATACAACTTTTAACAGATCCAATCTCATGGTTGGTTCACATTTAGTATAACTATGTGGATTAGGATAGAGCTGATATTTTCAATATATTTTATCTATGTATCAATAATTTAATCCTCACTAATGTGTCATTACATGTTAAATTGTATAATTTTTGGAATTTTGTTGTATTTTGAGCTAAATTGTGAAAATTCCCTAATTCTGGATTTTTAACACTTTTTCACTAGTTTGATGTTTTGGGCATATATTTTTAAATATTTATCCAATTAAAATGGATCCTTTTAAAAAAAACCCTGGAATATGGTATTCATATTTTTCAACTAGACCAAGTTCTAAATCATCCATCTAAGCTCCCAAATAAATCATTCTTTGGAAAACTTTTTATGGTTGACTGTGTGGATCTCACCTCATTAAAATAGGTATAACTCTAGATACAAGTGTACAAAGTAATTGATTATAATTTAACGTGAAAGAAGACTCCAATACGTGCGTGAATGATGAGTTTCAAGGTCAAATTATATCATTAGGGAACTATGTGAGTGAGAAACTTATGTGGAAGATGAAGTGTCTCCTCGAGTAGAGAAAGAGTTTTTGAGTAATTAGTTGCTAACTTTTACATCACAGCTCCAAAGCAGCTTAAAATTGGAGAAGATATTGATGATACAATTTATAACAACTCTTTACAAGCGTCCAGAGGTTGATTCGGCTGGGAGGGATTCCAAACAGAAGACAACTTCGGATGGACAGAATCTGTACAGAAGAATTTCCGGCCCTCATCCCCTTATATTCCCATATCTTATTTCATTTCAAGTGGGTTTGGATTTGTAGAGACCTAGATTAATATGTTGTGCATTCTTTCTAGAATTGAGATGATTTGGGATGCTCAAGTGATGAGAGGCTAAGCACCAAGTGGTTGCAGACGGTGATAACCAACGGGCACTCCCTTCCGAGTTTTTATCTTCATGTGTAATCTCTATTGCATCTATCTTGAACTTATATTTCTTGGATGAAGGAGGTTTTTTTAAATCATGAATATATTCTCAACTTTTATGTTCTAGATGGTTTTCTAATCTATTAAGTAAACTAGTTGATTTCACTATTTAAATTTCTTCAGTGAGGTCTTGTCGTTGAGCATAGTAATTTCGATTAGGTTTAATTATTTGGAGGTCTTCAAGTAATTGGATCACATCTATAGTAGGTGAAACAATCATATTGAGGTTTTAATATGATATTCATACAAAATAAGATGTCTATCCAAAGGTATTTGTGTAGGAATTGAGATATTCCTTAGGGATATAATTTTAAACAAGGAATAGGGGAGTGTCCGGTAGGTTAAAGCTTGTCTGTAACCACTATTTTGATTCTTGTTTCAAAATCATTTTATTTACTATCAGTTTTATGGCTCATTCAAAAAAATTATTTATCTTTAGTTTATACTTATATTTTGTTCTTGAGTCTTTAATCAAATCCCCAAATTTCTATTTCGTGCAAAAACAAACAAAACAAAAGTGAAAGTTTTGCAACTCAAATTGCAACCTTCTTGAGAGACAATCCAGGGACTGCTATATTGCATTATTTTTGGGGAAAATTTATTGATTGAGGATTTCATGACAAATAATCCTCACTTCAACTAGCTCCGTTTCCGGGGAGCTAAATCAAAAATTGATAACTCCTCCCATTGTTCAACCTCCCAAATGGGACTTGCCCATCGAAATCATGACTGATGCATCTGGATTTTCTCTTGGGGTAGTTTTAAGTCAAATGTTGGAAAAGAAATATCATGTGATTTCCTATGCCTATAGAACATTAGATCAGGCTCAATAAAACTACACAACAACTGAGAAGGAACTGTTTGTTGTTGTCTTTGCTTTAGACAAATTTAGATGTTATCTTCTGGGCTCTAAGGTGATTGTTTTCACTGATCATTCTGCAATCAATTTTGTTATGAAGAAACATGATGCGAAACCAAGTATTTTGAGATAGATATTGTTGTTACAAAAGTTTGACGTTGAAATAAAGGACAATAAAAGAAGTGAGAACCTTGTTGCTGATCATTTGAGTAGGATACCATATGTTTTGAATGGGGATCCTCATATCTATCTGCCAATTAAGGAAACCTTTCCAAATGAGGAGTTATATGTTTTTCAAACTGAAAGGCCATAGTTTGCTGATCTAGTGAATTATTTATCTTCTGATGACGTTCCCTAATGGTTTTCCAAGAATCAAATTTCTAAAATTTTGAGTGATTCAAAGCATTACATTTGGGATGATCCTTACTTGTGGCATATTGGTAGTGATCAAATAAGTAGGCGATGAATTCCAAATTCTGAATTTCATTCGTTCCTAAACTTTTGTCACAAATTGAGCTATGGAGGACAATTTGGGCCTCAAATAATTACAATAAAGGTTCTTGATTCTGGTTTTTATTGGCCTACCATTTTTAGAGATGCTTTTTCTTTCTGCAGGACATGTGGAAATTGTCAATTTTAAGGGATCATTTTCAAAAGGAATGAGATGCCAAAACAACCTCTTTTGTTTTGTGATGTATTTGATGTTTGGGGTATGGATTTCATGGGACCTTTTCCCAATTCCTTTGGATATATTTACATTTTTCTTACTGTTGATTATGTATCCAAGTGGGTAGAATCTATTCCCACAATAGCTGATGATGCCAAAACTGTGTCCAAGTTTGTGAAAGGAAATATATTTTCAAGGTTTGGATTTCCAAAGTTCTTGATTACGGATCAAGGTACTCATTTTTGTAACAAGACTTCGGAATAACTATTGAAGAAGTATGGTGTTCATCATATGGTCTCTACACCCTATCACCCTCAAACAAATGGAATGGCTGAGTTGTCCAATAGAGAAATCAAAAAAATTCTGAAAAAAAAATGTGAACCCGGATAGAAAGGATTGGTTTTTGAGACTTGATGATGCACTATGGTCCTATAGGACTGCATTAAAACCCCCAATTGGCATGTCACCATTTATATTAGTCTATGTAAAGGCTTGTCTCCTTCAGGTTGAGTTAGAACACAAATCTTTTTAGGATGTTAAAACATGTACCATGAATCTGTTTTCTGCTGGAGAAGAAAGAAAATTTTGTTTGGAGAAGCTAGAGGAGATCAGAAATAATGCATATGAAAGTTATGGGATGTAAAAGGAAATAACCAAATCATTTCATGATGAGATGATTCTCAAAAAAAACTTCAATTAAGGGGACAAAGTGTTGCTATTTGATTCAAGATTAAATCTAGTTATGGGTAAATTTCATTCCAAATGGTCTGGTCCTTTCATTGTTACTCATGTTTTTCCTTTTCATGCTATCCAAATAAAAGAACTAGGCAAAGGGACACTATTCATAGTCAATGGGAATAGGTTGAATCTATTTAGAGAGAATGTTCAAGATCCTCTGGGGGAGGAGATCCATCTTCATGAAGCAGAATATAATTGATGCTAGGTTGTGTTTCTCCTTCTCACTTTTTATTGTAATGTCTTTAATTTATTGAATTTAATAATCATATATTTTTTTAAACAATGAAGAAATTGCATAAAATAAGTGTGGGGGGAGGAACATGCTGGGTAGATTCGGATTTTTTGTGCTTTTATTTCAATTTTTGTTTTTTTCTTATTCTCTGTCTTTCAATTTTTGGTGTGTTCTTTTATTTTTCAAATTTTGTGTGTTTTATTTAAAATTTAGGAAAACAACTTGTGAGGTTACATGATGATATTGGTAATTTTTTAAAACCCTATAAATGAGTGAACCAATTGATCCCTTGAATCTAGTTATAAATGAATGCTGTAAAAGGCATTGTTTCAAGTTCAAAAATTTTGAAATAACCATTGAATTTTTAATTACATGCCATGAATGCTGTCTAATATTGAAAACCAATTGTCTATGAGTATTCTGAACGCATTTTTCATCTTCTTCACATTTATCATACTTCTTGAGTAAACCAAAGAATTCATGTTTTATTGAACCAGAACTTGATCTATTTCTTTCAAAACTTGAGGGTTGAGGTGAGTGTGATTGAAATGATTTAGGTAATATTTTTGTGATTAAAGCCCCCTTTTTCATGATTATCCTTTTTATAATGGCCCCCCTTGTACATTTTATCTTTTTTGAGCCCTTAGTAACCATTTACTTCCTTCTAGATAGCCAAATTACAAGCCATTTTCCCTTTCCAACCTGCTCAGGAAGTATAAATACATGATCTAGTTGAAATTAAGTGTGGGGGATATGACTTGTGGTGTGCTACTTCAACTGGTGTTTGTTTTGGTGGTTATAAAAACTCTTAAGAGATGTTTTTGCTACTAAAAAATGTTTTCTGGGAGTTGTGCCTATCTGGAGATCTTAATGGAAGAGATATGTGTCTATCTGGAGCTCTCAATGGAAGAGAGTTGTGCCTATTTGGAGCTCTTAATGGAAGAAAGTTGTGCTCGATCTGAAGCTTTTGAAAAAAAAGTGAAATTTTACTTTTTCTACTAGAATTTTTATGGAATGAGGTGGAAAAGATATTCTCATAGATGCTCAAATATGACTTTCATTGGAGGAGATTAAGGATGATTCCCCACGAGAGTGAAGATTAGATTCATGCATTTTTTTCCTTCAAAAATGTGCCAAACTCTCCCTATTCGGCCTCAGAATTTTGGACATTTGAAACCCAACAACCTTTAGCCACAGAAAAACCTTGAAAATCCCTCATGATGATCACATTTTATTTTCTCATATCGAGTGGAGATTTAGAAACTTTTCAAGCCTATGATGATTATTACATGTGTCTGAATGAGAGAAACATTGTTGAAAATAAATATTTGTGTTGAGAGAAAATTTTTTGTGAGGTTAGTGTGTTGTGTGAATGAGAGGAGTATATAAGTGGAAATGATTGAATGAACTGAATTTACCACTTGAATCATTTGTTTTTTATGAGTCTTGACATGATCATATTCTTGGTGGTTGATTGGTGAACCTCATTGGTTTGTATTTTGAACATGCAATGATTTGGTTTTGGTGCTCACTTGTCCAGGAGACCAAGTTCTAAGTGTGGGTAAATTGATTGAGATGATATTTTTAATATATTTTATCTAAATTTAAATGATTCAATCCTCACCAATCTGTCATTACATGTTAAATTGCATAATTTTTGGAATTTTGTTGTATTTTGAGCTAAATTGTGAAAATGCCCTAATTCTGGATTTCTAGCATTTTTTTACTATTTTGATGTTTCGGTCATATATTTTTCAATATTGATCTAATTTGAATGATTATTTTTTTTAGTAACCCCTGGAATATGGTATTCACATTTTTCAACTATACCAAGTTCTAAATCGTCCATCTAAGGGCCCAAATAAATCATGCTTTGGGAAAAAAAATTTATGGTCGACTGTGTGGATCCCGCCTCATTAAAATAGGTGTAACTCAGGAAAAAGGTGTCCAAAGTCATTAATTCCAATTTTAAGTGAAAAGGGACTCCAATACTCCCATTCAAGACGAGTTTCAAGGTCCAATTCGATCATTAAGACACTATTTGAGTTAGAAACTTTTGTGGAACTTTAAGAGTCTCCTCGGGATGTTGAGTAATTAATTACTAAATTTTCCATCACATCTCCAAAGAGGCTATAATTTGGATTAGGGATGTAGGATATAATTTGTAAAAAACTCTTTAGAATAATCCAGTGGTTGATTTGGCTGGTAGGGATTCCAAAAATAAGACAACTTCGGACGGACAAAATCTGGACAGAAGAATTTCCAGCCCTCCTCCCCTTATATTCTAATCTCTTGTTTCATTTAAAGGGGGGTTTGGCTTTATAAAGACCTTGATGAAGATGGTGTGCATTATTTATGGAATAGAGATGATGTGGGCTACTCAAGTGATGCGAGGCTAACCACCAAGTTGTTGCGGACGGCGACAACCGACGGGCACTCCCTTCCGAGTTTTGATCTTCATGTGTAATCTCTATTGCATCTCTCTTGAACTTATATTTCTTTGATGACAGCGATTGTTTTATTTCATGAATATATTTTCAACTTCTTTTTTTATGGTTTCCCAATCTATGAAGTAAAATATTCAATTTCACTATTTAAATTTCTTCGGTGAGGTCTTGTCGTTGAGCATGGTTATTTCGATTAATTTAAATTATTTGGAGGTCTTAAAGTAATTGGATCACTTCTATAGGAGGGGAAACAATAATATTGAGGTTTTAATATGATATCCATGAAAAATAAGGTGTTTATCCAAAGGTATTTGGTTAGGCAATAAGAGATTCATTAGGGAGATAATTTTAAACAAGGAAGCAGGGAGTGTTCGGGAGGTTAAAGCTTGTCTGTAACCACTATTTTGATTCTTGTTTCAAACTCATTTTATTTCCTATCAGTTTTCTGATTAATTTGAAAATATTATTTATCTTTATTTTATACTTATATTCTTTTCTTTAGTCTTTAATCAAATCCCCAAATTTCTATTTCGTGCAAAAACAAAATAAACAAAAGTTACAGTTTTGCAACTCAAATTGAAACCTCCTCGAGAGACAATCCAGGGACTGCTATATTGTATTGTTTTTGGGTAAAATTTTTTGATTTAGGATTTCATGATAAATAATCCTCACTTCAATTGGTGTCATTGCTGGGGAGCTGAAATAAAAATTGATAACTCCTCCCATTGTTCAACCTCCCAAATGGGACTTTCCCTTTGAAATCATGACCGATGCATCTGACTTTTCTCTTGGGGTAGTTTTAAGTCAAAGGTTGGAAAAGAAATCTCATGTGACTGCCTATGACTCTATAACATTATATCAGCCCCAATCAAACTACACAACAAATAAGAAGGAACTGTTTGTTTTTGTCTTTTCTTTAGACAAATTTAGATGATATCTTCTGGGATCTAAGGTGATTGTTTTCACTGATCATTCTGCAATCAAATTTTTGATGAAGAAACATGATGCAAAACCAAGAATTTTGAGATGTATTTTTTTGTTAAAAGAGTTTGATGTTGAAATAAAAGACAATAAAGGAATTGAGAACCTTGTTTCTGATCATTTGAGTAGGATACCATCTGTTTTGAATGGGATCCTCAGATCTATCCGCCATTTAAGGAAACTTTTCTTGATGAGGAGGTGTATGCTTTTCAAACTGAAAGGCCATGGTTTTCTAATCTGGTGAATTATTTATCTTCTGATGATGTTCCCCATTGGTTTTACAAGAATAAAATTTCTAGACTTTTGAGCGATTTAAAGCATTACATTTGGGATGATCCTTACTTGTGGCATGTTGGTAGTGATCAAATGATTAGTCGATGCATTCCAAATTTTGAATTTCAATCTATCCTAAACTTTTGTCACACATTGAGCTATGGAGGATATTTTGGGACTCAAAGAACTGTAAGAAATGTGCTTTATTCTAGTTTGTATTGGCCTACCATTGTTAGAGATGCTTTTTATTTCTACAGGACATGTAGAAATTGTCAATTTCAAGGGATACTTTTCAAAAGGAATGAGATGCCACAACAACCTCTTTTGTTTTGTGATGTATTTGATGTTTGGGGTATGGATTTCATGGGGACTTTTCCCAATTACTCTGGATATCTTTACATTTCTCTTTTTGTTGATTGTGTATCCAAGTGGGTAGAAGCTATTCCCACAAGAGCTGATGATTCCAAAATTGTGTCCAAGTTTGTGAAAGGAAATATATTTTCAAGGTTTGAATTTCCAAAGTTATTGATTACGGATCAAGATACTCATTTTTTTAACAATAATTTGGAATCAATATTTGAAGAAGTATGGAGTTCATCATAGGGTCTCTACACTCTATCACCCTCAAACAAATGGAATGGATGAGTTGTCCAACAGAGAAATCAAACAAATTCTAGACAAAAACTGTGAACCCGAATAGAAAGGATTGGTGTTTGAGACCTGATGATGCATTGTGGTCTTATAGGACTTCATTAAAAACCCTAATTGGCATGTCACCATTTATATTAGTCTATGTAAAGGCTTGTCACCTTCTGGTTGAGTTAGAACACAAATATTTTTGGGCTGTTAAAACATGTAACATGAATCTGTTTTCTGCAGAAGAAGAAAGAAAATTTTGTTTGCAGGAGATAGAAGAGATTATAAATAATGCATATGAAAGTTATATGATGTATAAGGAAAGAACCAAATAGTTCCCTGATGATATGATTCTCAAAAAAATCTTCAAGTAAGAGGACAAAGTGTCATTGTTTGATTGAATATTAAAGCTGTTCTTGGGTAAATTTCGTTCCAAATGGTCCGGTCCTTTCAATGTTACTCATGTTTTTACTTTTGGTTCTATCCAGATAAAAGAACCAGGAAAAGGGACACCATTCACAGTCAATGGGAACTGGTTGAAGCTATTTAGAGATAATTTTCAAGATCCTATAGGGGAGGAGATCCATCTTTATGAAGCAGAATACAATTGATGTCAGGTTGTGTTTTTCCTTCTCACTTTCTTTTTGTAATGTCTTTAATTTCTTGAATTTCATATTGATATATTTTTTTACACAATGAGTACATTGCATAAAATAATTGTTAGGGGAGGAACATGCTGGGTAGATTAGGATTTTGTGTGCTTTCATTTCAATTTTGGTTTTTTTCCTATTCTCTCTCTTTCAATTTTTGGTGTGTTCTTTTATTTTTCAAATTTTGTGTGTTTTATTTAAAATTTTGGAAAATAACTTTTGAGGTTACATGATGATCTTTGTAATTTTTTAAAACCCTATCAATGAGTGAATCAATTGATCCCTTGAAAATGGTTATAAATGAATGCTGAAAAATACACTGTTTCAAGTTCAAAATTTTTGAAATAACCATTGAATTTTGAATTTCATGCCATGAATGCTGTCTAATATTAAAAATCAGTTGCCCATGAGTATTCTGAACCCATTTTTCATCTTCTTCACATTAATTCTACTTCTTGAGTGAACCAAATAATGCATGTTTGATTGAATCAGAACATGATCTATTTCTATCAGAACTTGAGGGTTGAGGTGAGTGTGATTGAAATTATTGAGGCAATTTTTTTGTGATTGAAAGACAAATTTTTCATGATAATCCTTTTTATTATTTCCCACCTTGTACATTTTATCTTTCTTGAGCCCTTAGTATCCATGTACTTCCTTCTAAATATCCACATTACAAGCCATTTTCCCTTTCCAACCTACTCTGGAAGTATAAATGAATGATATAGTTGAACTTAAGTGTGGGGGAGATGACTTGTAGTGTGATACTTCATTTGTTGTTGCTTTGGGTGGTTATAAAAACTCTAAAGAGATGTTTTTGCTACTAAAAAATGTTTTTATGAGAGTTGTGCCTGTCTGGGGATCTTAATGGAAGAGAGTTGTTCCTATCTGGAGCTCTCAATGGAAGAGATTTGGGCCTATCTAGAGCTCTTAATGGAAGAAAGTTGTGCCCAATCTGGAGCTTTTGAAAAAAAAGAAGTGAAATGTCACTTTTTCTGCTAGAATATTGATGGAATGAGGTGGAAAAGATATTCTAAGAGATGATCAAATCTGACTTTCATTGGAGTAGAGTAAAGAGGATTTCCCACATGAGTGAAGATTATATTCATGCATTTTTTGCTTCAAAAATGATCCAAACTCTTCCTATTCGGCCTCAAAATTTTGGACATTTGAAACCCACCAACCTTTAGCCACAGAAAAACCTTGAAAATCCTTCATGATGATCACATTTTCTTGGCTCATATCAGGTGGATATTTATAAATTTTTCAAGCCTATGATGATTCTTGCATGTGTTTGAATGAGTTGAAAATCAATATTTGTGTTGAGAGAAAAAAATTTGTGAGGTTAGTGTGTTGTGTGGATGAGAGGATAATATAAGTGGAAATTATTGAATGAAATGAATTTACAACTTGAATCATTCTTTTATATGAGGCATGATCTGATCTGATTCTTGGTGGTTGATTGGTGAACCTCATTGGTTTGTGTTTTGAACATGCAATGATTTGGTTTTGGTACTCACTTGTCTAGGAGACCAAGTTCTAAGTGTGGGGCAATTGATTGAGCTGATAAATTCAATATATTTTATCTAAATTTCAATGATTTAATCCTCACTAATGTGTCATTACATGTTAAATTGCATAATTTTTGAAATTTTTTTGTATTTTGAGCTAAATTGTGAAAATTCCCTAATTATGGGTTTTTAACATTTGTTCACTAATTTGATGTTTCAGGCATATCTTTTTAAATATTGACCCAATTCGAATTATTCCTTTTTTTAGGCACCCCTGGAATATGGTATTCAAATTTTTCAACTGAGCCAAGTTCTAAATAGTCCATATAAGGGCCCAAATAAATCATTCTTTGGGAAAAACTTTTATGGTCGGCTTTGTGGATCCCACCTCATTCAAAGAGGTATAACTCCAGATACAGGAGTCCAAAGTCATTAATTCCAATTGGACGTGAAGGAGGACTTCAAGACACGCGTTCATGATGAGTTCCAAGGTCAAATTATATCTTTAGGTCAATATGTGAGTGAGAAACTTATGTGTAAGATGAAGAGTCTCCTCGGGCAGATTAACAGTTGTTGAGTAATTAATTACTAACTTTCCCATCATGTCTCCAAAGCATCTAAAAGTTTTAGTAGATACGGAGGATATAATTTTTAACAAATATATATAATAGTCTAGTGGTTGATTCGGCCGGGAGGGATTCCAAACAGAAGACAACTTCAGACAGACAGAATCTGGATAGAAGAATTTCCATCCCTCCTCCCCTTATATTCCCATCTATTCTTTCATTTCAAGGGGGGTTTGGATTTGTAGATACATTGATTAATATGGTGTGCATTATTACTGGAATGGAGATGATGTGGGATGCTCAAGTGATGTGAGGCTAAGAACCAATTGGTTGTGGATGGTGACAACTAACGGGCACTCCCTTCCGAGTTTTGATCTTCATGTGTAATCTCTATTGCAACTCTCTTGAACTTATATTTCATGGATGACAGCGGTTTTTTTCTTTCATGAATATATTTTCAAATTGTTTTATCTAGATGGTTTCCCAATATATGAAGTAAACTAGTCGATTTCACTATTTAAATTTCTTTGGTGAGGTCTTGTCATTGAGTATAGTGGTTTCAATTAGGTTTAATTATTTGGATGTCTACAAGTAATTGGATCACTTCTATATAAGGGGAAACAATCATATTGAGGTTTTAATATGATATCCATGAAAAATAAGGTGTTTATCGAAAGGTATTTGGGTAGGCATTGAGAGATTCATTAGGGAGATAACTTTAAATAAGGAAGAGGGGAGTGTCCTGGAGGTTAAATCTTGTCTGTAACCACTATTTTGATTCTGGTTTCAAACTCATTTTATTTCCGATCATTTTTCTGGATCATTTGAAAATTTTATATATCTTTATTTTATACTTATATTTTATTCTTGAGTCTTTAATCAAATCCCCAAATTTCTATTTCGTGCAAAAATAAACAAAACAAAAGTAACATTTTTGCAACTCAAATTGCAACCTCCTCTAGAGACAATCCAGGGACTACTATATTGCATTGTTTTTGGGGAAAATTTATTGATTAAGGATTTCAAAACAAATAATCCTCACTTTATATTAATAGTGTGAAGTGTTACAGTATCCTTGTAGGATGTGTACAGTTGGTGAATGGTTTGTCCAACCATGTGGTCAAATCGTGTGTAGCACCAGGGTTAATTAAAAATAAAAAATATATGTTTTACTCTTTTAAAATTTAACATGTTTGTGGATCCCTTTCTCACCATTCAACCCCATATATCCATGGACACATCCCCCATTGGATCCTCCTCTTAGAAAATACATTGGTGATTCTTCAAGGTTTGTTCTTGATTCTTCAATGTAAACTCTCTCGGTCTTTTTCATTTCATTATTTCCTTATTTTTATTCCATTTTTCTTTCTTGATGAGATCTCTATGATATAGGGTTTCATTAGAGATTGATTTTAATTAATTACTTTTATAATTTTATGGTCTGTTAATGTTATTATTTGTTCTCTAGACCTTCTTAGATCCCATTAAAGTGAGTTATCACTGTCAGTTCTAAAAACAGTGTTATTTAAGGTATATGTTCATTCTCATAGGTATTTAAATTTAAAAATATGATTTATTTTTGTTTTATATTCATTTTTATGTGTTATAAAAATTCTATGAATTATAATTTATGGATTTTGTTTTAGGGTTTTCCTATTTTTTTTTTTATCGAATACGGATGGGATTTACTTTTTATTTCAAAGTATAAAGTCTATTTTTGGAAATCTATGCTCACTATGTGCTTAAATAATTTATTGGTTGGATATTTACAATTTTTAGTTGAATTATTAAAGGTGATTTGGTTTTAGAAACATGCATTATCAAATGGTTTCATAATAAAGACTCTTGAAAACTTATTAACACCTTTGAAATAATTTCCTAAAGCATAAACCCTCTTTAAATGTGCATCATGTATTTTGAAATTAAATTTATCTTATTACATGTAATGGATGGTGACCAATAAAGGGGATTGTGTACTTTTATATGTGTTCTTGATGGTATTTGGGTATTTTCTTATGAATGCATTGGAGGTGAGATTATGGATTATTCATAAATAAAATTATATATATATAAATATTTTTTCAAATGATTTCTGGACTCACATTAATTTTAGTATCATGGGTAACCATGGGTGTCTAGGTGGGAATTAAAGGTATATATGTTTCACTGGTTTAATACCACACTCTACCTAGTGGCCTTGAGATATATTATATTTTTGTTATGAGATATTCCCCTCGGTAAGTCTAATGAGGGATACATCGAGTGTTAGGGAAGGTCGTTGTTATCCAAAAATGGTCTTGTTTAGTAGTTTATGGCCTTGTCCTATATTGTCCCAATATCTCAAACGTTCCCAATATACTTTTTTTGTGTGTGTTATACTTTTTTATTGTAACTTTTTTTCCAAAATTTTATCTTTTATTATAGTCTCCCTACTCCATTGTTTAAAAAGGTTCTTATTGTTTCACATGTCCATTATCTTTAAAAAAAATTATAATGATTTTTTCTTAAAAATTGATTGTATTATATTATAAATGAAAATGGTTTTGAAATACATTATCATGTTCCTTTTTTCAAATAAATGGAAAATATAATTTTGATATTTATTTTAAAACTTGTATGAAATAAAACTATCTTTAAAGGGTATGATTGGATTAGTGGTTGGTGACCTAATAGGTTTTTTAGCTCATGCCAATCATCATTTCATGTTTCTGAGGTTCTATTGAGTTTTAGAATAAAATATTTGGTATTGGTTCAGGTTTTGGATGTTAGTCAGTGAATGTGATTTTCTCAGTGCATAGAGATAGTAATTGAGGTTTTTTTTCATTAATTTTAGTTATATATATATATATATATATATATTCTATCAACCTTTTAATATTTCTATATACACTGTTTATAAATTATTGTTTAAATTATTCTATTTTTTCTAGTTTTTTCTTGATGTTGGTACTTTTTATCTTGTCTCTCTACATTTAATTTTGTTTTTTATTTGGTTTGTATTTATTTTTTTCTTCTTGACTTATGGTGTGACATTCGATGTATATAAATGTCATGCCATACTTCTGGGTAGAAATACTTATTTTATTTATTCTTTAGTAAAATTAATATCTTTTTCTATTTTTTTATTCCCTTGATGATTTTTTGCATCCCGAGGTGATCAGGAATGCCTCTTAGGTTTGTGGTGATTTGGATCAGGTCTTAGTTTAGGAGGAAACCGAGGATAGTTCATTACATTTGGAGTAGGAAATTCAATGAAATTAATTTTATAAATATATATATATATATGAATTAATATTCATTTAGTGATTGGTAATTTTTTAAATATAAGAATAAAATCATTTAATTTTAAAAAGAGATATTTTTTTAAAGAATCATTTTTCTATGTGTCGTGTATTTTTATATAAATAAATTAAATTAATCACCATTTAAGAATGATTTTACTGAAATTTATTATTTATATATAAAATAAATAAATCAAAATTCATCTAATGATCATTTATTGGTAATAAATAAGAATAAATTCATATAATGTTTAAAAAGATATTTTTTTTAAAAATTGTTTTTCATGCATTATAAATTTTTATTTTAAAATTAATTTTAATCATTTTTATAAATTAAATATTATAAAATGTATTTAATATTTTTAATTATCATTCCAAAATTACGTAATAATTTTAATTCCATTTTTAGGAGAAAAATAAGCAATCAAGGTAAAAAATGAGTTACTACAGTAATGGTGAAATGGTGTAAAATGGTTAAATTAAGGAGTGAATACCAAAATATATAACACCCCAATATTCTATGGTATGCTTCTCTTTGAATAATGTGATAGCGTGTGTTGTATGTAACATCGAGTTCTAACACACCACAACCAATCAAACTAGATTTCATGAATAGTAATACCTAATTTTTGAAATTATATATATTTTATATTTCAAAATGGACTTCATTTTTGGATTCAGAATATCGAAATTAACCTAAGTTAAATTTTTGGTATTTTTCTGAGAACTTCCAATTTTTATGAATAGTGAAAAATACTTAAAAACAACTTTTTTAATAAAAATAATTTATAGTGATAAATTATATTATTTAGTGGTTTTAAAGTATAATTAGAATATATTTTTACCATTTTATCCAATGGTGTTCGTTAGAATTAATTTCACTTTGAAATTGGACATAAACAATTGTCAATCTTTTGATATATATTGTTTCTTAAAAATACGCTATTTGTTGTAACAGCGGGAATTAATTATAAAATTAATTAATGAAACTTATATGTTTGGAATTTTGTAAAATAGACATCATTTTTTAATTCAGAATATCAATTATAGTTTAGGGTTAAATTTTGGCATTATTCAGAAAAACATCAATTTTTGATGAATAGTGAAACCACTAAGTGGTAGTTAAAAAACTGAATTTTTCATAAAACTTAATTTTACTGCTTCTGTGAATGGAATTTTGAAAATCCAAGAGACATGGTTAATATCAAGTAGTAAAATGTGGTTCAATGAGATGAAAATATTTTTTGGTGAATAGTAACTTTTTACTTTTATTTACCACGGTTAAAAGTAAATAGGGTAATTAAGGGTAAAAATGATATTAATATTACCCTAAAACATGTCCTAATTCTATTGGAAAAGTTTATCTCGACCAAAAACAACCTTAGGAATAAAATATTATCATTTAGGTCCACTTGGATTAGATTAGGACATTTATTATTATTTAATTCAAAGAAGAGTTAAAAGAGTTAAAATCAAAGTTTATTTACTAAAACATTTTTAATATAGGGTTATACATAAGATAAATTCGATTGTAAATATTCATTAGAAATATAAAAAGATTTAATACATAATTATATTTTATTTATAATTTTTAGACATTAATTAATTTAATTTATTTATGACACAATGATGATGAAGTAATTACCATAATAGTGAAAAATTAAAATAATTGATATTATAAATACCCAAATAAATATAATTTGAGACTTTTAATGAATTAAACAAATTTTATAGGATAATATGACATGTTAAGAATGATTTAATTAACTTTTTTCAAATTAATCATTTTGTTATGATTTTTACAAAAATCAATTATTGAATAGTGTCAAAATTGACATAAAAGAGTTTTTAAAACAAATATTATATTATTAATTGATATTAAATTTTTAAAAATCTAAGGTTCGGACAATAGACTTATATCATGATATCTGTATCATTAATTGACCACTTGGGGGTCTCTTGGATGTATATAGTAAGTTTATTAACCATATAATATAAAAATACAAAGAGACAATGTAAAAGTGAAACTAATTAACTAAGAGTTAATACTTAATGATAAGGTTAATATAGTAACCAAAACCTGTCTAAATTCTATTGGTTGAGTGGTTTTCAACCCATCCCCACCTTAACCTTTAAATAATCCACTTTTTAGCCATTATAAACCGAATATGAATTTATTATAAAATAATATTTCTAGCTTTTCCAAAGGTGCCCCTCACCCCTCTTATAAAAGGGCATTTCCCCTTCTCATTAATTCACACCTTCAAATCCTTTTGTTTCGGCCAAACCCTGCCCTGATACTCTCTAAACTTCCCTCAATTCATCCTAGAGGCCTTCCTTTACTCAGAAAGCCAACCTAGGTAGCCCTTTTGATCAAATCAAAAGGAAGAACCCGAAGAAGAGGTAATGATTTCACCACCCTTTTTCAAGTTCCTTTCTTCTTCCACTTCTTCTTTCTTTGTTATTACCATTATAAAATAATAACTCCAGTATATTATATATACTATTATGTTATTATAAACATGGTACAACCATATTTCAGTATTCTATCCATCCTTTGAATGACATGTCACCATACGTGCGTACGTACGGCTTACCGTCTCCACGTCGTGGTATAATTGTTATTCAAAACATTATTATTTAGATGGGTATAATAATGATGTGTAATTCATGTAAATAATAAATATAACATGATAATTATTCTTTATATATGATATATCATCCAATTAAATATTATTTTAATATCAAAATAATGATATTGTCGCTCGTGCGTACATACGGACTACCATCTCCACGAACGTGATGAGATTCATTCTCCATCATATCCATTAAAAACTAATTCTCATTTAATGATTAAAAATAATGTTTAAAGATTTTACATCATTCTGGATATGAATAATATACATCCCATTAGTAACAAATATGGCTCAAATAACAAATAATATAAAGGAAAATGAACCCGTTAACACCCGAAACGACGATAATTCTAAGATATTATTAACAAATCAATGTTAAAAGACCATATATGATATCATATTAATGCATATTATTCTTGTATAATTCAATAAAAATTATTTCACCCTTATACAGGAGGTTAACCTACCCTCGACCAAGGAAAAAGTACAAAGTAAGGGGTTTCTTATCTCACTTTTAATTCCGTGAGAATTCCATTGTTCACCACTTATTTATTACATGTGGTGTATGTACTGCCCATGTTTGTATTCATTGTGTAATATACTTTAATTCGTGTATATTTACATCATCATTTTATGATCCTTATTTCATGGGTGTATGTTTTGTATGTTACCAAATCAATAAGGGAATTTGATATTTCAATTTCCACTCATTCAGCTTTACGCATACTTCATTGATTATTTTACTCCAACATTATGAGTAGAATCACTATTCATTTGATTATGTCGAAATTTCCACTCCACTTTATATGGATATAATTTTTATACACATAATCACTCCATTGATAAATTCTCAAGTCATCGGTATGAACTTGATAAGAGTAATTTTAACTCAATCTCCATTTGTTGAGTTAAATATCCAATTCATTGGTGTTGTTTTTACAAGAATATGTGTGGATGTCATCTGATTGATTTACACTAAATATAAAATAATATTGAGTGTATTTATATTTTTCACACATAATTATGTCATTTATTTATCCTTAACCAAAGGATATGGTCTTTATAATAGAATTCATCTCAATTTACATTCCATTGAGACTTCTTTGTTGTTATACACCAAATCACTTTTATATGGTGTATATGATGTACTTTGACATATTATATCATGAATCCCTTTATTCTCATGATATTATAAAGTTTTGATTACCTCAATTATTTGTATTCAAGTGTTTCTCTTTTGGTTATAAACTCTAACTAAAATACATTTTTAAGTGTTTTAAAGATTGATTATTCTAAATCTCTCTCAATAATGCCCATGTTTTAAAAATGGTTTTAAGGATTTATTTATATGGACATTAAAGTTTTAAAATCAAAATTCCTTTTAAAAGTTTCAAATTGGTATGGGACACTTTTATTCAAAAATCTATTTTAAATGGATTCTTTACAAATAGTGTGACTTTTAAATGATTTCAAGAAAAAGGGGGATATTTCACTCTAATTTTTTTGATGATTATTTTCATCTATGTCAATATCCTTCATCATTATCGATTGAGGTTAATATGATACAATACAATCTTCCATATTGTATCGAATGAGTTATGTTTGACTATGGATGTGCTATTTTTATACCATTCATGGTTTGTGGATAAAGTATTGAAATTTCATATGCTATTTTTAATACGAATGTTTATGTTATGTTTAAAACTTTTCATATGAGGAATGCATTGGACTTAGTAAGTGACAGGTGGATCCCGCTATAGCTCCTTGATGCATCGGTAGGTCTCATGAGACAAACTAGTGTCTTGGAACAAGGCCTTGACAAAATCTTATTTGTAGTCTTGGAACAAGGCCTTGACAAAATATTATTTGTAGTCTTGGAACGAGGCCTTGGCTATGTGGTTATGATAGTCTGGCATTATGCATTCCATCATTATGAAAGTGGTTATTGATATTGCATGTGATTATTCGATTAGTAGAATATCCATGTGAATAAGTAAATGGAATTATTTAATTTTTGCCATACTATGTTGAAGTTCAAGTTTAAAAGGATTTTCTTTTAGTTATACATTGCCTTAAATGTTTATTCTTATTTATGAAAGTTTCCGCTATATTTTTATCCTTAATGGGCATTTAAGTTCACCCCTTTCAATGTTTTATTTTTTCCAGGATGTGAAGAAGTAATTTATGAATGACCTGTAGGGATAGTATGTGGGGAAATGAGTGTGGACTATGAAAAAAAGATATTGTTGTAGTTTTCATTTTTATGATGTAATGTAAGACTTATGAATATATCTAGTGTTTCCAAGGCTACTAAACTAATCAGTCTTTCGAGATTTGATCTTTCTTGTGATCATGCCAATGTTATGTAATAATGCACTGACTCTAGGTAACTGGGGTCGGGGCGTTACAAAATATCTCTAAATTTATATATAGATTGCGTAGATGAGTGAATGAATGATCCATATTCATTTTTTCACTTTTTATCCACTTTACTTATAAAATGGAATTCCTTGAACATTAAAAAATAGGTATTTGTAAAAATTACACTCAAACTCACTTATAAAAGAACCTCTCTTATTCCCACCATAAAGTGAAACTTTTTATTCATTTATTATTGAATCCCGGTCAAATTTTTCTCCCAAATAATCCACTCCCATGTTTGTATATTCTAGTAATAATAAATAGCCCCTAGTCTTCCATTTAAAAAATAATATTTAATAGAAAATTCAATTACTCAACATAAGTGTTATCATGTCCTTAATCATATTTTTATATTAATCTTTCATCTATTCATAAATCTAATTTAATAATTTAATAATATGTAATTTAAATAAATATTCTTCTATAAAAGCAATTCTATAATTATAAAAAATGTATTTTTACTCATTCTTTCATTATAATATGTTATTTTTATCTCTAAATCCTTTTTTATCTTGAATAATCCACTTTAAAGTTTAGTGGGAGCCTTATAATTTATGGATACCAAAATTAAAACACCACAAATAAGAAAAATTATAAATTATAGTAAAACCTAATTTTAACTTCACAGTTGACAATATAAGATACCGAATTCAAAATTTAAACAAGGTTGAATTCCATCACAATGGTCCATGAACTATGAGATGACTGCCTATAATGACTCAGACTTAAACATTACATAATCTTGAATTATGTCAAGAATTCACATTGATGATCTTTTCAGGTTTATAGTTTTAGATAATTAGGCCATAACTATTACATAACAACTTGAATATTTCATATAGACACTACAACCCAGTATCCATTTTTCATAAAATAAAAACTCTTAAAAAAATAGACATGTCTAGTTCCATGTTTTAGACAGCATGACTTTGCCTTGATCTCATCCTTAACCCTATTCATCTTTATGTCCTCTGAAAAACATTTCAAAAACATGGGATGAGAATAAAAAGCTTAGTAAGGGTTATAAAATAATTAAAAGAAACATTATCCCATCAATAAATACAAATCAATGAAACCATACTTTTCAATCATAACATACCTCATGAAATCATAAGACTTATGAATAACACACATAGATCATAAATCATAAAGGTAACTTATGGAATCCATATCATACTTACATTGTAGCTATCATAGCTACATGGGGATTTACATTTGGAATACCCATCACAGTATATTCCCTAAATCTCTTAGGCGAAACATCACATTTACCTCTGTCATGTTACTCAATGCATTATAGAGATATCTCGGGCTCACCCACCCTAGGTTTATCACAGAACCACCCATATACGTAAAAAATATCCAATAACCATTAAATATTCATAACATGTAAAACAATAATAAAAGGAAATATAACATTTCCACATTGCAATCACAATATATCATTTTAAGATATTGAAATAATCAATGCTTTATCAAACCATTTTCAAAACCATTTTAAACATTTAATAAAGAGATTTTTGAATCAAAGTGTCTCAAACCACTTTGAATATTTTAAATGAATTTTCATTTGAAAACATTAATTTCCATATAAATATATCCTAAAAAATATTTTGAAAATATGGACATTAATTTTAAATATTTAGAAGAATAAATCTTCAAAACATTTAAAACGATGTTTTAGTTCAAGAGTTTTTAACAAAATGAGAGACACTTCAATACAAATAATTGAGGAATAAAATTCCATCAAAACTTTATAATATCATGAGAATAAAGGGATTAATGATATAATATGTCAAAGGATAGTATATACACCGTATAAAAGTGAATCGGTGCATAACAACAATGAAGTCTCAATTGAATGTAAATTGAGACGAAATCCCTTATAAAAACTATATCCTTAGATTTAGGATAAATAAATTACATAATAATGTGTGACAAATATAAATACACTTAATATTATTGGATATTAAGTGTAACTCAATCATAATAAATTCACACATCTTCTTTTTAAGACAAAACCAATGACTTGTATGTTTAACTCAATGAATGGAAATTGAGTTAAATTACTCTTATCAAGTTCATATCGATGACATGAGAATTTATCAATGGAGTGATTATGTGTATTAAAAGTATATTCACACAAAGGGTAGTGGAAATTACAACATAAATAAATAAATAGTGATTCCACACATAATCATAGCATGATATAATTAAGAATTATAAGATTAACCCAAGGAATAGAAATTGGGTTAAAATGTTCCCTTACCGATTTGTTAACTTACAAAATATACAAACCATGAAAGAAGGATCATAAAATTAAGTTCTAAATACCCATATATTAAAGTATATTTTACAATAAATATAATCATGTCCAGTACATACACCACACAAAAGGAAATAGTGGTAATACAGTGTAAATCTCACAAGAATAAGAAGTGAGATGAAATCCCCTTACCACATAGTAATCAATCGACTCATATGACAAAAAGTTAATAAACACCAAATCATTCACAAAATATCATGAATATAAATAGAATAATGATAATATATATCAAATTTAAGTACACAATACACCACATGCAATAAATAAGTGGTGAATAATGGAAATCTCACGGAATTAAAAGTGAGATAAGAAACCTCTTATCTCGTGTCTGACTTGACTTGTTTGTTCCTTTTTATTCCGGAATAATAAACTTAAGTTAATTTATAATTTATTAAGAACCATTTTTAAAGTCTATTATTCCTTTTATATCACTTATTAGCATGTTATAAACAATATGTAATCATTTAAGTTAACAATGGTCGTTTTGTTGATATTTGGTACTTGAGTCCAAAATGAACACCTTATAATTAAAAGTTGTCCATGTGGTCAAGATTCCATTATCTCCAGAATGATATTAATGATTTAGATATCATATATATCATATATATCTATTATATATATGTATTTATAATAGTACATAACATTTGGACATAAGAAATGAAATGCACTGTTCATGGAGACGGTATGTCGTACGTACGCATGAACGCTACTTTCATTTATATTTAGTATTTTAATTGAATTAAAACATAATGATACATAGTTATATTATAATTCCAATATAATATCATATATAATTTAAATAACTTCATCCTTTATATGTCCCACTTATGGTAATAATGAGTCATATCACTTTGAGGGAGCTGTAGTCCACACTTCCTCAAATGAAATTATCGCGTTTACTCATAATGGAAACCATAAAGGAATGATAAAAATTAAAAATACATAAGAAGAAAAAAAAATAAACATAATATATATCATATATAAATACAGTTTCATCATAATGGCCACCATAAGAGGTGGTAGAAGATAATTGAACAATCATCATTTCGTGAGGCGTTAGTTTTCCATCCACAGAAACAGTATGTTCTTTACCCATTAGATGGTGGTTTGTGTAAGTTTAGTTCTAATTATTATCATAAAAACATCCTATTATATTGAGGATACTATTTTTGTTATAAAAGAAAGTAATTAAAAGAGTTTAGGGGTTGGAGAAGTAAAATAAAAAGAAAATAATTTAAGAGAAACGGTTACCTTTAATTTGGGTAACTTCCTTTAGCTTGAACCAAAAGGACTTCTTAAAGTGTTTTATGCCTGAGGTAAGGCTTCTAGTAGGAATATAGGGATATTGAGAGCTTATCTGGTCAAGTTTTGGATGAGAAAAGGGGCCTGAGAGGTGTGAGGAATGGGTTAGAAGTGAGGGCTTTTTATAAGGGGGAGGAGGGGTTCTTTAGGAAATTGTGAAAATATTATTTTATTATATAATGATTTTCGGTTTCAAAAGGTCCAAAACTCGTTAAGGTAGAATATAAGATGCCTCATGGTCAAAATAAATTCATATAATAAGAATTGTACAGTTCTTGGATGTTATTTTAATATTTATAATCTTGTTTATTTAAATCATTTATTAATGAGGTAAAAACTGCAACATTTTTGTGTCATAAATAATTTAATTTATTTGATATATAAAATTTATAAAAAATACCATGATTTAGGAAATATTTTTAGATTTAAAAATAATATTTATAGTCAAAACGATAACTTATATAGCCCCATGTAAAAATTAATTTACTAAAAGATATTTGTTTATGTCATTTTTGTCTTTACTTTAAGTTAATTAATCTAAAGTGTCATTATCACTCTTAAGTGGATCCATGGGGTCCAAAAATTGACCCAAGGATGCCCATGGTCGTCCATGACTCATACAATAAGGTTAGGACAAATTTTAAGGTAATTTTGTATTATTATAATATTCTTTTTACCTTGATTTACCCTATTTACCTTTTACCACGGTAAGTAAAAGTCAAAAGTTACTATTCAACAAAAATTATTTTCATCTTATTGAACCAAATTTTACTTAATAATAACAACCATGTATTTTGGATTTTTGAAATTAAATTCACAGTAGTGGTAAAATTTCATTTAAATGAAAAATTTAGTTTTTTTAACTACTACTAATTAGTTTCACTATTCATCAAAAATTGATGTTTTTTAGAAAAATACCAAAAATTCATCCTAAGCTATATTTTTATTAAAAATTCAAAAATGATGTTTATTTTAAAAAATTCAAAACATAAAATTTTAATTAGTTAATTTAAAATTAATTCTCGTTGTCAAAACAAATAGCGTGTTTTTAAGAAATAATATCTATCAAAAGATTGACACTTGTTTATGTCCAATTTCAAAGTGAAATTAATTCCAATTACCACCATTAGATTAAATGGTAAAAATATAATATTATTAAATTTTAAAACTAATTAAAAAGATAATCTTACCATATAAATAAATTATATTAAAAGGCATATTTGAATTATAATACAGTATTTTTCACTATTCATTAAAAAATGAATTTTATCAGAAAAATACCAAAATTTTACCCAAGGTAAATTTTAATTTTCTGATTCTAAAGAAGAATTTTATTTTTTCAAATATAACATATAAAAGTGAAAAAAACTATATTTAAGGAGGTTTTACATCAAAAAGGCGATAAATCTACCTTTTAAAGAATATTAGAGTATTTATGCTTAAAATTAGATTCATTCACATTTTAAGCCTCTAAATTTTATTGGATAAATTTAAAAACATTTAATAAAAATGCATATTTATATTTTAGTTAGTTCTTTCCATTCCTACCAATACAATGGCTAGGCATTAACTACCATTTAAAATAATATTATATTATTATTTTTCAGTATAACTCAATGTTGTGTGCAACGTAAGATTTCAAAGAAACTTGTTGTTGTGTATCGAGTACGCCATCTAACAAATAATCCCCTTTAAATTAAAATTAATAATTAATTTACAAATATTAAAAAATATGAAAATTTCATATTCTTTATTTACCTAGGATGTTACATCCTTCCCCCCTTTTGGGAATTGCATCCTCACAATTTTAAAATTTTTCTTCAAAACATCATTGAAAGTCCCACATCGTAAAAAGAGTCAATAAAACTATCACTTTAAAATAAAGGAAGGGAAGTACAGAGGTTACCTGAGATAACATATACTAGGATTCCATGAAAACATAGATATTGAAGAGAAACTAACTCTCATAGATTAATATAGAGTGATAGAGAACTTGATCACAAAAAATTAACCACCACAATACCATAAATTTGTGGTTGGGTAAAAGTCTGATGATAAAAGAGAGCTTCTCATATTTTTACTTCAATATACCTTTCATAGAGTTGAAGAATTTTATTAATAACTAGACTAATATCGTAAGGAAATATACTTACTCATAATGTAGAGTGTCATCCTTTAATAATATTCTACCACAAACTCATCTTTTCTCCAAATGGTAAGTATTCAAGATGACTTGTTCACATTGAAAGCGCTATAATCAAATTCTATAGAATAAAATGATCCACAAAATATGAACCATATATTTCCCCTATCTTTATACATTAACCAAAACCAAAATTGGTTAGTATGTGATCAGATAATCCCCAAAAGGATAATCCTTTATAAAAATAAGTACTACTCTTAATCTCCAAAATTCAACCAAGAGTACCCAAAGTTCAATAAAGACCATTCAATATACAATTGTCCTTAAAATTATTCTAAATAATTCAATATAATATTGAAACCCACAACCCAGAAGGATTTTATCACATAGTCTTCCACAGTAAATCTTAACATTTATCTCCAAAAACATCGACTACTCTTAAAGTATCATTCTGAAGTGTAATTAACTTAATCACATATTCTCTATGATAGGTTAATCATTTACATAAATAACACAAATAACCATATGTCCATAATAAAAACATGGATTATTCCAAAATAAGATTCCACCATTACTCATCAGAAAAAAAATAATTATTCCTTGAATAACATTTTCATATATCAAACTTCAGGGTTACACATACTATAAAAAATTTCCAATGTAATCCCATCATCAAAAGAGCCTTAATAATTTTAATCATTTCATCATTTTAAAATATAGCATAACTATTTAATCCATTACATGTTTACTTCTTACTCATTCAACGTTATTCATGATCCATTAACCATTATTTACCAACTTGTTATAAAATGATTATTTCCTACAAACAAAATTGTGAATCATATCCTAAGACTCAATAATATCAAAACATATGTTAAGAAATAATAAATACCTTTCACTAGTCATTCTCAGTTTCTTCATCCTCAATTGGAATGGATTTAGGTGTTGATAAAAAAAATTGTATGATCCTGGTGATCCCATTCCTAAAACTTCTTCATAGGACAACTGTTTGTATAAATACCATGCACACCACATTTAAAAAATTCAATTGATCCCTAAGAAATAACTTCTTTCCCTTTCCTAGAGTCAACTGGATGCTTCCTTTTTCCACGGTAGGTTGTTTCTTTTTGACCTTCATTCCCACATCTATAGAATCTTCTCATCCCTTTGAAGCATATTCCTAGGTGTTTATTTCCACATCCTTGACACATAAATTTTTTAACATACTTACCTGTATGATTATTACCTGAACTTCTTAAGGGATTTGTTTCTCGCATATATGATGCCTTATAAAAATCACTAAGGCTCATGTTGTCAATAATGACT
Source organism: Viscum album (assembly GCA_963277665.1). Classification (NCBI taxonomy): domain Eukaryota; kingdom Viridiplantae; phylum Streptophyta; class Magnoliopsida; order Santalales; family Viscaceae; genus Viscum; species Viscum album. Next base: position 1,111,333,606 of record OY728133.1, read on the forward strand.
CTAGATATTTGGTTGAGAATAACCAAAAGAGTTCTCACTGTAGCTCACATTTCATTCAGTTGCTCATTCCATCATTGTTTTCATTACATCCACTATTACTTTGGTTCCTGCTAGATCCAGCCATTTACTAAAACCAAAAAAGTCAGTGTGATTATATCAGTAAAATAATCATATAATATCTTATGAGGAGGTTAAATACTAATATATACTTATCCATGTTATCTTAAACTCATTGAATTTATATAAAATTACTATGACTCTTTTTAATATGCTAAACATTGTGGTTATGTCACCAATGCTTAAATAACACCCTAACCTCTAAATTTATCTAAACCGACCTCTGATACCAACTATAAGGACCCAGTCTTAAACATTACATAATCTTGAATTATGTTAAGAATTCACATTAAGGATCTTTTCAAGTTTAGAGTTTTATAGAATTAGGCCATAACTATTACATAAAAACTTGAATATTACATTTATACACTATAACCTAGTATCCTTTTTTCTTAAAATAAAAACTCTTGAAAAAAAGAGACATGTCTAGTTCCATATTTTAGACAGCATGACTTTTCCTTGATCTCATCCTTGACCCTATTCATCTTTATGTCATGTGAAAAACATTTCAAAAACTTGGGATGACCATAAAAAGCTCAGTAAGGGTTATAAAATAATTAAAAGAAACATTAGCCCATCAATAAATAAAAATCAATGAAACCATACTTTTCAATCCTAACATACCTCATGAAATCATAAGATTTATGAATAACACACAAAAATCATAAATCATAAAGGTAACTTATGGTATCCATATCAAATTTACATTGTAGTTATCACAGCTACGTAGGGAGTTACACTTGGAATACCCATCAGAGTATATTCCATAAATCTCTTAGGAGAAACATCACGTTTACCTTTGTCACGTTACCCAATGCATTAGAGAGCTATCTCGGGCTCACTTTCCCTAGGTTTATCACGGAACAACCTGTATACGTAAACAACGTCCAATAACCATTACATATTCAGAACATTTAAAACAATCATAAAGTAAATATAACATTTCCACATTGTAATCACAATATATCATTTTAATATATTGACATAATCAATGCTTTATCAAACCATTTTCAAAACCATTTTAAACATTTAATAAATATATTTTTGAATCAAAGTGTCTCATACCACTTTGAAGCTTTTAAATGAATTATAATTTGAAAAAATTAATGTCCATATAAATAAATCCAAAAAAACATTTTCAAAACATGGACATTAATGTGAAATATTTAGAAGAATAAATCTTTAAAACATTTAAAATGATATTTTAGTTAAAGAGTTTTTAATAGAATGAGAGATGCTTAAATAAAAATAATTGAGAATTAAAATTCAATCAAAACTTTATAATATCATGAGAATAAATGGATTAATGATATAATATGCCAAAGGATAGTATATATAGTGTATAAAAGTGAATTGGTGCATAACAAAAATGAAGTCACAATGGAATGTAAATTGAGAAAAAATCCCTTATAAAAACTATATCCTTAGATTTAGGATAAATCAATTACATAATAATGTGTGAAAAATATAAATACACTCAATATAAATAGATATATAGTGTAATTAAATAATAGAAAATTCACACATGTTCTTTTTAAGACAAAACTAATGACTTGGATGTTTAACTCAATGAATGGAAATTGAGTTAAAATTACACTTATCAAGTTCATATTGATGACTTGAGAATTTATCAATGGATAGATTATGTGTATAAAAAGTATATCTAAACAAAGGGGAGTGGAAATTACAACATAAATAGATAAATAGTGATTAAAAACATAATCATATCATGACATAATTAAGAATTATATGATTAAACCAATGAATAGAAATTGGGTTAAAATGTTCCCTTACTGATTTGGTAACTTACGAAACATAAAACCCATGAAAGAAGGATCATAAAATGAAGTTTTAAATACCAATAGATTAAATTATATTACACAAGGAATAAAATAATGTCTATCACATACACCACACAAAAGAAAATTGTGGCAATACAGCATGAATCTCACGAGAATAAGAAGTGAGATGAAATCCCCTTACCACATTTTAATCAATCGAGTCGTATGACCAAAAGTTAATAACAAAAAAATAATTCACAAAATATGATGAATATAAAGAGAATAATTTAAATATTTATCAAATGTAAGTACACAATACACCACATGCAATAAATAAGTGGCGAACAATGGAAATCTCACAGAATTAAAAGTGAGATAAGAAACCCCTTACCTCATGTCCGACTTGACTTGTTTGTTCCTTGTTATTTCTGAATAATAAACTTAAGTTAATTTATTCTTGATTAAGAACCATTTTTAAAGTTTATTATTTATTTTATATCACTTATTACTATGTTATAAACAATATTTAATAATTTAATTTAATAAGGGTCGTTTTGTTAATATTTGGTACTTGAGTCAAAAATGAACACCTTATAATTACAAGTTGTCCATGGGGTCAATAGTACATTATCTCCAGAATGATATTCATGATTTAGATATCATATATATCATATATACCTAGTATATATATATTTATAATAGTACATAACATTTTGAGATAAGAAATGAAATGAACCGTTCATGGAGACGGTAAGTCGTACGTACGCATGAACGCTACTTTCATTTCTATTTCGTATTTTATTTGAATAAAAACGTAATTATACATAGTTATATTATAATTAAAGTATAATATAATATATAATTTTAATAAATCCATCCTTTATATGTCCCATGTATGGTAATAATGAGTCATATCACTTTGAGGGGGCGGTAGTCCGCACTTCCTCAAATGAAATTATCGCGTTTACTCATAATGGGAACCATAAAGGTATGATAAAAATTAAAAATACATAAGCATAAAGAAAACATAAACATAATATAAATCATATATAAATACATTTTCATCATAATGGCCACTATAAGAGGTTGTAGGAGATAATTGGGAAATCATCGTTTCATGAGGCGTTAGTTTGTCATCCACAGAAACAGTATGTTCTTTACCCATTAGATGGTGGTACGTGTAAGTGTAGTTTGAATAATTTTCATAAAAACATCCTAGTATATTTATGATACTTTTTTTGTTATTAAATAAATTAATTAAAATATTTTAGGGGTTTGAGAAGTAAAATAAAAGAAAATAATTTAAGAGAAATGGTTACCTTTAATTCGGGTAACTTCCTTTGGTTTGAACCAAAAGGACTTCTTGAAGTGCCTTATGCATAATTTAAGGATTATAAGAGGAATATAGGGATATTTAGAGATTATTTGGGAAGGTTTTTTATGATAAAATGGGATTTAGAGGTGTGAGGAATGGGTTAAAAGTGAGGGCTTTTTATAAGGGGGAAGAGGGGTTGTTTAGGAAAGTGTGAAAATATTTTTTTATATATATAATGATTTTTGGTTTCTAAATATCCAAAACTCATTAAGGTAGAATATAAGATGACTTATGGTCGAAATAAATTCATCCAATAATAATTAGATAGGTCTTGGATGTTATTTTAATATTTATAATCTTATTTATTTAAATCATTTATTAATGAGGTATAAACTGCATCATTTTTGTGTCATAAATAATTTAATTTATTTGATGTATAAAAATTATAAAAAAAATACCATGATGTAGGAAATATTTTTATATTTATAAATAATATTTATAGTTTAAAATATAACTTATATAATCCCATGTAAAAGTTAATTTTTTAAAAGATATTTGTTTATGTCATTTTTGTCTTTACTTTAAGTTAATTAATCTAAAGTGTCATTATCTCTCTAAAGTGGCTCCATGGGGTCCCAAAATTTACCAAAGGATGACCATGGTCGGAAATGACTCATAAAATAAGGTTAGGAAAAATTTTAAGGTAATTTTGTATTATTATAATATTCTTTTTACCTTGAATTACCCTATTTACTTTTAACCGCGGTAAATAAAAGTCAAAAGTTACTATTAACCAAAAATTGTTTTGATCTTATTGAACCAAATTTTACTTACTAATAACAACCATGTATGTTTGATTTTATAAATTCAATTCACAGTAGTGGTAAAATTTCATTTAAATGAAAATGTCAGTTTTTTTAACTACTACTAAGTGGTTTCACTATTCATCAAAAATTGATGTTTCTCAGAAAAATACCAAAAATTCAGCCTAATCTATATTTGATATTTCGAATTAAAAAATGATGTCTATTTTACAAAATTCAAAACATATAAGTTTCATTTATTAATTTAAAATTAATTCTCTTTGTCAAAACAAATAGCATGTTTTCAAGAAACAATATATATCAAATGATTGACACTTTTTTATGTCCAATTTAAAAGTGAAATTAATTCCAATGCCCACAATTAGATTAAATGGTAAAAATATAATCGAATTAAAATTTAAAACCAATTAAAAATATAATCTAACTATATAAATAAATTAGATTAAAATGAAGATTTGAATTAAAATACAGTATTTTCACTATTCATTAAAAAAATGAATTTTATCAGAAAAATACCAAAATTTTACCAAAGGTAAATTTTAATGTTTTGATTCTAAAGAAGAATTTTATTTTGTCAAATAGAACATATAAAAGTGAAAAAAACTATATTTAAGGAGGGTTCTCAATCAAAAAGGTGATAAATCGACCTTTTAGAGAATATTAGAGTATTTACACTTAAAATTAGATTCATTAACATTTTAAGCCTATAACATTTATTGGATAAATGTAAAAACATTTAACAAACATGCATATTCATATTGTAGTTAGTTATTTCCATTATTTCCAATATAATATCTAGGCGTTGACTACCATTTAAAATAATATTATATAATTATTATTCAGTATAACTCAACATTGTGTGCAATGTAAGATTTCAAAGAAACTTGTTGTTGTGTATCAGGTACGGCATTGAACATAGAATCCCCTTTAAAGTAAAATTAATAATTAATTTACAAATATTAAAAAACATGAAAATTTCATATTCTTTATTTACCTAGGATGTTACACTACCACCTCTAGATATACACCTTGAATTTCCTAATCACCATCATCATTTTCTACACCACTAGTGAGGACAAACCAAAGGAAACAATTATTTTTTCTTATTAGAATTTCTTTATCCATTCCCACTCAAAATTCACCCAGAAACTGAATAAAATTTAAAAACATTCACTAATAGAAACTAACATCATCTCTTTATATATATAAAAAAAAATACATCATTAAAACTTCACTATATACTTTCACCAAAATAATAATAACATGAATCCAATCACCGCCCACACTAATGCAACTTCACCATCACATAAACCAGAAACCATCACACACAAAAAACACAAAATTAACCTTGTATAATTTATAAATATATAGATTAATATAAGACCAAACTTGATATAATACCATCAGATGACTAATTAGTAACAAAAAATCCTAAATTAGAACCACATTATGGAAAAAACACTAGGATTAACATACTAGAAACCAACATGAGATACACCATCATCATCAAACACAACCACCAATACAGTCCAAAAACCACCAAAACCACCATCATACTAGAATATGAATGGGGTATAGAATGAATGGATGGATGGGAAGATAAAATTAAGTATGTGAAGGCCACAACTTCAAGTTTGGACGAGGAGATAAATTAACAATAAGGGAAAACACTAAAATTATATAAGAAAATTAGCTAAAATATACCACAAAATTCCATCACTAATATTACCCAAAACAACTAGAGAACTATTGTATCAAATAAAAATGGATTTTATCATTATGGATCAAGATATAATTATAGAGGTAGTAGTGATCGAGGCACTCAGATTAGTAACAAAGCCCAATATCACCAACATAATGAGAGAACCTAGAATGATAAGGTCGTAAAAGGAAGAAGAAACCGATAATGTGGAAGATAAAGGAAGGGGGATGTGAGGAATAATAAAAAAACACTCTCTATAGGTGGGATAGTAAGGTGCGGAGTGATGATGATAAGTAGAAGACCTATCTTTAGGGAGAAATGAGAGAACAAATAATTGTGGTTTCATAACAATTCTATCATGAATTATTAATAAAATTAAAATAAATATAATATGTGGAAATAATAGTTAATTTCTGATATTTTCATAAATTTATAATTTTAATATGAATAATTATATTCCATAATTAATCATTTTTTGGTATTAATTCAATATACACAAAAAAAATATTTTTTAATTATTAATTATGAATTATCACCATAACATCTATAAAACAATAATAGAACTCCATAAGTTTACCAAAAACATCTATATCATCTCCATGTACATTCTAAATGTGATGAAACACATGATAAATGAGAAAGGATTGCATCCATTATACTAAAGAAATTTCGAAACAAATGAAACAATTCACAACTACAATCTTAATTTTAAAAATAAATGATTAATGAGTGGGTAATAAGAAAAAATAAATTAATGGTATTCAATAAAATAAATATAAATAAGTGTTTAATATATATGAATAATAAACCTAAATTTATTATATAAGGTATTTAGAGTGTTTCTGAATGAACAGGAATCTGAGATAAGGGTTTTTCATCTCAATTTCCTTTCTTTGAGACATATTTCATATTATGTACATATTTTCATTTATATGGGGTATTTACTACCCTATTGACATATTTTACTATAATTAAATATTTATTCTTAGGGTTTAGACTTCTATTTATTGTTCCCTCTTTAATTTTCTTTTGTTCTATACATTTTCAAAGGCATACGGATTTTCTTGACTTGATTGTCATTTCAATGGTTTATACTATTTATTTATTTACAATATTCATATAAGTTACATATATATAACACATTCATCCTAAAATTATATTTATTTATTTATTTATTTTGAAATTACTTTTTCATGTCAAAATATTATTCTTTAATTAATTTCATGCTTTATAAAAATACGATACTATTAAAAATAAATTGTATCCTCTATATTTGGTATTTCTCTTCCATATTCATATTTTATCTTACCATAAACCATTATTACTTTATTTTTGAAGTTAAATCTGTATTATCTTATCAAGATTTTATATTAATTTTTATCTTCATTCAAAATAAAATTTTATAATTCTTTTTTTGATGTGTATTTCTTTAAAACTATTTAAAAGGTTTAAAAAGGTATTTATTTCAAATTTAATATATTTTGTTTATAAAACTCCAAATTTATATTTATTTATCTTTATTTATATCCATGGTTTCATTATTATGATGTTTGTTAATAAAATAATGTCTCGGAATTATTTTTTCACCATTTAAAAATGATTTGTAAAGTTATTTTTAAATTTATAATTATGAAAATATTTCAAAAATATAAACAAAACACTTTACATGTTTTCTATACCATTTTACTTTATTTATCTAGAATTCCGATAATTAATGGTTATTAGGTTTCATGTATCACCCTTTAAATTATATTATTATATGATTATTTTGGATAATTGAATATTGGGTATCATCTAATACAACTCTTGATTGCTTTTAATGTGATACCTTTTGAAAACTTTATGTAACTCATTTTATTTCCAATATTTTTTAAAAATATGATGTATGATCAATTTCATATTGCACACATATGTACGGTTTATCATTCTAGGACAAGTGGTCATGGTTTTATATATCCATTCAATGTATTGGGTAAAGCCTTATATCTCATGAGATGATTATGTTATGGGACACTGGTGGTTAACCTAGTCTACTATGGTATGGGACCCAAGTAGTAATCCTAATTCCACTATATTATGTAATTTGGGTGGTAATTCCTAGTCTGTTATGTTATTATAAAATGGGTAGTTAACACTAACTTTTTCTTATAATATCATATATAATACCATATACATGTGTTGTTTTTTCAAGGATTATGATAATTTTCATACGATTCCATGTGTTCCTAAGCCATGGAAAATTTTGTACTCTCATTAGGGTAATTTTATGATTTTATGTTCCTATGTCATATTATATTACCATGTTGTCATTTTTTATGATTACATGATCTTATTCCTTAAATCATGTCATGTTCATGTTCCTCTCTTGTTTATTATATAACAATGTTTTCTACTAAATTCATTGATATATTTTCTCTTACTGAGAATTTGAGCTTACACTTTTCCTATGTTTCCATTTTCACCAAGTGGTGAAGGAGAGTATTAAGTCTGATATTTATATAAGGATATAATGTGTAGAGAATTTTTTGGGAGATATTGAATCATTATTGTGCAGTAAGAGAGTTATGTAACTAATCTTAAAATACATTAAACCTTTGGGTTCTCGAAGTGTGTTTTATTTGTGATATGTCATGAATAATTATGGTAAATTATGTAATATATATATATATTGTTATTGAATAAGGTGGTTCCTAGACAGAAAACCAAGGCACAATTATTATAAAAAGGATAGGTTACAAGAGTCTAAAAGATGGAAACATATTACAATATTTATTATGAAAGGGATGTAGATCAGCAGGAAGATCATCAAGCCAGGTAATATCTTGATTAACCCCTATGTTCTCAAGTCCATCAGCAACCATGTTAGCTTCACAATATATATGAGTGATGATGTAGTTAATGTCGAGAAGAGTTCGGATATAGCCCATCCAGCGGATGGTGATCAGCCATGCAAAATGTATCACACCATGGCAAATTGCTTGCACAATGGTGGTCGAGTCACTCTCAATCCAAAGGTTTCTCCAACCATGTTGTTTGGAAAAAGAAATGGCATGAATCAAAATCATCATTTCAACTTCCAAAGAAGAGGAAATTCCACAGCTACCATAAAAGCATCCAAGGATCTGACCAACATGATTCCTAAAGATTTCACCACAACTCGAAGGTCCTGGATTTTCTTTAGAATCAACGTCCACATTAAATTTAACCCAACTATGGATAAGGGAGTGAAAAAAGACTTCAAAAGTGTGGCAAGGTTGGAAATAGTTCCCATCAACACAATGTCATTGCAGAATACCAAAGTTGTACACTTTATTGTTGTAATGTCCCTTTTGGATCGAATCAGCTTCACAAATGGAAATGAGAATCCGCATTTACCCTTTATTATAACTAAATTAGAATTTATTATTAATAAGAGCCTTTATATCATACCAGATCATGTGGTGAAGCTCAGTGATTGTAGTAAGGAAAATTTTCTTAATCTTATGAGAATTATCCATATTATAATATCTCTTTAATTGAGATTTGATAGAGTCATGTGTCAGCCACCTATAGTAAAAAATGTCAAAAATATAATTCCAAATAGAAGAAGCAGTGGCACAAGAAAGAAATATATTATTTGTATCTTCTCTATGTTGGTTTTAGAGACTACATTTTGAAATGAGCTGAATACCATAAGATTGAAGGTGATCATCTTTGGGGATCCTGTTGTGAGAAATTCTCTAGATAAGAGTAAATCTTGAGGGTTTTATCCAAGGTTTTTCAAAGATATTTATCCACCCAAAATCACTTTCATAGTTACAAAAATAGTGGTTGTAATAGTTTTTTGAATTAATCATGACATTGTGAGAAGGTTCCCAGACTAAGAATTCATCGGTGATAGAGAATGAATATGTATCAATGACATTCATGATGGTGTCAGGAAGATAGTAATTTTTGGAGTAGAGGACATCTCTGATAGAGAGGTTGGTGTTCTTAGGACTTTGGTCAAGAGAAATTTTGGAGATTAAAGGAGTGCCAGTCCAATTATCCAACCAAAAATTCATTAAATATTCTCTAGAGACCATCCACCTGGAGTTATTCATAATGGAGGAAAAATAATATTTTATGGATGGCTAGATAGAGGAGGCAAGAAAAGTTAAGTTTCCTTTATTTAGTTTTTCAATATATCTATTTTTAAGGAAGATAGTTGAAACATATTTATTATACAGAATATTACAAGTTTTCCTGGATTAAAGAGCCTCATTAGAGTGTTTGATATTTTTTATGCCAATTCCTCCTTTATCAATGGGTTTTCAACAAGTTAACCAAGGTATGGTGACAAGTTTCCTTTCTATCGTGATACTTGTCCAAACAAAATTTTTGATAGAGGTATTTATTTTTTTAATAATACCAACAAGCCTTTTTTAGACCATCATAGAGTATACCATTTTAGAGACAATAGTATATTTAAAAAGACAGATTATGCCTACCATAGAAAGAGATTTTCCCTTCCAAGAAGAAAGTTTATTTATAACATGATTATAAATTTAATAGAAATGAGAAGATTTGGGTCTTCCCAAAATATAGTGAAACCTAGGTATTTTAAAGGAGGAGAGAGAAAAAAATAATGAATACTAGTTTAATCCATGAAATCTAACCCATATATGGGCCATTGTATTCCTATGGGTGTGTGGATTAAATGAATAATCTCATTCAGAAATCCTAATCAAGCTATGCTTAAGGTGGATGTTACCTATTTGACATAATCTGTCAAGGTCACTTTGAGAATTGAATAGAATTTGAAAGTAATTGCAGCCTATGGGAACCAAATTCAAATTTGATATACCCCAACAGTGTATGAATTTAGGTTTTAATTCTATTAGAGTCCAAGGGAGATCACCTTTCAAGTATGTGATGTGGACCATGATGGAGAATTAGAAAAGTATCACACATTGTTGAAGTGCCTTTGTATCTTCTTCAACCGAGTTACCACCATCTTCCATCTTCTTAAAGAGAAAAGACCTTGTTGATAAAAAATCTTTTCTTAGATCTGTGCCTTTAAGCGCATCCAGGAAAAAGATACTTTTATTTCTACTAGCAATCGAATGGTTGAAAATTCCATTATTCGATTTTACTTCATTGTTCAGAATAATGTATCCTTTCCAATCATGATATTTATTCTATAAATGATGGGAGTCAAATCTACCAAGCGCAAGAAACACACCATCCATGAAAAAAGGGAGCAAGGTACTAGAGAACCCTAGTTGCTAGCGAGTTAAAAAAGAGATGGTCTCTCATCTCTCTAAACATCCATCTTTCAAGAATTTGTCTCTAAGATATATATATATAGATATATATATATATATATATGAGTTTTTATCAAGTCATGTGAAGTGAAAAGTTATCGTTACTACTAATAAACACCCATACACTATTAGTTTATAGTAAAAAGAGGAAGAAAATATAATGGAAATTATTAAAGATATAGTGGACTGTAACAGGCCAACCTGGATCAACCAGACCAATCACCTATGTCATCCCATTATAGTGGGCGGTAAAACAAAGATAACAAAACAAGTCTTGTATATAAGGAAAATAATACATACAACCAAATTAAAAGGTGGAAACAATGGAAGTACAACTGAGCCTAATAGGATAACCAATAAAGTATGAAAATTCTAGAAAAACTAGTCTCTATGTGACCAATTATCACCTCCAAACCAAAATAGAAATATAAATAGAATTATGCATGCTACATAATTCCCTTACCTTTAGCTATATACTACAGAACAGGGTTTATGACTTCTCATGGGATACAAGTAGAGTGTGATTAATAGGGACCAGTATGATACCACTAAGAAATCTATAAAAGTTATAATAACAATAATGAACAAGCTCTAGCTTTAAAAAAACAGTTTTACAATATTTTTTTAAATAAACCAATTTAAAAACATTTCTCAAACAGTAATTGAGTTTTCACAAATTGCAAGTCAAATTTTCCAAACCCATAAACAAATAAGGTAAGGATACCAAATATAAATTTACATGTGATCCAATATCCATGAAATAATCTATCATAAAATAAACCAAAAAAACAATTCACCTACCATTCAATCTATAGCCTATGGGACAATAAATACTAGACACTCACGAGCCTAACAAGGAATAAGGTTGGATCCAAATAACATTGAGGCCTATCATAGACCATCAACATACAAAAGGTTTCCTTCTAGTGGTGTCATATACACTAATGCCACCCATGTCTCTTTCTCGATGCACATAAGGTTCCAACTGTGCAATTTTTTTCATTTTTTGATTTGAAAAGCATTCTCACACTTTTTTATAAAACCATTTCAAAGCCAATTCAATCTACTTTAGGGATTTAAAATCTATTTTCCATTTCAAATAAAGGTAATTCCATTTTCAAATCAAAAACCCATTTTCAAATAAAAACCCATGCCCTTTCCAATTTTAACACATGAAAATCCATTTCAATTCTCAATGAATAAATAATAACTATAGGTAATTCAAGAAATTAGAACACTTCAAAATATCTACCTACCTCAAGGAAATAGAAAACCAAAATGATTTAGACAATGTGGATTGGAAACCACAAGATTTTCCTTCGGAATACAAGGAATGACAAAAGACTAAAAATGATTAATAAAAAACACAATCTGATTACCAATCCTCACCAAAAATGATAATGCAACCAAAAATAATAGATAAACTGAGAGGAAAGGCTTACCTAAAGAGAACAAGTTCCTAGACCTACTGATCAATCACTGAATGGAGTGATTTATAGGGAATGGAGTTGCCAAAAAACACCTTAAGGTAAGAGCTCTTGCTTAGATGAGAAGGTTGAAAAATAAAATGAAGCCTCAAATACCTATATGGAACCCTAAAAGCTTAAACTTTGGCTATTACATGGCGTGTCATATTTTAAACATCGTGAAATCCTTTTATTTTAAGTTAGAATGAAAAACACATCACCTTTTTAATTAAAAACTGATTTTTACATTACAAAATGTGTAAATTATCACGTTTTGTATTCAACTCGCTAGATATATCTGGAAGGCATTACACATTACGTAATCCCATTACACATCATATAAATTCCTAGAGAATATCATAAACTATAGGTTTATGAAGAAAATTACAACAAAACTCTGACTTAACCATTACAGGTATCCTCCTAATTCAATGTCATAAATACACACTCAACGAGAAAGGAAACCAAAAGAAAATATTAGAACATACCTAATATAAAGTCTGTGGGGTGTTATAATATCCATAATATAAAATATTTTTGTTCCCATAAAGAGATCAAGATCTTTGATTTGTATAAATATAAGGCCATTGTTGTCTCATTAATGACTTTCACTCCCACATCTTGTGGTGATCCTATCTACACTACTATAGTACCTAGACCAGGGGGTCATTTTACCATGAATTACCTTATCCTAGATATCCATAATCTAAATTGGTTGTTCAAAAAAAAATTTATCTGGCTCAAGATTAACATCCTCTCATCTAATCACATGGGAAGGATCTGTTATATACCTCCTCAACTGGGAGACATGAAACATGTTGTTTATAGAATTCAATCCATATGGTAAAATAAATAGATATGCCACCCTCCCTGATATCATAACAATATCAAAGGGTCCCACAAACCTCAGTGCCAACTTATCATGCTTACCCAATTGACGATGTCCAAATCAAGTTCAATCTCTAATAAATACCCAATCACTAACCTAAAACTCTAGCATCCAATGAAGAAAATATGTATAATATTTCTGATGACTCTGTTCTGTGATCAAATGCCTCTGGATCAATTTCACCACCTCTTTAATTTCCTGAACAACACTCGGCCCAACTAAGGACCTCTCTTCGAACTCTGCCTAGCATAATAGAGATCGTCATGGCCGCCCGTACAAATCCTCAAATGGCACTATCCTAATAAAATCCTAAAAAATATTTTTATAGGAAAACTCATCCAAAGGAAAATTATTATCCCAAGATCCACTGAAATCAATCAAAAGATCCTGAAACATATCATCTAGAAACAAGAGATCCCTCTTTGTCTATCCATCAATCTATGGATGATAAGTCATGCTCAATTTCAACTAAGACCTCATTTCATCCTGAAAAACATTCTAAAACCTAGATGATAACCTCAAGGTAGTATTAGAAACAACTATAGAAGAAACCCTATGAAGCCTCACAATCTATTGGACATATAAGTCCCCAAGTTTTTCCACTTTCATCATTTCCTTTATTGGTGAGAAATTCAAAAATTTATTGAGTCTTTCAATAATCATCAAATTTTCATCATTCCCACTAGGAGTCTATAGTAAACCAATGATGAAATCCATGGATATCTCATATCAATTACATATCAGAATAGGTAAGGCTGCAATAAACCTACCGGTCTCTGGAATTCCCCCTTAAATCATTGAAAAGTGATACACCACGATTCAAAATCTGCAACTGACCGCCACATCCCCAGCTACCAATAGCAACGTCTTAAATCATGGTACATATTTGTATCCCCATGGTGAAAGAACCAACATGACAAATTTCCACTATCTAGAAACTTTTTCCTCAAATAAAATGAGACAACCAACCTACTATGGAAGCACAAATCTCTATTTAGAAACTGATGCCACTCACTTGAGGTGTCCCCACCATTTAAGATTTCTCCTATGTGTCATATCTCGGCGTCTATCATCTACTCGAGTTGAACTCACTCATAAAAAGATGATTCAAACTTTATCAAATCTAATAAAACATATCCACCAACCTCTTTCACTCCCAATATCATCTTGGAAAACAAACTCATCAGAGACCACTGATCAACTGATTCCTTCACTGCTTGTTTCATTAATTTTATGTTAAATGCATCGGCTACCAAATTTCCTTTCTTAGAGGTATATAAAATATCAAGATAATAGGTATAAAGATACTCAACATATTTTCTCTATCATAAGTTCAGATCTCTCTAAGTAAAAAATATACTTCAGTATTTTTGGATCAAAGTAAAACATAAACTGTCCTCCAAAGATATAGTGATGCCACGTATTGAGTGCACGCATAACAACTACTAATTCAAGGTCATGGGTAGGGTAGTTCTTCTCATGAGAGAATAATTGGAGGGATCTATAAGCTATAAACTATTTTCCCTATATCAAGACACAACCCAAACATATAGCAGAATAATCACAGAAAACATCATAATTCGACCCTATTTTCAGAAGAATCAAAACCGATGTTGAATTCAACCTCATCTTTATCTCCTAAAAATATCTCTAACACTTGTTGTTCCATTCATACTTTACACCCTTATGGGTTAAAGATATCATCGAAGATACAAAATTGGGGAATTCCCAAACAAACCTTCCATAGTAACCTACCAAAACCAAGAATCTCTAGATTTAAAACACATTTTTGGGATAGTCCCAAAACATAACTACTTGTAACTTTTTAGAATCTATAGAGACGCCCCTCTTAGATACCACATGCCCTAGAAACTTCACTTCATGGATCCAACACTCACACTTGGAAAGTTACCATACATATGATGTTCCCTCAAGGTTTGAATAATGATAACCAAATGGTATTCATGCTTCTTCTTTGTCTTAGAGTACACTAATATATCATCTATGAACATAATAAAAAAAGATTCCAAGAACCAATGAAATATTAAATTTATTAAATCCATAAATACCGCAGGAGAATTTTTGTGTCTGAATGGCATAACAAAAAACTCAAAATGTCCATACCGACTCCAAAACATTATCTTGGGGATAAAATATCTTACTCTCAACTAGTGGTACCCCGACCATAAGTTAATATTATAAAACCAAGGATCCCATCTCATCTGATCAAAGAGATCATTAGTTATGGTTAAAGGATATTTGTTCTTAACAAACACCCAATTCAACTTTCGATAGTCAATACAAAGTCTAAGGCTCATGTCTAAATTTTTAGTAAATAGTATAGGAAAATATCATGATGAAACTCTAGGATGAATAAATCCTTTTACCTCTAGGTCCTCATTCTAGAACTTAAGTTCTACCAACATGTAAAGTTCCATTCTATAGGATAGAATAGAAATGGGAATTGTTCCCATGAGAAGTTCAATATTAAACTGAATCTCTCTATGTGGTAGTAAGCCATAAAAATCATCCAGAAAGACATTTGGGTACGCATACACTATAGCAAATATCTAACCACACAAGAAAGGGTCGACTTCATTAGAAAATATTTCTGAAAACTGGCATGATATTATACCAGAATAAGGAACAACAAGGCCTTCCCTTCCCGATCTAGAGTCTCACTCACCCTAGAAAACATGAGTGACCCCATTAGTAGATAAGAATTATATCCTACAATTATAATAGTCTATTTTTTCTTTCACACTGATCATCCAATTCATACTAATAATCAAGTCAAACATGTTAAGATCAAGCATTAAGAAATCCCAAACAAACTCAAAGTTTCCTATCACCACCTGACATGCGGGACACTTTAAACCTTCATCATACCTCTTTCCCAAAGGCATGGAAAGATATAATAAGAATGAAATAATTTTCAAATGAAAACCCAACACGCCAACCAAATTTAACAATATAAGAGAATGAGTATCACCAGTATCAAAAAAAGTTAGAACCATAGAATATGAAATATATATTGTACCTCTAATAGTAGTTTTCCCTACTTCAGATTCCTTTAACACACACTCCACTTCATAAATATGTTCATACATGGCCACCTGGACATCCTATTTGGCCTAAGAATGAGACCCACCACCCTTGTAACCATCAAACTAAACCTATGATCCCTTTGTGAAAGTGGATCCCACATTACTACCTTGGGAGATCTTATCATATAAATTTTTTAAATTGATAGATCACCAAAAAATATGAAAAAATTTCAGAGCCTTCCTATAATGAGGTATAGTAAGAACATAATTCCCAAACTGGTAGGAAATAATATGTTACCCTGTAGAAGACCCTAAAACTACTCCTGTAGAGAACTAAGCACTCTTTCACTTCCTTTTCTTACTATAAAAAGCACCCTAACTAACTATTGTACTAACTAAAGCTCCACCCATGCCTTTCCTTCTAGATATGTCTACCTCATCCAAATATTCTTTATCCACTACCTCCACAATGGTCGAAAAGCATAAAATAACTGGCAATGGCTGAACATAATCCCACATCCCCCTCTCAATACTCGGAGCTTTTAGGTAATAATTGGTCACAAGATCTGGTTCTAGATTCCCCAACTTAAAAAAATGGGTTGATTACTCCAGAATAGTACACTTCTAATTCTCCATGTTTAGAAACTCCTGGGTTTTTTCTGCGTGTAAAGAATTAGGATAAAACTACTGAAAAAAATATCTTCTTGAAAGAATCCCTTGTAAGACCTTCGTGAAAGTTAGATTACACTATTGAGTCCCACCATCTTCTTCTTTGTCCCTCAAGCATATATGTAGAAAAAAACCCACATGAGAATATTCAGGAATCTTCAAGAAGTTAAAGATCTTCTTAATCTATTGAATCCACTCATCTAACTCTTGTGGTATTTTGTTACCACGGAATATAGGTGGATGCTTCTTGGTAAATTCTAATCCATGATCCACTACTCATCCCAAGTTAACTATGCCTAATTACCCCAGAGTCTGAATGGTACAGATCACTACTTCAACCAAAGAAGGTTCCACTAGAGGATCTGATTGCAGAACCTACATCATGGTTTCACCTCTTATATTTGGAAGATCTATTCTAGGAATAATTTTCTGTTAAACACCATACAATAACCAATCAGTCATGAGTAACTCCAAAACCATTGGACCAAAATAATAATACAAAATAATGATTTAAAACAATAAGAATTTAAAGCAGTTATGAATTCTAGTAGAAATGGAAAACGCCTTTAAAAAGAAATATGTTCATATAAATAAGCTCCCCACTTAGTTTATTCAAACTACCATACACACACCAAGTACCCAAACTTTTTATATAGGTTAATTTAAAAAAAATACACATAAACTTTATTCAAATGAACCTAAATACTAGGTCTTGGACTTAGTAAATACTTTCAGAGCACCCATGGAAACTCGGATTCAGTCACGAGAGTGAGCTAGATAACCCCTTTTTCTACACCTACTTTCTGAATTCCGATGATCCTACTACTGTCTAACCAAGACACATAACCAACTCAGGCAGTCCTAACACACTTTAGGCTAAGTAACCCCTCTGATACAAAATTGTAATAGACCAACCAAGGTCAACCAGACTATTCACCCAAGTCATCCCATTATGGGGTGAGGTAAAACAAAGATAACAAAACAAGTCATGTATATAAGGAAAACAAGACATACACCTAGAGTACCAATTATAAATAATAGAGATACAACTAATCCAAATATGTTAAATCAAAAAGTATGAAAAGTGTAGAAAAATGAGTTCCATGTGACCAAACATCACCTCTAAACCAAAATAGTGATGTAAAGAGAAATTAACACACTGAAAAATTCCTTTAGCTTTACCTATGTCCTAAAAAGTTTTATGACTACCCAAAGGGTAGAATTGGGATATGATTAATGGATCTCGGTAGGATACCACCAATAAATATATACAATATCTAATAATAAGAATTCATAAGCTCTATTTTAAAAAAATAGATTTTCAAGATTTTTATAAATAAGACAATTTAAAAACATTACTCAAATAGTCCTTGATTTTTCACAAATTGTATGACATATTTTCCAAATCCAGAAACAAATAAGGTAAGGATACTGAATATAAATATATATGAGGGCCAATATCTATTAAATAATCTATCATGCAATAAACAACTAGAAAAACAATACACCTACTATCTGGGATCAAGCCTATGAGACAATACATATTAGATACTCATGACCCTAACAAGGCATAAGGTGTGATCCAACTAACATGGAGACTTACCGTAGACCAAATACACATAAAAGGTTACCTCCTAGTGGTGTCACATACACTAATTCCACCTGTGTCTCTTTCTCGACACACACAAGGTTCCTACTGTGCAATATTTGTGAATTTATATTTTTAAAACCATGATTCTACTTTTTTATAAAACCATTTAAAATCCAATAAAATATAATTCAGGGTTTAAAAATATGTTTTCCAATTCAAATCAATGAAATTCCATTTTCAAATCAAAACCCCATTTTCAAACATGAACCCAAGACTTTTTTAATTTCAACACATAAAAATCCATTTCAAATCTCAAGGAATAAATTATAATTAAAATAAATTCAAGAAATTAGAACACTTAAATAGATCCACCTACCCCAAAGACATAGAAAATTGAACTACCTTAGACAATAGGGATTGGAACCCATAAGATTTTCCTTCGGAAGACAAGGCATGAAAAAATAATTTAAAGGATTTATATAAAACAAAATACTATTACAAATCCCTATCGAAAATAGTGATATAACCAAAAATAAGAGAGAAACCAATGGGAAAAGATTACATAAAGAGATATTGTACCTAGTCCTATGGATCAATCATTGAATGGAGTAATCTGGAGGGATGGGAGTCACCCAAAAATGCCTAGGGTAAGAGATCTGGATGAGTGGAGAAGTTTGAAAAGGGAAATGAATTCTCAAACACATATATGAAATCATAAAAGTTGAAACTCTAGGTATTACATGGCATGTAATATTTTACACATCATTAAATCCTTTTATTTTATGTTATGCTGAAAAACTCATTGCTTTTTTAATTAGAAATCAACTTTTCACATCACATGGCATGTAACCCTTACACAACATGTAAATTCATATATATTTTATTCAACTCAGGGTATCTTATTGAAAGGAATTAAAAGTCATGTAATACTATTACACAATGTGTAAATTCCCAGCAAATAGAATAAACTATGGATTTATGTTGAAAATTCCAACAAAAATCTAACTTCACCATTATAGGTATCCTCTCAATTCTAGGTCAAAAATACACACTCGGTGATAAAGGAAACCAAAATAAAATATTAGAACATACTTGATAGAAAGGTAAAGTGGAATTACATTGATAGTGAAATCCTAAAAATAAAATTAGATGATGAAGATGAAGATGAAGATATAAGGGAAAAAATGGATAAAATGATTTTCAAGGGACTCATACCCAGATTTTATCCCATAGATTGTGAAATATACAAAGTTTTAACTAAATAAATTACCAAATTATATAAGTTACTCATTATTTAGATAAAATTTATATTTTACCAATGACTATTAATATTGATTTATTGGAGGTTCAAGAAGAAAAATTCCTTAGAGTCTTAAGTGATATAAGGAAATCGGTGTCCTAGGGTATTGACATCAATGGATTTAACCCCATGATTTCCATGAACTTAGTGTTGCTAAAAGAAGGGAGTAAATCTATTTGTTAGCTTCAAAATAGAATGACACCACCCATAAAGGAGGTATTTAAAAATTAAAATTTGAAGCTACTCAATACTGGAATAATCTTTTCTATTTTAGATAATTAATGAGTAAGATCCCTTTAAGTTATTCCAAAGAAAGGAGGAATGATGGTCAATAAGAATGAAGATAACAAATTGATTACTATGAGGACTGATGAAGATCATATTTTCATACTATTTATTCCATAATTCAATGTTTTAACCCCCCCCCCCATTTTATAATTTTAAGGGTAATTATTGTTGAGTCAATGACTCACTTTCTTTATTTGTTTTGGAAATTACACTACACTTCATATTAATTTGATTTAATCTTAATAATTTTTTTAGTTGTGGTGGTTTCACAGAATAATTTTTTTAACTAAAATACTAAAGAACTAAATAATTCTTGTTAAAATTTGGTAGTATGAATCTTCATGATAGAGTACATTCACCATATTTAGAGAACTATAGTGATTTCAAATAACTCCATCAATGGATAAAGCAACATGTTAAGATCATTGGTGGATTTCAAAGTTAATGTTGATGTTGTTACAATTGACTCTAATATTTATGGAATGTACCCTTTGAAACTTATTACAATATAGTCTATAAATAGATTTACAACATAGAACTCCAAGGGAATAGAAAAGTGTTAAGAATATGATAAATATCACAATCTCTTGAATTATTCAATAGCTTGTTCACTTAGTGTACTTCTTATTATCTTACTTTCTAAGAGCTTACTGAGTGATAAATTTTTTTTATCATTTATTACAAAAATCTTATATTTTTATTGTAATTGTTCTATTACAAATATAGAATAATTGAAGAATTATGAGGATATGAAGATAGAGGATTTACTAATCTTGTGTGATTGAGGGATTTTGTGGATAGGAATATAGAATGTTTAGGGACATAACATTATACCTACTAATAGGTTATGTCAAGGGATCATATAGATAATTAGACAGAGTACTTTATGATAGGTTTCAATTTGTAGATACCATGGATTTTATCTAATGATGCACATTTCACTTTGGTTTAAAAATGTGTTTTATAATATCCTTTTAAAGGTTTATTTCGTTTGTTAACCAATACTCCATGTTTTGTTTTAAACTTATGTTTTATTCATTTTTGAATCACTATTGGTTAAGATTTTCATATTTTTTTCTATTTATATTACTACTCTAGTATTTTCATAAACTTCCAATGTACTTATTTTCATTATTCTTAATGTATTTTATATAGTTTATTTTTTCACTGAATGTAGTGCTTTTACTCTGATCTTTGAATTTATTGGTATTTTGTAAATCCGATCAACTTAAATACTGTGGGTTTTAAAATTGTTAGTTACATTTTTAAACTACAACCCCACATTTTATATTTATTAAATTACATCCTTGGGATAAAATTTGGTATCAAATCAAGTCTATACATAATGACAAATTTATTCTCAATTTATATTAGTTTATTATAATTTCATCTTTATTTCCTTACACTAATAGTGTTGGTATAGGAATTATTTAGTTTGGGAAGGAAATATTTCTGATAAGAACAATTAAAATTTTAAATCTGAGGAGACTGTCTTTGATGGGAAAAATTATGATTACTGGTGTGATTCTATGAAGTCATATATCATTAATATTGAAGCTAAAAAATTTCTTATAATGACTGGGAATTATAAAGTTACAAAGAACCAAGATACTAATTTTTTCAAGAAGAAAATGTGGAATATTAGGTAAATCGTAAAGTTTAGAATAATTTATTATTTTCTATGATTGTCAGTATTTATATATAGATATCATCTTTTTAAATGTAAAATGTTATTTGGAATAAATTAGAAATTACTCATTTTGGAACCACTAAGGTTTTATAAACCCAAAGAGATATATTGAGATTAGACTATCAAGTTTTTTATTTCATTCATGGGAAAGAAGTAACATAAATTCATCAACATTTTATGACTATTATAAATATTTTACAATATTTGGGTGGGAAAGAATCAATATAAGAATGAATTATCAAAAATATTATTGATATAATAACAAAGGAATGGGAATTGAAGAGTACATGTATCAATGACACTAAAAAATCAACAAATTTATGTCTGGATGACTTGATTGGTATATTAATTTAATATAAAAGTGATCTGAATATAGATACTAAGAAATAGAAGAGGAATAATAGATTATAGTTTTTATCTACTCCTATAATCCTACATTCGGTACTTTTACTTCTTATACTAATACTTATAATACCAATATTTAAGGAATAAATGTATGCATTCTGATTAAAGTAGTTCAGATGATAGTGAAAATAATCTTTTTCAACTTACTAGAAGGATGAATAAGATTTTCAAAAATAATAACTTATGTTATAATCATCAGAAATACGAAAAAGGTGGGAAAGATTAGTAGTCTTCAGATGTTATATGTTATGAATATAAGAAGATGGGTTGTATTAAACTATATTTTTCCAATTTGAATATAAAAGATAGAAATTCAAAGATATATTCTAAAATAAAAGGTAAGAATAAGATCTAGAAAGCTTTGGAAACATGGAGTGTGAATGAAGGTGATATGCCTTTTTATAGTTCATTAAAATATAGTGTAAATGAAATTTAGAAAAAATTTAGATTTTATACTAATATACCAAAGGTTAAAAATTCCTCATGGATAAGGTATATACTAAAAATTTGATAAATTTAACTCTTAATTAAAAATTTAATTACTATTATGAGGATGATTATCCATATTCTTCGGATGATGAAAAAGTTAGTACATGAGATGATGAAAAGGATAATTCATTACAAGATTGGAATATTTACTTAATTTTTATGAAATGGATAGATATATTTATCTCATTGAAAAAGAAAATCAATAATTGAAAAATAACTATTATTTTTCTAAATATATTCTTATAAAAGCTAAAAAGTGTATTTAAAAATTAACTTATGAATTTTCAAAACATTAATCTGAATTATTCTCTAAATCTAATTCAGAATCAAATTAATATGATAATAATTACATTTTTAATATTAAATCTAAAGTAATGCATTGGAATAATTACTTTCTAAATTTACATTCAATAAATAAAATTTTCATAAAATGATTAGTCAAATTAAAACCTTTATAGATAATAATGGGATTGGATTTACTTCCAAAAAATACGATTTTAAATCAAATTATTTTATACCTAAAATTTCAGCCTTTTTACTAAATATCAGAGGGTGGGTCACTCGAATAAATTTTTTTCTTTAAACTGAGTTTAAACTTTTGGTTTTCATAAATCATTTATTTCTAAAAATTTAACATTTTTTCAAAATAGAAGATTTAGGAAGATATGGATTCCTAAAATATTGTTTCCTGGAATAATTAGATGCAAGAGAGTTTGTTTACCAAGAACTTAGTGGTAGTGAACCCGGCCCCATTATCCCAGATCTAGTGTATACTTTATTATATTAGTATAAGATAGAAGGAATCGTATCCCAAATTATAGAGTAGTTTATTAGTCTTGGTAAAATAGTTACATACTTTAAATTCTTATTACAATTGAAAACATAAAATAAACAAATTATTTTATTTCATAACACCATTATTACCCTTAGTGTATCCCTATATATCAATCACAAAACACTTCTCAGTATCCTAGGGAAAATAAAACATTAGAAAGGGGTGAGCTTAGATGCTCAATAAGGGTAAGCGTACAATGATAAATATGAATAAATAAGGCATAATAAATATAAAAAGGTAAAAAACTAAAACATGTGACATTTAATTAATAACATAAGAATAATATGTCAATAATAAATTATGATAAAATAATTCCATATAAATAATCACATGATCTTTAAACTTAACCATGGATATTCTAACTAATAAAATAATCACACAGGATATCAATAATTTTATTAATAATGATGGAATTCATAATTTTATAAATCTAAAACATATCATAGAGACCTTTTTCCAAGACATATAAATACCATTGAGGCCTTGTTCCAATATATCTATGTAAATGGTTAAAGCCTCAGCCAACACCCAATCTATTTTGTCACATGAAACCTATAGATGCATTGAGGGGTTATAAAGGACCGCTCATGTCACTTAATAAGTCTAATTAATTCCTCATATGAAAGGAATGAAACATAATCAACATAAACTTTGTATTGAAAATATAACATATGAAATACTAATACTTACCCCAATCAATAAACATAATCATAAACCATCAAAATAAAAATGGTTAATAGTAATAAAATTGTACATCCCTAGTCAAACTGATCATAAAACATCCAAATAAATAATTTGGATGATATAAATACAATATAACCCCATTGGATTATAATTATAAAAAAATGATGTTTTTATAAATAAAAATACCATAAGAATGTCATTAAAACATTTTTGAGGAATATAACTTTTTCACTTGGAAAATCTATTTTTTTAACTAAAAGTTCATAAAATATTTTGAAAATAATATTCTTTAAAAATAACATTTTAAACTTATAAATTAAACTTTTACAATTGATTAGTCATTAAGTAAGGTAATTTTTTTCATTTTTTACATGTTAAAATAAATATTCCTTTCATATTTCGTAAAAGTCCAAAAGGGTATTTTTTCAAAACAACATGAATATTCCTTTAAAAAACTATAAACAGTAAAAATGGGTAAATTTTTATTTAATAAATTATTTTTATAAGTTTAAAAACATTTTTCAAAACATTTTTTGAAAATATTAGTTTTGATGAAAAAGGATTTTCTACTAAAGAGAGAAATAAAGTTGAATTTTCCTAAAAATATTTTCTCAAAAAAATTAAGTAAAAAATAGTTGAAAGTGGTATTATTAATTGAAAAAGTTCATAAATGACTATAGTTGAAGAAAATATATTTATTTTAAGATATATATATATCAAATTATTTTCCTAAGGTATATGTAAACATAAGAAATCCCTAATAATGATGAGATTGTGAAATAAACCCTTACCACTTTGGTAACTTTTGAATCATAATCCCCAAAAAATAAATTAAATAAAATGAGACTTTAAATAACATTAATATAAATATATTCATGATATGAAATATAAAATGGAATTATATATATCACACAAAAGAAATAAGTGATGAATATGGCATATGTCTCATGAAAGTAAAAGTAAGACGAGAAACTCTTACATTGAGTCCAAATCATCACGTAAATTCTTTATCTTCCTGAATAATAAAATTATGTTAATTATTTATATTTATAATGTTTAAAAAACCTTTTAAATAACTTATTACCATGTTATATATTATTATTTAATCAATTAATTTTATATCAGATGTTTTGACGATATTTTTCTTATGTGTTAAAAATGACTTTGGTGGGTTGAATATCGTCAAAAATGAAATTATTTAAACATATAAATAATAATAATCATAAAATAATTACCATATTTATAATAAATTATAATTTTAAAACTAATAATTTAATTTGGTTATGAAAAATTAACTACATTACAATCATATATATGGTAGGTCGTACGTACGTATGAGTAACGGTTCTATTTTTCAATGATCATTATGGAAAGAAGGTAAATAATATTATATCATTACATAATGATCATAATATCATGAATTAAATAAAATTTCTTTAAATATATTTATATATATAATCCATGTGGTGTCATGATGAAAAAGAGTCGCATCGCTTTGTGAAGGCGGTATTCCACACGTACACGAACGATGTTATCATTTTTCAGTGTAAGAAAATGATATATATTATCTTTTTAGAATGATAAATATGTAATTACTATCATAATTATGTCATTTATATCACATATATTCATTAACTTTATCTTTACTACCTCCATATAAAGTGTTAGTGAAAAACAAATCACATCACTTCACGGGGCGGGGGTCCGCCAAACACACTAGAGACTTTATTGTATCCCCTAAAAAATACAAAGTAAAAAAAATGTATATATAATATAATGAATAAATATGTATAATTGTGTTATAAATATCATATATATACTTTATATATATCACTATACCCAACCATTATAGGTTTTTATGGAAAACATGTCACAACAGTTCAAAAGACTGTAGTCCTCCATACACACGAGCGACGTTATTGTTTCCCATGTGATGAAAGAGGAGAATGATATAGGTCCTAACCTTAACATAATAACATATAAGTATATGGGATATAAATTTATTATTATATAATTATAAATGAATAATATTTTAAGGAGGTATAATAATAAATGAAACAAAAAAACGCATAGTTGGGAATTTCACCTCTTCTCGAACCACTTCTTTAGGAATATACCTAAAGTGTTCCTAGAATGGATTTATAAGAAAACAAAGGATTATAGGATGATTTTATTTAATTTTTAAATTTATTTTAGTATCTATTTTCTGAACCAAAATGGTTTTAATGTGTGAATTATATAAGAGACCGGGGTGTCCTTTTATAGGTGGGTGAGTGGCACACTTATAATATTTGAAAAGAAAAAGGTGTAGCCATGTTTTTCAGATAAAAAAAGGGTCCAAAATAAATTATTATCTAGACTCATACATTATAAGGTCTAAATATGGCCATAAAATAGGTATTATACAAGTTTTTGTATCATTTTAGCCCTTATCTTTTTATTTTAACCCCTGGTAAACCCATTTTTACCATAGCCGTAGTAATTATTTGTACTGGTTTCACTATTCATTTTGGTCAAAAATTAAGCTGAAATTATTATTTAATATAAATTATTATTATAAAAATATTCAATCCATTTTTATAAATTCCATTCACAAAAGTAGAAAAAATTAATTTATAATTAATCAAGAAGATACAACGAGAAAGTAGGTTTTCAAAGAGAATATGTTCAAAATCTTACATAGATTTTATGTAAAAATTTAATATGAAAATGATTACAATGATATAAATTTTATATATATATATATAATTGAATTAATTTTAATTTTAAAAAAATTTAAATATAATTTAACTTTATAAATAATTCAAATGAAAAGGCAGTTTTCAATTAAAATTCAATATTTTTTCACTATTAATAAAAAATGAAACTTCGCAGAAACAGCCAAAAAATCACCCTAAGATAAGTTTTATATGATGAATTAAAAAATGAAGTTTATTTTTTCAAATAAATCTTCAAAAAATTGTAAAAATTAATTTTAAATTATGTGCACAATGCCCGACTAATATTCCTTTCAAAAAGAATAAAATTTTCTAGAAAACATTTCTTCCTCTTTAAAGTCATTATGATTTTATTTATAATCAATATATAACCACTGAATTTATTTAATACATTTTTAAAATATAAAATTTTAATAATTTAGTTATTATTACCCGTACCCTTCAATTTAACAGCTAGGTTATAATACTCATGTTTAAATGGTAATATTTTAATAGAGTACCATGTTTCTTTTAAACTCAATGTTTCATGTATTTAAAGTTATATAATATATTGAATTTGTTTAAAAATAAATATATAATAAAGTCTTGGGGTGTTATATTATCTTATTATATTGGTTTTCCATTTCATACATGCTATCAAACATGATTTTTATCTTTTAAAATTTGGGTGTTACATTCTACCCTCAAATAAATTGCATCCCCCTAATTTTATCTTGATCCTCATAATAAATGGTTTGAAATTTGAAAATACCTTCAATAAAAACCCACATTGTAAAAAGTGTTATTAAAAATCCACTTAATAAGATAGAAAGGGAGTACAAATTTCATATGGAATAGCACATGACTAAGTTTCTATATAGGTGAACTTTGGTAACAAGTGAATATATATAAATAAAAGTAAAGTGTAAATAATTATAGAGAGTTAAAGTGGTTATTGATCACAATAATGTGAATGATCAATGGAGAGTTAAAGACCTCAAAACCATAAATCTATGTTGATTTAAAAGGCTATTATTTTAACATAAATGAAGGTATTAGGATAACATTTTGTTTCAATACCCTTTTCCTAGATTTAAGGAATTATTTTTCCATATCTAATGAGAATGAAAATATAATTAATTGATATATTTCAATTTCATAGGAAAAATTTCATATTTTGGTTATACTTCTATCATTTTACACTTCATTTCTTACTATATAAAATGAATATCCAAGATAAAAAAATTATTCCTAAATCACTAAAATTAACTTTTAATGGATAATAAGGTCCATAAAATAGTGAAAAGTATTTTTATCTATTTATAGATATTTTTTAAAACCAATATGGTTATCATAATTTATCCAATATAATACATTAATCTCAAAACCTCAACAGTAACACCACTAGTTCAACATTAATATTTACCAATAAAATAATTTAAATAAAAACAATGACATGTTAACCAACACATTATGTAGGTTAGCGGTAGGAACTAAAACCTTATCATTATTCGGTTGTGGGTTCAATCCTTGCGGCCTTTCTAAATGCGATGGGTTGTTACCCAGAATGCATTTTTTAATTTTTCAAAAAAATATTAATATAATTCCTTTAAGGTTTCAAAATTGTAATAGTCTATAATTACCTCAACATCAAAGATTATATAAACCTTAAAGGTTACCAATACCTTTATAAAAACCACTTTATCATTATTATCTTATCATGAGGAATATATCAAGTTTTTTTATCACTCAATCATGTATTTTCCAGAAAGTTAAACTTTCCATATAATCACTTTTCTTACTACCATTCAACACATTCTTTCAAATCCTTAAAGAAATTCTACTGTAGTAAAATCCTTATACATTTCATAAGTATTATAACCATAATATCATTGATTAAAATACTCATATAACATAATTATTGAATCTAAACAAAATCACATTAACCATTCCACTTAATCTATAGTAATAGAATCAACTTATCCTTGATCCCTTAGCTTATTTTGAGGTAAATTATCTTGACACTTGGGGAATTCATTTCCATAGTGCCCCATCTCCTTACAGTTAAATCATTGAATACTGGAAATTTATTTATTTCCCTTATAATCACAATCATGGTGGCCTTCCTATCCACACATGTAGAAACTCCCATTCCCTTTAAGTAATTTCTAGGGTATTTATTTCCATAATAATCACATGTGGGAAAATACTTCTTTACCTTCTTCCCTTTATCCATATTTTTTTATCATCTTATTCTTCTCTTACTTCCCTTAGGATCCATAATACTTATATAATTCTTTATATATCTTATTATCACATGATATTATGTTCTCATATTATGATAATTTTTGATAGACTAGATCCCTTTTAAATATTGGCTTAATCCCATCAAATAAATAATCATTATTACGTTTTGGATTGTGTGCATTAATGTAGTTTATATTCCTTCCACTATGTGTAATTTATAAAAAATTTCATACACTAATTAGATCATAAAATTATGAAACATAATTTATAATTCAAAAAATAGTGAAATGCTTAACATAAATTGAAAATATTATGCATAAATAATCTCATAATCATAAATATGGGTTCTTTGGGGATATCTTTATTTTCATTTTCTTTATAATGTTTTGTAAATAAAATGTGATTTATCCTAAGCAGATCCCCTAGGAGTGTCAAACATGGTGTATAGTAAGGCCCATTTTCATGCACCAGTTGATTATTAAGTTAATCTCAATGAACCCTTTTTGTATTTATTACCCCTAGGTACATCTGTGTCAGAACCGCATCCACTTGTAATATCCATATAGGGATTTATTTTCTAAGAAAACCCACATAATCTATTACTTTACAAAACTTTAGTATTATATTATATAATTATCCTCAAATTCAATCATATGGTTATGTTTCTTAATCTATGTTTTCCTAAATCTAGTTCTTAAGGTTGCTACTAAGATTCATTTGATACCAACTGTTGTGACCCTAACCCCAGTAGCCCAGAGTCGGTGTCTACTTTATTAAATTTGCATAAGATACAAGGAATCGCATCCTAAAGTACCAAATTGTTTATTAGTCTTGGTAAACTAGATACATACTTAAAATTATGAAAATATAAAATAAAAAAATTATTTTCTTTGAGAACATCATTATTCACCTTAGCGTATCCCTATATATCTATCACAAAATACCTCCTGGTATCCTAGGGAAAATAAAACATAATAATAAGTGAGATTAAGTTCTTAGTAAGGGTAATAATATAGTATAATATATGAATAAATAAGGTATAATCAATATTAAAATGTAAATAATTGAAACACAAGTTATTTAATCAGTAACTTGAGTATAATATGGAAATAATAAATAATGATCAAATAAAGTCATATAAATAATCACATGATCTTGAAACTTAACCATGGATTTTATAACTAATAAAATAATCTTATGGGATATCAATAATTAAATTATTATTGATGCAATTTATAATGTCTGACATCTAAAACATACCATCAAGGAATTTTTCCAAGACATATAAATACTATAGTGGCCTTTCCCCAAGATATCTATATAAATGGGTATGGCCTTAGCCAAAACCCAATCTAGTTTGTCTCATGAGACCTACTAATGCATCGAGGGGCTATAGTGGGCCCCATCCATCACTCGATAATTCAAATTCATTACTCTTATAAAAGGGTTTAAATATATTCAACATAAACATTCGTATTTGAAATATAACATATGAAATTTTAATACTTACCCTAATCAACAAACATAATCATAAACAATCTAGAGTAAAATGGTGAATGGTAATAAAATTGTACATCTCTAATCAAACTGATCATATACCATCCAATAAATAATAAATATGATATAAATACAACATATCCCCAATGGATCATAAGTACATTAAATGGTTGATATTGTTGATGAATATATATATCATAAGAGTGTCATTAAAAATATTCTTTAGGAAAATAACCTTTTCACTTTGAAAATATATGTTTTTAACTAAAATTTATAAAAACATTTTGAAAATAATTTTATTTGAAAATAACCTTTGAAAATTATAAATTATTCAATAAAAATTGAGTGTTAATGAAAGTATAAAATTTCATTCATGTCATGCACATTAAAACAAATACTCCTTTCACATTTTTTGTAAAAGAAAAACATGAACTTTTTTTAAAATGAAATAAATATTCCTTTAAAAATATTTGTAAAAATTAAAAATGGGTAAAAATGTATTTAAAAAATAATTTTTATAAGTTTGAAAACATTTTTTAAAAAAAATTATAAAACATGGGTTTTCATGAAAAATGATTTTCAGTCAAAGGGAGAAATAAATTCATATTTTCTTAAAAACATTTTCTCAATCATTTTAACTACCAAAGAGTTTAAAATGGTAATATTACTTAAAAAAGTTCATGAATAACTATATTTGACTAAAATAGATTTATTTTAAGATATAAATATAGATTAATTCCCCTAATATAGATGTAAATATAAACAATCCCAAATAATGATAAGATTGTGAAATAAACCCTTACCACTTTGGTAAATTATGAATCATAAGCCCCATAAAATAAATGACATAAAATCGAAATTAAAATACCATTAATATAAATAGATTTATAATATAACATATAAAAGGTAATTATATACACTACACAAAAGAATTAAGTGGTGAATATGGTGTATGTTTCACAGAAGTAAAAGTGAGACGAGAAACCATTATCTTGAGTCTGAATTGTCACATACGTTCTTTATCTTTATAAATAATAAACTTATGTTAATTATTTAATTTATTAATAACCATTTAAAAGTTCATTATTACTTTTATTTCACTTATTACCATGTTATATATGATTAATCAATCAATTAATTTTGTGTTAGATTCTTCAATGATATTTTACTTATATGTCAAAAATGACTTTGGTAGGTTGAATATGGTCAAAGAGTTCATTATTTAGACATCTAAATGATAATAATAATAAAAATATCATATTTATACATTAATTATACTTTTAAAACCAATAATAAAATTTTATTATGAAAACTAATATACGTTACAATCATGGAGATGATGGATCGTACGTATGCATGAGCAATGTTTCCATTTTTTAATGATCATTATGGAAAGAAGGTAAGTGATATTTTATATTTATAGAATGATCATAATATCATGTATAAATTATTATTTCCTTAAATATTATTATATATATAATTCATCTGGTTTGGTGATGAAAAGAGAGTCACATCACTTCATGAAGGCGGTAGTCCACACATAAATGAACAACGTTATCGTTTTTCAGTGTAAGAAATAAAATGAAATATATTATACTTTGAGAATGATAAATATTTAATTAATATCATAATTATGTCATTTATTCACATATATTAATTAAATTTATCCTTATTACCTTCCATGTAAATGGTTAGTGAAAAACAAAACACATCGCTTCCTGAAGCTGTACTCCGCCATAGACACGAGCAACGTTATTGTATCCCCTACAAAATAAAAATTAAAAAGTTATATATGATATAATGAATAAAGAGGTATAATTATATTATAAATATCATATATATATATATATATACTTTATATACACTATAATACCCAACTGTGAGAGGTGTAGATGGAAAACGTGTTGCATCTGTTTGTGAGGTGGTAGTTTGTCATACACACGAGTGACGTTATTATTTTACATTTGAGGGAAGAAGAGATGAATATAGGTCATGACCTTAACATAAAAAAATATTATTATATTAAAGATAATTTTTTATTATATAAATATAAATGAATAATATTTTTAGTATGTGTAAAAATAAATAAAACAAAAATTCATAGTTAGGAATTTTACCTCTTCTCAAATCGCCGTGTTGGGATTATACCTAAAGTATTCTTATAATGGATTTATGAACAAAAAAAAGAATTCTAGGATGAGGGGATAGAATTTTTTAATTTATATGGGTAGTTATTAATTAAACCAAAATGGTTTTAATGTATGAATAAGAGAGGATAGTGGGTGGAAATATTAGGTGAGGTGAGTGGCACACTAGTAATTCTTTAAAAGAAAAAGGTGTGACAAATTTTTTACATGAAAAAAGAGTCCAAAATGGGTAATTATAGAGACTTATACATTATAAGGTCAAAATATGGGAATATAACAAGTTTTATACAAGTTTTTAGGTCGTTTTAACCCTTATAATTTAAGTTTAACCTCTCGATAAACTCACTTTTCCCTTAACTATAGTAATTAATTTTTACTATTTTCACTATTCATTTTGGTAAAAAATTAATTTGAACTTATTAGGTAATATAAATTATGTATATTCCAATTATTTAATCTATTTTTCCAAATTCTGTTCAAATAATTAAAAAATTCTCATTTAAAATTAATCTCATAGACGTGACGAGAAAGCGGGTTTTCAAAGAGAAAATATTCAAAAATTTACAACGTTTTTATATAAAAATTTAATATAAAAATGATTCCAATGAAAAAATATATATTAAAATATATTAAATTGAACTAATTTTACTATAAACTAATTTAAAATATAATTTAACTATATAAATAATTTAAACTAAATGGTAGTTTTCAAATAAAATTTAGTATTTTTTACTATTCATCAAAAAATGAAACTTCTCAGAAAAATCTCAAAAATTCACCAAAAGATAATTTTAATATTATTATGTAAAAAATATGTCTATTTTTTAAAATAAATCTTATAAAATTAATAAAAAATAATTTTAAATTATGTTTACAATGCAAGACTAATACGCCTTTCAGAAAAATACAGTTTTTCGGAAAACATTTCTTTCTCTTTCAAATCATTATTATTTTATTTCTAATAAATATATTATCATTGAATTTATTTATACATGTCTAAAAAAATAAATTTTCATTAATTTTTTTTACTATTCGTACTCTCCAACTTAATGACAATGTAATAATTGTCATGTTTAAATAATAATAGTTTAATAGTTTCATGTTTCGTTTAAATGCGGTGTTGTGTGCATTGAATTTTATCAACGTAATTGAATTTATTTAAAAATATATATATCATGAAGTATTGGGGTGTTTTTTTCTCTTATAATCTTGGTGTTTCTTGTCATACATTATATCAAACATGATTTTTCTCTTTTAAAATCTTCAAGTTTTACATTAGTTTTATCTTTTTTAAAAAAAGATATGAAATGCCATAAGCTAAAAAAATGTTGCATAAATAGTTGTTTTTCTCGAAACCTGATAGGGGATAGGCCCAAATTCCAAAATTTTAAAAATATTAAAATAGGATGAGTCACTTTTAGTGTAAATTCATATGGTCAAATCATTATAATTAGTGGTGTTTCTTTTCTCAGAAAAATATAAATTTCACATGTTTTATATCTTTTAATTCTTAAGCGCAAACTTATTAGTAGTAGTCAATTATGTGATGAGGTTTATCTTGTGAACTTTAGGAATAATAAATATACTATTAAAAGTTTTTAAGGAACATTCATTATATCTATCAATTACCATGAGAATGTCTACACACCTAAATTAAAAGACTTAAGTTATTAAAATTTACCTAATTTAAGTGAAACTGAAGATTTATCTTGGTTTTGGTATAAATGATTAGGTAACTGTAACTTTCAAACATTATCCAAAAAAATTAGGAAAGATAATTCTAGATATTTACCAAAACATAATTGTAATGTTACCAAAGTCTATGACCTATGTCAATTTGGTAGTCAACATAAGTATATTTTTAAATATGAAAGTGAAATATTGACTTATGAATCTATATAGTTAGTGAACATGGTTTTATTTGATCATATATAAACTAGAAGTATTAGAGTAAAACACTATGTGTATTTCTTAGTTAATGATCACGTGATATTTACTTGGGCTTGTTTTATCACATGAAAATCTAAGGATTTTACTTATTTAAAAATATTTCATGATTCAGTTAAAAATGATAAAAACATACCTTTTTTGTTGTTCAAAGTGATCATGGTGGTGAGTTTTTGAATTAAAATTTTGAAAAAAAAATAGTAAAAAAGTTATTACTCATATTGTTTCAGCACCTAACACACTACAATAAAATAGTGTAGTTTAATAAATAAATATAAATTCTATAGAAAATTACTCAAAATTTTTAAAGTGGGTATTTTGTTACTATAAATTTCTAGGATAAAGATATGATTAATTATTTATATACTATAAATTAAGTTTTACTTTTCCATTTTCATAATAAAACTCCTTATAAGTTATATACTGGAAGAAATCCAAAACATTCTTACTTAATAGTTTTTGGGTGTAAATTATTCATCCTGAATACTAAATATCAATTGTATAAATTTGACTAAAATGATAATGAAATAATTTTTTTTATTTATTATATAACTAGTAAGGGTTATATATTTTCTAATAAAAAATTGAATAAATGGTTTGTGTAAAGTTTGATGAAACTGATCCTTTTATTTTGGTAAAACCTCTGGTAGATCATCCCTGAGATGATGTTTTTTAAAGTAATCCTTTATATTTACTAAATTTTAATCCTAAAATACCAATAACAAATACATAGTAAGTAAAACCATTTTATTTTCATTATTTTAAAGTCACATTAATTAAATATGTACATTCATTATTATGAGATTAACTTACCACTTTACTTAAAAACTAAATGATCTTTAGGATTCATCCTACCAATAATATTCTTAGTGATGTATGTCAACCAGTTAAAATAAAATTTCCTTAAGAATTAAATGTAATAATCTTTGATTCTTGTTATAATTTGAACCTCAATCTATAGAATTTTCCTTAGTTGATAAAATTTGTCTAAGGGATGTGCAATAAGAGATAAATTTGAAAGAAATCAAGTTTGGGCCTTAGTTTAAGGACCTAAATATTTCTTGGTAATAGGAGTAAATTGGGTTTTTAGAAATAAATGTGATGAAAATGGAACTATTATTAGGAATAAATCAAGTCTTGTTACTCAGGGTTATTATAATTAATAAAGAATTTATTATGGTGAGACTTTTTCACTGGTAATAATATTAGAATATATTTTAATATTCCTAGCCTTTATAGCACATATAAATTTTACACTTTTTCAAATGGGTGTTAAAATTATATTTTCTTAGTAGATATATTTAGGAGTAAGTTTATATAGAACAACCCCCTAGTTTTTAAAGATAATAAATCTTCAAGAAATGTATTCAAACTTAACAAATTACTCTACAGTATTAATTAAACTCCAAGAGCTTGGTATGATATATTAACTAGATATTTACTTCAAAATAATTTTTCTATAGAAAGTGTTGATACAAACCTTTTTATAAAGAAACTTTTTAATGAAACCATCATTATTCAAATTTATATTTATGACTTTATTTTTTAAACTCAAAAATCCCCTTCATATGGTTTTTGTGAACTTGTGAAAAATGAGTTTGAAATGAGTATGATGGGTGAACTCATCTTTTTACTTGGTTTTTAAATTTCTCAAAAGTAAAAAAGAAAATATTTTAAATCAATATAAATATATCAAATACATACTCAAAAAAAAAATTTAACGAATCATCAAGTATAATTACTCCAATAGAAAATTCTATCAAACTTGATCTTAATGAATCTGGTAAATTGGTATATTTAAAACTCTATAGATGTTTGATTATAATTTTACTATATCTTATTGAAATTAAACCAAAAATTGTGTTTTGTGTATTTTTAGGTTCATGGTTTCAAGATAATATAAAGGAAACACGTTTTAAAGTGGAAAAATGTATTTTCTAAAATGATTTTATTCTTATATGTTTCTAAGATGATAACTTTAGAGGGTGTAGATTTGATAAAAAATAAACTTACCAAACATGTAATTTCATGGGAAAATATTTAGTTTTATGGTCAATCAAGAAGAAACATTTTGTAGTAAATTTCACTGTTAAAGATGAATATGTAGGAGTTGGATGTTGTTTAGATCAAGTTTTGTGGATCCAACACACCCTCATGGATTTTGGTTTAATTTTCACTAAAAATCCGATTCTTTGTTATAATATTAGTTTTATATATTTTTCTAGTAACCCAACACATCACTCATGAGAAAAACACATAGATGTAATACACTATTTTTTAGGGATCACACACAAAAAGAATATATAATTCTAGACTTTATCATAAATGAAAATTAGATTACTTGTATTTTTACAAAAAAAATTAAACTCAAATAGATTTTAATACAATAAACAGAAGTTGGGAATGAAAACTTTAAAATTGTCATCAATTAAATTCATATTTAACCTATCTACTGACATTGAAACACTCCTTAATGTGTAAGGGGAATTTTTATTGGTTTTTTATTTTAATTTCACCTTTTTTTCATTTTTATTTCATTAGCTTTTATATATAATGAAATTTATTAATTTAAAACACTTCTTAATATATTAATAGATAATACATTCAATATTAATAGGATATAGAGAGTTCTTAAACTTTTGAATGATTTTTATAAATTAAATATCAATGAAATTAAACTTTTTGAAGGTAATATCTCTCAAGTTTTTATTCATATTCTTTAATTACATTTTATAGGGTAAATTTATTGATATATTTTTTTATCCTAAGGTAACACATATTTTCTTATGAATAAATTATAAATTTATTTTTTAAAAAAATCTATACGACATATTTTTTTGCCACATGTTTTCATGTGAGTTATTTTGGACCATACATGTCATAAAGGAAAAAATTTTGTAAGATAGTAATTAAAATTCCAATATAAGTACTATAATCTCAAGGATATTAGTCTCACTCATTTTCCTAAATTTATAATTATCTATTCTATTATGAAATTAATTTAAATAGAAACATATCTAAGAAATTTTATCAGAATAAGTCTAAAATTATTTCAGTGATGTTAAAAGTTCCATATTCTGATATAGTAAGATCATTGGATGTAGCCAAAGTAATTTCATGGATTAATAGTGAATAAGGTGAAGTTAAAAATTTGATAATGTATAAATTTGACTATTATAATGAATAAATTCCTGATAATATCCTTAATACTATTGGATAATTTGAGGATCAATATATTAACTTGTCATATAATAATATCTTTTCACACATAAAGGCCTGGTCAAAATGGAATGGATTTTGAAAAGTTTATTTACTTGACCAAATTAAAAGGATTACTTGAAGATCAATAGATACATAATTATCTGAAGAAACCAAAACATGTTATTATAGAATTCCTAATATAACTAAACTTCTAATTCCTAATTGTATTTTTATTTATGGTTTTCTAATTTTTGTATGTATTATTCTTTCAATGTAATCTTTTCTTTATAATTTTATGAGTTATCACCCTTTATGTATCTTTTTAAGAATCAAAATAGGGGGTATTTTTGAAAATTTTGGGAATTTAAAGTATCTTTTAAATGTCAGAATATTTATGTTTCTTTAAGTATATATTTTTTTATTAATCTATCCTTATATATTATTTATGATTAATGATTTTATTTTGAAGTGATATGAAAAAAAACAAATAAATTCACTCTAAAAATATTCACAGAGAGTATTATTTAAAAATAAGTTGAACTTTTACATTTTTCATTACATGTTTTGTGCTTTCAAAAAAGTGTTATATTTTTTAGTCAATGACTTTCTTTCTTTATTTATTTTTTAAATCACAATACACTTCATATAAATTTTATTTTATCTTGTTGTAGTTGTTGTGGTTATGTAGAATAAAATTTTGATAATTAAAATACCATGGAAATAAATAAATGGTGTAAAAATACAATAATTAGGACCTTCCTAATAGATTACATTCACTGTATTTATAGAATTGTAGTGATTCCAAATAACTTCATTGGTAGATAAAGAAAAAATTTAATATCATTAGTAGATGTAAAAAAATTTATTGATACGGTTACAAATGACTATAAGATTTGTTTAATTCAACCACTAAAGTTTTATAAAATGGAGTATATAAAAATATAGATTACTCAAACATAGGGAGAATGAAAAGTTGTTTAGAACATAGTGAATCTTACAATTTCCTGACTTACTAAATAACTTTTTGAATTGGTGTAATTCTGATTGTTTTAATTTCTAAGTTTATTACTAAGAGTAAAATATTATGAGGCTTTATTTTAAATAAATTATTATTTCTAATGTAAATATTATTTTACTAATACTATATGATGGAGGGTTTTAAAGGATAGGAAGACATAGGATTTACGAATCATATATGATCAATGGATTCTATTTCTAGGAATATAAAGTGTTCTAAGCTAGAACACTATACATACTGATAAGTTAATTTGATGGATTTATGGGATAGGAAGATGGAGTGCTATTTAATAATTTTAAATTCATGTATACCTTATATATGGTATAAATATCCACCTTTCACTTTAGTTTAAAATTTTGTTTCATAATATCCTTTTAAAGGGATATTTTTTTTATTAACCAATACTCTATGTTTTGTTTTATTGTATTAATTTTTGAATTATTGTTGGTTTAAATTTTTATATTTTTATTATTTAGATTACTAGTTTCAGGTATTCATAAAATTTTTAAAAACTTATTTTCATTATTCTTACTATATTTTATATTGTTTATATTTCTACTAAATGCACTATTTTTACTATAATATTTGAATTGATTGGTATTTTGTAAATTCAGTCAACTTAAAAGTTGAGGGTTGGAAAATTTTTAGTTAAAATATTAAACTAAAATTCACTCAATCACTCCACTTGTTATATATTTCCTATATTAAATCTTTTTCACAACGATTGTCACATTTTTAGGTTTTAGGAATATTTTAGGATTTATTGTAAAAATTCCTTAATTTTTTATTTTTATTCAGTTTTTTATTTTTGCTAAAACATTTTATACACTAATCCAAAAATAGTGAAATTATTTTTTAGGATTAAATGGTTTTTGTAGTACATTTCATTTAACTAGACCAAAATCTATATATGATAATAAATTTCTCAAATGAAGCATGAAATTAAGGCCTTGAAATATATGAATATTTTCGATGAATTTTAATAATGAGCTCATATCCCACAATTTACAAGTCTGAATGAGGTGAAAATTTAAATGAGTATAGATAATATCCAAGTAAAATTTAATTTAATTATTTATGATCAATATTTATCTGTTTTCAATTCCATTGATTCATGGGTAACTAGAGAACTGGAAATTGAATAGTATTTCAGGATAGAAATGTTTTCACTAATAGTTTCTTTATAACTTTATAAACATGTGTCTAATGAAGTAAAAAAATATGGGGGAAGGATAAATACATATAGGAACAAATTTTTATAATAAAACTATCTAACATCATATCATTTAATGGGATAAACATGCACAAACATTATGAGTTCATAATTGTAGGAAAACCAGATACCTCTCTTGACTATAAATGTATACCCCCACTTAATTTAAAAATATTTACTCATTTTATTAGCTAATATAACATCACAAGATTTTAATAGACTAATTTCTTGAAATAATTAAATGTTTTTATATATTTATCCACATGAAACACTGAACTTAAAAGAAACTGTGATATATTTAGATAAAAAAACAAATATTAAGTACGACCATTAAAAAGTATATATTGAATTCACATGAATAAAGAGGATTAGCCTATTTATGAAATATATATATATATAAATTAATATGAATAAAATTCAATAGGTATAACTAAAATGACTAATAAAATCACTTTATTATTAGAAATATATTTTTTTAAATATTACCTTTTTATGAAAAAATGAATTTCTATTTCAAATAATTTATGGTTAATGATTGTAACTAACCAACCCAAGTCACTCATAATGTTACCTAAATTAGCCCACCATAATTCTCAAATCACATTACCGTTTTCCACAAGATGGTGATAATCACCTTGGTATCATATAAAGAGGTGATTGGAATGATTTCACCCTCAACAGATATATGATACATTGGAAACAATTAGATTAATAAATAATGTTAGTATAATATATAATATATCAAAATAATGAACCAAAATGGTCACATCCAACATCTAGATAGAAAGTTCTCATCAAACAACAGAAATACCATCAAGAACATGTAACCAAATAAAACCAATTGG
Source organism: Viscum album (assembly GCA_963277665.1). Lineage (NCBI taxonomy): Eukaryota > Viridiplantae > Streptophyta > Magnoliopsida > Santalales > Viscaceae > Viscum > Viscum album. The sequence continues at coordinate 1,111,374,794 of OY728133.1, forward strand.
TCCATCTCCATGTCACTATATGTCACCACTGTCCCAACCCACTAAAAAGGAAACATGATAAAGGGTAGTCTTACTCTAAATGGTGCTCTTACCTTTACCTATATATTAAAAAACAAGGATATAAACACCCAAAGGAAAAATTAGGGTGTGAGAACTAAATCTCTGTAGGATAATTCCATGAATCTATATGAAATCTAACCACATGCATCCATTATTTCCTAAATAAAACTAATTTCCAAAACACTTTGAAAGAACTCATTTTCCATTTATAAATCAACCTTTTGTTTTCTTTTCAAAAACATGTCATTACTTTAAAAATCATGTCATGATCAAATAAATAGTGCAATATAACATATCACAGATCCAGTAGAATAAAAATATAAATAGATCTAAAGCATCATTATCCATATCAAGAAAAAGTGTTAAAATAATCATATCAAAATATCATAAACATAATTTAATCTCAAATCAACTAAAGAGGGTGATCCATGATGCAAGGGTGTACAAAACCAATCCACTAAGACACAAAAAAGAACATTAGCTAGAATATGTGACTCCTAAAGTCTGGGAACCAAAATTCCTTATAAAAGGATACCCCTAGCCTTTATGGAATCATGGGAACCTCTTCTAGTGATAGCTAAATCTACTAGGGATCATCCATGTTTAGTCTTACCTCATACCCAAAGTCTCCCAATAATCTATTACATCGTCATTACATTCAAGAAAAACAAAATCGTGTTACATAAAACATTTTCCAAGAAAAAAATTCAAATTTTTGCCTAAATTTTTATAAAAACATTTCTATAGTGATATTAAACTACTCCCATGATTCAAAAATAATTCCCTTTTTAAAATCATCTTTGAGGAAATTTAATAAACATATAATGTGTCTCAAACTGTTTCTATGAAAAGCACCATTTTTTAAAACATAACCATTTCACTCAAAGACTAAAACCAATTTTGATATTAAAAACCTAATGAAAGAATCATAATAACATAAGGCCTGTCAAGGGTTAGACCATAGGATAGAGATAGCTACCTCAAGAATAATTAAAATGATGTTTCCTTCTTGACCGGTGATGGGAGAGGAAGAGATTGAATTATAGATAACCTATATCTAAATTAAAAAAATTAAATTCTTTATGTCCATGATAAATCTAGTGATCTAGTCTCAATTGGAAACAAACACATGGAGAAGAAGATAAGATATAAAATCATGGGGTCTAACTCACCAGATTACGATCAATAGAGACCCAAGCTTCAACCAGCAAAAATATTTTCCACCAGGGATAGGGAAATATAGAAGAATAACACTTTAGAGACTCAAAACTAAGAAAAATTATTTAGGGTCAAAGGGTAATATTAAGAGATATTAAACACTTAATTTGGGCTAAAATGACCAATTATCCTTTACTAGTTTTTATGCCTGGTGTCATCACTAGCTATCTACTAGGCCTCATTGGTTGTTCAATGTTCTTCCAAATGTCTAGTGATAGTCCATTGGATCACTAAAGCATACAGACAGGATTCTGGAACCTATAGGCATTCCACTAGCTAGTCGGTGGTATCCCGTCAGTTGGTTAGTGGGTGCAGGTAGAATACCTTCACCTACAGGTCCTCCCCCGGTAGGTCGGTAGAGACTCATCGACTAACCGACGGAACCTCAAGACCTAAAAATGTTTGATAAAAACTCATGGGCTAGCTAGTTCCCTCCATGGGATAGACGACAGCCTCCCTCTACCACCAACAAGCCAAAAACATTCTCGTGACTTGAAAATGACACAAAATCCAAAAGGGAAAAAATATATTTGTATATAATCCCACATATTAGGGTGTGACGATTATCCCCACTATAAATCCTTTATATACCTAGAAAGTAACTATATTATAAACCTAGGAAAAGATAAGGCCATTATTACATCATTAAGGCATCATGGTCCCATGTCTCATGGTTTTACCTACTGCACTACCATCTCACTCAAACCAACATGATCGTCTTTCCATGTATCACTTTTTCATATCAATACACTTTCTGTATAGAAATTTCAACCAATGAGGTATTGGATTCAATCTCAACATCCTCCCACTCAATCATATGGGATAGATCCAGATGATACTTCTTCATCTAGGAAACATGAAATTCATCGTGAATAGATGTCAAATGAGTAGGTATGTCCAAATTATATTCCACCTTCCTCAGTCGATCCACATTCTCAAATGAAATGAAATATTGAGGTTCTAACTTTCCCTTCTTACCCAAGCACCTATTTCCAAACTGAGGTAAAACTCTGAGAAAAATATGATCACCTACCTCAAAGTCCAATGAATTATTAAGTCAATCAGTATAATATTTCTAGTGACTATAATCTATCATTAACCTATTTATGATCAATTATATGGTATCAGTCATATCATAAATGATGTTTAGTCCAACCATGGACCATTATCTAACCATTTTCCAATAGATATTTAGTCTATAATGTAACGCCTAGACCCCAAAATCTTGAAGCCAGTGTATTATTTTAATACATTGGTATGATTATAAGGAATCAAGTCCCAAAAGACCAATTAGTTTAGTAGTCTTGGAAAATATATTACATACATGAATGTTAAATTAAACTTTATAACATAAAACAGAGAATAAATAATCCTTTGATAACACCATTATTGTCTTATCTTAACCCTAGATATAAATCATAATACACTTCTTGGAATCTTGGTAAAATAAAACATAAGAAAGTGGTGATCTCATATTCTTAGTAAGGGTAAATAATTCAACATAATAGGGAATGTATAATTCCGAACATAATAACTACTACGTCAATGCCTTGTGCCAAGACCATTCACAAATATTCTATCAAGTCCTTGTTCCAAGACACTAGTTTGTATCATAAGACTTATCGATACATCTAGGGTCTATAGATGGGCCCCCCATCACTTATTAAGTCCAATGAATTCCTCATATGAAAATGTTGAAACATAACATAACCATTTGTATTTAAACTATCATACAAAATGTCAATACTTTATATATAAACCATGAATGGTATAAAAATATAATATCCATAGTCAAACATATCATAATGAATTCAATAAAATATAGAATATTTAATTATAATAAATCAACCTCAATCAAGAATAATATCTAGTAAAAGAAGTTGACATAGTTGAAAATGATTATTAAAAAACTTTGAGAAAAATATCCATTTTTTCATGAAATCATTTAAAAGTTACACAATTTATAAAGGAATTAATTTAAAATATATTTTTGAATAAAAGTTTCTCATACCACTTTGAAAATTTTGAAATGAATTAACATTTTAAAACAATCATGTCCATATAAATAAATCCTAAAAATCATTTTGAAAACATAGACATTAATTAAAAAGATTTAAAAAAATAAATCATTAAAACATTTAAAATGATGATCTAGATAAATATGTCCTTCCATAAAACCTTAAAATATTACTTTTGAAAAAAAATTATGAAACATGTACATGGATGATAATATATGTTCTAATAAATACTTACACATAAACAATCTTAGATAATGATGAGATTGAGGAATTAACCCTTACCTTAGGTCTGATACTCTTCGTATGAGTCGAAAACTCATGTATAATTTTTTTAAACATATTATTAACTTATATCAGAATCATAATAATATTTATTATATCATATATGATTATTTTATGACTTTATATTACCCATTTATTAACAATTCCAAGTTAATGTAACATTTTGGGTAATAATTGCTTTGTTTATCATACGTGTTTTGACTTGTTATTCTTGATCATATTACTTAGATAATTATTTACTGACTTATAGAATGTATAATATGATTAATATATAATAAATATAAATATATATAATAAATAGATACATGAAATGGAATACACTATTCATGGAGATGGTAGGTCGCACGTACGCATGAACGTTGTTTCCATTTTTGTATCGTATGGAAGTAAGTGAATGACATATATATACGTACATACATACATACATACATACATATATATATATTATTCAAGTATAATTACCAAGTCATATATTTCATAATTATTCATAATATATATCTTTATAATCATTCTTGGATGGTGAACGTGTAAGATGAGTCTCATCACGTCGTGGGGACGGTAAGCCGTATGTACACACAAGCAATGATATCATTTACTTAATGGTTTAATGGTATAAAATTGGATTGAATATTAATTTTAAATAAGTAATATCATTTTATATTTCTTATTTAAGTCATTTTTATTCATCATTATACCCATCAAAATAAAGTATATATGAAAAACAGTTTACACCACGGTGTGGAGACGGTAAGTCGTACGTACACATGCATGGTGATATTGATTTTCATAAGAAGGGTAAAAGAGTAATATTGTTGTCCCATATTTATAAAAACATCTCAGAATATATTAAATTATGGAGTTATTATTTTAGTATGGTAATAACTTAGTAAGAGGAAGTAGAAGAAGAAATGAACTTGGAAATAAGGGATAAAATGGTTACCTCTTCTTCAGGTGTCTTCTTTTGATAAGCACAAAAGGACTCCTTAAGATATATTTCTTCCAAAAAAAATTCCTCTAAGATGAATTTATGGAAGTTATGAGGAGACCTAGGCAGGTTTTGGCCTATCCAAAGGGCTTTGGAGGTGTGAATTAAAGAGAAAAGGAGGTGCCCTTCTATAAGAGAGGTGAGGGGAACTTTAGGAAAAGCTTGAAATATTAATTTATTATAAAAATATTTTCAGTTTATAATAGCTAAAAATTGATTTATTTCTTGGATAATATAAGTATGGGTCAAAATACTCTCAACCAATAGGTTTTAGACATGTTTAAGTCATAAAATTAACGTTATCTTTTATATTTAAGCCTTTTTTAAATAAGTTAACTCTTACCATGTCCTCTTGTATACAATTAATCTCTTTGCTATAAAATTACAAGAGAAACTAAAGTGGATAATTTATGACATTTTTATCACTATAAAAGTTATTTTTTCTAACTTTAAATTTTTAGGTTTTTTATATCATTTAATAAAATAGTATTTGTTTTAAAAAATCATTTATATCAATTTTAACACTATTTAGTAATTTATTTTTATTAGATTCATTAAAACATGATTCCTTAGGAAAAAAAAGGTATTAAATCATACCTCATATGTCAATATCATCCATAAAATTCATGGATGACATCAAAACTTTCAAATTATATTTATTTTAATATTAATAATATCATTTATCTGCTTCCTTCATTAATAAGGAAAATACTGCATCATTATTGTGTCATAAATAAATTTAATTACTTAATGTCTAAAAATTACAAATAAAATACCATGATGTAGGAAATATTTTTATATTTATAATTAATATTTTTAGTCTAACTTATCTTATGTATAACTATATATTAAAAATGTTTTAGTAATTAAAATTTGAATTTAACACTTTTAACTCTTCTTTAAATAAAATATAATAAATGTCCTAATCTAATCCACGTAGATCAAAAAGGGTCATATTTTTGTCCTAAGGTTTATTTTGGTCATAAAAAACTTATCCAATATAATTAGGACATGTGTTGGGGTAATTTTATATTATTATAATATTATTTTTACCTTTAATTGCCCTATTTACTTTTAACTATGGTAAATAAAATTCAAAGTTACTATTTATAAAAAATAATTTTCATCTGATTGAACCAAATTTTACTTGATAACAAAAATTGTGTATGTTATATTTTTTAAATTATATTCACAGAAGCGATAAAATTACTTTTTATGTAAATTTGTAAATGTGCCTAGAAGGAGGGTAAAAAACGTTAAATAGTTCATTAAAATTTTATATATCTAATCTTATTATAAAATGAATTCAGTGAAATAAATTGTACTAATATTTTTATTGTTTTATATTTCGACTTTAAAATAAATTTAAATTAAAAATAGTTATTTAAATGAAAAAGTTGGTTTTTATGTACTATGCAGTATTTTTCATTATTCATCAAAAATTGAATATTTTCATAAAAATACCAAAAATTCACCCTAACTTAATTTTGATATTTTTAATTCAAAAATTAAGTCTATTTTTCAAAATTAAATTTTTAGAAGTGTCTAAAATTAATTTTATTATTGTTCACAAAAAGACAAAAAAAGTAGTTCTTTTAAGAAAATAGTTTTTCTAAATATAAAACTATTTTAAAAAAACTTATACATTTAATTATAAATATGTTTTATTTATGTGAAAACAATATAAATAACATTTAAAATTTATTTTTTACTATTCATATTACAATATTTAATTGATAAATAAATATATCATTTAAATAATTATAATATTAATGTGTTGTTTCGTAGAAACTCAAACTTACATATAACTCAAGCCAAGTCGGTGTTGCGTGCAATATAAGCTATTAAATTAATTTAAATATATAATGTACTATGAAATCTTGGTGTGTTAAATTCTCCCCTCCTTTAATAAATTACATCCACGCAATTTGAAATTGTTCTTCAAAAATAAAAGGTATAAAATAGAAAATACCTTTGTGGAAAACCCACATCGGAAGTAAGGTTAATAAAATTTTGTCTTAATTAGAGGGAAAGGGAAATGAAAAAGTCACCACCAAATTAGGATTTATAATAGAAGAACATTGGTGGAAATTAGAGACACATAATTGGAGGGAAAATGTAAATATTTATATGGAGTGATTGAGGTCATCAATCATACTTTAATCTCAAACAAAATATCAAGTGTTCAACTTACTCAATTACAACATTGAGACTTATCCAAAATACTTATGTCCAAACTCACAGTCCTAAAAATTTTAAGGAAGGTCAACATAATATAATGAAGATCTTTTTGTTACATAACAACATGTGAATACCTTCATCATGTATTCTATTAAAACATGGTAACAACCAGAATTACCATAAAACCTAATTTGAAGATGTATGTACTTCCTTATTCCTTCTGTAAAACATAGAATACTGGATATACTCATTAAATCTATAAATGTTTTAAACTCCAACAATGATAGAATAAATAAACCATTAATTAGTTCCAAGGTAGTCAATAATATCCAACATGCTTTATCCAACTCAATTATCTCTTATTCCAAAATAATTACCTTAGAATCAGGACTATTTTAAGGTTTATCTTTCCCTCAACCATATATTTCCAAAAATACTAACTTGCTATTGAGTCACTTTTCTTGGTACCACACAATCTCAAATCCTTAATGAAATAGTAATGCAGTATAATCCTTATTTATTTTCATAATTCATATAACCATTACATCATTGATAAAATAATCCAATGACATAATTCTTCAATCCCAACATAATCACATTAATCATTCCTCTCCATCTATGTTATAAGCATAATATTTATCGTGATACAATAGTGTCTTTTGGGGTATATTTCCTTGATGATTGAGACATTGATTCATATAGTGTCCCATATCCTTACAGTTGAAGTAGTTTACATTAGAAACCTTTTTCTTACCCTTAAAATCATTAATTTAGTGTCCTTTTTTACACTTATAACAAACTCTCATTCCCTCCAAGCATTTATTAGGGTGATTCTTTACACAGTTATCACATGTGGAAAAATCATCCTTCCCCTTTTTCTCTTTATCCTTTTTTTTCAAAGCTATCCTTTTTTTCATGCTTCCCTCTGATGTCATAATACCTATGATACTCTTTATTTATCCTACTATCACATGATATTATGTCCTCATATGATGAGAATTATTGGGATATTATTTCCCTTATAAATATTGGATTATGACCATAAAATACATGATCCTTATTACTCTTTGGATCATTTCCATTTGTTGGGTTCTCATTTCTTCTGCTAGGTGCCATTTCTATAAATTTTAATATACTAGATTAAATAATTCATAATCCCAAAACTAGTGAAACACTTAACATAAATTGAAAATTTTATTCATATATAATCTCGTAATCATAAAAATAGTTTCTTTGTAGAAATATTTAATTATAAATCCTTCATAATGGTTTGGAATGAAAATGTAAATTATCCTAAACATATATCCTAGGAGTGTCAAACTAGGTGCACAGTAAGGCACGTTGTCGTGTACCAGGTTACACTAAGTCATACTTGGAACACTTTGTCGAATTTGTTACTCCTAATTACATATGTTTCAGAACCACATCCACTTGTAGTATTCAGATAAGGATGTATTTCTTGGAAAACTCACAAAATCTCTACATTACCAAAATTCTAGGAAGTTCTTCTATACTAATCCTCAAAATTCTATCTTAGGGTAATGTTCTCTAATCATTGTTTTTCTAAATCTAGTTACCAAGGTTATTACTAAAATTCCTCTAATACCAATTGTAATTCCCCGACCCCAAAATCATAGAGCCAGTGCATTATTTTAATACATTGGCATGATTATAAGGAATCAAGTCCCGAAGGACCAATCAGTTTAGCAGTCTTATAAAATGTATTACATACATGAATGTTACATTACACTTTATAATATAAAACACAAAATAAATAATCCTTTATGAATTCCATTATTCCCCTAGATTAACTCTCCATATCAATCATAATACACTTCTTGACATCAGGGGAAAATAAAACATAAGAAAGGGGTGAGCTCAGATTCTCAGTAAGGGTAAATAATTCAGTGGAACCTATAGAATTTTAAGGCATGATGTATAATAAAAATATCAGAATTATAAACATAAAATTAAACATAATATGGAAAAAATAAAGCAAAAATTACCATATAAACATGCATATGGATATTTTACTAGTCAAATAATCACATGTAATAACTAATTTCATAATGAGGGAATGTATATAGCCAGATATAATAACTACTACTTAAAGGCCTTCTTCCAAGACCATTAACAAATATTCTATCAAGGCCTTGTGCCAAGACACTAGTTTGTCTCATGATACCTACCAATGCATCGAGGGTCTATAGTGAGGCCCACCTGTCACTTACTAATTCCAATTCATTCCTCATATGAAAAGTTTGAAACATAACATAAACATTCGTATTAAAACTAGAATAAGAAATTTCAATACTTTAACCATAAGTCATTAATGGTATAAAAATAGCATATCCACAGTCAAACATATCATAATTCATTAAATAAAATATGGAAGATTTTATTATAATAAATCAACCTCAATCAAGAATAATATCTAATAAAGGAAGTTGACATAGTTGAAAATGATCAGTAAAACTCTTTGAGAGAAATATACCTTTTTAATAAAATCATTAAAAAGTCACACAATTTATAAAGGAAGTCATTTAAAATAGATTCTTTAATCAAAGTGTACCATACCACTATGAAACTTTTTAAAGGAATTAACCTTTTAAAACAATCATGTCCATATAAATAGATCCATAAAATAATATTCAAAACATGGACAATAATTAAAAAGATTTATAAAAATAAATCATTAAAACATTTAAAATGATGATCTAGAAAAATATTTCCTTCTATAAAACCTTAAAATATTCCTTTTGAAAACATTTTTATAAAACATGGACATGGGTGATAATATATGTCCTAGTAAATACTTACACATAAATAATCTCGGATAATAATGAGATTGAGGAATTAACCCTTACCTTAGGATTGATACTATCTGTATGAGTCCGAAACTCCAATATAATGTTTTTTAACATATTATTAACTTATATAAAAATCATAATAATATTTGTGATATCATATATGATTCTTTTATTACTTTATATTACCTGTTTATTAACAATTCCAAGTTAATGTAGCATTTCGAGTAATAATCGCTTTGTTTATCATACGTGTTTTGACTTATTATTCTTGACCATATTACTTAGATCATCATTTAAATACATAAATAATTTATAAAATGATTTATATATCATGAATATAAATATATATAATAAATATATATATGAAATGGAATACACTGTTCATGGAGATGGTAGGCCGTACGTACGCATGAACGTTGTTTCTATTTTCGTATCGTATGGAAGTAAGTGAATGAAATATATGTATACACACACACATATATATATATATATTATTCCAGTAGCATTATTATGTCATATATTTCATAATTATTCATAAAATATATCTTTATAATCATTCTTGGATTGTGAACATGGAAGATGGGTCTCATCGCGTCGTGGAGACGATAAGTTGTACGTACGCACGAGTGATGATATAATTTACTTAATGGTTAAATGGTATGGATTTGGATTGAATATGAATTTTAAAGAAGTTATATCATGTTATATTTATTATTTAATCCATTTTTATTCATCATTATACCCATCGAAATAAAGTATAGATGAAAAACAGTTTACACCACGGCGTGGAGACAGTAAGTCGTACGTACGCACGCATGGTGATATTGTTTTTAATAGGAAGTTTAAAAGAGGAATATTGTTGTCCCATAATCATAAAAACATCTTATAATATACTATATTCTAGAGTTATTATTTTATTGTGGTAACAACTTAGTAAGAGGAAGTAGAAGAAGAAATGAACTTTGAAAGAAGGGATAAAAAGATTACCTATTCTTCAGGTATCCCCTTTTGATTTGCACAAAAGTTCTACTTAAGTTGAGTTTATGCCCAAATTTTTTCCTCTAAGATTAATTGAGGGAAGTTGGGAGGATATTTGTATAGGTTGTGTCCAAGAAAAAGGGCTTTGGAGGTCTGAATTAAAGAGAAAGGAAGGTTCTGTTTTATAAGAGAGGTGAGGGGCACTTTAGGAAAAGCTTGAAATATTAATTTATTATAAAAATATTTTCGGTTTATAATAGATTAAAATTGATTTATTTCTATTATAAGATGATTATAGGTCAAAATAATCTCAACCAGTATTTTTTATACATGTTTAGGTCATAAAATTAACCTTATATTTTAGATTTAACCCTTTGTCAAATAAGTTGACTCTTATTATGTCCTCTTGTATACGGTTAATATATTTACTTTAAAATGACAAGAGAACCTAAAGTGGATCATTTATGAAATTTTTATAACTATAAATTTTATTTGGTTAAACTATAGATTTTTAGTATTTTATATCATTTAATAAAATAGTATTTGTTTTATAAAATCATTTATGTCAATTTTGACACTATTTAGTAATTGATTTTTGTTAAAGTCATAAAAACTTGATTCCTTTGAACCAAAGGCACTAACTCATACCTCATATGTCAATTTAATCTAGAAAATTCTTGTATGGAATCAAAAAATTCAAATTATAATTATTTTAATATTCATAATATCATTTATTTGATTCCTTTAATAATAAGGAGAATACTACATCATTATTGTGTCATAAATAAATTTAATTATTTAATGTATAAAAATTAATAATAAAATACCATGATGTAGGAAATATTTTTATCTTTATAATTAATATTTATAGTATAATTTATATTATGTATAACATAATATTAAAAATGGTTTATTTATTAAAATTTGAATTTAACACTTTTAACTCTTCTTTAAATAAAATATAATAAATGTCCTAATCTTACCCAAGTGGATCAAAAAGGATCATATTTTTTTACTAAGGTTTATTTGGATCTTAAATCACTTATCCAATAGAATTAGGATATGTTTTGGGGTAATTTTATATTATTATAATATTATTTTTACCTTTAATTACCCTATTTACTTTTAACTATGGTAAATAAAATTCAAAATTTACTATTCATAAAAAATTATTTTCATCCTATTGAACCACATTTTACTTACTGATGACAACCATGTCTATCATATTTTTTAAATTCAATTCACAAAAGCGGTAAAATTATGTTTTATGTAAATTTGTAAATGTGCCTAGAAGGTGGGTAAAAGACGTTAAAAAGTTCGATAAAATTTTATATATCTAATTTTATTATAAAGTGACTCCAATGAATTAAATTGGACTAATATTGGTATTATGTATATATTTTTACTTTAAAATAAATTTAAATTAAAAATAATTATTTAATTGAAAAAGTCGGTTTTTATGTACTATGTAGTATTTTTCACTATTCATCAAAAATTGAATGTTTTCAGAAAAATACCAAAAATTCACCCTAACTTAATTTTGATATTAATAATTCCAAAATAAATTATATTTAACCGAATTTAATTTTTAGGAGTGTCAAAATTTTATTTTATTATTTTTCACAAAAGGACATAAAAAGTAGTTCTTTTAAGAAAATAGTTTTTCTAAATATATAACTATTTTAACAAAACATATACATTTCATTATAAATATGTTTTATTTATGTGAAAAAATTATAAATAAAAATTGAAATTTATTTTTTACTATTCATATTACAATATTTAATTGATAAATAAATATATTTTTTAAATAATTATAATATTGATGTGTTGTTTCGCAGAAACTCAATCTTGCGTATAATGAAATCCAAGTAAATGTTGCATGCAATATAATCTATTAAATTAATTTAAAGAGATAACATGCTACGAAATCTTGGTTTTTTACATATAAGGCCTCTCATACTGTACCTCAAATGGAACCATCCGAATCAAATATTGATAATTATTTTAATAGTAAACTCTACTAAGGGAAGGTGTTTCTCCTATAGTCCACTAAATTCAAGCATGTAATCCTAGATAATTTCCTTAAGAGTGTGTATGGATCACTATATTTTTCCATCCATCTATAGATTATAAGTTATTCTTAAATTCAAATAAGAACCCATCACTATTTATAATCCACTCCATAATTGAGATGTAAAGTGAGGTTCTTTCTCATAGATGATAGTTGATGGAACACCATGAGGTCTAAAAATCTCTCAAACATACCAGTTCATGATATCTTCTACCTTCATTGAATCCTTAATAAGTAGGTAATGCACTATTTTATTAATTCAATCAATAATCACCCATATCACATCCTTACTACTAGGATTCCATGTTAGCCTAATCATAAAGTCCATGGATATCTCATCCCATTTCTTCATTGGAATGGGTAAAGGTTGTAGCAACCCAACTGGAATTTTATGTTTCAACTTAACTTTTTAATATGTGAGGAATCAAGATACAAAATCTACAATCTATTGTCTCATTCTTGTTCAATAATAATGATTTATCAGGTCATGGAACATCTTGGGAGCTCCAGAATGCATGGACTAACTTGATCGATGTCCACTATCCAAAAACCATACATTAAGTCTATCAGAACAACCATCCTACCTAAAAAGTTTACAACTCCATTGAGATACCAATACCACTCATTCAAGGTCTCTCCACCATAAATTTTCCTACTTAAATTTCATCACTCAACATCTTTATCCTATCCAATTCAAATATAATCATCCATAATTGATCTATCCCAAGTAAAATCTAGTAATATATTTGTCTCATCTCTCCCTTTATCCTAGTTAATCTTGGAAAACAAGCTCATCAAGCACCAATATTTCATAAACTTATTTGCTACTTGAGTCGGTAATTTCCTACTCAAAAAATATGTGACCACATTCACTTCATTGGGGGTGTAACCCTTATCAAAATCAATGGCCTAAAGTTAATTCACCCATCATCTCTATATAAAGTTGATATCCCTCTGATTAAATATATATATCAGACTCTTATAGTCATAATATACTATAAACATTTCCCCGAAGAGGTATTTGTTTTAGGTATTAAGTGCATGCATCACTATTTCCAACTCTAGATCATAAGTGGGATGGTTCTTCTCATGAGGGGGTAACTGACGAGAGCCATAATCCACTACATATCTCCTCTATATTAGAACACTACCCAAACCCATACCTAAGGTGTAATATTAAACATTATAATCAACATCTAAATTATTAATAATCAAGACTATAACTGAATTAAATATAAATTTCAACTCCTCAAAATATCTATAGAAGTGATCTCTTAAAAAATTACATCCTTATGGGTCAACTCTATCATAGGGGATGTGAGCTTGAGGAATTCTCAAATAATGAATCTATAATAATTAGGAAATCCTAAGAAACTATGGATTATAAACACATTTCTAGGATGCTACCAATACATCACCACCTATATCTTCTCAGGATCCACTAAGACACTCTTCTCGGAAATCAAGAGGCATAAAAATTTCACCACATAAATCAATAACTAACATCTGGATATATTTATTTATATATGATTTTCTCTCAATGTTATAAGGATGATACTCAAAATTATCACTATGATCCTACTATGATCTTAAGTAAACAAGAATATCATCCATGAAAATAACCATGAAGAAATCTAATAACTGATGGATGGTTAGATTCATTAATGCTATAAACATCATAGGAGCATTAGTAAGGACAAACAATATAAAAAATACTCAAAATTCCCATACCTTCTCTTGAACATCATCTTAATTATATTTTCCTCTTAGACCCTCAACTGATGGTATATTGATTCATATCAATCTTTGAAAACCATTGATCCCCCTTAAGCTGATAAAAAGTTCATCAATTCTAGGAAAAGGATATTTGTTCTTAACTATCACCTATTTGGGTTTATTGAAATCAACACAAATTGAAAGACTCTAGTTTTACTTATTTTCAAAGTGAATTGTCGATACCCAAAGAGAAATTCTAGGATTAATAAATTCCTTAGACTCAAGATACTAAAACTAAAGCTTTAATTATTTCAATTCAATTGGTGAAATATGGTACAGAGGTATGAAAATAGGTCACATCCCCAGAATCAAGTATATATAGAACTCAACTTTCATATGAGGTGGTAACTTATATAAATCATCTAGAAAAATTTTGGGATACTCACACACCACTACAGGAAGTGGGGAACTAAGAAATGTATCAACATTATCAAGAAAAAACTCTAAAAAATGGTAGGAGATCAACTCATTAATAAGAGTAATGGGACCTTCTCTCCCCAATCTTAGATCCCGCTCACCCTAGAATACATGAGTGACTCCATCATAAAAACTAAATTTTAGTTGATGATGATAGAAATCAATCTAGACTTTATAGATAATCATCCAATCCATGACAATTATAAGATCAAATATTTTGAACAAAAAAATCCCACATGGGTTTTTAGTTGTAAATCATCACCCAATGCTTAGTAAATTTAAATCCTTGCTCCGACTTCTTTCTCAAAGGATTGGAAAGATTCATCAAGAAAGAATTAATCTATGAATGTAATCCCAATGTATCAATAAGTATGGTTGATATGAAGGAATGATTTTTACCTATATCAAACAAATACATAACCATATAATATGTAATAAACACCATGCCTCTCATGGTATCTATTCCTACCTCTATCTCCTCTGGTGCACACACCACTTCATGCAGGAATCCATGCTCATATTACCCTTTCTTTACAATTTAAGAATCACCCTTGGTGTGAGGTCGAGATCCCACCCCTTTTTTTTGTTAGGTATAACTGAGATCCCTTTCTAAAGTTTGATTAATCTATACTAACCTAGGATTTTCTCTCATTGAAATATTGAAATTGACTAGATTTTCTACAAGTGTGACACATCATGTGTCTATCCATACAGTCAGGTTTGAGGAGTTCCTTTTTCTCACACTAATAACTGACCACTTGAATCTTCCCTAATGTTCATGTACAGTCCTATTACCACCTTGGTGTTTTTCATCTTTCTTACTTTTCTAACAAAAAGTAGAAATATTTCTACCTACTATTATCATTGATGATTCAAAGAGTCCTTTCATTCCATCTATGTTTTCCAAATCTATAGTTTCCTTATCCACAAACTCTATATAAGTGGTAAGACACATAAAAATCAACATAAAATAAATATCTTCCCTTAAACCCATTTTTAACCTTCATGTCTTGAGATAGGAAAAAATATATGGGTATAGGTGTACCATCTTAGAAAACTGAGTAGCATACTTTATGATACAATAATATCCTTGATACAAAGCAACAAACTTTCATGCCTTCACTTCTCTCCATATCATAGGATATAACTATTGATTGAAGTATTTATTAAAGTTATTATAGGTTAGTTATTATTTCAAGTTTGATTTCACAATAGATTCCTACCACTCCCTTCTCGGCCCTTCAAGCATATATGTGTCTAATCTTACCTAGAGTCTTATAGAGTTTTAATAAATTGGAAAATCCTCTTGATCCTCTCAATCCATTCATCCACATCCTCTAGAACCTTGTCACCAAGAAATATCGATGGATGTTTCTTATTTAATTCTAAAGTATAGTACAACTTTTTCTCTGGTTCAACATTGGGTAATTGGCCCCTAGAATGGATCTTTCGGATGAAAGTTTCCATTTAAACTCGGTCAAACAGAGTATTCACCTATAGTTATTTCTCTGAAGCTTCATCTCTAGCATTCATATTTATTCTACTTAGAGGATCCATAAATTATAAAACAGGAGTATGGGAACCATTTAGAATAGGTTTTTATTCCTTTATCATAAACTGAATTTGAAGAACTAAATCCAAAAGGCTAAATCCATAATCAATAACATTAGACAACCCTATAATTTGGATAGTAACTCAAGTATTTTCATAAAAGTTAGATGGCTAATCACACTCCCAAACTACCTATAAAGTTATTATAACGCCCCGACCCCAGTTACCCAGAATCAGTGCATTATTACATAACATTTTCATGATACAAGGAATCATGTCCTGAAATACCGATCAGTTTAGTAGTCTTGGAATTACTATATGAATACATAAGTTCTACATTACATAATGAAATAAAAAAACAACATTGTGTCCCCTTTGAACACTCTTATATCCCTTATCCTATTCCAACAGGTTAATCAAAATATACTTCTTTGCATCCTGGGAAAAATAAGACATAAGAAATGGGTGATCTGATATTCTTAGTAAGGATAAAAATATAGTAGAAACTATCATAAATAAGAATAAGAATTTAAGGTAATGTATAAGACTATAACACAAGCCTATCAAACTTAAACTTTAGCATAATATGGAAAATATAAATCAAATAACGCCATTTACTTATTCACATGGATATTCTACTAGTCGAACAATCACATGTAATATCAATAACATATTTTATAATGATGGAAAGCATAATTCCGGACTTCATAACCACATATTCAGGGCCTTATGCCAAGACTACAAATAAGATTTTTTCAAGGACTTATGCCAAGACACTATTTTGTCTCATGAGACCTACCGATGCATCGAGGAGCTATAGCAGGCTCCACCTATCACGTACTAAGTCCAATGCATTCCTCATATGAAAATGTTGAAACATAATCCAAACATTTGTATTAAAACTACCATATGAAATGTAAATATTTTAACCACAAACCATAAATGTCATAAAAATAGCACATCCACAGTCAAACATAACTCAATAAATAAAATATGGATGACTGTATTATAATAAATCAATATAAATCAAGAATAAAATACACTGAAAGATATTTACATATATGAAAATAGTCATTAAAACTATTTGAGTAAAATATCCTCTTTTTCTTGAAAGCATTTAAATGTCACGCTATTTATCAAAGAAGTCATTTAAAAGAGATTTTTGAATCAAAGTGTCCCATACCACTTTGAATATTTTAAAATGAATTTTTATTTCAAAACATTCATGTCCATATAAATAAATACATAAAACCATTTTTAAAACATGTATATTAATGGGAAAGATTTAGAAGAATAAATATTTAAAACATTTAAAACAATATTTTAGTTAAAGAGTTCCTAACCAAATAAGAGACACTAGAATACAAGTAATTGAGGAATAACATTAATAAAAACATTATAATATCATGATAATAAAGTGATTCATGATATAATATTTCAATGGATAGTATATACACCATATAAAAGTGAATTGGTGCATAACGACAAAGAGGTCTCAATGGAATGTAAATTGAGACGAAGTACCTTATAAAGACCGTATCCTTAGATTCAGAATAAATCAATGAAATAATTTTGTGTGAAAAATATAAATAAAATCAATATAATTGGATATTCAGTTTAAATCAATCATGTTACATTCACCCATATTCTTGTAAAAACAAAACCAATGACTTGGATGTTTAACTCAATGAATGGAAATTGAGTTAAGATTACCATTAAAAAGTTCATATCAATGGAATGTGAATTTATCAATGGAGTGATTATGTGTATAAAAGGTATATCAATATAAAGAAGAGTGGATATTACTACATAAATAATAAATTGTGATTCCACACATAATCTCGGAGTAAAATAATCAATGAAGTATGTGTAAATCCCAATGAGTGGAAATTGAAATTTAAAATTCCCTTACCGATTTGTTAACTTATGAAACATACACCCCATGAAAGAAATATCATAAAATTAAGATTTAAATACCCATAAATTAAATTATATTACACAAATAATACAATCATGGGCAGTACATACACCACACAAAAGGAAATAGTGGTAATATAGCTTCAATCTCACAGGAATAAGAAGTGAGATGAAAACCCCTTACCTTGTACTTTGCTTTTGTCAAGGGTACGTTAAAATTATTTATAATAGTTAAATAATTATTATTAAATTATACAAGAACCACATATATAAATATGATATCAAATATTATCTTCTAATATTTCTTTTTTAATAATATTTTAGTAGTATCATTGTTTCGGGTGTTAACTGATTCGTTTTCCTTTATATGTTTTGTTATGTAAGTAGTGTTTGTTATAAATAGGATGTATTTGATTCATATAAAAAATTATATTAAGTTCTTGAACATTATTTTTAATCATAAAATAAAAATTATTCTTGAATGGTTATGATGGGGAATGAATCTCATCACGTTCATGGAGACAGTAATCTGTATGTACGCACGAGCAACAATATCATTCAATTGAAGGTGAGATCGTAAATAAATAGATTTTATATCATATATACAGAATAATTAACATGTTATATTTATTATTTACATCAATTATACATCATTATTATACCCATCCATATAATGAAGTGTTAAATAACAAATACACCACGACGTGGAGACGGTAAGTCGTACCTACACACGTATGGTGACTTTGTCATTCATATGATGGATAGAATAATGAATATTATTGTACCATATTTATAATAACATCATAGTATGTATAATATACTATATTTATTATTTTGGTATGGAAAAAATAAAGAGGAAGTGGAAGAAGAAAAGAACTTGAAAGAGGGTGGTGAAATTATTACCTCTTCTTCAGGTGTTTCCTTTTGATTTGATCAAAAGGGATCTTTACGTTGCATTTATAATAAAATTAAAGCCTCTAGGTTGAATTAAGGGAAGTTGAGAAGATATTTCGGTAGGTTTTGCCCAAGCCAAATGGCTTTGGAGGTGTGAAATTAAGATAAGGGAAAGTACCCTTTTATAAGAGATGTGAGGGTCACTTTAAGAAAAGCTTGAAATATTATTTTATAATAAAATAATTTTCAGTTTATAATGGCTCCAAAATGATTTATTTTGAAGCTAATTTGGGTCTGGTTCGAAAACCACTCAAACAATAGTTTTTATACAAGTTTAGGTCACCATATTAACCTTATCTTTTAGATTTAACTAGTAGTTAAATAGTTTAAATTTTATCGTGTCTTCTTGTATTCTTACACTATATTGTTAATAAACTTACTCTAAACTTCCAAGATAACCTATATTGGTTCATTAATGAAATATATAATATTATTTAAGCCCATTTTTCATAACCTTGTATTTTTAGTAATATTATATCAACCAATAATATAATAATTATTTGAAAAACTCATTTAAGTCAATTTTGACACTATTTAGTATTTGGTTTTTTTGAAAATCATAATATCATGATTACTTTGAAAACAAATTATTTAATCAATACTAACATGTCATATTAACCTATAAAGTTAGTGGAATTCATCAAAAGTATAAAATTACATCTATTTTGATACTTATAATATCAATTATTTTATCTTTCATTAATAAGGTAATTACTGCATCATCATTGTGTCATAAATAAATTTAATTATTTAATGTATAAAAATTATAAATAAAATATAATTATTTAGGAAATATATTTAGATTTCTAATAAATATTTATAGTCTAATTTATCTTGTTTATAACTCTATATTAAAAATAGTTTTGTTATTAAACTTTGAATTTAACACTTTTAACTCTTCTTTAAATAAAATTATAATAAATGTCCTAATCTAATCCAAGTGGACCTAAAGGATCATATTTTATTCCTATGGTAGTTTTTCGTATAAATAAACTTATCTAATAAAATTAGGACATGTGTTAGGGTAATTATAATATCATTTTTTACCTTTAATTACCCTATTTACTTTTAACAGTGGTAAATAAAAGTCGAAAGTTATTATTCACCAAAAATAATTTTCATCTTATTGAACCAAATTTTACTTATTGATATTAACCATGTCTATTGGATTTTTAAAATTCAATTCACATAAGTGCTAAAATTAAGTTTTATGCAAAATTTGCAAATGCTCCTAGAAGGTGGGTAAAAGACGGTAAAAAGTTCAATAAAATTTTATACATATAATTTTATTATAAAATGGCTCAAATGAATTAAATTGAATTTATATAGGTATTATATATATATTTTGACTTAATATAAATTTAAATAAAATAAATAATTATTTAAATAAAAATTCGGTTTATCTATAACGCCGTGTTTTTCACTATTCATCAAAAATTAAATTTTTTCAGAAAAATACCAAAAATTTACCCTAAGATAATTTTGATATTCCAAATTCAAAAATGAATTATATTTTATCAAATTAAATACATATAAGTTTCATTAATTATTTTAAAATTAATTCCCGTTGTCAAAACTGAAAAGTGGGTTTTTAAAAAGTAAAAACAATCAAAAGATTGACATGTGTTTATGTCAAATTTAAATGTGAAATTACTTATAATGACCCAAATTGTATTAAATGATATAAATATAATCAAATTATACTTCCAAACCATTAAAATTCATAATTTAACCCTATAAATTATTTCGATTAAAAAAGTTGTTTTCAATTAAAATTTAGTATTTTTTAGTATTCATCAAAATATGAAAGTTATCAGAAAAGTACCAAAATTTTATCCAAAATAAATTTTTATGTCCCGATTCTAAATAAGAATTTAATTTCATTAAATTGAATATATAAAAGTGTCAAATATTGGTTTTAAAAAGGGTTTTCCATTAAAAGGTGGTAAAATTTCATTTCTTGAAAAATACTTCTCTTATATGAAAAAATGAATTTGTTCTTATGTTTTGTCTAAGAAACACATAATATGGATTCTAAAATTGTATGGAGTATATAAAATTCAAAATTCAGTTATTACTATTCATAAGAAAATTTTGAACGGCTAGTTTGGTAAGTCATGGTCCGCTTAAACTTAGTGTTGCGTGTAGCACAAGATATTGAATTACTTTAAAGAAAATAACTTACCATAAAATATTGAGGTGTTACTTTCTTCCCCCATTTTGGAAATTGTGGCCTTGAAATTTTAAAATTGGTCTTGGGAACATCATTGAAAGTCCAACATCATAAAAATAGTCAATAAAATTATCACTTTAAAATAAATAAAGAGAATTACAAAGGTCACCCAAGATAACCCATACTAGGATTCCATGTAGGAAAACATGGATATGGAAGATAAAATAAGTTTCAGGTTCTAATGGAGAGTGATAGAAAACATGATCAGGATAATATTAACCACAAGAAAACCACAAACTTGTGATGGGATAAATGATCATTAGTTTCTCAGTAGGAAAAGTAAACGGACAATGTTTTTTCTATAAGTTTCATTTCATAAAGTTGAGGAATTTATTTATGATATTTACTAAGAACATAAAGACATATACTTACTTTTTAAGTAGAGTTTCATCATTTAATAAATTTCTACCACTAACTCATCTTTTTTTCAAACGATGAGTATTCAAGATGACTTGGTCACACCTAAAGTGCTAGAATCAAATTCTAGAGAATCACATGATCCAAAAAGGATAAACTATATATTTACCTTGTATTTAGAGATTAACCAAAACCAAAATGGTTAGTACAAGATCAGATGATCCCTAAAAACGATAATCCTTTAGAGAAATAAATACTAATCTTAATTTCTAAAATTAAACCAACAATACCCAAAGTTCAATCAATACCATTCAATAAACAATTGTCCTTAAAATCCTTCAATATAATCCAAACTAATATTGAAACCCAAAACTTGGAAAAATTTGAATATGTAGTCTTCCATGTTAAATTATATCTCTAAATAACATCGAATAATCTTAAAGTCACATGCTTAACCTAATCACATATTCTCTATGATAGGTTAATCATTTCCATAAATAACCCAAATCATTATAAATCCATAATAAAAACAGAGATAAAAATCCACCATTAATCCTCGAAGGAAATCCCATAGTATTCTATTTTCCTTAGGCATATAGTGTTCTCAGCAAAGCGAATGTCTTCCAAAATAAATTTTATCACTTAATCACCAAATTATTTTCCTATACTAAGGAGATCTATTTAATAAGACATAATATCCCAAATCAATTTATTATTGATCAATAAAATCATTTAACTAAAAAAATTAGTCACACTCTCCACGGACTTCACGTAGTCCAGTGGTAGGAAATAAATCCCAATCACACTATGGTTGTGGGTTAGATTCATGTAGGTTTGGCCGACGTGATGGTTTTCCACACAGTCTTCATGTTGTCCTTTTTCAAAAACTATATTTTATAACATTACCAAAATGAAATAAATTCCTCAAAATAACCATAACATAATTTAACCACAAATGTTACCTCATGCCTCACATTTTCATCCCAAAAATTAATAACCTATAATTTCATCAAATTCAAGGATCATATAAACCCAAATGGTTCTTTATAACTATATCCACAAAAGAAAAGATAATTATTCCTCAAATAGTAGTTTCACATAACAAACTACAGGGTTACACGTACAAGAGAAAATTCTTCCAATGTAATCCTATAAAAAAAGATAACAAATAATTTTAAACATTTCTCCATCCATTTATTTCTACATAGGTTTTTTCTTGACCAAGAGGTTATCCTATAGAATAGAGAATTCACTCAGGTAATGCCCAAGTCCCCTACATTTACAGAAAATGACTATAAATGGATTCTTGGGATCATTTTTATTTTCTTCTATAGTACTCTTCATTTTTTCTCGGAAATTCTTTACTTTATGCCCTTGTTTCCCAAAAATAATGCATTTCTTTATTCCATTGAGACACTTTCCTAAGTGTCTCCTTCCACATTTCCTGCATGATGGAAATTGAGCTTTATTTTCTCCATGGTCGCCACTACTGGAGCTCTTATCATTTACCGCGTTTCTATTCTTTTCTAAGTCTGGGATTTGGTTAATATATATGTTTTTTATCATATTTTTGGAAAACTGATTTGGAATGAACATGATATCTTTTACACCTATCAACATTCCATTTCATTGATCATTTCCACCATCGTACCCACCTTGTACACCGTGTTCAATGTTATTATGACTTCCTTTGAATCCAGTCATTGACTAACACAAGAAAGCATAGTGTTAGTCATAAAATTATTTAGAGAATATCATAACACCTTATTTTCAATCTAAAACACCTTAGGATTAACCAAGGTTATTTATTCTCATCTTATATTAAAATCCTTCAAATCAGTTTGTAAAGAAAATGTGAATTATCCTAAGCATATCCCTTGGGAGTTTCATAACAAAGAGTGCAGCAAGGCCCATTTTCATGTACCAGGATACCCTAGGTCAAGCTCAAAACTCCTTGTCGGAGTTTTCACTCCTAGGTACATTTGTGCCAGATCCGCCTCTACCTTCCCGTATCCAAACATTGATGTATTTCTTGGAAAAAACACAAAATATTTACATTACAAAAAATTTTGGATGTTCTTTTATACTAATCCTTAATGTCTATCTTAGGGTAATGTTTCCTAATCAGTGTTTTTTCCAAATCTAGCTTCCAAGGTTTATACTAAACTTCCTCTGATACCAACTATAACGCCCCAACCCCAGTTACCACTACAGGAAAAATGACTTTTTGCGACGGGTTATTTGCGACGGGATTTATTCCCGTCGCAAATAGCCCCGTTAGAAACTTATTTGCGACGGGGGCATTTTCCCGTCGCAAATAACTAGTTATTTGCGACGGGAAAATCTCACCCGTCGCAAAAGGCTTGGCGCGCATAGCGCGCCAAACCGCGGGAAAGGTATTTGCGACGGGTGGTTACCACCCGTCGCAAATAGCCGGCGGCGGTAAAAACTATTTGCGACGGGAAAATACCCCCGTCGCAAATAGGGTGTCGGCAGGTTGTTATTTGCGACGGGACCCGTCGCAAATAACTATTTAACCGTTGACCGTGATAAATGCGGGTTAAAGTATTTGCGACGGGTCCCGTCGCAAATAATCTAACCTATAAATACCCTCATCCGTTTTTTTTCATTCATTCTCAACTTCTCTCAAAACTGTTTGAAGTTTATTAAGTTTAATTTTTTTTTTGCAGATTTGATATTGAAGTCTTCAACAATTATCAGAGATCAACTTCAAATCCATTTTAAAGGTACTTATGTTATTTTTAATTTAATATTTATTTTAATTTTTTTATTAGTTTTAATTATTTTTAATTAGTTTTAATTAGTTGTAATTTTATTATGTTTATATTGTTTTGTTATTTAATAAATTTAAGTTATTAGTATTCATAGTTAATGGTAATTAGGTGTAATTAATAATAATTAGAAATAATTAATAATTATTAGGAATAATTAATAATAATTAGTAATAATTAGGAATAATTATAGTTATATATATAGTTATATATATATATAGTTATATTTATTCGTATATTAATATAGATTTATATTAATATAAATATATTTGGTTATATGAATAAATATATATATATATATATATATATATATATATTTATTCATATATTAATATATATATTTATTCGTATATTAATATATATTTATTCTATTTATATATATATATATATGTAGTTATAAGTTTTTATTCGTATATTTATTTGTATATTAATTAATATATATTTATAATCTTAGTTTTAAATAAATTTATAAAATATGTGTTTTTATGTGTATTTATAAATAAATAAATAAATAAATACATATATACAATACAAACACACACACATACACATACACACACACACACACATATATATATATATATATATGTATTGTTATGAATGAATACATAGAAATGAGGGGGTGAAAATCCTCTGAGAATGTTAAAACGACTATAACTTCTAATCCGTAAGTCCGTTTCAACTCCACAACCAGTCAAATCGAAGCACATGAAACGATCTTCGATATGATATGCAGTACAGTCCAAACGGACATCCGGATCGTAAGTTATAGTCGTTTGAATGTTAAAAGGACCATAACTTCTAATCTAGGAGTCCGTTTCAGCTCCACAATCAGTCAAATCGAAGAACATTAAAAGATCTTCGACATGATATATGGTAGAGGTTTATCGGACATCGGGATCAGAAGTTATAGCTGTTTGAACGGTGAAAAACCGGGGTGCCCCGACTAAAAACTCAGTTTTGGAGGCCTTCGGGGCCTTTTTGGGCCTTGAAAAAACCTTGGACGGGTTCCACCGGTCCATAGGGCTGTAGAGCTCGTCGCAAGCTTCGATTTGATATGCTGTAGAGCTCAAACGGAGTCCCGGATCAAAAGTTATGGCCGTTTGAAGTTTGGGTTTCATTTTCTTCTTATTTTCCATCTTTCATTAATTTTTTTATTTTTTTTATATTCAAAGAGTTATTAAATGACTATTAATTGTTAAAAATTAGGTAATTATTAATTAAAAATATTTTTTAATTTATTTTATAACCCTCTTTTACTAAACATCTTATAAATTAATGTTATATTTCCATAGATCCTTTCTAAAACGTATTTATAAAATAAATATTATATTTATATCAATATAAATACGTTTATTAATTTATATATTAATAAATATTTTTTTAATTTTTTTTAATTTTTTTAAATTTTTTTTATTTTTTTTATTATTATTTGCGACGGGAATATATTCCCGTCGCAAATAGTTGATTCGAGGCAACTATTTGCGACGGGAAAAGGCCCGTCGCAAAAACCTATTTGCGACGGGCCCGTCGCAAAAGTTTTTTTAAAAAAAACCACAAAACTATTTGCGACGGGCCCTTTTCCCGTCGCAAATAAGTGTTTTTGCGACGGGCCCGTCGCAAAAAATTTTTGTTGCGACGGCGTTTTCCGCAACGGGCGATTTGCGACGGAGCCCCGTCGCAAATGCCTATATTTCCTGTAGTGTACCTAGAATCAATGCATTATTACATAATATTGGCATGATATAAGGAATCATATCCTGAAATACTGATTAGTTTAGTAGCCTTGGAAGTACTAGATGGATACATAAGTTTTATATTACATCATGAAATAAAAAAAACAACATTTTTTCCCCTTTGAACACTCTTATATCCCTTATCATATTCCTGTAGGTTAATCGTAATATAATCCTTTGCATCCTGGGAAAAATAAAACATAATAAAGGGGTGATCTCAGATTCTTAGTAAGGATAACAATATAGTGGAAACTGTCATAAATAAGAATAAACATTTAAGATAATGTATAAGACTAGAACACAAGCCTTTCACACTTAAACTTAAACATAATATAGAAAAGATAAATCAAATAATTTCATTTAATTATTCCCATGGATATTCTACTAGTCAAATAATCTCATGTAATATCAATATCCAATTTCATAATGATGTAGTGCATAATTCCAGACTTCATAACCACATATTCAAGTCCTTGTTCCAAGACTACAAATAATATTTTGTCAAGGCCTCGTGCTAAGACACTAGTTTGTCTCATGAGACCTACCAATGCATCGAGGAGCTATAGCGGGCTCCACCCGCCACTTACTAATTCCAATTCATTCCTCATATGAAATGGTTGAAACATAATCTAAACATTTTTATTAAAACTAGCATATTAAATATAAATACTTCAACCACAAACCATGAATGGCATAAAAATAGCACATCCACAGTCAGACATAACTCATTCAATACAATATGGATGATTGTATTATAATAAATCAACCTCAATCAATAATAAAATACATTGAAGGATATTTACATAAATGAAAATAGTCATTAAAACTATTTGAGTGAAATATCCCCTTTTTCTTGAAAACATTTAAATGTAGCACTATTTATCAAAGAAGTCGTTTAAAAGAGATTTTTTGAATCAATGTGTCCCATACCACTTTGAATCTTTTAAAAGGAATTTTGATTTCAAAACATTCATGTCCATATAAATAAATACTTAAATCCATTTTTAAAACATGGACATTAATGGGAAATATTTAGAAGAATAAATATTTAAAACATTTAAAACAATATTTTAGTTAAAGAGTTCCTCACAAAATAAGAGACCCTTAAATACAAGTAATTGAGGAATAAAATTAATAAAAACATTATAATATCATGAGAATAAAGGTATTCATGATATAATATTTCAATGGACAGTATATACACCATATAAAAGTGAATTGGTGCATAACGATAAAGAGGTCTCAATGGAATGTAAATTGAGACGAAGTACCTTATAAAGATTGTATCCTTAGATTAAGGATAAATCAATGAAATAATTGTGTGTGAAAAATATAAATACAATCAATATAATCGGATATTCAGTTTAAATCAATCAGGTTACATTCACACATATTCTTATAAAAACAAAACCAATGACTTGGATGTTTAACTCAATGAATGGAAATTGAGTTAAGATTACCTTTAAAAAGTTCATTTCAATGGAATGTGAATTTATCAACAGAGTGATTATATGTATCAAATGTATATCCACATACAGGGAAGTGGAGATTACTACATAAATAATAAATAGTGATTCTATACATAATCTTGGATTAAAATAATCAATGAAGTATGGGTAAAGCCCAATGAGTGGAAATTGAAATTTAAAATTCCCTTACCGATTTGGTAACTTAGGAAACATACACCCCATGAAAGAAGTATCATAAAATTAATATGTAAATAACCATAAATTAAATTATATTACACAAATAATACAATCATGGGTAGTACATACACCACACAAAAGGAAATAGTGGCAATATAGCGTGAATCTCACGGGAATAAGAAGTGAGATTAAAACCCCTTACCTTGTATTTTTCCTTAGTCGAGGGTACGTTAACCTCCTGTATTATATTTAAATAATTTTTATTAAATTATAAAATAATAACATACATAAATATGATATCATATATGATCTTCTAATATTTCTTTGTTATTAATATTTTAGTAGTATCATTGTTTCAGGTGTTAACTAATTCCTTTTCCTTTATATATTTTGTTACATAGTCATGTTTGTTATGAATAGGATGTATTTTATTAATATCCATAATTATATTAAGTTCTTAAACATTATTTTTAATCATAAAATGAAAATTATTCTTGAATGGTTACGATGGGGAATGAATCACATCACGTTCATGGAGATGGTAATATGTATGTACATACGAGCAACAATATCATTCAATTGAAGGTGAGATCGTATATAAATAGATTTTATATTATATATACAGAATAATTAACATGTTTTATTTATTATTTACATCAATTATACATCATTATTATACACATCCATATAATGAAGTGTCGAATAACAAATACACCACGATGTGGAGACGGTAAGCCGTACGTACACACGTATGGTGACTTTGTCATTCATAGGATGGATAGAATAATGAATATGGTTGTACCATATTTATAATAATATAATATTATGTAGAAGGTACTGGATTTATTATTTTGGTATGGAAAAAAATAAAGAAGAAGTGGAAGAAGAAAAGAACTTGAAATAGGGTGGTGAAATTATTACCTCTTCTTCGAGTGTTTCCTTTTGAGTTGATCAAAAAGGATCCTTAGGTTGTCTTTATGATCAAAGTAAGGCCTCTAGGTTGAATTAAAGGAAATTTGGAAGATATTTGGGTAGGTTTTGTCCAATCCAAATGGCTTTGGAGTTGTGAAATTATGATAAGGGGAAGTACCCTTTTATAAGAGAGGTGAGGGTCACTTTAGAAAAATATTGAAATATTATTTTATAATAAAATAATTTTTGGTTTATAATGGATAAAAAATGATTTATTTTGAATATAAGGTGGGTATGGGTCTAAAACCTCTCAAAAATAGGTTTTATATAAGTTTATGTCACCATATTAACCTTATCTTTTAGATTTAACTAGTAGTTAAATAGTTTAACTTTTACCACGTCTTATTGTATTCTTACACTATATGCTTAATAAACTTACTCTAAACTTCCAAGAGAACATTAAGTGGTTCATTGATGACATATATAATATTATTTAATCTCTTTTTCAAAACCTTATATTTTTATTAATATTATATCAACCAAGAAAATAGTATTTGTTTTAAAAAACTCGTTTAGGTCAATTTCGACACTATTTAGTATTTGGTTTTTTTTTAAATCATAATAGGATTATTACTTCAAGAAAAAATTATTTAATCAAACCTAACATGTCATATTAACCTATAAAATTATTTTAATTCATCAAAAGTCTAAATTTAATTTATTTGGATATTTATAATATCAATTATTTTAATCATTCATTAATAAGGTAATTACTTCATCATTATTGTGTCATAAATAAATTTAATTATTTAATGTCTAAAAATTATAAATAAAATACCATTATTTATGAAATATTTTTAGCTTTATAATTAATATTTATAGTCTAATTTATCTTATGTATAACCCTATATTAAAAATAGTTTTGTTATTAAACTTTGAATTTAACACTTTTAACTCTTCTTTAAATAAAATAATAATAAATGTCCTAATCTAATCCAAGTGGACCTAAAAGATCATATTTTATTCCTAAGGTTTTTTTTGGTTGAATTAAACTTATCCAAAAGAATTATGACATGTGTTAGGGTAATTATAATTTTATTTTTACCTTTAATTTCCCAATTTACTTTTAACCGTGGTAAATAAAAGTCAAAAGTTATTATTCACCAAAAATTATTTTCATCTTATTGAACAAAATTTTATTTACTGATATTAACCATGTCTCTAGAATTTTTGAAATTCAATTCATAGAATTGGAAAAATTGAGTTTTATACAAATTTTTAAATGCTCCTAGAATGTGGGTAAAAGACGGTAAAAAGTTCAATAAAATTTTAGACATCTAATTTTATTATAAAATGACTCCAATGAATTACATTGAAAATATATAGGTATTATATATCTATTTTGACTTAATATAAATTTAAATAAAATAAATAATTATTTAAATAAAAAATCAGTTTTTAGCTATAATGCTGTGTTTTTTCACTATTCATCAAAAATTGAATGTTTTCAGAAAAATACCAAAAATTTACCCTAATCTAATTTTGATATTAAGAATTAAAAAATGAATTCTATTTTAAAAAATTAAAAACATAGAAACTTCATTAATTAATTTAAAATTAATTCATGTTGTCAAAACTGAAAAGCAGGTTTTTAAAAAGTAAAAACTATCAAAAGATTGACATGTGTTTATGTCAAATTTAAATGTGAAATTACTTAGAATGACACAAATGTTATTAAATGATAAAAATATAATCTAATTATACTTCTAAACCATTAAAATTAATAATATAACCCTATAAATTATTTTTATTAAAAAATTTGTTTTCAATTAAAATTTAGTATTTTTCGGTATTCATCAAAATATGAAAGTTATCAGAAAAGTACCAAAAATTTATCCAAAATAAATTTTTATGTCCTGATTATAAAGAATAATTTAATTTCATTAAATTTAATATATAAAAGTGTCAAATATTAGTTTTAAAAAGGGTTTTCTATTAAATGGTGGTAAAATTTTATTTTTTGAAAAATACTTCTTTTATCTGAAAAAATGAATTTGTTCTTATGTTATATCTAAGAAACACATAATATGGATTATAAAATTATATATAGTATATAAAATTCAAAATTTAGTTAATAATATTCATAACTTCTTTTTGAACGGCTAGTTTAGTACATCGTGGTGCGCTCAAACTCAGTGTTGTGTGTAGCGCAATCTATTGAATTACTTTAAAGAAGATAACTTACTATGAAATATTGGGGTGTTACAGTTATGATGGTCCTACCTAAAGTTTATAAACAACTCCTAGACACAATAGTTTGATACACAATCTTAAGCATGGGATTTAACATAAACTAAGGCTCTGATACCAATTTGTAATAAACTAACCTAGTTAAACCCATAACATTACTCGAACTGGCCTGCCACATTGCTTGAAGTGAGTTCTTGATCACCATGGGTTGGCCACAAACACCAGGGTATCATAAAAAGAGGATATAGTAATGATTTCACCCTAAACAGATATATAATACAATATAAACAATTATAGTATCATATAAGTTATCTAGAATATATTATATTTAAAAATTAAAAAAAAGGTCACATCCAACATCTGGAAAACAAGGTCTTATCAAACATTATAAAGACCATCAAGAATATAAAACATGAGACAACCCATGGGTCCATCTCCATATGACTATATGTCACCACCATCCCAAGCCACCTAAATGGAAACATGAGCAAGGGGGTCCATCCTATACATGATGCTCTTCCCTTCACTTGTATCCTATAAAAACAAGGTTACAAACACCCAAAGGAAAAATTAGGGTGTGGACACTAAAGCTTAGTAGGATACCAAAAAATATATATACAATGTATAACCACATATATCCATTGGTTCTTGAATAAAATATATTTTTAAAACACTTTGAAATAAATAATTTTACATCTATAAATCATTATTTTGTTTTTTTCAAAAATATGAAATTCATTTCAAAATAATGGAATAACAAAATAAACATATTAATATTACATATCACCTATGAAATTTCATAGAAAGATAAATGAAATATTTTTCAAGCATCAATATCCATAACAAGAATAAGTGGGAAAATAATTATATCAAAAATATCGTGCATGTAATATAATCTCATAGCAACCAAAGAGGTACATCCATGGAATGAGGGTGTACAAAACCAAACCACTAAGACACACAAAGGAATAATATATAGCTTATGTGACTCATAAATTTTTGGAACCTCAGCCCCTCAAAAAGGATATCCCCTATCCCTTATCCCATATAGAATCATAATAACCTCCCTTAGTGATATCTAACTCCACTAGGGATCATCCTTTTTTAGTTTTACCCCATACCTCAAGGTCACCCAATGTTTTATTACATCATTATTATGTTTAAGGACAAAACCATTTTTTATAAAACATTTTCCAAGGAAAATCTATTTCAAATTCATTCTTACATTTTCACAAAAAACATTTCTACAGAGATACCATATCACTCCCACACTTAAGAAACCATTCTATTTTTAAAATCATCTTTGAGGAAATTTTAAAAAAATTATAATACATCACAAAAGGTTTCCATCAAAAATCAACCTTTTTGAAACATAACTATAAACATCAAATATTAAAACCAATTTTTATATTCAAACCAAAGGAAAGCATCATAAAAAAATAATTCATGCCAAGGGGTAGACCTTAGGATAGATAAAACTACCTTAAGAATGATGAAAATGGTGTTTCCTTCTTGAACGATGATAAAAGAGGAAAATATTGGATCCTAGAGAACCTGTATCTAAATAAAATAATATCAATTCTCTATGTTCATTCTATATCTAGTGATATAGTCTCAATTGGTAACAAATTCATGGAGAAGAATAAAATAAATAGAATAAAGTGGGTATAACTCACTAGATTGTAATCAACGGAGACCCAAGATTCAACTATAATGGATATTTTCCATTGAGGATAGGGATAGATCCAACAACATCACATTAGATCCTATAAACCAAGAGAATCAGAGTTAGGGTCAAAGGATAAAATTAAGGGATATTAAACACTTAATTTCATCTAAAATGACTATTTAGACCTTAATAATGTGTATTCACATAGGAGTCACTATCTAGTTGTTAGGATTCATTGGTTGGTTGGTGGGTATAGTAAAAATTCTTGCACCTGTAGTCATTCCATCGAAGGGATAGTGGAAACCCACCAGCTGGTAGGTGGGTGTAGGTAAATTGGCTGCACCTATAGGCCCTCCACTGGTGGGCCAGTGGATGCCCACTAACTACCCAATTAAACCTATAGAATTGTAGAAGTTATTTCCCACCTCACTAGCTATCTAGTTTCCTTTACTGGCTAGCTGATGGCCTCCTGCTTCCACTAACAAGCGAAGAACCTTATCCCAACTTAAAAATGACCCCAAATTCAAAAGGACAAAAACAAATAGATCTCTGTATCAAATACCACATACCAGGGTGTCAAAATAGTGATAAATTATGTTATATATTAATAATATTTTAACACTTATTTTTTTAAAATAATATGAAATGATAATAGTAATAGATAATATTTGAAAATGACATTTTCTAATAAAAATAGTTTCTCGTTATATTTTATGATTTTATTCAAAAACTGATTTTTTAAATTTTAGAATTTTAATTTGAAAAAATAAAATTGGATTTTTTATTTATAATATTATTATTATTTTAAGATTAACTTTTGGAATTTTTCTGAAATAATTTGTTTTTAGGTAAATATAAAAAAAATACTGATTTTGCTAAAAACAATCACTTTTATGACATTATCATAATAAAATAATTAAATAAATGTTTTTAAAAACTTTTTTCAATAAAATATATATATATATATATAAGAAAAATAAATAATTTTATATTACTTTTTTTATAAAACCCATGTATATAATTTTGAAAACTTAATTAATATTTTATAGTGGAGACTATTTTTATTCACTTATATTTAAAATTATTTTCATCACTTGTAGAGATTAAATATATAAAAATATATTTCATATTTTAGATCAAAATTTTCATATTATTTCATAATTTCAATTTAAATTTTGGGCATAAAACTATGATTATTGATATTAAAGTTAATGTCCCTAATAACAGTAAAATTATTGTTTTCAAATAATTGTTTTATTAATATTGTGTAATTTTTATCTAATAAAATAAATTAATATATTTAAATTTAGGAGTATAATATGATTTTTCAGTACCTATTTAATTATATTAACATAGATATTATTTTTAACAAATTCTAAATAATATTAAAAAGAAAAAATGTTTAAAACACCATTTTCTACAAAAATTGTTTTTCTATATATAAAATGTTTTAATTTAAAAATTAATTTTATATCATATATAAACTTAATTAGATGAAATAGATGTTAAATTTAGATTCATAATTCAAAAATATGGTAATATGGGTCATTTTATATTTTTTTAAAAATATAAATTACTAAGTTAAAAAACCAATTACCAAGGTAAAAACAAAAAAAAAGTAAAAGTAAAAACCTAAAAACAAATTGTTTCAAACATATTTAAAACATGTGTTTAAATACTTTTTTTAGGATTTATCAACCCAATATCTCCTAAAACTACATTATTTATAACTTTTGGAGTCTTTTACCCTTTAATAGTGTAATGATATCATTGAAAATTAAGTGGTGTTAAAAAAAGTACCATTTTCTTCACATATAAAAGGGGAACTTTAACCATTACATGACGCAGCCATTTATTCAAATTACTTATTTAAAATATGAAATTTGAATCCTACTAGATAATTATATAATTTTCATAAGTCTATTGTCACCATAAGTTATCTTAAACCTATCATTTCTAGGGATAATTTCAAGATAAAATTAAATGTCCCAAAGTGAGTATTACTTAATAATTAGAATTTTATTCTAAATACTTATCTTATAGACCTATCCTTAACATAGTAATGTAATAAAATAAGTATCATTATTACACAAACTTTTTATTATAATAATGTAACAACCTTAATCTATTCATTTCCATTCACTTATAAAAACAAAATAATGTTAATTGTGCGTTGTGCAAACTATTGCCTCCACGAAGTAACATTTTTTGTTTTTCATATTTATTTTCATTATTTATCAAAAAAACTTAAAATATGATTGAAAAAATTAAAAAATATAAATAATAACATTATTATTCTATTATAATAATATTATACACTTTCTTGACCATACTCACCCATCAATATATAGTGTGTTCATGTTTGGGTCGGTTTAACTACCTAATTGAATAATGTTACAAAAATATATCATGGATGAATATGATAACTTAAATACTAATTTTATTTTAATTTAATAAGAAAATAAAAAAATGGTTTTGTAATGGTTATATTAATTATCTTTTTTATTATTAAAATATCATCTTTGATCGTTAAAATCACCAAAATAAGGTGACATTGATTTAACTTTCACACAAACATAAGAAAAAACGATATAATAAATAAATAAAATATGATAATAAACAGTAAATATTGAATTAAAAAATACAATAATAAGTTTCCTAATAAGGTATTTAATAATCTTAATTTGATAATATGGTAAGTTTGGTGCATGCGCGGAATGAATATGTAACAAGGGAGGGGTTTTCATCTCAAAACTCTTTGAGATTTGTTTGGTTTTATGCACCTAATTTCAATTATGTGGTGTATATACTACCCATTTTAGATATAATATCATGAATTATATTTTAATCATGATATTTAAAGTTAAATTACAATCATCATCTTTAATGGGGTTTTGATTAAAATGTCACTCAAGCTGCAAAGGTTCTTTGTATCAAACTTTAATTCCCTAATACATGCTTATATTATGAACCATGTTTTCTTTTTAATGGTGTATTAACTTCCCATTTATGTAAATTTATCTTATATTTTTTATTCATGGTAAATGATAATCCAAATTAGTTTCTTTTCATCAAATGGTTTTTGACTCAATTGTTACCCTAGTAGTAAGGCTTTTTGGTAACTCAAATTTTATTCATTGAGTTAGGATCATTTATATTGTAATTATTTCATATAAATTGGGTTCATTATAACATTTGATTGTATTATTTGGTATTTTATTTATTTATTTATTTACCACATAAAACCCCTTTTTAAAATATTTCTTACTCCAAGGTGTCTCTTGCTTATAAGAGATAACGATAACTCAAGTCTCCTTTGCTTGAGTTATATTATTTCATCATGAACTTCTTTATTCATTTTTTGGGTTAATCCACCATAATATTTTATTATATGGTATTTTATAATCCTATTTATAATATTTATGTTTTAATATAAAGAAGTTTTTATTACTCTCTTTACTATGTGGGTTTTCAACAATGGTTTTTTCAAAATAATAAAAAGGGTTTTCCCTTTCACTTTCATATGTTTTTTCATCATATCCTCATTTATCCAAGAAAAATTTATGTACTTTCATGGATCCATTATTGGAGATTCATTTTTAAAAGTAAAGTTTTAAAAATATTTCACATCACCTTTTTGAGAAGTTTTATTTAAAAGTGAAACATAAGATTGTGTTTTACCTCAAACTAAAAAATGTTTTCTAAAATCTATTTTAAATGTTTACTTCCACTTTAATTTTCATGTTAAAAAGGATTTGAAATCATAGGATTTATATTTCGTGATTTATACTCTAATTTATATTTATCATTTGGGATATTTAAATCATGGTATCAAATAATTCGATTATCATTTGGGGGATTTAAATCATGGTATCAAACAATTCAATTATTGATCCATTATTTTTTTATTTCATTCAAATAATTATTTTTACAATGGTGTTTTTCATTTATGTAAACATCCTTATATGCTTTCTCTGTTAATCTAGGGTTATCTTCTTATGCAACCATCTACATTCTTCCTCTGGATGGATTATGATCATGTCATCGTCGCATTGACTTAATCATATACCACTACTCCATACGGATTTATCTTGGGGGATTATTACATATAATGTTATTATATTTATTGATTATAGAAATATTGAAAATATATATATTTATTATTTTTAAATGGATTTTTATTTATTACTATAAAAATTTAATGTGTAGTGTTTTTTAATAATAATTTTTTTCTAATATATCCCATGTACTTTAGGTTTTAATAATATCAAAAACCCTTTCATATAATTATGATTATTTTTTAAGTGTCTTCATCAAGTTTTATCTCTTTTTTAAGTGTTTTAACTATTAAAATCCTTAATTTTTCAATTTTTTATGTTTTTGATTAAATTTTCCTAAGTCTCAAAAAATATCTATGTGAACATTAAGCTATATAAATTTCCTATGTGAAGAAGTCGCCTATATAAAAAACCTATGTCATGAAATCACCTACGTGAAATCCACCCACATCATTCAATCAATTGTGTGAGAAATCAGCTACATAGATAAATCGGTTACATGAATTAGATACATGGGGAAATTATTTATGTGGTTCCATTAGGCTATGCTAGGTTTTTTTATATGAGTTATAATCCCACATGGATAAAATTGGCTACGTGAATTCAGCTATGTAGAAAAATTTGCTATGTTAAGAAAAATTAGTTATATGAAGAATTCCTATGTGAATTAGGCTACATAGATAATTTGTAAAAGTGAATTCAAATATTAAATTTAGATATGTGAATTCAAATCTAAAACTTGGCTATATGTTGATCTTTAATTGTTGTAATATTTATTTTTTACCATTGAAACACTTGAGTAAGATTTTAATACTGTCATGTAATCTTAAAATGTTGGATTACCTTTTCATGGTAAAAATTATTATAATAAGAGTTAAGTAATGATAAAGGAAAAAAATAAAAGTATAATTTATTTTTATTTACTATTTATGAGGTATTTTCAAGAAAAGAATGTTCTTCTAATCTTGGATTTTATGGATCATGTGTTGTGAATTTATGTAATTATTTTTTCATGCATTATAATATATAAAATATATAGCATGAGATCTCAAAAAAAGATAAATATATAGAAGAAGAGAAGTTATTACATATATATAATAATTCTTTCTTCCTTGAAGATCCTATAAGTTGCTCAGTTTTTTCATAAAAAATAGGAATAAGCATCATGATCTAAAAATGTGCAACATCGATCAACATTTCTGTTGTTTTAGAAGACTCTCCTATAGCTAAATTCATTTTTTATCATCTCTATCAGAGATTTATTACTTTATTCAGTTGTATATTATAACTATGTGATGAACCTATAAACACTTTATGCTCACATCTCTTGTTGTAAAGGTTCCTAGTAGAAGAACATAAAGGATGTTATTTTTAAAGCCTTGATGAAGTCTTATTCAAATATACTATTCTATTATAACAATTTTTTACTACTTGAACTCAGTAAAAAAGTCCCTTGAAAAAGGAATAGTAGTCCCGAGAAAAAGGACTGGTCTAGTGAAAATTAAAAAACTCTTAGAGAAGAGGGTTGGTGGAGTAGACTAGGGGACTTTTATTCCCTGAACCACTATAAATATTTGTGTTGGATTATTTTATTTTTTGTGAATTATTTTTATTGTTTCATAAGTTTAAGAAAATAGTGGAAGTCATTCATACCCATAAGAGGGTTCTTTTCTAAGCAAATAAAATTTTAATAACTCAATTCACCCCCCATTTTGAATCTTTTGTTGACCTTTCGGGACAACAATTGGTATCAGAGCTCATGACACTTTAGTTCTCAGTTATCATAGGTTAAAGTCTATGAATCTTTATGAAAATGGATACAATGATTGATAACAAATAAATTATGTTGATGGTAAGATATCTCTAATTTAATGGGGAGATCTATGGTTTCTAGAAGGTTCGGCTGATCATCTATCTAAAGAATCTTGATCTAAATGTATATCTTAAAGTCATAAAACCTTATAAAATTACAAAAACTCAACAAAAAACTTGGTATATAGATACTAAATCCAATTATGATTTAAATTATAAATCTATGAAAGATATAATATTCATACTAGTTCGGGATGATTTTAATCGAGTTTCTCAATGCCAAAAATCCCATGAAATGTGGAGTACCATTTTAGTTGATTATAAAGGAATAGATAATATGAAAACCTTCAGAAATAATATTTCCAAACTAAAATTTTATACCTAAATAATGATGTAAGTATAGATCATCACCTAATTAAATATAATTATTATAGATATTGTAAAAATTGTTGCTTCCTTGAGATCACCAATTACTAAGCCAGATCAAGCCCTAAAAGTTCTAATAATTATATCACTAAGATGGAGTAGGATTTCAGCTCTTATAAAAAAATATACAAAGGGAAAAAATTAAAATAAAATATATTATTGGAAGTATTATGATGTATGAGGTAGATATATAATTTTAAGATAGAGATCATAGGTTTTTTAAGAAGTAAAATCATACTTTAAAAGTATCAACTTCAAAGGATGATAATAAGTGGAGATAAATTCAAATAGATGAGCCATATAATAAATATACATCAAATGGTTTTGCTTTAGACAGTGAGTTTTCTCAATTTTATAGGTATTACAAAAAAGTCTACAACAATATAAATGTTTTGTAAAACCTTTCAACAATTATAATAAGTATGAAGGTAATTCTAAAGAAGTGAGATTATATAAATGCAAAAAAGCTATAGAATATTAATCCAGATTGTCCACAGCTACAATATAATAAAAATTTAGAGAGAATTTAAATACCCTGAACCTAGTAGCCTAGATTTAGTAGTTTATTACATTTTCATTATATACAAATAATCACATCCCAAATGAATAAATAGTTTATTAATATTAGAAAACTAGATAATTACTTTAATCTTACATTACAATTGAAAAAATAAAATACAACACATTATTTCCTTTTAAAATTCCATTATTCTCATATATTTTCCATTTATATAAATCATAATATACTTCTTGGCATACTGGGGAAAAATAAACATAAGAAAAAAGGGTGATCTCAGAGGCTCATTAAGGGTATGTATACAACAGAAGCTAAATAAGGCATGAATAATATGGTAGTAAATAAATAGAAATCAAATAATTCCATAATCACATGAGATAAAAAATTATCCATATATATTATAACTAATAAAATAATCACATTGAAATTAATAACTAATCTCATAATGAGGGAAATGAATAATTTTAGACATTATAAACATACCGTAGAGGCATTTTTCCAAGACATATTACATAAATGGGCAAGGCCTTAGCCAATACCCCAGTTAGTATGTCTCATGAGACCTACTAATGCACCGATGGGCTATAGAGGGCCCCACACTTCACTTATTAAGTCCAATGAATTAATCATATGAAATTGGTGAAACATAATCAACATAAAAATTCATATTGAAACCAATATATGAAATTTTAATAAATTTCTCAATCAATAAATAGAACCATAAACCATCCAAAGTAATATGAATAATAGTGTCAAAATAGTACATCCCCACTCAAATAGATCATAAACCATTTAGATAAATAATAAGTATGGTATAATAATAACATATCACCAGTGTAACATAAGTAAAATAAGGGTATTTTTCATTGATGAATATAAATTCCATAAAAATTTCTTTAAAAACATTTTTGAGGAAAATAAATTTATCACTTTGAATATCACTTGTTTTTAAAAAACAATGGAATTATAAAGAAAAAGATTCTTTAAAAATAAACTTATAAAATTGTAAATTAATATTTAAATAAAATATTATTCTTTAATTTTGTAAAATCCATTCATTCCAAATAAGTTAAAAAAACATTCATTTCAAACTTTCCTAAGAAAAGTTAAAAAGTACCTTGTTCAAAAAAATGATAATAATATTCCTTTTAAATGATTTTTTAAGAAGTAAAATATGGGTAAAAATGTCTTTAAAATTTAATAGGATATTATTAAAAAAATTATTTTAAAAAATTATGGAAAATATGGATATAGAATAAAGTTATTCCCCAACAGATATTTAAGCATAAACAATCTCTAATATTGATGAGCTTTTGAAATAAACCCTTACCTATGGTCCAACTTCCTTCATATGTGTTAAAAATATCCTATATAATAAATATATATTTATTATAAATATATTATATAACTATAATTATATATATCATATCATTTATGACATACTTATAATCATTTATCACCCATTTCTTAACAATTATTTGTTAAGAATTATTGTTTCGAGTAATAATTGTTTCATTTTTCATGTATGTTTTGATTCGGTAGTTTTAGTATTTATACTTTTATCAAGGTAACATAATATAAAGAATGTTAATAACTATATAAATATCATATATATTTATTATATATGTATTTAAAGTAATCTGTTAAAGGTATGGATAGAAAAATTCATTACATTGTTCATGGAGACGGTGGGTCACACTAGCGCATGAATGCTGTTTTCATTATTATATGGATAGAATGAAATAAATTTAAATAATAATTTTTATTTATATAATAATTATTATATCATATAAATCATATATATTCTTAAAATCTAACCTTATTACCATCCAAGTAAAATAAAAATTAAAAACGAATCGCAACACTTCGTGGAGGTGGTAGTCCACCCGTACGCACGAGCAATGTTATCGATTACAAATGGTTTGGAAGTTAATAAAGATATGATATTATTAGTTACTAAGTATAATTATGTTAAAATATAATATATAAATATTAAACCTATCGTAATTCCCATCCATAAATTATTTTAATGAAAAATTAATTGTATCACTGAGTGGAAACGGTAAGTCATACGTGCGCACGAGAAATACTTTCACATCCCATTTGATGTAAAAAAAGGTATTTAATTGTGGTTTCATAAAAAATTTAACATTTCAGTATATTTAGGATACTTAATTTATTATTTAATTATAACTTATATAGATTTATAAGAGGTGGAAGAAGGAATAAATTTAAAGAGGTCGAGTAAGATAATTACCTCATCTTCAGGACACCTTCATTAAATATTTTCTTAAGGAAATTAATGTTGGTGTTTATGGATACCAGTACCTCTATAACTTGTATAAGTATTTTATAATATAAATTATTAGATATTTTTCAATATAAATGGCTCAATTTTATGTTAATAAGTGAGGTAGAAGTCTTCCTTTTATAAATGAGGTGAGGAAACTTTAGGCATTTCTCAAAAGATTAAATTATAATAAATTCATTCTCATGAAATATCACTCCAAATTTAAAGGTATTAAAATATAAAGTATTATAGGGTTGTAATATTATCAACCAATATAATTTATATAAATTTTTTTTTCATTTTAAATATATCATTTTGATTAACCTTTAGTTAATCAATTTTAATTTTACATATGGTAATAAATTTTTCCATATTAAAGAGTTGTAATTTTTTCTTATAAGATTAAAATTGGTCCATAAATGGAAAAATTTATTATATCTTATACCATATAATATCCAAATTATATTATTTTATGATTTTATCATTTTTAAATAATTTAATAAAATGTTATTTTGATAAAATATCATTTTTGTCAATTTTGACACTATTAATATAATTTTACATCAAATAAATCAAAATAAATAGTTTTATAATATAATGATTTAAAAACTCTATAATATGTCATATAGATCTTTAAAATTCATTGGGTATATTAACTCATTCAAATTATATCAAAATTATTATCTTTAAAATCAATTATTTTATTTTTCTATTAATTAAATCAATGTTGTTTTAACATTACACAAGCATTTAAGGTAACTATATAATTTATAAAAATTAAAAATATATATATAATAAAAATAACTTTAATAATCTCAAAATACTAATTTATTTTCATTCATATCTTTCTTTTTTCTCTATGTGGACATATAATATATATTAAATACAAAGAGAGTGACATTTTATAACTTCTTTGATTAAAATAATATATAAGTTATTTTCATGAAAATGTGGATATTAAAAAAATAAATTTAAAGAATAAGGTGTTGAGTTATGAATTAACTTCATAAAATAAAAATTATGATTAAAAAATATGGCCTTAACACTTAGTTTTAAATAATAAATATAACATGTTAATGATTCTGTATATATAATATACCATCAAATTACATAACATTTCACCATATATAGAATGATATTTTCGCCCATACATACGTACGGCTTACCGTCTCCATGATGTGATGAGATTTCATTCCCCATCATAACCAT
Organism: Viscum album; assembly: GCA_963277665.1. Classification (NCBI taxonomy): domain Eukaryota; kingdom Viridiplantae; phylum Streptophyta; class Magnoliopsida; order Santalales; family Viscaceae; genus Viscum; species Viscum album. The sequence continues at coordinate 1,111,417,922 of OY728133.1, forward strand.
TGAAGATTAATTTTAATTTTATGATTAAAAAAATAATTTTTAAGAACTTAATATCATTCTGGATATGAATCAAATACATTCTATCCATAACAAACATGACTTATGTAACAAAACATATAAAGGAAAATGAATCAGTTAACACCTGAAATAACGATACTACTGAAATATTATTAACAAAGAAATATTAGAGGATCATATATGATATCATATTTATGTATGTTGTTATTTAATAATTTAATATAAATTATTTAACCATTATACATGAGGTTAACATACCATTGAATAAGGAAAATTACAAGGTAATGGTTATTTTTAAAATTTCTTTATTATCTGAGGTTGTTTATACGTAAGTATCTACTGGGACTTTCTTATCATCCACATTCGTCTTCCTTAAAAATGTATTTCAAAACATTTTTACTATTTTATATACTATGGGTTAAATTAATTTATACCCTTTATTTACTTTTTATAAAAAAATGAAAGGAATCTTTTCAACATTTTCCAAATAAGGTACTTTATGACCTTTTCGACAAATTAAGGAAAGAATGTTTTTTTAACTTATATGGTAGGTGAGGCTATTTTACGCCATTATAACACCTTCAAAGTTTCCCTTACAATATTATAAGGATATTTTCAAAATAAATTTTTTCTTTACTTTTAAATGATTTCAAAGTATATATAGATATTTCACTCAAATAATTTTTGGATTGATTACATCTATATCAATATCCTTTTTGTATTTTAAACTTGTTCGAAGTTGATTTATTATGATACAATCTTCGATGTTACATTGAATTTTTTTTTATATGTTTGAATGTGGATTTTCTATTTTTATACCATTCATTTTTTATGTTTAAAGTATTAACATTTCGTATGCTAGTTTTAATACAAATTTTTATGTTATGTTTCAACTTTTTCATATGAGGAATGCATTGGATGTAGTAAGTGACAGGAGGGGCCTTCTATAGCTCCTCGATTCATAGGTAGGTCTCATGAGACAAATTAGTGTCATAGAACAAGTCCTTGATAATATTTTTATTTGTAGTCTTGGCACGAGGCCTTGACTATGTGGTTATGACGTTTGGAATTATGCATTCCATCATTATGAAATTAGATATTGATATTACATGTGATTATTAGACTAGTCAAATATATATGTTAGTAAGTAAATGGAATTATTTGATTTAAATTTTCCATATTATGCTAAAGTTTAAGTTTAAAAGGATTGTGTTTTAGTCTTATACATTTTCTTAAATTTTTATTCTTATTTATGATAGTCTCTGCTATATTGTTATCCTTACTGAGTATCTGAGATCACCCCTTTATTATGTTTTATTTTTTATAGGATGTGAAGAAATATATTATGACTAACCTGTAGGGATATTAAGGGATATGAGTGTGTTCAAAGAAGACATAATGTTGTTTTTTTAATGTAAAACTTATGTATGAATCTAGTACTTTCAAGGCTAGTAAACTGGTCGTCCATTCAGTACTTGATCTCCTATGATCATGACAATGTTATGTAATAATGCACCGATTCTGGGTAACTAGGGTTGGGGTGTTACAAGTATCAACTAAATATGATAACACTAGTTCTATCAACATTTCTAATAATATGATAAATCATTTGAGAACAAAAAATATAGACCTAAGGCAGAATTTATTAAGAGATCGTACTCAAAAATATGATATTACTCTTAATTTTATCTCTACTAAAAATAAATTGGTAGATATTTTTACTAACACCCTTGTGTGTGATCATTTTTATTTTATCAAAAGATAATTAGGACTATTCGAATTTAATTGAATTTAAATTATCTTTTTTATTATTTAATTTATGCTTTATTTTTTATTTCTTTTAAAATTGTTTATTTAAACTATTATTTTATTTATTTAAATTTTTTGTGTTTATAAAATGAAATTTATTTCCTTCATATATTATTTTATTTTGTTTTATTTATTTATTAGTTAAAATCAACCCAAAAACCATTTAGGGTACGTAAGTGTTTTGGAAATCAAGTTCATTGTCACACCTGCTATTTTTAAATTATTTATTTTATTAAATTTCTAGGCATCGGGTAGTCCGGGTTGAAGCTCAACTTAAAATTTTTGAGATATTATTTAAAAACGCACATTTTGGCCTTAACAACGTTTAGCGTGCCGCTGTCGAAGCCGCATGGCCTCGCCTAGGTCACTGTGCGACCTTGCTCGGTTCCTCGCATGTCTTCCCGATGTGCAACTAATTAGATAAAATTAATTAATAATAAATAAATAAAATTAACTGAGTGGTAAAATAAAAAAAAATAAGAAATTCGTGACAAAATTTAATGAATTTTGTTTTAATGATAAGAATACTAATATTATTATTATTTGAGGATATTATTATTATTATTAGTATTTTTTCTTCTTCTTCTTATTATTAGTATTATTATTATTATTATTGATATTTTTATTATTATTATTATTATTATTCTTGTTTTGGGTTTTGCGTCACCGGCCGCACAGGCAGGGCACGATTTTGAGATCCCGTGGTATGCCCAGCTTTTAAAAAAATGAGTTAAAACATAAGGGAATAATAAAATTATAATGAGTAACAAAATGGAAATGAAATAAAATTTTAAGATGTTATTTTAATGATAATAATAATAATGATGTTTGAGAATATTATTATTATTAATTAATAATATAAAATTTATTAAGTTATTAATATTGTAATAATTATTATTATTGTGAAGGTTTTAGTTTAAGAATAATAATATTATTAATATTAATAATTATTATTAGTTTTATTTTATTTTTGGGTAGGGTTTGGACCCCCCCCCCCTAGGTCGTGACCCCCTCTACCCCCTCGAACTCGTCGCATCACACACCCCCTTCATGGTTGGCTGACAAACCTCCCCTTCCGCCTCCACTCTAGTTGACACGCCACTACCTTCCTTGTTTTTCCTCTCCCACATCTGGCATCGCCCCCTGATCTCTATCCTAATCACGCTACGCCCCAACTTCCATTTTCCCCTCATCCTATTTCACTGAAGTTCATCCCCCTAAAACCCTACCCCACGATACCCCATGGTCCACCTCCCTCTCATCGGCTCTGGCAACCGACCAGCTCTCTACCTCTATTCGACCTATTTTCCCCCATCTCTCTATACCTAAAGTCATCCTCCAGACCACCCTCCACCTCTTTGACCAACCTCGGACCCCCCAGTGCCCTTTCGGACACCCGTTGCACCGCCCTGTTGTCCAACCTCCATCTACCTTCCACCCGGTTAGCACCCTTCCTCCCCCACTCGAACCTATTCTCTTCACATTTTCAGACAGCCACATGTTTCTCCCCTTTCTCCCATGAAAAACCCACATGCATATCCCTTGGACACAAATCCCTTCTCGGATGGATTTTTTTCGGTTCGGCATACCTCCGAAACCTGTCCAACATGCTCGTACAGCCTCCAATATCCCCGTTGTAGGTGTGTTTTATTTAGTTTGGTTGGTTCTTCCTTTGGGAGATTAACAGGTAAGGATCTATGTGGTTTTTGGTCTGGTTTTGATGTTCTATTTGGTTTGATTCTTATTTTAGGGTCCATTGGGTTCGTTTGTGGTGTGTATTAGGTGCAGATAAAGATCCGCACAAGATTTAGGAAAAATCAACACCAAGGTAGGTGGTTCTACATATAATTATTTTTTGACGAATTAATTCACAAGCTTGATTTGTTTAGCATATTATTTAATTAATTTGTGTAGATTGAATTTGGTTTTTTTAGTTTGATTTTCATTGAAATTTTTTAGTAGATTTTTTATATTATGTGTGTGTTTTCTGCTGAGAATTCTGTTAGTGATTTTTAAATTGTGCGGTTAGCTTATTAATTTGTGCAAGTGGTGCGAACTGTATTTTTAACATGGTGTCGTGTGTTTTTTTTCATAAAATAAGGTTTTTGTGAGTTTAGTGGGTAACACCAAGTGATTATTTTAAATTGTTTTATGATCTTTTACTTTTGTCTTATTAAATTATGTGGTTTGTGAAAATGTGTTTTACATATGGTGCAAGTTTTTCCATTAAACTATTTGTGTGTTGCAAGTCACACTTTAAAATTGTATTTGAGTGCATGTGGTGTTGGAAGGCATTTTAATGTATAAATTGTTAATTTAGTGTGTGTAAATCCATGTGAAATTCTTTTACTATTTCTTTATAATTTTTTTTAATGGTTTATTAAATTATGTCACTAGTGGTAAACATGTTTGAAAGATGTTTTAGTGTGCACCTTATTTCAAAAGGGTATTTATGTGTGTAAGTGGTGGTTTTTTTAATGATAAGTGACTTTAAACTGTTCATATGGTTTAACTGAGTATGTAACCTATGCATATTAAGTTTTGAAGAAAAAAATTGGTGTGCGTATGGTTTTAAAAGAGGGTTTGGGTGTGAAAATGGTGGTTTTGCGTGTGTAAGTGCCCTATTTGGATTTTATGCATAAGTGTGACATGTGACATGAACTTGAAACTTGTTTGAGCATAAAGAGGGAAGCCTGGGTAGCTAGGAGTGTGGACTAGAGTAGTGGGCTAGTGATCCAGGGGTGGCTTTTTCCTTGTTTCACTTATCAGGTCTGACTATTACAACACTAACTAAACAAATGAATGACTGAGGGTCATGGTTTCTAATCCACGTTTTATAAGGTTCGTGGTTTCTAAGGCATGTTTTCTTAAGTTCATGGTTTCTAAGACACGCTTCACTAAGACATAATGATCTAAGGACCCAAGATAGCTAACACCCACGAGGTCTCTCCCATATTAGAGCTCATTGGTTAATTTACTCTCATCTGTGTGACACTTTAGTTGTTTTAAAAAAAATTGTGTGTGTGTGTTTTAATTTAGGTTGTTCCATTTAAAACTATTTTCTTTAATCTTGTTTTCTTTAAAATTGTTCTATAATTTACTTCTTTGGTTTAATTAAAATTGAAAATGTATTTTTCATTTAATAATTATGTGTGGAACCTTTTTATTGGGTGGTATTCTACTAGTCTTTTGGATCACACCCTACATAAACCATTGGGTGTGTATAGACCTTGTGCTTTGTGTATTCCAGGTTGGTGCATCATGATCAGTGATGGTGGTTTGGGTTGTTGATGGTATTCTCATGCAGGTTGGTATTTGTGGATTGTGAATGTCACACCTCTCTTGTTGCTTGGAGGTTTGAGTTAGTGTTTTAGTTTCTTTTGTTGTCATTGCTTTCTGGATGTTGGTTCAAGTTGTAAACCTTTAAGTTTGATTTTAGTTTAAGTCCTTATTTGTTTTTCTGTTTTCAATTTTAGTTTATTTATCTTATTTGTTGTTTTTTGTTACTATTTTAGGTAAATCATTCTCATGTGTTAGTTTTGATACTCGGGCACTTGTGCCAGCCTGTGGGGATTGGGAATGCCCTTCGGGAAATGTCGCGGACCGATTCGGGCATCGGGTCGGATGGCGACCCATCTTGGTTCATGAAAAAATGGTATCAGAGCGAGGTTTGGTCTTTTGGGTCATGTTCCTTTAGGATAGAGTCAGGGTAGACCAAAGTTAAGGGTGTCAGAACTCAACGTTCTATCTACAAGCAAGGTGCTTGTCCAGCACACCTCATGGCGGGACTCGAGTTACCAGGGTAAGTTGAGGTTTTTTTGAGTCTTTAGTTCTGGTGGTTAAAATTGTTTAGGGGAAATGAAAAGGGAGTAGGGTCAGTTGTCCCAGGGATATCGCAGGGTCTAGCAAGGCATGTGTAACCGAGGACACTATCCTAGAATACTCTCTATGGTGGTTGCGTGATTGACGTATGGCCTCCAACCATATTCCCCAGTCACCCACCGACACTAGTCTTCTCTTGAATTATTCCTCGTCTCTTTGTTTTGGATTTATGGAAATCTGGTTTTAAAGTAAAAAATGTTTTGGTCTTGAAAAAAAATGTTTTATAATGAATATCTTTAAAAATAAAATGATGTATTGGGTTTGAAAAGTGTGGGTTGAATGTTTGGTTTTGAAAAATGGAATGGTTTGGTTTTGATTCTTAGTGTTCTCATGGGAAACCACATGCATGAGTGTATATAGAATGAGAAATGGTTAATGTCCTGAGAGTATTATTGCATGGATGGACATGAGATGGGCTTTAGTGTGGCATGGGAACATGCATGTGTGTGGCCCATAGGACGCCATTGGTGTTTGTGCAACCCACCAGTTGTGTTTTTTTTTCAAAAAGTTTTGTTAAATAAAAATTTGGTGTTTTAAATAACCAGTGATTAAGTGGCATGTCCTTGTGTTTTGAAAATGTTGGATGTGAGCCATTTCGAGTCAAGGATCCTTTTTTATTGATTTGTGTGCCATTTTGAATTATTATTGTAAAGTTGGTGTGAAGTGTGTGGTTAGTGATTCTTTTGAAAAGTGCTTCGGTAATCCCTTGCAGTGGTTCCCCCTGCACGTTTAGTGTTCGCTTGTGTTATGTCTTGGTCATTAGACTAGTTTTATTGGGTCCATGGTTTTCTTTCTTGACTAGTTCACACCCCCCATAAAGCGTTAACATGCAATTGAAGTGTAGACACAGGTAATTCACTGTTGGCCAACCTTCTAGTTGATTAAAGTGAGTACTCTCTCTTTTTAGTGATAGTGTTAAGTTTTTCCCTTATCCTTTTAGGTTAAGAAGATCTTATCATAGTGGGATGACAAACGTGTGGGGATTTGAAGAGAGTTTTCGTCTCTTTGATTTGTCTTAGTTGTTGGGTATGAAGTTTGACACCATTTCATCTGAAGCTCCCCCTGGAAACGGTGAAAGGAATTCCAGTGAGAAAGGGTGAAGGCGGTTCGGAGTTATCAGTGTTTACCGATGTCTTGAAAGTCTTTTAGTGCTTTCATCGACCACAAGGGTCATGTTTGGTGATGTCTTGAATTGTGAGTTCTCTTTGAAGATCAAGGATGGATTTTGTAGGATCCTTTGGGAATCACTGTTTTCATAGGAGTGTATCCTCTTAGGGAGTTCTATTTTTTATATTCAAAGGGGAGTGTTTTTTGTGTGTCTTTACTTCTTATGTTTCATGGTTAAGGTGAAGAGGTGATGCATGTTCATCATCTAACCCTCTATTTTGGTGGATGTGTTGTGAGGGAGTAGTTGTATGTCATGGTGTGTTGTGTTTGTTGGTGTTGTCTCGGTTGCAATGTGCTTGCGTGTGACACCAAAGGGAGAAGCTTCATTTGGGAGTCTTCCATGCCTGACTATGAGGCAGGAGATGCTTCAAACATCATGGATCCATCCATAAGTCTCAGAGTAAATTTGGCACATGGTCAGGAACCCCAAGAGTGTATGAGACCTTGACCTTATTTATGTCATCAGTGTGGGAGGTGAAGGCAGTTTAAATCGTTTCCTGTAGTTGTTTTATCCCGAATGACCCGTCTGGGTGCCTGAGGTCTCTCGTGGCTATGAGAAGGCATGGTTACCACATACCTTAAAGTCGTGGTGGATGTGCCCCATCAGATGTAATCTCTTTTACTAGACCTTATGAGGTATGTTTTGGGAAATCAATCTCAATTTTTATTAGTGATCATCCAGGAATGTGGAGTTGATGGTTTTTCTTGGGTCATGATTTTGACGCTCTGGTAGTCGAGCCCCTCCCTCCCCGCCCCTTATGGTGGGGTGTTTGGTCACTGACATGAAATTTTTAAGTGTTGTATCTTCTATTAGTTCCAATGGTGGGGAGTCTTTTTGGGCCTCGCCCTTTTGGTTTTCCAATCTCATCCCAAGCATCAGTAGGTTTCAAATGGTGGGGAGCCCCTTCAAGATTTCCCCATGTTGTAATTTTTGGTTATGTTCATAGAGATGATTTGGTGGTAGGTGATCAGAGTGTTCCTTGGACGTGCTTGGTCTTGTTTGTTTTTTCCATTCAAATGGTGTGGTTTTTGTTCTATGGTTCTTGAGGTGTTTTGGTTTGTGAGGTTAGTTTCCATGGGTGTGGGAGTTCCATTCCTTGATGAGTCAACTAGAGGTTTTATAGATCTATGGGGTGAGTGACACATAGAAGAAAGTATTTTACTGGTTTCTTGAGGTTGTCATTTAAGTCACTTTCTCTAATCATGGTACATTCACTTATTTTCACTTGTTGACTGTGGGTACCCTCTATGAACCTTAAAGAGGTGTCGTTTTCTACTTCGGGGTTTAGCCTTAGTTGTGGATTTTTGGGGATGAAAAGCGCTATGGTGGGGATAATTTTCACACCTTCTATTTTTAAATTATTTATTTTATTAAATTTCTGGGTGTCAGGTAGTCTGGTTTGAAGCCTGACTTAAACTTTTTGAGTTCTTATTTTAAAACACATATTTTGGCCTTGATGGTGTTTAGCGCGCCGCTTTAGAAGTCGTGCGGCCTCGCCTAGGTCATCGTGCGCCCTCGCTCAGTTCCCCAAATGTCAGATCGTTGTGAAACTAATTACATAAAAGGAATTAATAATAAAGAAATAAAATTAACTGAGTGGTAAAATAAAAATAAAATAAAATAAAAAAAGTGTGCTGAAATTTAATGAATTTTGTTTTAATGATAAGAATAATATTATTATTATTATTATTGGATATTATTATTATTAGTATTTTTTCTTATTATTATTATTAGTATTATTATTTTTATTATTATTATTATTTCTGTTATTATTATTATTATTATTATTATTATTATGAGTGTTTTGGATTTTGCTTCACCGGGAGCACGGGCAAGGCAAGATTCTGAGACAGCGTGGTCTGCCTGGCTTTCAAAAAAATGAGATAAAACATAAGGGAATAATAAAATGATGATGAGTTACAAAATGGAAATGAAATGAATATTTAATAAGTTGTTTTAATGATAATAATAATAATAATGTTTGTGAATATTATTATTATTAATAAAGAATATAAAATTTATTAAGTTTTTATTAATATTATAATACTTATTATTATTATTAAGGTTTTATTTTAAGAATAATAATATTAATAATATTAATAATTATTATTAGTTTTTTTTATGTTTTGTTTTACTTTTATTTTATTTTCTTTTTGGGTAGGGTTTAGACCCCCCCCCCCTCCCTAGGTCGTGACCCCCTTTACCCCCTAGAACCCGTCGCGTCGCACACCCCCCTCCATGGCTGGCTGGTGGACCTCCCCTTCCCCCTCCACTCGGGTTTCTGTGCCGTCGCCTCCCTTATTTTTCCTCTCCCACATCTGACATCACCCCCCTACTCCCTATCCTAGAAACGTCACACCCCAACTTCCCTTCTCTCCTCATCCCGTCGCACTAAAGTTTATCCCCCTAAAACTCTACCTTGCATTGCCCTAATGTTTACCTCCCTCTCATCGGCTCCGACAACCGTTCGGCTCTCCGCCTCCTTCTGGCCTATTTTCCCCCATAGTGTCGCACCTAAATACAGTCGCCAGACCACCCTCCCCCTCCTCATCTAGCCTCAAAATCGTCTTTTCCCTTCTGGATGCCTTATGCGCTTCCCCGTTGGTCGACCTCTATATGCCTTCCACCTATCCAGTGCCATGCCTCCCCCACTCGGACCCGCGCTCTTCACCTTGCCAGACAGTTGCATGTTGCTCCCCTTTCTCCCACGCAAAACCCACACACATATCCCTTGGACACACATCCTTTCTCTAACAGATTTTTCGGGTGCAGCGTACCTTCGGCACCTCTCCAACATACTCGAACAGACTCCAATATCCCTGCTGCAGGTGCCTTTTATTTAGTTTGGTTGGTTCTTCCTTTGTGAGATTACTAGGTTAGGGTCTATGTAATTTTTAGTCTAGTTTTTATGTTCTCTTTGGTATGATTCTTGTTTTAGGGTTCCATTGGGTTGGGTTTTGGTGTTTATTAGGTGAAATGAATATCTGCACAAGATTTGGGAAAATCAACACTGAGGTAGGTGGTTCCACGTCTAATTATTATTTGATTAATTAATTTGAAATCTTAATTTTTTTATCATATTATTTAATTAATTGGTATAGTGAGAAGTTGTTTTTTTTTTAAATTTTGATTTGCATTGATATTGTTTAGTATATTGTTTATTTTATGTTTTTGTTTTCTACTGAGAACTTTGTTCATGATTTTTAAATTGTGTGGTTAACTTATTAATTTGTGCAAGTGGTGCGAACTTTATTTTTTACATAGTGTCGTGTGTGTTTGTTCGTAAAAGAAGGTTTGTGTGAGTTTAGTGGGTAATTACAAGTGATTCTTTTAAATTATTTTATAATCTTTTACTTTTGTCTTGTTAAATTATGTGGTTTGTAAAAAATTGTTTTACATATGGTTCAAGGTTTTCCATAAAATTATTTGTGTTGTGTAAGTCACACTTTAAAATTGTATTTGAGTGAGTGTGATGTTGGAATGAATTTGAATGTAAAAATTGTTACTTTAGTGTGTTTAAATCCATGTGACATTATTTTACTATTTCTTTATAATTTTTTTTAATGGTTTATTAAATTATTTTACTGGTGGGAAATGTGTTTGAAAAATGTTTTAGTGGGCGTCTTATTTCAAAGGGGTAATTATGGGTGTAAGTGGTGGTTTGTTTAATGATAAGTGACTTTAAACTATGAAGATGGTTTAATTGAGTATGTAACCTATGCAGATTAGGTTTTGAAAAGATTTTTGGTGTGCATATGGTTTTAAAAGAGGGTCTGGGTGTACAAATAGTGATTTTTCATGTGTAAGTACCCTGTTTAGATTTTATGAATAAGTGTGACATGTGACATGAACTTGAAACTTTTTTGAGCACAAAGCAGGAAGCCCAGGTAGCTAGGATGGTGGAATAGACTAGTGGGATAGTGATCAGGGGGTGTATCTGGCCCCATTTCACTTAGCAGGTCTGACGATTGCAACACTAACTAAACATATGAATGACTGAGGGTCATGGTTTCTAAGATATGTTTTCTGAGGTTTGTGGTTTCTAAGCCACATTTTTTGAAGTTCGTGGTTTCTAAGACATGCTTCACCAAGACACAAAGATCTAGGGACCCAATCTATCTAACACCCACAAGGCCTCTCCCATATTAGTTCTCATTGGTTACTTTACACTCATCGGTGTGAAACTTCAGTTATTTTAAAAAAAGTAAGTGTGTGAGTGTTTTAATTTAGGTTGTTCTATTTGAAACTGTTTTCTTTAATCTTGTTTTCTTTAAAACTGTTCTAGAATTTACTTCTTTTCTTTAATTAAAATTGAAAATGTATTTATCATTTGATAATTATGCATGGAACCTTTTTATTGGGTAGTTTCCTACTGGTATTTTGGCTCACACCCTACATACACCTTTAGTTGTATGTAGACCTTGTCCTTTTTGTATTCCAGTTTGGGGCATCATGGTCAGCGATGGTGGTTCAGGTTGTTGATAGTCTTCTCATGCAGGTTGGTGTTTGTGGCCTGTGAATGTCACACATCTCTTATTGCTTGGAGGTTTGAGTCATAGTTTTAGTTCCTTTTGTTGTCGTTACTTTCTAGATGTTGGTTCATGTTGTAGACCTTTAAATTTTATTTTAGTTTAAGGCCATGTTTGGTTGTTTGTTTTCAGTTTTAGTTTATTTATCTTATCAGTTATTTTGTGTTTACTATTTCAGGTAAATCATTCTCGTGTGTTAGTTTTGATACCCGAGCACTTGTGCCAACCCGTGGGGATCAGGAACGCCCTTTAGGCCATGTCACATACTGGTTCGGGCGTCAGGTCGGATGGAGACCCGGCCTGGTTCATGACATTTATGACCTAAAATTTGATCATTCTATGAACCTTTTATTATTAGAATATTTATCATCGTCCTGAAGTCGAACTATCTCCCTAAACATTTTAATAATTAATCAACCTCCAACATACCCTTTCTTCTATGAGAAAGTTAAAGTGAATTGATGAGGTAAGATCTAGTTCTTCTAAAAAATCCAAAGGTATTTCATCGTGAAGAGTACTCAACATAAATTCCATTAATAGGGCATGGATGAAGAGTATTGAAATGATACTAAATAATTTTCTTTAGTTTCAAGGATAGTAGTTTGTGTTTGATTATAAGAAGTCAATTTTTATTTTAGATTAATAAGTAAATGAGTTTATGAGGAACACTGAGTTCCAATTTAATAAAATATAGGATGTTATTTCTTTGGGCATCAATTGAAAAGTTGTGTTGTTTTCATTTTATCAATTGGATGAGTTTCTTCATTATCCCCATAAGGGGGATTTTATTTTTAGTCAGACACTTGTGGGAACAAGATTAGTTAGACTAAAAGATGTATTCAAGTTATTTTTTTGTACCTCTACCTTTGATAGGAAACCTATAAAGGATTTACCATTATAGTGGAAAGTTTTTTTTCAAGTTTATGAAAATTGGGATAGCCCGGAGAGCTGGTGAGATGGAGAAGGTTTTATTTCAGTTCATATACTTATTTTTTGTTATGATAAATGACTTAAATTTCAATATTCCGATATATATGATGCACTTTATTCATCATTTATTTAAATTAAAGGGTAATCTCAACTATTATCCTTATGGTATAAATATATCCTTAGTTATAAAGGAAAAATAAGTGAATCTTAATGAAGAATATGCAGTGATGTTTCATAAAATTAATACCTTATCTTCTATATTTCTAAAACAAATTGGGTACTTTTGGGACTCTAATTCAAATACTTTGAATCATATTAGATAGTAAGGTATGGATTAGGGGAACCATCACAAACCCCACTACCTAGGTATATAGAACCTACCAATATGGTTTATCCTAGGGAAGTGTAGGAGACTGTGTCTTACAGATCTAAACTAGAGTTTCTAATGGTAAATTGTGTTAAGGATTCACTAGTTTCAGTGTCATGATGTCTAGGATTCTCATATCCAAGTTGTCAAAGTTACTACAATACGATAGAATATTGAGGAACTAGTTTTTGATAAAAATATTTCTATTCCTAAGGAGAGTCTAGTGGAAATTGTGCCTAACGAATCCATTGTAGAAGACATACTAGAAGATATAGTGTAATATAAAATAGTGGATCCATTTATTCCTAGATCACATGTTGATGGATATAGAGTTAGTGATATGAATATGGAGACTGTTGGACACTCTCAGACACAACTTTTACCATCACCACCTTTAGTTTCACATGAGGAGGAACCCTTATTCTATAAAAGATTAGGTAGATCAAAAAAAGAATCTTTTCATTCTATTGTATTGATGGAGTTTGATAATCATAGATAAAATTAATATTATTTTAAATTTGATATTTTTTATTGCAAAGATGGTATTAGAGAAATCAATGAGTCCTCAGTAGTCAATACTAGTTTTGATAATTGGTTGGGTTATTGGATTCCTAGAAAACTTAATAAAGAGTATTCAATCAGTTCCTTCTGTACAGAAAGCTACTCATAAGGTAACTTCTATGGAACTTTAAGAAATGAAAACTCTTTTGAGAATATTGAAAGTTGTTTTACCTACCAAGTAATAATTTAATGACCTTGGTGTTATGGTTGCATCTAAAATAGATGTGTTTTAAAATTCACCTTTGGTGCAATCAGAGTTATCACAAGAGGTTCTTGATGAGATTAAGTCTTATAGGACTAAGATGAAAGATACCCTATACACTTTATAAAGTGTTATGATAATCCAGTTCAAATTCACAAGATGTTTCAAACCTCTGCTATTACTCCCTCAGAACCTATAGTTGTTCCATATTTTCATAGTGGATTTGATCAGTTGTTATCATAGTTTAATTCAATTTAATCTTAGATCAAATATATTCATTTTGATATTATTTCCACATATATGTTGTAAGACTTGAAGACGGATCGTATGGGTGAGTTTCATGAGACTAGATAATCAGTTGGAAAGTTTGGTTTGAGAACTTATAAGTTTAAAAATAAAGTTTTGGGTTCCATTGATGAATCTCATAAAAAGATGGAGTAGATTCTAGAAGCATCTAAAGATACTCAAGGAATGGTTTTTAGGTCACTCAGTCTAGTGTCCAGGAACCATAAACATTTGTTCACTTTTATATACAAATTCTATAGAAAAGTTGAAGAAATAAAAACTAGATATACTGAAGAGGATTCAAGTTCATAATTTTCTGAAGTTTTAGTTTATCTAGTTTCTTTTATAGCTAAAGAGTTATTTTTTATATACCTCCAAGTTCAATTCCTTCAATATAACCTATTTCTCCTACTCTTGTGATATCTATTTGAGTTGAACCTGATCATGTTGATTTAGTTCTCAAATTTCAAAATCTTCTATCAATGTTGTTAAGGAATTTGATAAAAGTCTATTATAGAAAATAGAAATTATGGGAAGAAAGGTCCAGTCTGTGAATGGTATAATGATAAGTATGTAGAGTTAAATAGAAAGGATTTTGACGAATCTCTTATTGTAAATTCCATAAACACTAACTATTGATAACATTTCTCCTTTTCTCAGTCCTCTTATAGTCAGTGCTCATTCAATTTTTTCATTAGGAAAACTTTAATCCTTAAAATATATTATAATAAGTGTTTTATCTTCTATTTATCAAATTCATAAACATGAATCTATCATTCTTCTTGAATTATTAAAGTTAGACATTATCCCAAGGACTGCCATGTGTGTTGAATCCTTATTTAATATGAGAAGAAGAATACCTATTGGTACTAATCCTTGTGATACTTTCAGAGGTTCGAGATATAAAATTGAATATTTTTATGATCCATCCTCAGTCTATTAAGAATATAAATATAAGATAGATATAGCCTTGGTTATTGAATGTTATGGAAGGATCCTCCTCATATGAACCTTCAAGGAAAGTACCTCTTCGAGCCACTAGAACCTATTATTTAAGTGTGGGTCAAGAACATCTTGAAAATATTCTCAGTGGTCCTGGATAATATTTACAATTAAAAGTTGTTGTTGGATCAAAAAGTGAAACTACTGCAGTGTTAGGAAAGTAAGTGTTTCCATCTGTAATGGAGACTCTATCCACCTTCCAAACTAACCCTTCTTTCAAAATACCTCCACCCAAACCACATACTCAGTTCGAACCCATCCATAAGCTTGGGTCTTCTAAATTATCTATTGTATTTTTTTGAGGTTTGATTTGATATAATGTTGTATAAAATTAAAAATCAATAAAATTATACTTAACTCATTTATGATGTTTTCTAAATGCTTGTTTTCATTAAATGTTTTTAATCTCTGTATTTTGTTTACTAAATTCATTTCTTTCCATAATTTCATATTCACTATTAGAAAAATAATTGAATTCTTCATTACTCTAAAGGCACTATAAAAAAATTATTTTTTCTTCTCTTTTCCCTTCCTTTTTAATGGAACAAAAAGGTGGAGAATTTAGATATTCGTATCCTAAGATTCCTTAACATTAATCAAAATGGGGAAAGTTTTTACCTTTTGTAAAAATAGGGAGAAGTTTCCTATAAAGTGGTAGAATTATCAAATCAAGGGGGAGAAATAAAGGATAAACACTAAATTTTAAAATCAATATATATTATATAGTTTTTTAAAAAATCGTGATTAAAACTTTTAAAATTTTATTTTTAGTGTCATATGGGTTTTTATCTTTAAAAATATGAGATTTTTGAACTATTAATGTTGTTACAACATTTCCCATGTACTTTAGGTTTTGATGATCTCAAAAACCCTTTTATGTAATTATAATGATTTTGTTTTAGGTTTTTTTATTAGGTTTTATCTCTTTTTTAAGTGTTTCATCTATCAAAATCCTTAAGCTTGCAATTCTGGATGTTTCTGCTAAAATTTTCCTAGGTTTAAAAAATTGGCTACATGAGAATTAAATTACATAAATCACCTACATGAACGAATAACCTACATGAATCACCTATGTCAAGAAATCACTTATGTGGAATTATCCTATGTAATTCAATTGGCTATGTGAGAAATTGGTTACATGGATTAATCGGTTATGTGGATCAGATACATGCTAAAATTAGCTATATAGTTTCATTCGTCTACTTCATATTTTTCTACATGAGTAAAAAGAGTATGTGGATTGATTTGACTATATAAATTCGGCTACATAGAAAAATTGGATACGTGAATAAAATTTGGCTATGTGAAGAAGGCCTATGTAAATTCAGATATGTAGATAATTCGGCTACATGAATTCAAATCTAAAATTCGACTACATGGTGATCTGCAACCAACTACGTCATGCTTAATTCTATATTTATTATTATTCAAGCACTTGAGTAATCTTTTAATGATATCATTAAATCTTTAAATGGTGGATTACCAATTTATGTTAAATATTATTATAATAAGAGGTAAGTGCCAATAAAGGAAATAAGTACAAGTTTAATTTATTTGTATTTACCATTGTCGAGGTATTTTTGAGAAAAGGGCGTGTCTCTAATCCTAGATTTTATGGATCATGTGATGTGTGTTTAAGTGAGAAGTTTTTTCTATATTTTCATGTGAATAATATAAATCAAAAGCACTCAAAAAAATAGATATATAGAGAATA
Source organism: Viscum album (assembly GCA_963277665.1). NCBI lineage: Eukaryota > Viridiplantae > Streptophyta > Magnoliopsida > Santalales > Viscaceae > Viscum > Viscum album. Next base: position 1,111,434,389 of record OY728133.1, read on the forward strand.
AGAGAATCATATTCATATATACAAGAATTATTTCTTTCTTGAAGTTTTTATACACTACTCTATTTTTTATAAAAATAGATAAGAAGCATTGTGATCTACAACTGTGTGATATCAATCATCTTTTCCATTTTTTTAGAAGACTCTCCTCAAGATACATTCATTTTCTAATCATCTCTCTTAGATATTTCTTCCTTCAGGCAGTTACATCTTATAACTATTTTCTAAACCTGTAAAATCTTTGTGTTATCATATCTCATTTTAAAGGTTCCTAATAAAATAAATTGTAGAATATTATTTGTAAATCCTTGTTAGATACCAGTTTAAAGGTCTTTTACTATTTTATTAAGTGTTTACTTCTTGCACTCGGTCATGTAATCTATAAAAAATGACTGTGAATCCCCAAAAAAAAGACCGGTCTAGTAAAAATCACCAAAATCATAGAGGAGAGGGTTAGTGGAGTGGAATAGTGATTTCTATTCCCCAGACCATTATAAATATATATGTCAGATTATTTTATTTTTCATGATTTATTTATTATTCTTATTATGTTTAAGAAAATATTGGAAGTTAGTTATATACCCAGAATATGGTGGTTTTCTAATCAAAGAAAATCTCAAAAAATCAATTCACCCTCCGTTTGAGTCTTTTGTAGACCTTTAAGTATAACACATTGTTTAAACATGCACCTTCTTCCTCCATATGAGTTAGGATCATTTTATTCCTTTTATTAATATGGTTAAAATTATTGGGGTTTTGTATGTTGTTATTACAATATGGATAATTATTGGAAGGTTGACTATATATTGTTTGACCATTTACTTTATTTTTTTAGATGGGTTATGATCATGTTATCTATATTATTAATATGTGTATAAGTACTAGAGTTATATATTTTTTTATTCTAAAATAAATGATTATTGGAAAAGGTGGTTATATATTGTAAATTAATTTTCTCATATGATGAATGTATTAGAATTAAACAAAAGGAAGGTGAAAACTAACATTATATAGCCCCTCGATACATCAGTTTGTATCATGAGATAGACATGTTTGGGTATTTATTGTATGCTTACCTAGAACAAGATATTTCTTTAATAGTAATATCATGATGTCTTAACTTATGGTGTATAATTATTCATCCAACATTATTAATTTCATTTCTAAGAAACAAGTTATCATTATCTATGTGATCTACTTATTTTCATTGTTATCCATGGATATATTATTGACTTGTGGGTGACAATATGAACAAGTGGTTAACACCATTTGAGGGTTAAAGATAGAGTTAAATTTTGGAAGAATATATAACTTTTTTTGTTGACTTTGAGATTCAAATGGTTTTGTGAAAATTTTATCATAGAGAATATATTATTAGGGTATATACATACTTGGATATATTATTGTATTAATGGATATATTTTTTTTTGAATAAATATAAGTAACTTGATCTAGCCTAAGAGAGTATGTTAGATATGTTAAACATAACCTCGCCTATTTTATTTAATGAATAATAATTAAAATTTTGAGGCTATAATTTATTTAGGGAGGAGAATGTAATACCCTAATATTTTAATATATGACTTCATTTAAATGTTTCAAGGTGTTCTATATCTTTCTCCATGTGCAGCAGAAAACATTAATGAAACTGTCAAATATTTAGATAAAAATATAAATATTAAGTATGATAATTGAGAGGAGTTGTGAGATGATGGAAAAATCTATTTCTTTCATGAACGCGCCTTACGCGCCACCCATCATTTCAAATTTTTCGACTATTGCCTCTCAGCTTGTCTGGCCTCTGCCACATCCTGCGATCCCGCTGCCCCTGGATCTTAGTTCCTCTTCTTGACTGGTTCCCCCACTGTTGCCTCCGGAGCCGCTTCATCCTCTTTCTGTCCCCCTCTATGATGGTCACTCCTTTAGGGATTTTGTTTGTGCTCCCCTACTAGGGGTCCTATTTTATGGCAGTCTCCTTACCCTCATATCTGGGATCAAGGTTGGTCTCTTGTGTATCCTTACCCATCCTAGATTCGGCATATTCGGATGCCTTGGACTACCTCATGTGGACGTTGGTGGAACGTTTTGGGGGTGTGAATCTATATCTCCAGGACTTCTAGAGGTTTTTCCTTTCCTGGGGCTTTAACGCTCCAGACCGCATTTCCTCCGTGCATTGGAACTCTTTCTGCCTAGTCCTCAAATCATAGGAGGACTTCATTTTTTCCTGGTGCAAGGCCCCACGTGCATGGGGTCGATGGCATTTTAATCTTTTGCGGTGGTGTCTAGAGGTCCACAAGGGAAAGGAGTGTTCCCTCGCAGCTGTCTGGATCTCTCCCCCTGTCCTTCCCTTTCCATTTCATAATGAATGCTTCCTCAAGTTTATTAGCAATTCCCTCAGTGGTTTTATTTTCTTGTATAATTAAACTAATCAGTGTGAGGAGGTCTTTGTGGCATGCATCTGTGTGGAAGTGTACTATTCTTCTCCTCTTCCAGACAATCTCTCTCTATGCGTGGAAGAATCCTTCTGCTAGGATCATCCCATTTTCTACCTATTTCTCCCAAGGTACTACTCCCACTATTTTCTTTAGGGTTATTCTATGTGGTTTTTTCAAAAGCTTCATTAGGGTGGTCGCCACCAGCATCCTCGAGAGGCCAACAGAGTCATTGTGAGGGATTACCTGGTGCTAGATGTAGATAATAATATGGAGCCTCCACCTATTTCTCTTTATGACCCTGTGGTGGAAGATATTCCCCCCATCTCCCGTACAATGGGGGATTTCATGATGGAGCAAGAAGCAAATTATTCTAATCCATGCTCAACACTTATGTTGCTTATACCCCAAATCCCCCATACCCCCCATCTCTTCTTCTCGCCCCCATGCTCTCCTTTCATCAGTTGGAAGATGCTTTAAAGGTCTTTATAGGGGGTCTGGGCTCTCTGGTTTCCTCTACTTCAATGAGGCTTTCTCTTTTAGAGGTGTTGTACCCATTAGGTGCTCATGTTTTCCCTGCATCTAAGGGGATCCACCCTTTAGGAGCCTCACCCACCAGCTCCTGGACTGAGGTTCCTCCAATTCCCAATCATCATGGAAATTTGGTTCTCTCTACTTTTGAAGGTGACAATGACAATCTAATTCCTTTTATCTCGGTTAGGGGTCAGGACTAGATGGCCTCCCGAGTGTTGAATACTTCTCCCCCATCTCCTATGGTGATTCCTGAGATTTAAGGGATATGCACAAGATCCAAATCCAAGAAAATCAAGGAGCATGTCTCCACCCTCATCAACAAGGTCAGGAACCCTAGGGCCTCTACCAGGGCACTACTGTTTTAATGTTACATGCCCTCATTTGGAATGTTCGCAGGCTTGGTTCCTGGGTGAAGTTTGACTTCATTGCCTCCCAAGTTAGAAACCATAAAGTCTACATTGTTGCTATCCTAGAACACAAACAGAGCCCTGTGAAAATCAACGATTTTTCTAACAAACTTAGGATGCATGGCTCCATACATGTTGATCCTTCCAACCGTCATATCTGAATTTTTTGGCACAAGAGTATCTCAGTGGTTAGTGTTCATGATAATGACCAACAAATCATCTCAAGGGTTTCTTAGGGGAACAGGTGCGTCTTTATGACTTTTATATATGGGAGATGTGATACCCAAAAGAGGGAATCCCTGTGGAATGGCCTTCATGGTTTTGACCCTAGAAACCTTACCTCGATCATTGGGGGAGATTTTAACATTATTTTTATCCCTGAGGAGAGGAAGGGTAAGGGTCCTTTTCTAAGGAAGGGCATATTGGAATTCGTTCAGTTCATGTAGGAAAAGGACTCATGGATATGGGTTTTTTGGGTGACCCCTTCACATGGTGTAATAACCAAAAAGGGAACCAGCGATCCTAGATCTGCATTGATCACTTCCTAGCTAACATGTAAGACATATCTATGTTCAATGATGCCAAGGTTGATTATTTAACTAGTGGACTTTTTGACCATTCCCCTCTACTTGTTTCCCTTTCCTTGAGACAAGAAAATCATTCCAGGTTCAGATTCTATCAACACTGGATCCCACACCCTGGTTTTCATAATTTGGTTAGTAAGGTCTAGGTTGATCCTCTCCAAGGTCATTCGTGGATAGTTTTTCATGATAAACATATAAGGTTGAAGAAGGCGCTACAGGTCTGGGTCGGCTCTCGCCCCCCATTGGCAAAGACCTTGATGAGATTATGGTTGTTGTCAATAAACTTGAAACCAACCTAGAGGAGGAATGGAATGATTGTGATTTTGGGGAATTATTTGTGAAGAAGGATGCCCACTCTGATCTCATCCTTGGGCATGAAAGAGTTTCAAGGGAAGAACCCATAATTAAATGGTTAAGGGAGGGGTACCAAAACACTGTCTTTTTTAATGCATGCATTAAAGAATGGAAATTCCATTCAAACCCCTAAATTGTGTTGGATGATGGAACCTCCTCGGCGGACCGGTATGTGGTAGGGGCTAGTGCTCATACCTTCTTTTTTGATCTTCTAGCAGGTATTAATCCATGAATTCCTAATGGCTATTTAGGGAGGAATTAGGATATCCTTGATGTTATTCCTAGCATTATCTCTTCCAAGATCAATGACATGCTCGGTGCCATCCCGGAAGAAGCTGAGATTCAAGCGTCTATGCTCAACATTAATCCTGAAAGTGTGCTAGGTCTAGAAGGATTCCCAGGATAGTTATACAGAGGTGTATGGGATGTGATTAAGTAGGATGTAACTACGGATATTATATATTTTTTCAAGGGTGGGAGCCTGTCGTAGGTTGCGTCTTCTACAACTCTGGTTCTTATCCCCAAGATCAAGAACCCTTCATCCCTTCTCCACTTCAGACCTATGAGTATGGGCAATATACCTTACAAAATTTTGGCCAGTATTATCAACTCCAAAATTGAACCTCTCCTCCTAGAATTGGTTTCCCTGGAACATCACAGTTTCATGAAGGTCATGTGCATCCAAGGTGCAATTTCATTGGACCAAGACCTCTTTAGGGACCTTGATAACAAAAAACATGGATCCAATATGGCCATCAAAATTTACATGAATAAGGCATATGACCGGATCGAGTAGATCTTCACCAACATGGTCTTGGTAGGTATGGGGTTCTCTCCCAGGTCTACGAATATTTTTTTTATGTGCTTTAGTTCCCCATGGCTTGTGATATCCTACATGGGTAAAATGCATGGTTTCTTCAAGGCCACCTGTGGCCTTAGACAGGGGGATCCCTTTTCCCTAAGCCTCTCCATCCTTGCCCAAGATATTCTAAGCCATCTCATCAACAGGTGTGTGTCGAATGGTGAGATGTGTCCCTTTCGTATGAGATTGAGCTCCCTCTATATTACTCACCTAATGTTTTCATATAACACCACAATTTTCATGAATTCCAGCAGAAGATAAGTTAGAGTTTTTACCAAATATCTGGAGACCTACTGCAAATGGAGTGGGAAGATTGTAAATTATTCCAAGATCAACCTCTTCATCTCCAATAAGTGTTCATCGGGACGCGCCTTGTCACTGTATAACTCCTTTGTAATGAAGAGAGTTCACTTTCCAATGGACTACCTGGGAGCTCCCATTTCCTCAGGCAGGCTACGGATTATGGACTTCAACTATGTGGTGAGTAGAATCATGGATAGAGTGCTCAACTAGAAGAACCAATTCCTCTCCTTTGGGGGTCGGATCACTTTAGTGAATAGCATCTTGTTGGCCAGTCATATTCATGCACTATCTTTAGTCAATGTACCCAAGGGAGTAATTTCCAAGATCGAACAGATTTTAACAAACTTAATTTGGGATTCTCTTCAGGAGGGGAAAAGACATTGGACCTCATGGGACAAAATGGCCTGCCCTATTTAGCAATGAGGCATCAATGTTAGGAGCCTTGATGATATTATCAATTTCATGCATGATAAATTTTCTTGGGTGGTCCTTGAGCATCGCTTACTTTGGGGGAAATCCATGGAAGGTCGATGGTGCATGGGACTAGCTCGGGTCGCATACCGTGTTACCCCATTCTGGTCCAGTATCCTCTCTCTTATTCCAGCCATTCAGCCCTTTACCTGATGGATCGTGGGGAATGCCAACATATCATTTTGGCACCAGAACTGGGTTGGATTTCCCATTGGATTTATAGGGTGTCATGTTCCTGATATCACATTCAAGGAAGCATCCATGCATACATCCTTACTTTTTTTTATGCTTGATAAGGATCATAAGATTCTTTTGATCTCATTATTTTCACCGATGTGGTGGATAGGTGTGTCTTCACTCAGTCTAGCTATGGAACCTTTTCTTCCAAGGACTTTCGTCATGTCTCATCTGCACACCCTTCATCAGAAGGCTGGAATGATACCCTATGGTGAAAAAAGTTACCAACGAAGTTTAACTTCCTTATCTGGAGGATTAGGAACAATGATCTACCCTCGGAGTCCAATATCAAACGTTGCGGCATCATCTTGGCCTCCAGGTGTTGTTGTTGCAAGAACCACTGGGAAGAAACAGTGGCTCACATTTTTTTAGGGTGATTGGGTACATGAGGTCTGGAATTATTTTGGTCCATTCACTGCTTTACCGATTTCTTCCAGATCTGAGGCCTCCTTCCTGGAGTTATGGGTCAGCAATGTGGATGTCTCTGGAGCGGAGAGGATATCCCACACTCTGGTGCTTCATTCAGCCTACTGCTGTCTATGGCAAGCCCAGAACAGGCTGATTTTTTAGGGGGGCCAATTCTCCAGTAGATCCATCATTGCATGCATTATGAACCTTCTTTTGGATATGGTCAATATCTTTAATGGATGGCGGGAGGCTCCTACCTTACATAACCTGCTTTTCAATGTTCCAGTTCCTTTACTGTCCAGTAATATTTCAAGACCCCTCTTGGTGTGGTGGACTCCTCCAGCTTACGTTTTGAAACTTAATACTAATGGTTCCTATCTCTTGGGAACCATAAATGGAGGTGGGGTTGTTCGGGACTCCAAAGGCGTAGTAATTATGGCCTTATTTTCCTACCTAGGTAGTGGGTCCTCTATACAGGCAGAGGCCAAGGCCACTCTTACTGGCCTCACCCTTTTCCAACAGGCCAATATCATTCTCTCTGAGGTGGAGACAGACTTCCTCATTCTACATAACTCTCTAAAGGGTATTGGTTCCATCCCATTATCAATATCCTATACCATTAGAAGGTTTTTGGCTATTATTCTCAATAATAACATCAAAGTTCTCTACATGTGGCATGAAGGGAATAAAGTGGCGGATCACCATGCCTTCTTGGTCGGGCCCAACTCCAACATCTACTGCATCTTAAATGTGGATCTCTTGAAACCAGAGGGTTTGGATATCATATGGGGGGATTTCATTGGGTTACATTACTTTAGATCTCCTTAGGATTATGCCTTCTTTTTATTTGTCACTAGGGGTGCTTGTCATCTCTCATCCTTCCTCTATTTTAATTTCTTTATAAATAAAAAATTAATGATGATGAAGTATGATAGTTAAAAAACAAACTAATAAATTAGTGAAACTGAATAGTAGTAACCACTTTATGAAATATTTAGAGACATAAAATAAATTCTACTTTAAATATGAATCAAATTCAATTTTTATATCTAAAATGACTAATAAGATCATTTTATGCTTCGAAATTTATTTTTATAATTATTACCCTTTTATGAAAAATGAATTTCTATTTCAATAAAAATAAGATTAATGGTGATAAATTATGTTTTATATTAAAAAGTTGTTAATACCAATTTATTTGGTAAATAATATGAAATAATAATAATAAAATTTAATCTTTGAAATTTATGTTTTCTAATAAAAATGTTTTTTCATTAAATTTTATAATTTTATAAAAAATGAATTTATAAATTATAGAATTTGAATTTTTAAAAAAACTTCAATTTTTTATTTATGATAATTATATTAGGTTAAAATAATTTTTTGGTATTTTTACGAAATAATTGGTTTTTAGGTGAATAGTTAAAAAATATTGATTTTTTCAAAAACTGTCACTTTTATGACATTATCATAATATAAGAATGAAATAAATTTTTTTAAACCTTTTTTATATAAAATATATATATATATATATAAAATAAATAATTTCAAATTACTATGTTTTTTTTATAAAACCCATGTATATTATTTTGAAAATTTAAGTAATATTTTACTCTAAAAACTATTTTTATTTGCTTATATTAAAACATACTTTTCATCACTTATAGAAATTTAATCTATAAAAATAGATTTAATATTTTATATCAACATGATAATATTATGTAATATTTTAAAATTCAATTTTGGGTATAATCTATGATTACTAAGATAAAAGTTAATGGCCATGATAATGGTATGCCGGTTATTTTCAAATAATTGTTTTATTAATATTGTGTAATATTTATCAAATAAATTAAATTAATATATTTTAATTAATTAATATAATATTATTTCTAATAAAATACATAATTATATTAATAAAAATTAATTTTAAACCAATTCAAAATAATATTAAGAACAGACAATGGTTAAAATACCATTTTTTTACAAGAAACTGTTTTTATATATATATAATTTTTTATTTTAAAAATTACTTTTATATTATTTTTAAATTTAATTATATTAAATGGATATTAACTTTAGTTACATAACACCCAAATTTTTTAATAGGGGTTATTTTATATTTTTAGTAAAACATAAATTACTTAGTTAAAAAACTAGTTACCAAAGTAAAAACAAAAAAAAGTAAAAGTAAAAACCTAAGAATAAATGACTTCAAACGCATTGAAAAAATGATCATAAATACTTTTTGGGTATTTTTTTACCCAATATTACCTAAAACACATTATTTATAAATATTTTATTCTCTTTTCCCTTAATTAGTTTAATGATATAGCTAAAAATTAAAGGGTGTTAATAAAAGTGCCATTTTATTCACTTATAAAGGGGATACCTCCACCCATTAATTCCACACCCATTTCATAAAATTCATTCATTAAAATATACCATTGTTTCATAATATAATGAAATTTTAATTTCATAATCCCCTAGTCACCATAAGTTACCTTAATCCCATCATTTATAAGGATATTTTCAAGAGAAAGTTCAAAGTCCCAAAGTGAGTATTACTTAATACTTAACATTTTATTCTTAATATTTATCTTAAAAAATATACTTACCATATTAATTTAATAAAATAATTTCAATTATTATAATTAATTTTTATTATATTAATGTAACAACCTTTATTTATTCATTTCCATTCACTTAGAAAAAAACAAATTTATTTTAGTTATTGTGCGGACTACCGCCTCCCCAAAGTAACATTTTTTTCATATTGATTTTAATTATTTGAAAAAACAAATTAAAATATTATTTTACAAATTAAAAACATATAAATAATATCATTATTAATATTTTATAATGATATTATACACTTCCTTAACCATACTCATCCATTGAGATATAGCGTGTTCATGTTTGAGTTAGTTTAACCACCTACTTAAATAATTCTATAAAACATTGTCATGGATGACTATGAGAACATAAATAATAATTTTATTATAAGTTAAAAAAATAATTAATGGTTTTTGGTTCTATAATGATTATATTAATCATTTAACTTATTATAAAAATATCATTTTTGATCTCCAAAACCACCAAAATTAGCCGACATCGATTCAACTTTCACACGAACATAAGAAAAAAACTATATAATAGATAAATATCATATGATAATAAATAGTACAAATTAAATTAAATATATAATAATAAGTTTAATAATATTTTATATAATAAAATTTATTTTATTATTCAAGAATTTTGGCACATGTTCAAAACGAATCAAGAACAAGGTAAGGGTTTTCTTCACAAATTTCTATCTTTAAGACATGTTTGGTATTATGAACATAACTTCATTTATGTGGTGTATATAAAGAAATTTGAGATATAATATCATGAATTATGTTTTAATCATATAATTTGAATTTTAATTACAATCTTTCTCTTTCAAGGGGTTTTGATTCAAATGTTACTCAAACCTTTGTCTCAAACATTAATTACTTGATACATGTTTATGTTATACACCATGTTTTCCTTTTAGAGGTTTATTAAATATACATGTATATATATTTATCATATATTTTTTATTCATTGTAAATACTAATCCAAATTAATTCCTCTTCATCAAATGGATTTCAACTCAGTTGTAACCCTATTTATAAGGATTTTTGGTAACTCAATATTCATTCATTGTGTTTCAATCATTTATCTTGTAATTATTTAATATAATTTGGGTACATTATAACCTTTGATTTTATTATGTGGTAATTTATTTATTTAAATTGATACCACATAAAACCCTTTTTTTAAATATCTCTTTCTTCAAGGAGCATGTTTCCTATATTGGATATTGATAACTCAAGTATCATTCCCTTGAGTTATATTGTTTCATCGTGAAATTATTTCTTCCATTATTGGGTACTTATGCAATAATATTTTATTATAAGTTATTTTATAACCTTCATTTATAAATTAAAGTTTTAATACAAATAATGGTTTATTTCTATTTTTACTATGTTGGTTTCAACAAAGGTATTTTCAAAATAATAAGGATTTTTCATTTCACTTTCATATGTCTTATCTTACTCTCCTCAATTATACAAGATAAACTTTATGTATTTTCATGGATCCATTATTAGATATTATTTTTAAAATTAAATTTTTTTAAAATCTTTAACATCACCATTTTCATAAGTTTCATTTGGAAGTAAAATGTAAGATTGTAATTTACCTTAATCATAAAAATGTTTTCTAAAAGATCTTTTAAGATTTTAATTACACTTTCATTTTCACATTAAAAATGATTTTCCATAATTAGGTTTATGTTTCATGATTTATCCTGTAATTTATATTGACCATTTTGAGGATTTAACTCATGGTATCAAACAATCCAATTATTAATCCATTATTTTATGATAATGTTTAAAGCATTCTTTTTACAAGGGTTTTTCTCATTTAGGTCAATATAATTTTATATTTACATTGTTACATTAGGGTTATGTTCTTTTAAAACTATCCACATTTTTCCTTTGGATGGATTATGATCATGGTATTATAGTATTAAATTAACTATATACTGCTACTCCATATGGTTTTATCTTGAGGGATGATTACATATAAATATATTCCACTTATTTATTTGGGAACTATTTAAAATACATATATTTTTATTATGATATGGATGTTTATTGATTACCCAGGAAATTTGACTCAGTATGATTTCACCATCCACCTTCTTTCTCCAAATGGTTTATGGTTGTGTTATCCATTTTATTTACATAAGAAATATTATTGGAGTTCTGTATGTTTTTATTCTAATATATATTATTATTGGAAAGTTGAATATGAATTGTTTGACCAACCATCTTCTTTCTATGGATGGGTAATGATCATGTTGTCACTTTTATTATTATATAGAAAAATATTGGTGTTTTGTATGTTATTATTTTAATACAAATTATTGTTGTAAATGTTTATTATGTATTATTTATTCATTTACTCATATGATTAATGCATTGGAATTTAAAAAGTGATGGTGGGATCTATCATTATATATTCCCTCGATGCATTGGTAGGCCTCAATAGAAAAACATGTTTGGGTATTTTGGTGTATGTCTATCCAGAACAAGATATTTTCTTAAAGGTAAGATCATGAAGTCTAAGATCATGATGTCTTGGATTATGTTGTATAATTATCTATCTAGTTTTATGCATTTTATCTTTAAAAAAGTTATTATTATCCATTTTATCTATTTATTTTCATTTTTATACATCAATATATTAATATCTCAGTTTTAGTTGATTGTGGAATTATGATGATTACTTACTCATGTCATAATATTTATTCCATGTTTATGCCATGATTTCATCGGTTTTAAGTTTTCCCTTACTAATTGTTTGAGATCACCCCTTCTTATGTTTTCATTTCCCAAAGTTATGAAGAAATTAATTATATATGATATCTCTAACAAGATATATTTTGAGATATATTAAATATTTTTTATGTATTAAGTAGTTGCATATAGTGGAAAAAGATATCCATCAGTTGAGAAAGATAAAGGTTTTGTTAGTTTATGTTTTGTCCTAATTCTATAAAGATCAAAACATAAAAGGTATTATAAATTTATTTAATGTAATATTTGATTTAATTTATGTAATTATGGAATAATTATGTCTAGGAATATACTATTGGTATTGAATCTATTATGTAAAGTATGTGTTTATATCACCAGATTTGGGTGTGTTGGTCTAGGGTGTCACTGTTTGTATCAAGGAAGGTTTTTGATAAATTTAGAATTAGGATTTTGTTGAGGATAATTTAATGGTTTCTAAGTTATGGTTGATCATAATAGATAACCCTTTGGGATAGTATATGATTTAATACTAAGTAAATAATTCAAATTTTATTTGTGGATTAGGATGATATAAATTTAGTAAAAATTCTAGGAATAATCCTATGTGTAGAATGACATTCTAGAATTTTGTTACAGTCTTAAGTATATTGTTTTACTAAAAAATACATCATTTTCTAGATACTTATAATTGGATGTGTCTATCACATAGATGCATATAAGGGTAATCACCACAAAAATGGTTGATTGGGTATTGAATTGATCTTCACTCTGGTGCATGATGAATGAGCATAAGACTATAAACCTAGAAATAAACTTTCAGGGGATATTATTTGGTCAATAAAATTCTATTTATGAACCAATATGAAGGATTTATTTTCTAATTACTTTAAGGTATTAGGTTAATATGTATAAGAGAACCTAAATTAAAGAAAAGTTGACTGAACTAAGAGTATCAAAGGATGAAATGAAGGTGTCACTAGAGAAGACATATTAGGATTGAGTTTTTATATTCATGTGATAATTTACTCTGATTTTAAGGATAAACATTTTGGGTTTAATATTTGGTTGAAACAGGATCATGGAAATAAAGCTAAGAAAGGTATGTATCTAGAAACTATTATGTATTATTACTGAATAATAGATCATGATTAAATGGTTAATAATCTTATTATTTTTCTGTTCTGATATAAAAGGTGAATTTCTTATTCTTACCTAAGGTAGTAATATTGATATTTTAATAGAAATTGTAACAAACAAACCTGAGTTACCCTCAAACCTAGAACTCGACCCGATCTGTCACAAAATCGAATGGCGTTACTGATCCCCATGGACTGGAAACAAGCACCCATGCATTGAATAAAAAACCAGAGGGAATGATTTCTCCCAACCTGAACAAACACATCACATATATATACATGAATCTAGAAGTAACAATGGAAAGCTAATAAATATATTCCATAACTATAAGAAAGACTGCAGAAAAAATGACTGTAAAAGTATCCAAAACTCTAAGAGACAAGTCCAACTATAAAGGTCCAAAACCAAATAGCCACTCCATGTGATGAAGTGGACAAACTCCCACCATCACACCACCATCTACCCAACTCAGCTGACACAAAACCTCACTGCCTCACTCGACACCTTGCCTTTCCCTGTATTAGAAGACATACATAGGTCTACAAACCACTAAAGAGGTGTGTGGAGTGTGAGATAATAGGATCAAAATGATGCCACCCAGGTGTTCCATAATAAATCTCTATATAACAATTCATGTATTCTCATTTTAAATAAAAAATGGCATGATGAGTAGTAAAGTAGTTTTATAGAAAACATGGTAAACATTTCCCCTTTATCACAGTTCTAAAACAAAAGTAGTTATATAAATTTCAAATCACATTTTCCATATTATCTTTCACAAGCATAAACACGCATATCAAAGATAAAATAGAAATCTAAGAAATACAAAACAGAAGAATGGGTATCATCACCAAGGATCACTGTAGGTCAGACTAGAAGACTACTTGTACCACAATCAATCAAGTGAACAATCTAGTTCCTAGAACACAGGCCTAGGAAGTATAGGAATACCCCATGAGTAAATCCCCCTAACAAGGTCAATATCCATCCCCTAGAACAATGGGCCTAGGGAACAGAGGAAATACCCATGATAAAACCTCTCAATAATCACAAAAAAATGGATGATGGCCTCAAGTTAAACCTTCCACCTAAGTACCCAAGGTAACCCATGTTCTCATTTTCACAATTCATTCTAATGCTTTGAAAACCCATTTTAAATCCATTTCATAAATCCATTTCAATGCTTTGAAAATATCCATTTTGTAACACCCCAAAAAAATTATAGTTTAAAATAAATTCAATTAATTATGTGTTTTAATTAACAATAATAAAACTTATAAAATATTATGTTACAAATTTATAGCTTTCAAATTAGTTAATGTTATAAAAATAAATACTATTTTGTGGTATTATTTTGTGTAAAATAATATTTTAATATATATATTTAATTATTTTATTACAAAGATCATTTTTACCAAAATATTAGTTAATTAAATATTTTAAATGAATAGGAACAATATATATTGGCTATTATAATTATTTTGATAAATACTAAATCATGCTATGAATATATTCACTATTAATATGACACCCCAAGGATTTACAAATAAATTTAATATAGAATTCATGAAACACTGATTCCCTATGAAACAACACTTTGTTATAACCTAGCCAATAAACATAATTTTGCCTCTTCTGTGTTTTGAATTTCGAAAAATGGACATACATGGTTGCGTTCAGTATGATATTTGGAGTCTGATAGAATCAACTTAATTTTTGGTGAATATTAACATGATCCATATGAATAGTAATGTACCCTTATGAATAGTAACATCACCCATGTAAGTATAAATAAAATTTAGGCACCTTATAAATGAAATATAATATTTTATAAATTAATAATTAAGTGGTGGTATTTTTGTGAGTAATAAATATTTAATTAAAATTTTAAATTAATAAATTTATTTAAAATAAAATTAATTTTCATAAATTTTGTTCTTAAATAAATTTATTATAGTACTATGATTTTAATATAATTTAATAATACCTTAGATAATTTTTCAGGGTATTATAAAATCAGTTTTGGTTTTAAAATTGTATTTTTCAAGTAAATAATGATTTTAATTAAAAAATAAATTTCTAATATTTATAAAATTATTTTCATAAAATGGAGTTCATTTTTTGATTCTACACATATAAAAATGGTTTGGATAAATTTTTGGTATTTTTCTGAAATACTTGAATTTTGGTGAATAGTGAAATTTGATAAATTATAAAATGTGCTAAATAAATGAATTTCTGCATCATTCTTGATTCATGGATGATATAAATGTCCATTTATTCAAACTAATGTATACTTATTACTATTTTTAGTCACAATAATCAAGACTATTCATAGTCTTAAGGCAAAATAATAAACTAATGATTAAAATAACGCAAAAAACCCTCCTCATTCTACTATTACCCCCCCTCCCCCCACTCCCTCTTCTCTGAACTCCACTAAAGCCTTTTTCCTTGTCTAAATTCTGATAAAATATCATACCAATATCCTCTCCCATTTCTATCAGCCCTTGGTCTCATAAAAATACCAAATCCTCTCCCCTAAAGAGGCTCTCAAGGAAGATATATTCAAGAGGTAAATTCCACTTTTCTTTTCTTTTATTTTCTTTTCATGTTTCTTTATTTTCTTTTATATCATCACCTATCCTCATAAAAATGTTATGATAACTATATTAACTTAAATTTAATAGAATTTTTTTATTATAATGGAATAATTCATCATCATCTCTCATTTTCCTTCTTTTATACTAGAAATGAAAACACCATCTGAGATGTGTTAATTTATCACATTTAAGGACGATGGGTTTTCTATTTCTATTACCATCTTAAATTCTAGTCATGAAACAATTTTTATGGATAAACCAGGCCATAGTATATTTATTATAACTTATGCAAGGTTTTTTAATCTTTTTATATACATGATATTAATTTATAAATCAAAATGAGTTCATTGTGATCAAAAACCGCCAATTAACCCAAACAATTGTCATTAAAGTTTTATATAATGATTCATATTCACTAACAATAACCAAAAAAAAATTATAACCATGTAATATTCTGTTTGTTCACTAATAACATACAATATCTATTTTATACAACCATTCTCATTCTACATGTCTATTCGTACATGAATATAAGTAAATAGATCGTGAAAACCAAGGAAGAAAACGCTCCCAAACAATGAAATTGAATATCTTAACCCATAAAGAGTCTATGAATGAAATTAATAAGGATATAATGAATAAATTAAATATACAATAGGTTCTAGAAATATTAATTAATGAATTTAATTTGGTTATCCAGAATATTAAGATCAAGTGAAGAACACCATCGGACTTAAGGTAAGGGTTTCCTCATCTCACTTCCATTTTTGTGAGATATTCTTTATTCACCACTATTACTTATGTATGGTGTATGTATATTTTCCATTTATGTAATGTATCATGAATATATTTTTTTTCATGGTATTAAATATATCATTTTAAGGTTATTAATTTTGGGACATACGAATCGATTGATTACAAAGTGGTAAGGGATTTCTACCCAAGCCTCCATTTTCATTCTGGTTACTCTTATTCTCTACTTAACTCAATGAAATTATTATTTATTATAATTTAATCCTCAAAAATTCTTTTTTAATGTTCTGTATATGTTTACCAATCAGAATCCTTCTTTATTTTATTTTTAGTTTCTTGTTTTAAAATGATCTTTCAAAATATTCTTCCTGAAATACAAGCTCGATTCAAGGGAACCTCTCAAATTATTACCTATTTTGAATTGTAATATATAATATTTTTTAATACATAATTATATTTCTAAAATAAAAAAAAATCATTAAAAACTAACTTGTTTCACTTTTGGTTTTATGAAAGCAAATAGGTCTTTTCACTTTAAAATCTCTTTAATATTTTCCCTAAACCACACTAAAATGTTTCATTTTTAAAGATTATTTAAAAACTCTTTTTACATTATTATAAAACATTTATTCCTAAAATATAATTTCAATTTACTTACCTTTTATTTTTTGTTATATACATGTTTACAATCTTATTTCATGAAAAATACAAATGATTTTCTAAAAAAACTCTTCTTTCCAAGGTAAGAAGGATTTTTCTCATCTTGCTTTTAATTTTATGAGGTATATGCCTTGTTCGCCACTTATTACATGCATTTGTTGTATGTAATGGCCTTTAGTATATCATATCAATATTATTCTTATTATCATGATATTTTAGGGTATTATTATTTGAATGTTTCAAGGCAGTATGGGACACTTTGGAATGTTTAAGGATTGTTTCCTCAAAAGTTTTTCAATGGTATCATTTAAAAATATCTTTATATATGTCAACATCGTTTATTGAATCTTGAAATTCATTGAGGTTTATATATTATGATATCATCTATAATATTTTGTTGAAGATTTTTTTATTAGCGTGACTATATATGTACTATCTTGATACCATTCACCATATTACTCTGAATGGTTAGTGTTTATGTTTAATGATTGGGAATGTTATTAACATTTAATATATTAGTTTCAATATGAATGTATATGTTGATTATATTCACCCCTTTTATATGAGTAATTCATTGGACTTAGTATGTAATGAGTGGGGATTTTTATATCCCCAAAATACATCATTAGGTCTCATGAGACAAATAGATATGGACTTGGCTGAGGCCTTACCCATTTTGAGATATGGTTTTGGCCAAGGCCTTGATCATTTTTTAGACATCTTGGATGAGGCTATGATGGTATGTTTCATAATGTCTGTAATATGCATTTCCCTCATTATGAAGCTAGAAATTTATATTTTATGTGGTTATTCGACTAGTAGAATACTCATGATTATGTTTTATTATGGAAATGTTTACTTAGCTCATATTCCTTCCATAATGTGTTCAAGATTATTATTTTTAAAGGAATTTGTTTTTAATTATTCATCATGCCTAATGTTTATGTTTATGATATCTTCTGTTGTATTGTTTCCCATTAATGATCATTTGATCTCACCCCTTATTATGTTTCATTTTTCCTAGGACATGAAGAGGTTTATTATGATTGACTTTCAGGGATAATCTTGGAGTGGTTGATGTTCCCAATGGAACTTTAATGTTGTTTTTCATTTTAATTTGTAATTTTGAACTTATGTATGTATTTGGATTTCAAAATGTACTAAAATATTCATTTCTTCAGGATATAACTTTTTGGTAATCATGACAATGTAATGTAATAAGGCATCGACTTCAGGCAACTGGGGTCGGGTCTTTACACATTTGCTTTCCAATTATAAAAAAAATGGAAAACCTATTTTTCTTTTAAAATTATCTTCAACATACACAAAAAAAATCATGCCAATCCCATGTATAAATCACTTTATAAAGAAGGAATAGTAAGTTTAATTGACATAGGCTAGATATGGAACCACCTACCTTAAAAATTGGGTCGCACATGCCCACAACAGGATTCACCAAAGAAGAAAACTCAATGACATAAACGAAGGCCCTAGAATCCAACCCACATATATTAAGATTATTCTAATTGAGAAAAGGGGTTGGTAGAGAAGAGGAATCAACACATACCTCAACAACGAACACCTATTGCACTACAACTAACAAGGTAACAGCCTCCAAAATGAGATCGCATAATGGATCTTGGAAGAATACAAGAAGAAACACCAATTAGACCAAAGGATATGATAATGCAACCCATGGAAACCACCAGGATCAATGGAAACGAAGAAGTTGAAAGATCACTCTCCTGGAGAGATGCACCACAACCGCAATAAAGATAGAACACTGAACAGATCAATCTGGAAGGAACGGTGTCTCCAAAAATCATCAAAGAGGAACTTTGGTTCAATAGTAAAGGATAAGATGTATCTAAATAGACACAAAAATCTCACACAGCACCCTAAGACTTACCTTATTTTGTAATTACATGACATGTAACTCCTTTACATGTTGTGAAATACACGGTTTTTAGGTATGTTGATAAATTTATCACCTCAAATTAATAATCCATTATTTAAATCATTTATGACATAAAAGAGATTTTCACATCATGTAACCTTTCAAAGCATGAATCCCTTTCACTGATTTCACCCAGAAACACTAACACGTCTTGTAACCTAATTACATGGCATGAAATCCTCTTGCATCCTACAGAAAAGACCAGTTAAAGCTGAGAGTCCAACTAATCTGTGAATTCACCATTATAGGTATCCTCCCAATTCCTTCTCATCCATACATAGAAAAATAAAAAAGGAAAACTATGACAAGGTTAAATACATACTTGAAATATCTATAACGGGATATTAAAAACTCCCCACCATAAATACTTTTCATCCTCGGGAAGTCATGTGGAAGATGTAATCCCATGAAAAAGATGAGGTCAATGCTCCCTGATCAACGAATCACATTCCCATGTATCATGAGAATATGATCCATGTTTCCATAGAAATATAACCAATGGAATTTAATTTCCACATAAGACTTTCAGTTACGAGTCAACGATCTTAACTAGTTTTTTCAAAATATAAACATTTGGCTCTAACTTAATTTATTATCAACTCAGAACATGAGAGGGATCAGGATGATACTTCCTAAGATGAGACATTTGTAAAACATAATGAATACCTATAAACTAAAATGAAAATGATAATAGATAAGAAACATGTCTGAGTCTCTCAGTGACCTAAAATGGTCCAACATATCTTGGACCAACTTTACCTATTTTCCAAGATGGTGGTGACCCAACTAAGGAGAAAAATTCAATAAAACCCAGTCACCAATGGAAAACTCCAGAGGATGGTGTCACTAATCTACATACAATTTATGCCAACTCTGGTATATAACCAAACGTCAATTTATATCATGTATCTTTGTAGGTATCTCTTGAACCAAACTTGGTCCAACCAAAACTACTTCACTCGCTTCATCCCAACAAAGAGGTGATCTTAATGGACGACCATACAATGCCTTAAAGGGATCTATTCTGATCGACGAGTGATAATTTTTGCTATAAAAAACTCAAATAGTCTTAGATGGATATCCCATGATCCACTAAAATCCAAGACCTAGGCATGAATCATATCTTCTAGGGTCTTAATTATCCGCTTTATATAACGGTCTGTATGTGGATGGTAAGATGTGCTCAACTTGAACTAAGTTCTCATTGCCTCTTAGAGACTCGTCCATAACCTCAAGGTAATCCTATTATCCCTATCCAAAACAACAGAATAAGTACTCCCATGTAACCTCACAATATCCTTCAAATACAGATTACCCATATCTTTAACCTTAGTGGTATACTTGATTGGAATGAAATTAGAAGACTTTGTTAACCGATCAAAAAATACCTAGATAGCATTCCTCGCTCAGGGAGTCTGTGGTAATCCACCAATAGAATCCATGGATATCTCATCCCATTTCTATACTGAAAATGGAAGAGTATGAAGAAAACTAGAGGGTTTCAACTGCTCTACCTTTATCTGCTAGCAGGTGTAACAGCGGGACACATAATATTCAATGTCATGATTCATACTTGGCCACCAGAATCATCATTTCATGTCATAATAAATATTTTTAGTGCCTATATGAATGGACCACGAAGATTTTTGACAATTAAACAAGACTAAACTCCTCACAGATATTGGGATGACAACCATATTCTCAAAGTGGAGCATACCATCTAAAGAAATAGACCAACTAGAAATGGTCTCCCCACCATAAAGGATTTTTCAAACTTTACTAAACTCATTATCTTGATGATGAATATATATAATAGACTCCATGAGAGATGATGAAAACTAAACACTAGTTAGAACCATACATGAATCATCCTCCTAATTGTCTAGGTGTAACTGAGAAAAAATCCCCATAAGTTTTCATTCCTCCTTCGATTCTAGAATATCCTGCGATGGTACTTTCCGACTAAGAGAATCTATAATGACATTACCCTTCATCAGGTTGTAGGAAATATCTAAGTAAAAGTTTTGAAGGTATTCTACCCATCGTCTTTGTATGAGATTCAATTCTTTTTGAGAAAATATATAACTCAAGCTCTTATGATCAGAAAAGACTGTGAACTTCTCCCCAAAATGATATTGTTGCCAACATTTAAGCGTATTCATAACTATGGAAAACTCTAAATCATGAGTGGGGTAGTTCTTATCATTTGGTCGAAGCTGACGAGAGCCTTAATCTACCACATGGTCATCCTGCATAAGCACGCATCCCAAACCAGCATCAGAAGCATCACAAAACACCACGTATCCCTTATTGGGCTCAGGTAAGATCAGAATAGGATCTGATGTAATAAGTCATTTTAGTTTATAGAAATAATAATGACACTTCACATCCCATGTGAATTTCACCACTTTCCTGATAAGAGTAGTCAAATATTATTATATATTAGAGAGATCCTTAACAAACCATCAATAGTATCCAGCAAGACTAAGGAAGCTATGTATCTCAAATACATTATGTGCTTCATTCCAAGACCAAATAACCTTATCCTTCTCAGGATCAACTAATAATCCATGTTCATAAATATTGTGCCCTAATAAATTCACTTCTTGAATCTAGAAACTAAATTTAAAAATATTTCCATATAAATGGTTACTTCTCATAATTTCTATAACTAAACTCAGATAGTTCTTATTATCACACTCAAATTTCAAATAAATATAATATCATCCAAGAACACTACCAAAAAATTGTCAAGATTTTGATGGAATATCTGATTCATCAAATCCATAAAAACTATAGGAGCATTACTCAGACCAAAATGCATCACAATATATTTATAATGGTTATAAATTCTCCTGAAATCTTTCTTCGGTATATCTAACTCCCAAAATCTGAGCTGATGATAACCTGACCAAAGATCTATCTTTGAAAACCACTTTTATCCCTTTAACTAATCAAAAAAATCATCTACATGAGGCAAAGGATACTTATTATTAACTATTACCTGATTCAACTTCCAATAGTCCACAAACAAATGAAGTGAACCATTTGCCTTCTTATGAAATATCATAAGTTCTACCCAAGGAAAAACTCTAGGGAAAATGAAACATTTTCCCAACAGGTCATCTAACTGAATATTAAGCTCTTTCATCTCTTCTAGTGTCATACAATAAGAAGGTATCAATATCTCATTTGTACCTGGCACTAGGTCAATCATAAACTCTACCTATCTTTATCTGGTGTAATATTGGAGAAGTCATCTAGGAAAATGTCATAAAATTCTTAAACAATAATGAGAAGATCAATAATAGAAGAACATTCATTGGGCTCAATCATAATATCAAACAAAAAATTCCTGAGCTCTGGTTGGGAAGGTCCTGCATGGACAGACCTTGGGTCCCACTCCCCCTGAAACACACGAGAACTACCATCAAAAATAAGAAATGAAACATGCCAATGATAATAGTAAACCACATATCGATGATAAACATGTCAATCCATATAGATGATGAATTCAAATAGATCCAGATTAAGAATGAGAAAATCCTAGACTAACTCTGAATCAGCTATCGTTAATGAAAAAGAAGGACATTGGAACCCCTACTATTTCCTCTTACCAAGAGGTGTCTCTAAATCCATTAAAAAGGGAATAAATTACATTGTAAGTTTAATAATATTAAAAAAAATGCATATATAAATGAGTGGAAGGAACCAATATCAAATAAATAAATTGATATAAAATATTAAATAAGGATAGTACCTCTCACTATTTCTAGAACTACATTGACTTGTGTTGGAAACTCATCTACTGTGTGAAAGTGCTTCACTTATAAGGCCTATGGATGGTGCTTTTTATTCCTTGAAGCATATGACTATCCCATAGTATACTTTGGAGTTGATGAACTCTGATTATAATGAGGCATAGTCATATACTGACAGAAGCATTGTAAGTGACCAATGCATCCACAGATGTTGCACACCTTTACAGTCATAGGAAAAGAACTTCTTGTGTGTCCATCCTTGCCACACTGATATTAATTCAGAGGCACACTAGTATCTATAGAAGATAGTGTGAAAGAGGCTCACTGCTAAGACCCAACTCCACCACTCCTGTGATGATCCTTCCACTTCCTCTTCTTCCCATGCACACCACTGAAACTGCCACTAGATATAATAGAAATTTTGGAAAAAAAACTTTCCTTCCATATCCACCTATGCCAACATACCTCTATCTACCATCTTTATATATGTAGAAAGTTTCAATATAAACACATGAGATCTGATATCCAGTCACAAACCTAGAAAGTACTTCTGAACCTTAAGCTGTTCATTCTTCACCACATTTAGACCAAAATAGAAAAACTTAGCAAACCAGTTAGTGTATGCTAACACAAAAAACTCTCCATATTGTAAATACATGAACTCTATATACTTTTCCAGATTCAGTAACTCTAGACAAAACTACTGGAATAATAAGGTTTTGAAACCCTTCCAATCCAATTCAACGTGTCTGTATTCCTAGACCATTGAATCCCACCATCGCCTACCAAAACCCTTGAGCCTGAATGTTTCAAACTTTACTCTGATATTATCAAGTGTTAACATAAATTTGAAGATTTGATCGATCTTATCTAGACAGTCTTATGCCTCTTGAGGTTCATTCGTTCCTTTAAAGTATAGTGGCTTCTCGCACAAGAATTCTCGTGATCAATATCTCTCTCATCCAACTACTGGTTTTACCTAAACAACCGCATTATAAACTCATGGTATATCATAATCAATAGAACAAACTACCCATATGATAGTCTTGATTAGATTTTGATCTATTGGAAAATTCCCTTGAGGAGCATTAGTTGAACCCTCTTGAGGAACTCGTGGAAGATGTATTAGAGGCATACTACTACACACTAAAACATAAGAATGATCAAACAACAAAATAAATCTCAGTTTAAACCATAAAAACCATAATCAAAAACTAAGATTTAAAAAAACCAACACTAGAGACACATATCCCAACATCTCATGAAAACTTAAGTCTCTTTTCGAAAAGAGCTGTCTAGACACATATCGCAATATACCTCTCAAGTATTTACAATCTTATCTCTAGTATAATAGAAATCCCAAGACAAGGAATCTTGAGGACATACCTCCTTTGATGAAAAATTGTAACAAACCGATCTGGGTTACCCTAAAACCTAGAACCTAACCTGATCTGTCATATACCTGAAGGTAATTCCTGATTCTCATGGGCTGTAGAAAAGTACATGGGCATCAAACAATAAACTAAAGGGAATGATTTTACCCAACATGAACAAACACACGACATATATTTACACAAAGTGATAAGAAATAGTGGAAAGCTAATAAATATATTCCATATCTGTAAGAAAGACTACAGAAACAATAACTATAAAAGTATCCAAAAACTCCAAGAGACAAGTCCAACTACAAAGGACCAAAACCAAATAGCTACTCCGTGTGATGGCATGGACAAACTCCCACCATCTCACCACTACCTACCCAACTCAGCTGACATGAAACCTCACAACCTCACTGTGTTTCCTTACCTTTCCCTATATTGGAAGACATACATGGGTTTTCACACCACCAAATAGGTGAACAGAGTGTGAGCTAACAAGCTCAATAGGATCCCACCTAGATTTTCCATAACAAGTCTCTGTATAAAAATTCTTATATTGTCATTTTAAATAAAACATGGCATGATAAGCGGTAAAGTAGTTTTATAGAAAATATGGTAAAAATTTCCACTTTATCACAGTTCTAAAACAAAATCAGGTATATCAATTTCAAATCACATTTTCCACATCATCTTTCACAAGAATAAACATCCATATCAAGGATAAAATAAAAATCTAATAAATACAAAAAATAAGCATAGGTATTAGCACCAAGGATCACTATAGGTCAGACTAGTAGATTACTCATACCACAATCAATCAAGTACACAATCTAATTCCTATAACATAGTCCAAGGAAGCATAGGAATACCCTATGAATAAAACCCCCTAACAAAGTAAATATATGTACCCTAGAAAAATAGTCCTAGGGAACATAGGAAATACCCATGATCAAAATTCTTGATAATAATAATAAAATAGATGATGGCCTCAAGATAAACCTTCCACCTAAGTACCCAAGGTAACCCATGTGCTCAATTTAACAATTCATTCCAATTATTTGAAAAATCATTTCAAAACCATTTTATAAATCCATTTCAATGCTTTAAAAATACCCCTTTTATTTACAATTATCAACAACAATGGAAAACCCATTTTTATTTAAAAAAACTATTTTAAATGCACATAAAAAATCATTACAATCCCATGTATAAATCAATTTATAAATTATAAACAACAAGGTTCATCAAAATGGGATAGAGATGGATCCACCTACCTCAAAACTCAGGTCACACATGCCCACAACGGGATCCACCAATGATGAAAACTCAACGACACCAACTAAGGCCCTAGAATCCAACCAACATATCTTAGGATTAATCTAATAGAGAAAGAGGGTCATCAAAGAAGAGGAAACACCACATAACTCAAAAAAGAACAACTACTGCACTGCAACCGATAAGGGAACTGCCTCCAGAATGAGATCACACAACTGATCTTAGAAGAAGACAAGAAGAAATTCCAATTTCGACCAATATATCCAATAATGAAACCCATGAGTGCCATCGTAATCAATGGAAATGATGAAAAGGACAGATCACTCACATGGAGAGACGCACCACAACTGCAACGAAGATCGAACACCGAATGGATTGATCTAGAAGTAATGGTGTCTCCAAAAAACACCGGAGAATAACTTTGGTTCGAGTGAAAAAGTAAAAGCGATAGGAAAATGGAGACAAAAATTTGGTATGGTTCTCTAAGACTTCCTTACTTGAGGAATTACACAATGTATAACTCCTTTACATGTTGTGAAATCCACGGTGTTCAAGTATGCCAAGAAATTTGTCACCTCAAATTAAAAATCCATTAATTAAATCATTCATGGTGTGAAATAGATCTTCAAATCGTGTAACCTTTAACAGCATGAATCCCTTTCACAGCATGCACCTAGTAACACTTACACGTCATATAACCTAGTTACATGGTTTGAAATCCTCCTACAGCCTGCAGAAAATACCGGTTAAAGCTTAGAGTCCAACAAATCTTTGACTTCACAATTATAAGTATCCTCACAATTTCTTTTTGGCTATGTATAGATAAATAGAAAAGGAAAAACCATGATGATGTTAAATACATACCTGATAGATCGGTAATGAGATATTATAGGGAGAGGATTATAGAAATCCCACATAGAAGAAGGAGGAGCATGAAGAACCCCTTTATAAGGTGGTGTGGATAACTCTCCCATCATGAGGCCTTTTCTTAGTGGGTTAATGAGGGCCAAATCATAGAGAAATAAAAACCATACGGGCTAGGCCCAAAGCAGACAATATCATGATCGTGGGCTAGACTAGGTCATCACAAATGGTATCAGAGCCAATGTCCATTCGATATTCCATTGAGGATGTTGGTCCCTTATAGGGGGGATTATGTAAATCCCACATCAAAGTAGTAGGATCATGAAGATCCCCTTTATAATGTGGTGTAGATAAGTCTCACATCATGAGGCATTTTCCTAGGGGGTGCCTGAGGGCCAAAGCCTAGGGAAAGAAAAACTATATATTCTAGGCCCAAAGCGGACAATATCATGATCATGGGATAGACTGGTCCATCATAGAAATTAAATCTTGAAACTATTATATATTCTCATTAGTGGGTAATGTTTATTGATGACATTTTAATATTTTCTAAAATTTATGGGGTCTATCTGAAATGTTTAATGATTTTTCTTTAGTAGTTTTACTTTAAAGGTATGGAAACATATATTAAATAATATTAATAAAATTGAAAATTATTTTATGAAAATGTTATATTTTTTGAGATAACTATTAAAGAACACATGATTGAGGTATTGATAACTCTTAGGTTTAATATATTTTTGATGTTGAGATAATAACAGGTGGTTTTGTTTTGAATAAGTAAGTCATATTGTATTGGTAAACTTGGGATTGATAATTGATTCATGATATTTTGGGTGAATTTAATCACATTTTTGTGATTATTATATATATTGATTAGTGTGTGACCTTATAAACTAGTGGTAAATAGAATTTTGGGGCTAAAGATAAAGTTAATTTTTGGAGTAATATATAACTTTGTTTTGGTTTGTCGATATGGAGATTCAAATGGTTTTGGGAAAGGTATATTATTAATAATATATGATTAGGGTATATACATACTTGGGTATATAATTGTGTGAATGGATAATATTTTTTGATAAAATATAAGTAACTTTAAATAGCCTAATAGAGTATGGTAGATTTCATATTAGTGGTTATACCCCGAATGATGAATATGTAAAGAATACCCCCACCTATTTTCTTCAATGAGTAATAATTAAAATTGTGAGGATATAATTTATTTATGAGGGTGAATGTGACACCATGAAATTTTAATATATTACTTCCTTTAAATAATTCAATTTATTTGATGGATTTCTCCACACACAACACCAAACTTAAACAAAAGTGTGATATATTTAGATAAAAATATAAATATTAAGTATAACAGCTAAAACTTATCCATTGAAATAGAACAAATTAATTGTATTAACCTATTAATTAAATATTTATAGAAATAAAATAAAGTATACTTTTAATATGAATGAAATTAAATTAGTATAGCTATAATGACTAATAATATCATTTTATACTTAAAATATATTTTTAAAAATATTACCTTTTTATAGGATAAGAATTTATATTTCAATAAATTTATGATTAATGATGATAAATTATGTTTGATATTAATAATTCGTTAACAATAATTTAGTTGGTAAATAGTATTAAATAATAATGATGACAATTATTATTTGATAATTATATTTTCTAATAAAAATGGGTTTTCATTATATTTTATGATTTTATTCAAAAATTGAATTTATAAATTTTATAATTTTAATTTAAAAAAATTAACATTGTTATTGTATTTATAAAAACAATATTATTTTAAGATAAATTTTTTTTATTTTTTTGTACTAATTGGTTTTTAGATTAATAGTTAAAAAATACCGATTTTGCTAAAAACTGTCGCTTTATGACATTATCATAATACAAGAATGAAATAAATGTTTTTGAAAAATATTTTATATAAAATATATCTATTTATAAGTAAAATAAATCATTTCAAATTATTATATTGTTTTTATAAAACCCACGTATATTGTTTCCAAAACTTAAGTAATATTTTACTCTAAAAACAGTTTTTATTCGCTTATATTAAAAATTAATTTTCATCACTTGTATAAATTAAATCTATAAAAATTTCTTTCATATTTTGTATAAAAATTATCATATTATTTAATATTTTCAATTTTCAATTTTGGGTATAAAATTATGATCATTAATATTAAAGTTAATGTCCATGGTAATGCTAAAATTTTTATTTTCAAAGAATTGTTTTATTAATATTGTGTAATTTTTATCTAATAAATTAAATTAATATATTTTAATTGATGAATATAATATGATTTATAAACACATATATAATTATATTAACAAATAATTAATTTGATACCATTTATAAATAATATTAAGAACACATAATGGCTAAAACACCATTTTTCTACAAAAAATGATTTTTTTTATATATAAAATGTTTTAATTTAAAAGTTCATTTTATCTTATTTATAAATTGAATTGGATTAAAAGGATATTGAATTTAGGTATATAACACCCAAATTTGATAATAGGGGTTATTTTTTATTTTTAGTAGAACATAAATTACTTAGTTAAAAAGTGTGTTACTAAGGTAAAAATTAAAAAAAATTAAAAGTAAAAAACCTAAGAAAAAATGACTTTCAAAATGTTGAAAACATGTGTGAGGATTTATATACCAAATATCTCCTTAAAATCCATTATTTATAACCTTTTTAGTTTTTTACCCTTGAATAGTTTAATAATATCATTGAAAATAAAAGGGTGTTCTTAAAAGGTCCATTTTCTTCACTTATAAAAGGTGACAATTCCACCCCTTCATACCACACCATTTACTTAAAATTCATTCATAAAACTCTAAAAAATTTATTATAATTAAATAATATCTCATTTTTATAATCCCTTGTTCAACATAAGTTATCTTAAGCCCATGATTTCCCAGGATACTTTCAAGAGAAAGTTCAAAGTCCCAAAGTGAGTATTACTTAATACTTAACATTTTATTCTAAATATTTATCTTAAAAACTTATCCATAACATATTAATATTATAAAATTAGTATAATTATTAAAATTAAGTGTTATTATATTACTATAACAACCTTTTTTTATTCATTTCCATTCACTTATAAAAATAAAAAACATTAATCGTGTGTTGTGAAGATTACCGCCTCCACAAGGTAACATTTTTTATTTTTTATATTGATTTTAGTTATTTATCCAAACCACTTAAAATCTGATTAAAAACTTAAAAATTTTAAATAACATCATTTTTCTTCTATTATAATGATATTATACACTTCCTTAACCATACTCATCCATTGAGATATAGCATGTTCATCTTTAGGTCAGTTTAACCACCTACTTAAATAATTCTATAAACCTATATCATGGATGACTTTAAGATCATAAAAACTAATGTTATTATCATTTAATAATAAAATAATAAATGTTTTTTTATTCTAGTATTGTTATATTAATTATTAAACTTATTATAAAAATATCATCTTTGATCTTTAAAATCAACGAAATTACTCGACTTCGATTCAACTTTCACACAAACAATATCAAAAATTATATAATAAATAAATTGCCTATTATAATATATTGTCCTAATTAAATTAAATATATAATAATAAGGTTAATAATAATGTATCTAATAGACTTAATTTTATTATTTGGGAATTTAAGTGCATATGCAGAACAAATCTAAAAAAAAGTAAGGGTTTTCATTTCAAATTTAACTCTTTGAGACATGTTTGGTATTTCATTTGTGTGGTGTATACGGCCCATTTGAGATATAATATCACAAATTATATTTTCATCATGGAATTTTAAGTTTAATTACAATATCTCTCTTTTAATGAGTTTTGATTAAAATATTACTCAAGCCACGAGGGTTCTTTATCTCAAACTTTAATTACTTGAGACATGTTTATATTATACACCATGACTTCATTTTAATTGTTTTTTCACTACCCATTCATGTATATTTATCATATTTTTTTATTCATGGTAAATAAAATCCAAATTTTTTTTCCTCAAATGTATTTTCAATCAGTTTTTACCCTTGGTGTAAGGCTTTTTAAGTAACTCAATTCTCATTCATTGAGTTATGATCATTTATATTGTACTTATTTTATATAATTTGGCTAAATTATACCCTTTGATTGTATTTTTTGTTATTTTATTCATTTAAATTACTATGAAATAAAACTATTTTTTAAAATATTTCTTACGTTAAGGAGTATGTTTTTCATAAGGGATATTAATAACTTAATTATCCTTTCCCTGAGTTATATTGTTTCATCATAAACTTATTTCTTCCATGATTGGGTACTTCCACACTAATATTATATTATATGGTATTTTATAATCTTCTTTATGAAATTTAATTTCTAACACAAATAAGGTTTTATTACTATTTTTACTATGTGGGTTTTCAAAAAAGGTATTTTTTAAATAATAAAAATGGTTTTTCTTTTCACTTTAATATATTTTGTATTCCTATAATAAATTATAAAAGATAAAATTTATGTATTTTCATGGATTTATTATTGAAGATTCTTTTTAAAAGTAAAAAAATTCAAAAACTTTCACATCACATTTTTGAGGAGTTTTATTTGGAAGTGACACGTAATATTGTATTTTACCTCAATCTTAAAAATGTTTTCTAAAATCTATTTTAAGTTTTTACTTTCACTTTCATTTTCACATTAAAAATTATTTAACCTCATGGGATTTATATTTCATGATTTATACTATAATTTATATTTATTATTTGGGGTATTCAAATCATGGTATCAAATAATTTGATTCTTGATCCATTATTTTGTAATATCATTAAAAGAATTAGTTTTTCGATGGTGTTTTTCATTTATGTAAACATCCTTATATATTTACTTTGTTAAACTAGGTTTATATTCTTTTTCAACCATCCACCTTATTCTTATGTATGGATTATGATCATGTTATTATAGTGTTAACTTAATCGTATACCACTAATCTATATGGTTGTATATTGAGGTATGATTACATATAAAGCTGTTACATTTATTTATTGGGGAATTATTGAAATTATGTATATATTTTTTTCCAATATGAATGTTTATTGATTACTCAATAAATTTGACTATGTATTCATTAAGCATCCACATTCTTCCTCTAGATGGGTTATGATCATGTAATTATTTTTATTAACATGGGGAAAAGTATTATAGTTTTGTATTTTGTTATTCTCATATGGATGATTATTGGAAAGTTGAATATGTGTTGTTTGACTATACACCTTATTTCTATAGATGGTTTATAATCATTTCATCCCTTTTATTAACATATGAAAAAATTATTGTAATTTCATATGTTATTATTCTAATACATATTATTATTGTAAAAGTTGATTATGTATTTTTTATTCATTTTCTCATATGATGAATGCATTGGACGTAAACAAGTGATGGGTGGGGAATAACATTATATATCCCCTTGATGAATTTTTAGGTATCATGAGATAAATGTGTTTGGTTATTTTGGTGTATTCCTGCCTTAAACTAGATATTACCTTGATAATAAAATCATGATGTCTAAGATCATGATGTCTTGGCTTATGGTATGTGATTATTTGTCTGACATTATGAATTTCATTATTAAGAAATAAGTTATTATTATCTATGTGATCTATTTATTTTCATTACTATCTATGTATATATTGTGCTCTCAGTTTTATTTTATTATATAATTATGATGTTTGGTTACTCTTACCATAATACTTATTCCATGATTTCATTAGTTGTATGTTTTCCCTCACTGAGTGTTTGAGCTCACCCCTTCTTATATTTCTATTTCCTTGGGTTATAAAGAAAAAATTTCACATGATATGTCCAACAAGGAAGATTTTGAGAGATATTTAATACTTTTTATGGATTAAATAGTTAGATAAATTGGAAAAAATATCTATCAGTTGATAAAGACATAGGTTTTTTTAGTTCGTGTTTTTTTCTAATTCTTTAAAGATATAAACCTAAATGGTATTTGAAATGTATGTAATGAAATATTCACTTTAAGTCATGTAATTATGGGATAGTTTTGTCTCAAAATATATGGTTGTTATTGAATCCAGTATGTAAATTATGTGTTCATGCAACCGGATTCGGGAGTGCGGGTCTAGGTCATAAAAATTCATATCCAAGCAGGACTTGGATAAATTTAGAGATTGGGATATTTTTTTAAGATTGCTTAAGGTTTGTTCAGTTATGTTTGGTCATAATAGATAACCATTTGGGATAGTATATTATTTTATGAAAATTTAATAATGCACATTTTATTTGGGGATTGGGATGAGAGAACTTTAGTAAAAATCCTAGGAATAAGTCTAAGTATGGAATGACATATTATAGTTTTATTAAATTCCTGAGTATCTAGTTTTCCTAGAAATTACATCCTTGTTTGGATACTGACAAGTGGATGTGTCTATGGAACAAATTCATCTAGGGTTAATCACCTTAAAAATGGGCGATTGACCACTGACTCGATCTTCACTCTAGTTCGTGGTGAATTGGCTTAATACTTTACACCTAGATATACACTCCCAAGGGATATTATTTGGTCAATAACATTCTATTTATGGAACATTATGAATCATTTATTTTCTATTTACTTCAAGGGTTTGGGTTAAGATATACAAGAGAACCAGACTTAAAGAAAAGTATATTGAACTAAAAGTATCAAAGGATGAAATAAAGTCGTCACTAGAGAATAAAAATTAGGATTGATTTTTCAAATTCATATGATAATTTAATGTGATTTTATTGATAAACATTTTTTGTTTTATTATTTGGTTGAAACAAGATCATGGAAATGAATTTGAGAAAGTTATGTACCTAGAAACTATTATATCTTATAACTGAATAAGAAAGCATACTTAAATGGTTAATAATCTTAATATTTTCTTGTTATGATGGAAAAGGTGAGTTTCTTAGTCTTACAAAAGGTGGTGAGATTGATATTTTAATATAAATTAATTATTGAAACTATTATATATACTTATTATTGATTGATATTAATCGATGACATTCTGGTATTTCCTAAAATTTATGAGGATTATGTGAAACATCTAATAATTCTTCTTCTATAGGTTTACTTTAAAGGTATAGAAACATATATTAAATAATATTAATAAACTTGAAAAGTTATTTTATGAAAATATTATATTATGGAGGATAATTATTGTAGAATGTATGATTGAGGTATGGATAACTCTTAGGTTTAATATATTCTTAATGTTGATAAAATAAATGATGGTTTGATTTTGAAGAAGTAATTCGGATAGTATTGGTAACCTTGGGATTGATAATTGATTCATGATATTTTTGGTGAATTTTATCACATTTTTTGTATTTTGATATACTTTTACTAGTGTGTGATATTATTAAATAATGGTTAATACCATTTGAGGGTTAAATATAGAGTTAATGTTTTGAGGAATATATAACTTTTTTGTGGTATGTTGATATGGAGATTCAAATAATTTTATTAAAGGTATTTTATAGAGAATATATGATTAGGGTATATACAAAATTGGGTATTTTATTGTATGAATGGATATTTTTCTCATAAATATAAGTATCTTGATATAACCTAATATATTATGGTATATTCCATATTAGAGTTTATACCCCGAATAATGAATATTTTAAGAATACCCTCACCTAATTTCTTCAATGTGTAATAATTAAAATTATAATGAAATAATTTATTTATTGTGGGGGATAATGTAACACCTTTATAATTTAATATATTATTTCCTTTAAATAATTCAATGTGTTCGATAACTTTCACTATGTATAACACTGGACTTAAATAAAACCATGATATATTTAGACAAAAATATAATATACAGTATAACTATTAAAACTTATACATGGAATTAGAGTGAATGAGTAGGAGTAATCACTTTATGAAAATTTTTTAGAACTAAAATAAAGTCTACTTTTAATATGAATGAAATACAATTGGTATAGTTAAAATTACTAATAATATCATTTTATGCTTAGAAAGGTATTTTCCTAAATATTACATTTTTAGGTGATATGCATTTATATTTCAAGAAATGTATGGTTCATGATGATAAATTATTTTCGATATTGATAATTTTTTAACACAAATTTATTTGTTAAATAATATTAAATAATAATAATAAAAGTTAATATTTGAAAATTATATTTTCTAATAAAAAATTCTTTTCATTATATTTTATGATTTTAATCAAAAATTGAATTTATAAATTTCAGAATTTTAATTTGGAAAAAATGAAATCAGTTTTGTATTGAGAATAAAAAATATTATCTTATGATAAATTTTTTGTATTTTTCTAAAATAATTGGTTTTTAGCTGAATATTCAAAAATACTGATTTTGCTAAAAAGTGTCAATTTTATGACATATTATCAAAATAAAATAATTAAATAAATATTTTTTGAAAAAAAAATTATAAAATATATATAAATAATTAAAATTAATCATTTTAATTTTTTTTTTATAAAACCCATGTATATTGTTTGGAAAAATTAAGTAATATTTTACTCTAAAAGTTGTTTTTATTCACTTATATTAAAAATCACTTTTCATCCCTTGTATAAATTAAATCTATAAAAATATATTTCATATTTCAGATAAACATGATAATATTATTTAATAATTTCAATTTCAATTTTTGGGTATAAAATTATGATTACTAATATTAAAGTTAATGAGCATGATAATGGTAAAATTATTATTTTCAAAGAAATATTTTATTAATATTGTGTAATTTTTATCTAATCAATTAAATTAATATATTTTAATTGATGAATATGATATTATTTATAAAATATATATAATTATATTAACATACATTTAATTAGATACCAATTCTAAATAATATTAAGAACGTGTAACGGCTAAAATGTTATTTTTCTACGAAAAAGGTTTTTATATATATAAAATGTTTTAATTTAAAAGTTAATTTTATATTATTTATAAATTGAATTATATTAAATTTATATTAAATTTATGTTCATAAAATCTAAATTTGGTAATATTTTTTATTTTAAATTTTTAATAAAACATAAATTACTTAGTTAAAAAAATAGTTACCAAGGTAAAAACAAAAAAAAAAGACAAAACTAATAAACCTAAGAAAAAATGACTTCCAACATGTTTAAAACATGTTTGAAAATAATATTTTGAGGATTTATCGACCCAATATCACCCCACACTACATTATTTCCAACTTTTGGGGTCTTTGACCCTTGAATAGTGTAATGATATTTGTTAAAATTAAAGGGTGTTCACAAAAGTGACCTTTTCTTCACTTATAAAATGGTACACTTCCACCCGTTCAACAAATACCCATTCATTTGAATTAATTATTTAAAATATATAATTTTTATCATAATATAATCATCTCTCGTGTTAATAATACCTTAGTCACCATAAGTTGTATTTATCTTATAATTTCCAAGGAGACTTTCAAGAGGAAGTTCAAAGTCACAAAGTGAGTATTACTTAATAATTAACATTTTATCCATAATATTTATATTCCAAAACTATTTGTTCCATATTAAGATGATAAAATAAGTTTAATTATTATAATTAATTATTATTATAGTAATTTAATAACCTTTATTTATTCATTTCCATTCACTTAGAAAAAAAGAATGTTAATTGTGTGTTGTGAGGACAATCGCCTCCATGAAGTAACATTTTTTTTTCATATTGATTTTTATTATTTATCAAAACTAATTAAAATATGATTTTAAAACTTTAAAAAATAAAAAATTATTCTTATTATTATTTTATAATGATATTATACACTTAATTAATCATACTCACCCATAGAGATATAGTGTGTTCATGTATGGGTTATTTTAACCACCTACTTAAATAATTTTTGGGGTGTGGGGCACTGGTTGCGGGGTCAAGTTCCCAGACCATGTTTTCATATAGAATGAGTATATAATAAATTTTTTTTAATAATAAAATAATGAGTTTTTTTTCTTTAATGGTTATATTAAGTATTTAACTTATTATAAAAATATCATCTTTGATCGCTAAAATCACCAAAATAAGCCAACATTGATTCAACTTTCACACAAACATAATCAAAAACTATATAACAAATAAATATCATATTATAATAACTAGTCCATATTAAATTAAATATACAATAATAATTTTACTAATAAGGTATATAATCAACTTAATTTGATTATTCGGGAATTTAGGTGCATGCGCTGAATGAATCTGGAATAAGGTGAGGATTTTCATCTCAAATTCCTATATTTAAGATATGTTTAGTATTATAAACCTAATTCCATTTATGTTTTGTATATAATTAAAATTTTATATATCATACCAATAATTATATTTTAATCATTTTATTTTAATTATAATTTTTATCCCTCTCTTTCAAGGGGTTTTGATTAAAATGTTACTCAAGTCACAAGGGTTCTTTTTATCAAACTTTAATTCATTAAGACATGTTTATGTTATGAACCATGTTTTTATTTTGATTTTTGATTAAATACACATGTAATTATATTTATCATATATTTTTTTATTCATGGGAAATTCTAATATAAATTATTTCTTTTTCATCAAATATATTTTTACTCTGTTGTTGCCCTGGTTGTAAGGCTTTTTAGTAAATCAATTTTTATTCCTTGAGTTGTGATCATTTTTCTTGTACTTATTTCATATAAGTTGGGTAAATTAAATAATTTTATTATATTATGTTTTATTTTATTTTTCTACATTTATACCAAATTAAATCCCATTTTAATATATTTCTTACTTTAAGCAGTATGTTTCCAACAAGGGATGTTGATAACTCAAGTCTCATTTTCTTTAGTTATATTGTTTCATCATGATATTATTTCTTCCATTATTGGGTACTTCCACCCTAATATTTTATTATATGGTATTTTATAATCCTATTTTAGATATTTAAGTGTTAATACAAGGAAGGTTTTTTTTACTCTTTTTACTATGAGGGTTTTCAACAAAGGTATTTTCAACATAATAAAAAGGATTTTCCATTCACTTTCATATGTTTTATCTTCCTATCCTCATTTATACATGATAAAATTTATTTATTTTCATTTATACATTATTTGAGATTATTTTTAAAAGTAAATGTTTTTAAAAAATTTCACATCACCTTTTTGAGAAGTTTCATTTGGAAGTGACATGAAAGATTGTATTTTACCTCAATCTTAAAAATGTTTTCAAATAGATCTTTTAATTATTTTACTTCCACTTAACTTTTCACATTCAAAGGGATTTTACCTCATGGTATTTATGTTTCATGATTTAGGCTATAATTTATATTTAATATTTGTGGTATTTAACTCATGGTATCAAACAATTCGATTCCTAATCAATTCTTTTGTTATACCATTCAAAATATTATTTTTGAAAGGGTTTTTTCTTTTCTGTCAACATCCTTATATGTTTCCTTTATTACACTGGGTTTATATTATTTCACAGTCATCCACCTGCTTAATTTTTATATATTATGATCATGTTATTTTATCATTTACTTAATTGTATACCACTAATCCATATGATTTTATCTTAATGGATGCTTACATAGAAAGTTATTCCATTTATTACTTAGGGAACTATTAAATTTATTTATTATGAGATCAACTTACTTTATACACTAATGTATTCTTATTCCTGTTTATCTTTTCTATTATTATTCATAGTTACAGTGATGCATGCGATAGAGTTGCATTATGGTGGTGATGTGTGGAAAAGTGGTTTCACAACCATAGATCGATAGATATTTCCCTTCATGAAGAGTTCATAATGGAGGATAATAATAATTCAAATAGAGGGGTTTTGAGTGATCAGTTTTTATATTTTTATTGAATAGTGTATTGAGAAATATATTTTTAAGAACAGGGATGGTGTCACTATGAAATCCCAAGGATAACAAAATTTTTATTGCTAACTTATTTTCTTAGTGTTTTTTATTTTGAATGTATTTATATATATATATATCACTTTAATTTTATAAAATCCCCAATATTTTAATTTTAATTTAGTATATAGTGGTTTATAAATATTGATAATATAAATTCAGTTTGTGTGAGTTTCCACCTGGAGATATCAACACTAGGGTGTGCACCATATTTCATTTTTAGTAAAATAAAAAAAATATTTAATTGGTATTCATGGTAAATCACTCCCATAAATTTTACACCATTTATGGGGATGGAAATATAATTCACACACTTTTTTCACAAAAACTCAAAAAAATATAAATTTTCAAAAACTAAAAAAATAGAACTTCATTTCATGTCATTTATTTCTTAGGTAAAGATGGATTTTCTCAGTAATTTTTTATATGTTTGGTTTTACTTTTATTTTATAATGGATGGGTGGTTGAATATTCAAGTGAAAGAAAAAATTATAATGCTGAAATAAGTTATAAATCAATTGAATATCCTTCCTACTTCTCTCGAGGAAGTCAAATATTTATGGTGGGAACCACAACAAAAAAATATGAAGAGGAAATAAATCTTATTTAACCAACATTTCTAATTGAATAACCCAATTAGGGAGAGAGGGAACAACTTTAAGATATACCATTATACCTTTATCAACCATTTTTTGAAGAGGTCTATAAAGTAAACATGTCTATTAATGCAAATGTTTTATATCAACATGAATTGGAAGAATATTGATATGATTTTATGGAATATGAAAAGGTAAGTGATTCTATCATATTTGATAATTAAAAATCACCACCTATAAACCTCTATATTTATTTGGGAAAAGACACCACACAAGTGGAGGAATTTAAATAAACTTTGTATGAGATTGATTAATAACCTTCAACTACCACAACTCAACTTTGAAAGGCATTGGGAAAAGAATAAGAACTAAAATTAAAGCCAATATATGGAGATAATATTTTCTTGATCTAATTTATTTTTCATTATTATTGAAATTTAATTGAGTATTAACTTACATTTATTTTAATTTTTAGATTCTTCCAACACATGTATTATTGTAGAGAATGAAAAGGAAGATTAAAAAGTGGAATATTTAGAGGACAGAATAGATTACCTATTGATTTAGACATAGGTGTATATGAGGATCACAGTACAATACTAAGAATCATTAGAGAATAAATTGTTGATCCTGAATCAGAATAGAATTCACATATTATCCTAATATCTATACCACCAGTGGAAAATGCTCCTTCATATGAAAAAAATTAGGGTCACCCCTTCTTACCTTACCCCCTCCCCATACATCTCTTTTATCCACTCATTTTAGGGGTTGGGTCACTTTTACTTCATTTTTGGGGTCTCCATTCTCATTTTATACTTATAGACATCAATAAAAGTGACATTTTTTTGTTATTATCAAATAAAGCCCATCATCCTTATGATCAGAGATAAAGTGGAGTAACTTACTAACTATGGGAATTAAAAACCTAACACCCACTTTTGGGTAAAAACCAAGCTTTATCCCTCTTCTTTATTTCTCTTTATTTTTATTTTTATTTCAATAAATTTCTTATATTTTGTTTTCACTTTTTTTTAAGGTATAAAGTGGAAACTACTAAGAGATTAACTAAAGAAACCACTTCCTATATAAACTCAGTTTGTGTCTAATATTCTTTTTAGTTTTTTCCCCTTTATTTTAAATATATTTTAAATTAAATAATGGGTAGTTAAATCTTAAGTATGTAGAGGATATCAACCAATTATTTTGAATTTTTGTGTATTTCCTTTTTCTTTTTCATGATTTTAAAATATATAATTTTGTATGTTTCCTTTTATATTTTAATTTTTTGATTGTTTTTAGGATTCTTGATCTAAATATAATACTTTGGAAAATTTAGACCATCTTGGTATTTGTTGGCACACTAATTAATTTAAAATTTTAAGGAATTTAAATTATTTATGAATGGGTTTTTATTTCTTGATTTCTAATATTTTCATTTAAGTAAGTTTGATTGATTTTGAAACTAATGTGAACTAGTATTATCCAAAATGAATATGTTTCCCAACCTGAGATATCTCCGAACCTTTTTTGATATTTTCTTTACATTTATCTTTTTTTGAGAGTATTGAGTCACTTTGTGTGATCCATAAATTATGTTTTTCTATTTTAAATAATTGGATGTCATAAAATGTTAATGTTCTAATTGAGGAATTTCTTTAGCTAAACATATTTTAACTTGATACCTACATTTAAATATACCCTTTTTTATCCCTTATAATCCCTAAATTTATTTATAGGTTTAAACCACATTACAAGCTAATTTTTCCTTACCTTCCCTCACTCTTAATATTTTTTCATGGATATTTCAAGTTTGGGTGTGCGGGGAGGGAATTTCATGTGTGTTATTTCGGAAGAAATTATTTTTTTAGTGTGTAAGGTGTGTTTCATATTATTGTAATTTAAAAAATTGGCATGAGTCAATATTCATTGTACTTTATTCATATCATTTTTTCTCAAAAAATAGAAAAGGAAAAAAATGTATATGTGGTTGAATTATTCATTATGCTTAATTTTATGACATGTTTCCTTAAAAATCAAGGGAATTAATTATTATTCATTCATCTTATTTGATTATCATATCATATTATATTGAAAAAATAAAAATAAAAAAGGATAATTATGATGAATATTTAATTGCATTCATTGTTTGACTCGTGTCCCATGTTAAAAAAAAGGGTGTGTGTTGTATATATTATGAGGGGAATTGAGTGAGTACTTTCCTCATTTAAATATTCATGAATTTTTATTTAAGATTATTACCTCCTCATTTCATCATTTTATCTTTTAAATGGTTTACCTAGAAACTCGTAGCCACTGAATCACCATGAAAATTCCTCATTATTAAAAAAATTATGTCTCATGGTGTAGAGATATGAGGATTTTCACAAGCCTATGGAGATCACACATGTTCTTGAGAATGATAAAATATCCACATTTAAAAATCCTTTAATGAAGAAAAAAATACATTTTCAAGGAGGTAAATATGACTTTAACATGGGAAATAACATGATATTGAATGTATTTTTATTATTGGTCAACAATTAGGGAGTTTATATCCATATAAAAGGAATTATTTTTCCTTGGATGTGACAATTGAGTATTATTCTCATTTTCACCATGGAAAGTTTTTTTAACTTGGAATAAATGATGATCCAAGAGTAAAATGGTTAATTATGGTGGATTGATGAAGATCATATTTTCATAATTTTCATTCTTTAATTCAATTTTTTAATCCAATAAATTTATTATTTTAAGGGTAATTTTAATATTTTTATGTTTTAGGAATAATTTGGGTTTTGTTGTGAAAATTTCTTAATTTTTTATTTTTTCAGTTTGGTATTTCAGCCATAAAATTTTCTATGCTAACAAAAATTGTGAAATTGTGTTTTTTAATCTTACATGGTTATTTGGATACATCTCATTCAATTGGAACTAAAGTTAAATCTAACCATGGATGGACCAAATGAATCATTAAAATGGGGCTTTAAAATATGTGTATTTTTTTGACTAATTTTTATGATGAGACCATATATCATAAATTACTTTTCCAAATGAGCTGAAATTTTAAATAATGGTAAAGAAGTGTCCTGGGAATAGTTTTTTCAACTATAAATACTTTATATTTAGAATTTTTTAATTCTATTAATTCATGTTAAATTAGAGGATTGAAAATCAAATATTTTATTAGTATAGAATAGTGTTTCTCTAATAATTCCATCATAACATTGGAAACACTTTTCCAATAAAGTTGAATTTTTTTTGGGAAAACTCTTAAGTAATATAAGAAAAAATTATAGAATATTGATTTATGATATTCATCCATTTAATTGGCCAAACATGTGACAAATTTCAAAGAATATAATTAGATGGAAACTAGTCACCCCTCTTTCCTAAAAATTTATACCCCCCACTTCATTTCAAAAGAGTTAGAAATTTCATTACATGTGGAGGGATTTATTTTTTCACTATGGTATTCTAAATTTTTAATATATATCAGTTTTTATTTCTCTTTTTCTTTCATATTATATTTTTTGTTTCCCCTACTATTCTTCTCTCATCTCTATTATTATGGATAATTAACCCTCATTGTCGCTTGAGGGGAAAATAGATTAGGTTTTGAGTTCATTATGCTTCAATGTTTTATATTATTCTATTATAATATTTTGGTAGTGTTTAAATTTATTTCTTGTATAATCATTTTTATTTATTTAATATTGTATTATTCTTCCTAAGCATCTTTCCTACTCTCCTCAATCAATACAATTCTATATATAGTGGAGTATGATTTTGGTGGTAATATGTGGAGAAGATGTTTCTTAACCATAATCAGAGGGATATTTTTCTACATGAAGATTTCTTGGTATAGGATAATCACTATTCAAATGGGAGGGAGTGATCATTTTATATCTCTTCATTGAATATGATACTAATAATTATATTTTTAAGGAAAGGATATCATAATTGTGGACTCTTAAGGACAAAAACATTCTTCTTAATAACTACTTCTCTTAGTGTTTCATATTTTGAATAAATTTGTGTGTGTGTGTGTTTATATCACTTTCATTTCATAAAATCCCTAATATTTTTGTTTTAATTTTTTATATATTATTTTTATAAATAGTGACTATAGAAATTCAGTTTGTCTGAGTGGACTCCTCAAGTGATCGACCTTAGGGTGTACTGTAATGACCCAAAGTTTTCAATGGAAATTTACTTCTTATAAATATATCATATAATCACATGAAATCACAACACAATGAAATAGTAAGTAATATGTGACCATTAAACATAATTTTGACCCTTCTGTGGTTTGAATTTCCAAAATCTTTCAAACACGGTTGCGATCAGTAAGTTATTTGGAGTCTCATATGTCAAACTTAATTTTTTTGGTGAATAGTAACATACCCTTATGAATAGTAATGTTACCCTTATGAATAGTGATATAACATAATGAATAGTAACCTTACCTATTATAGTATATAAATATGATTCAAGTGGAAGTATGATGCACCTATGTTTTGGAATAAGTAAATAAATGTTTTAAAACTGGTTTTTTAGAATAAATTATGATTTTAATTAAATATAAAATTAATCATATTTGTAAAATTATTTTTGAAAAATGGATTTTATTTTTTGATTCTACACATCTAAAAATGGTTTGGGTTAATTTTTGGGATTTTTCTAAAATAATTGAATTTTTTATGAATAGTAAAATACGATAATTTACAATAAATGCTAAATAATTGATTTATTGAGTCATTAATGATGTTCTGCTTATGTAAGACCAATTGTTTCAAACTCACATTCACATATTACTATTTCTGGTCATTTTATTATCACTATTTCTAGTCTTGAGGGAAAATAATAAAGTAAGGAGTTAAATATTATGAAAACCCTCCTCCCCTCCACTATAAAAACCACCCACATTCCCCTCTTCTATTCACTCCTCTCAAGCCTTGTTCCTTACTTAAATTCTACCAAAATCTCTCCCCAAAATCCTTCCCCACGTCCATCAGCCTTTTTTCTCCTCAAAAGACCAAAACATATCCCCTTAAGAGGTTCTCAAATGAGATAAACTCATGAAGTAAATTCCTCTTTTCAATTATTTTATTTCCTTTCAAGTTATTTTCTTTTATTTTTTATTTCCTCAGCTCCCTTCACCCAAATGGTTTGATAAATCTAGTAACATACATGTACTAGAATTTTTTTATTCTAATGGGATAATTAATTATCATCTCTCATTTCCCCTTATTTTATACGGAAGAAACAAAAACATCGTCTAAGATGTGTTAATTTATCACATTCAAGGACGACGGTTTATCAATTTATATTACCATATTTTATTCTGGTCATAAAACCATTTTTATGGTTGAACCAGACTATTAAATATGTAATTTATCTTATGTGTTTCTCTAGAATCCTATTTCACACTTATTGTAAAATAATAATGCAAAACAAGTTAATTATGAGGAAAATCGCCAAACTAATTCAAGTGTTTATCATTAATGTTTTAAATAATGATTCAACTTCACTCCATGTAACTTAATTAGATTTTTAACCATGTAATATTTTGTATTTTCAATAATAAAATATAACTTCAATTCTGTACAACCACCTTTTTTGGACTCCTTATGTTTTAATCATGTTTTAATGATCACAAATCATGTTAAACCAGTCTAATCTATCTCAAATCATGTGTAGAGATGGTTGGTTTACCTATGATTTAAATAAACATTCACAAGATCCAGATTCCTATAAATCATATTTGATTATTGTAAAATTTATTGAATTTTTTTCTATAGTGTTTTCTTATATGAATGATTAAGTCTAATTCATTTTATGAATATTACTGCTTAAGACTGTGTATAGATATTTGGTTA
Source organism: Viscum album (assembly GCA_963277665.1). NCBI lineage: Eukaryota > Viridiplantae > Streptophyta > Magnoliopsida > Santalales > Viscaceae > Viscum > Viscum album. The sequence goes on from OY728133.1 coordinate 1,111,479,179, forward strand.
AGTCTAAGAAACCATACGTTTTCCACTGGTTCTGGTTTTTGGAAAAGACCCAGACACCATGACCCAGACACCATGACCCAGACACCATGACCCAGACACCATGACCCAGACACCATGACCCAAACATCGTGACCCAGACATCGTGACCCAGACACCGTGACCCTGACACTGTGACCCTAACACTATAACCAGTTTCAGATCTCGTGAATTCTATGACATCGGTTCATTGCTACCATCAACAAGACACTGTTCAAAGTTTGGAAAAGGACCAAACATCATGATCCTAACACCGCATTTGTGCTACCATTTCCTAATCTCAATGAAATTATGGAATCATGACAGTTTCATCACTCAAAGTAAAATAAGAATACACCATTTAGTGGTGACACTATTTCCAAGTGATGTCGTTTCAAGAAAAAATGTGACACCTTTCTTTAATATGTTTTTTCATTTTCAATTTAATCTCTAATGGTCATATTTGATTCATTTAAAGGAACTGAAATAATTGATGTTTATTTATAGACATGTCACCTGACAGTACGAGGTACGAGGTGCAAAATACATGCATCATGTCGGATCCAACACATGCACTCCGTAACAAAAAGAAAAGCATGGCACTTGAACAAAAGGTAGAGGAGAAAGCATTTGAAAATTGAACTAATACATGAAATAAGATACAATAGAAGAACACATGAAGAACTCTCAATTCCTGAAGGATGGACTATTATAGATCAGATCCAATAACATATTCGGAGCACAAACTCAAAGAAGAACACAAGCTAGATATCTTACACCATTGAACTGGAAACCAGAGCACCAGACTTGCGATACTCTGTTTTTTATAAGAGGACTCAATAATTGCATCTGCTTCATCCCAAATCCAGAGTTACATAGAATAACACTCAGAGAAATTCTAACCCTTTCTCATCATCTTTTCTTTGTTTTTTACTTCTTTTAGCTTTCAAGCAGTGTGTGTGTTTCTGTATTAAAATACACAATGACTCCTATATTAAACTGAAGGATACAAGATATCCTTCCTATCATATCTTCTCACATTTGTTTACTCCCACGGATAAGTGTGGAAGAGGTTCTTGTGTGACCTGGTCGTTTATACTCACGAAGAACAGTGGAAGGGGTCGTGTAACCTGGATAGTCCTATGCACTGTTGTTTACCTCGATCCAAGGTGTGGCTCAAGTTTATTAATATAAACCGCTTGGTAGAAGGTGATCACTTAGTGGAGTGGATTAGGTCTCGGATTGAGACTGAACCAATTGTTTTATCTATTGTGTATTTTAATTTAGTTTTTCTCTACTTTATATTATAATTCATGAAACTAAATTTTTACATTGATAGTTAGTTTAGAAAGTGTTTATAATTGTTTTTAACCATTAGGTTAGTTTAAAAAGTTATATTAATCTTTAGATTAGTATAGCTGAGAACTAATAAATCTTCTGAGAAATTAATTGAACATTTAGAACTTTTATAAATTCAATAAAAATTTACTTTGATTATATTTTTAGTTGAGGGAATTTTTCAAAGAACCAATTTTTAACAGAAATATTTATAGATACTCAATTCACACCCCCCCCCCTCTTGACTAATCTACTCCAACCAACATTTGATATCGAAGGAGGTTGGAACTTTGTCAATTTTTCAAATATTTTTTAAATATTTTTCAACTGTGATTTTAGTTTTATTTAAAAGATCTTAAAATTTCTGTTAATTTTAAATTTTTATCTCTTTGAAATCATTTTATAATTTATATTATTTAAAATTGTTTAGAAGGAGATATTACTAATATAACACCTTTCTTTAATGGCACAAACTATGCTCAGTGGAAGCTTAAAATAAAAATACATCTAGAAAGCATGGGATTTGAAATCTAGGCTGATATTGAAAGTAAATATGAAAGTCCTAAAACTTCTAGAAACACTTGGTATGAACCTATCAAGATAGCCTATAACAATAACTATAAATCAATTAATGCTATATATTGTTCCTTAGGGATTAATAATTCAACATAATTTCTGCTTGCAAAACTGCCCATGATATTTGGGACACCTTGTCTATTTCTCATGAGGGAACCACTAATGTGAAAGAAATGAGACTTAATACTTATACTATTAAGTATTATAACTTTAAAATGAAGCCTAATGAATCTATTTCTAATATATATCTCGGTTTCAATGATGTTTTTAATACAATTATCTCTCTTGGAAGATATGTCATTGCCAAAGAACAAATCATGAGGATTCCCAGATGCCTACCTGATAGATGTAGAGGAACCTCTATCTCAATTAGAGATTCAAGTGACATTAATAAATTACCTATCAAATAAATCATTGGAAAACTAATAGTGTATGAAGAAGAGCTGAAAGTCAATAAGGAAGATGAGGATAAACCCAAAATAAAATCTGTGGCATTCAAGACTACCGCCTCTAAACACAAATAAAGGGAGAAACTACAAGTCTCTATAGAAATTTAGAGTAGTGAACAATCATCACTCGATAGTGAAGAGTAGATGGCTCAATTAGCCATAAGGTTTGAGAAATTTTAAAAAAGGAATAAATTTTTCAAAAATCCTAACTTCAAAGGAATATATGATCAAAATGGAATCTTGAATAAAGATTGAAAAAGATATGACAAGTCTGATGAGATAGTATGTTATGAATGTAAGTGAAAGGGACATGTAAAGTCTGATTGTCCCAATCTCAAGTATAAAAAGAAATTTTAGGATAAAGATAGAAAGTATAAAAAGGAAATTAAAGAAACTTGGAGTGCTTCTGAGGACAAATCAAGTGACTCAGATTATTCACATAATGAATGGGATAACAAAGATAATATGTGTTTCATGAAAAACAAATTTGAGGTCACCCTAGAATCTCCTATACAAAATTCCTATTATTCTGGAGATAAAAGTGATTCTGAAAATATGTCTAAAGAAGAAATGTTTGAGTATTGAAATATTCTTTAAGAGACATGTAATGAACTAAAAGATAAATACAAGTCTTTAAAGAAACAATATACTTTTACCCCAACAGTTAAATCTAAAATTTATATATAAAGAGAGAAAAATGTTCAATTACTCAAATAAAACAATTAATTAAAGTTATCTAATTAACAATTGAAAAAGGATATTGAAAGGGTTACTAATGGTAAAGATGACTAGGTATAAATTCTAGGTAAACAGATTTCTCCTAAATACACTACTGGTATTGGCTATCAACCTGGTAAAAGAAATTTTGGAAAAACCAATTTTTTTTCTAAATCTAGAACATACGGCTTTACTCCTAGTTCAGGAAAACATTTTGCTAGTTCAAACTATGATAAACTCTCTAATGTTTTTATTTTTTCAAGACCAAATAGAGTTTATTTCTCAAATAATTTACATAATTCTTATAGGAAACCTATGAGGCAGATGTGGGTTCCTAAATCACTAATTACTAATATTACTGGACCCAAACAAATATTGGTACCAAAATCTATTTTTATTTGACTATTTTACTGTAAAAATGTTTGAAGTGATCATGTAAAAGCTTATGGTACTTGGAAAGTGGGTGTTCAAGACACATGATAGGATACTATTCATGTTTCAATAACCTAATAAAAATTTATGGTGGAAATGTCACCTTTAGTGAAACTGCTAAATTAAAAATCATTGGACTTGTCCAAATTAGTAACTCTACCTTAGTTTTAATTTCCAAAGTACTTTTTTTGATGGACTGAAATATAATCTGCTTAGTATTTCAAAACTATGTAATGATGGATTTCATGTTAAATTTGAAAATGATTCTTGAAATTTTTTTAATTCTAAAAATTAATTATTATTTTATGCATTAAGAAATGAAAATGTATATTCTGTTAACTTAGATTCTTTAGTTTCTCAAAATTCTTCATGTTTACGTGTATTTCCCAAAAAGACTTGGCTTTGGCATAGAACACTAATACACTGCAATATTTACTCCCTTAGAAAGATAACTAGAAAAAAATTAGTCAAATATCTACCCAAACTAGAGTTTACAAATGATAAAGTGTGTAATCCTTGTCAAAAAGGGAAAGCAACACAAAATTTCCTTCAAACCGAAGAAATAAGTTTCAACTTATCAACCTCTTAAGTTGGTTCACATGGATTTGTTTGGACCATCTGTAGTTTCTAGTTTAAATGGGAAGCACTATGTTTCTGTTCTTTTAGATGAATTTTCTAGATATACTTGGACCTTCTTCTTGTCTTACAAAAGTGAAACCTTCTTTCATTTCACCAAATATGATAAAACTGTAGAAAACCTTAATGGACTTGGAATTAAATCTTTAAGAAGTTACCATGGTCGTGAGTTTGAAAATAAAGATTTTGAATCCTTTTTCTTACAAAATGACTATATTTATAATTTCTCTACCTATAGAACACCTTAACAAAATGGATTTTTAGAAATAAGAAATACGACCTTGCAAGAAATTGCTAGAACCATGCTTAGTGAATATGAATTACCTATTTATTTTTGGGCTGAAGCTGTAAATATAGCATGCTGTATTATTAATGAGGTATTTATTAGACCCATTCTTAAAATAACTCCATATAATTTATGGAACAATAGAAAACCCAAAGTAAGCTACTTTAAAGTCTTTGGTTTCAATGTATATATCATAAATACTAAGGAAAAACTTAATAAATTTTCATCCAAGAGTGATGAAAGAATTTTTTTAGGATACTCAATCTCTAGTAAATCCTATAGAGTGTTTAAAAAAAGAAAAAAATGTGTATAGGAATATGACCATGTTAAGTTTTATGAGACAGATCCACATGAGCCTAAGACCTCTCTAGAGAATCTTGAGGGTGATATGTAAAATCTAGAAATCAATGTTAAATCCTCTGATTATCCTGTAAAGGAATCTTTAAAAACTTCTAGTTCTAGAAATTCTCTAGATTCAAGTCATAATGAACCCAAACCTATTGAAGAACCTGAAATCACTATCCCCTCTTTTTCTAGAGTTAGAACACTTAAGAACCATCCTTTAGATGCTCTTTTAGGAGATTTAGATAAAAGAACACAAAATAGAGATTCTTGTAGAAATCAAGTTAAACATCAAGTTTTCTTGTCACAAATTGAACCTAAAAACATTAATGATGCTATCAATGATGAATTTTGGGTGATGGATATGAAAAAATAACTTAATCAGTTTAAAATGAACAAATTTTGGAAACTTTTTGATAGACCCAAAGACATATTTACTACAGGCACTAAGTGGTTGTATAGAAATAAGGTAGATGAATCTGGTAACATAATCAGAAACAAGGCTATATTGGTTGCACAAATCTATATTCAAGAAGAAGGAATTGACTATGAGGAGACCTTTGCACCTATTTCTATACTTGAATCCATCAGAATCCTAATTGCTTATGTTACCCATCTGAATTTCAAACTATATCAAATGGATGTCAAGAGTACATTCCTAAATGGTTATATAGTTGAGTATGTCTTTGTTGAACAACCCCCTGGTTTCACAAATCCTCACTTTCCAAATAATATTTTCAAATTATAAAAAGATTTGTATGGTTTAAAATAAGGTCTAAGATCTTGGTATGATAGATTAAGTACTTTTCTTATTTCTAATGGTTTTACAAAAGGTATAGCTAATCCTACCCTTTTTATAAAACTAATTTCCAATGATGTTTTATTAGTTCAAATTTATATAAACGATATTATTTTTAGATCTTAAAAAAATTCTTTACGTATTAAGTTTTCTAAAATGATGCAAAATGAATTTAAAATGATTTTAATGGGTGAACTAAAATTCTTTCTTGGATTTTAAATCTTTCAAAATAAAGATGGTATTATTTTAAATCAAAGAAAATACACTAAATATCTTTTAAAACATTTTGGCTTGGATAGCACTAAAAGTATTGATACTCCAATGAGTACTACTTGTAAGTTGGATCTTGATAAAGATGTAAAATATGTTGATCAAACCACTTATAGAGGAATTATTAGAAGCTTACTCTACGTAACTGCTAGCCAAACTGATATTATGTTTAGTGTATGTATGTGTGCTCATTTTCAAGAAAATCCTAAAGAATCTCATTTAAATGTTGTTAAAAATATTTTAAAATACCTCAAACATACACCCAATCTATGACTTTTTTATCCTAGAGGACAATCATTTGATTTAGTTAGTTATTCTGATACTGATTTTGGTGGTTGTAAGTTAGATATAAAAGGAACCTCTGGAACATGTCGCATTTTAGGCAAGTCTCTAGTGTCATGGTGTAGTAATAAACAAAACTTTGTTGGATTATCTATAGTCGAATCTGAATATATAGATACTGGTAGTTGTTGTGCATAAATTTTGTGGATGAAACACTCATTACTAGATTATGGATATCACTTCAAGAATGTACCTATAAATTTTGACAATAAAAGTGCTATTAACATTTCAAAAAATCATGTTTCACACTCTAGGACAAAACATATTGTTGTAAGACATCGCTTTTTGAGAGACCATTATCAAAAAGGTGATATCACTTTGGAATTCATTAAAATTGAATGTCATATTGCTGATATATTTACTAAAACATTAAATTATAAAAGGATATATTACATCATACATGAATTAGTAATGATAAATCTCAAGTATAAAGTGCACTGATTCAAAACTTTTTGTCTCACAACTTACTATTTCACAGTTTATGGTTTCATGATTTACGGTTTCACAAGTCACTATCTTATAATTATTGTCTCTCTCTCATAGTTTTATCGGTTACTATCTTGAAGTTACTATTTCATGCTTAAGGTCTCATAGTTACTATCTCTCAGTTATTTTCTTGCACTTACTATCTCAAATGATACGGTCACACCATTTGGAGTCACACCGTAAAGATGACATTGTTACAATCTATTCTGGTCTCACTATGACAATTTGTTCCAGTCTCACCATGATAATCTATTCTAGTCTCACCATGACAATCAGTTCTGGTATCACCATAATGAATATTTTTCATTTTATTTGTATTTTATTATTCGTATCATTGTGTTGATTATTTTATTATTTTTATCCTGTGATTTTGAATTTACGAATCTTGAAATCCCTAAATGATAAAAAACCAACTATCTTTTACTCTTTTCTTCACTCAAGATATCTTCTCTCGAAACTGAAACCCCTCTCTTTCAAACCAGAAGTCATATTTCATCCCTTCATCTCTCTCTCGAACCCTCTTTGAATTCCCAAAATGAATATTTCATCTTCATAAACTCCTGAGAATCACAGATCTTAGAAGAAAGTGAAAAGGGCACTAAAAGTAGTGCCCGAAGGACCGTTGAACCCGGATCTTGTTGATAGAATAGTAGTACCAGAAAAGGAAATATATCCTAAGTGGTTGTTGAAAACTAAGTCTTTATTTTTGAAAATACTGGAAGAGTGGGGATGGCTGAACTGGTTCACAAAAGAGACAAGGTCGATTTATCCAAAACTCTTTTCTTAGTTTTATCAATATGTCCAGTTTTCATTCAATAATAAAGATGGTTTTGTTATAAGAAGTTGTATTAATGTTCAAAGATTTAATTTTTCCTTGATGTTATAGGATGGATGCATAGGGATACCTCTTAAAGAAATTTTTGAGAACTACCAGAGAGTTTCTCCTCCTCCTAGTGATGTTTTTGTCTTAGAAGAGGCCCTATGAAGTTTGACTGGAAATAAAAAGAAAATAAGAGAAAATGTTGCTAAGTTGGATGGTGAAACGAGATTTATGTTTAAGCTTATCTAGAATCTGATTAGTCTAAGGAAAATATATTTTTCTACCCTCAAGTATCAAGATGTATTCTTGATACATCTTATGAAAAATGGGAACAATATTAATCTTTGTAAGTATATTATACTTCACATGTGTGAATTGATTAAGAAAACTTCAAAGTCTACCTCTTTGTTCTAATCAAGGTTAATCTCTAAAATTTTGTATGTTAAAGGAGTGGTTGGACCGAATGAATAAGTCATCAAAGACTATGAGTTTTGTATCTCAAAGGATATAGCCAAAAGGATGAAAATAAAATGTAATCCTTGGAAAAATTCTTGGGTGAAGTAAAATGAAAGATTATATGAAAATTTTAAATTGGTTGAGCATCCTTCAAGACCTAAGAACATATCTGATTCTGTTTTGGAACCAGATGAAATTATTGATTATCCTGATGAAGATGAAGAAGAGGCAATTGTTGAACCTATGGAAAGAACTGTCTTGGACAAAGAATATAGTGGTATACCTATTCTAAAAAATGTAGTTGAGAAGGAAGAACTTGTTACTGAAAGAAGTGTTGATTTAGAAGAAGAATCTACTTCTGGAAAAGAATATTTTGTTAGTGTAAAAGAAAATTTTTTTCCTGAGGAGAATCTAGAAAAAGAACTTACTATTGAGAAAGAGGATGTTATTGAGGAACATTTAGAGGAACAAGTTGATCCTAAAATTATCCTATCTGCTGAGGAAATAATGGAACAATCCTTTTATATAGATAGAAAATAAATGGGTGAGGTTATTAGAGAAGAAAATTTATAAGCAGGTCAAGGGACTGAATCTCTTAACCTTGCAAGAGATGTACCTGTTGACTGAGAGTAGCACCCCATTCTAGAAAGTTTTGAAGTTCCCAATCCTTTTGATCAAAGTAATGTAGATACCTGGTATAATTTTCCTAGCTAATTTGATGTGGATAATGCCCAGGAGGCCTCAGTTAAAGGCATAGACCTTTCCATTGTGTTTTAATTGAAACCAGTTTCTACTCTAAAAGTAATATCTATTAAGGAGCCTGAACCTGTCTCAAATCCTATTCCTAAACCTTCACAAGAACCTTCTGATTCTGTGATTCACATTGATTTGAAAGCTTTTGGAGTTACTTTATTAGCTGTATTTGAAAAGATCATGAAAACATAGACTTCTCCTATGACAAATCTTAGTGAAAGAGATGTTGACTTGCTGTTAGAGAAAATCATATGAAAGATTCAACCAAAAATGATTCATAAAATACAAGATATTAGAATTAAGAACAAGAAGTTGAGTGATAAGGTGAAGTCTCTCTAGGATATGGTTAAAGATATTCAAAAAGTGTTTCAACCAGGACAAGGTCATCTTGGTCATCTTGTTGAGGATGTTAGTGGTCAGATTCCACCGAAAGTTTTATCTATGATTCAACATAACTTGACTTCAATATTTGACAGAGTGGCTAAGAGAAACATCCAAATAGTCAATGAGATGTGTGATCTTGTTTTTGGTCTTAAAAATGATTGATGAGTACAAGGGATGTCTAAAGAAAGTTCTAAATCAGTTCAAGTCCCTGTCTTCAGCTGTGACAGCCTCTAATGCCTCTAGACAGTCATCTCAACCCATTGACAGTGGTCTTCTTAGAATTATTGTTAAAGAGAAACTTCAGTTAGTGTTAAGTGGTTTTGACAAGGAAACCTTATCTACGATTGTCAAGAATACTAATAGAGTACTTGTCTTGGTGAGGATTCATTCAAAGATTTCCAATTATGCTCAGGAAGAAATTACTAAGAGAGTGGATTTCTACTTTAATAGGATTTTCTCTAAGCATGATATAACCAATCATTTCAAATATCTTGTAGATAATTTTAAAATTACTCCTATCACTCAAACCTTCAAAAATCAAGTCCAAAAGCTAAAATATTTCACTCCTATATCAGACAATTTCATGGAGAACAAAGATGATTTCGATAAGGCAATATAGTATGGTGGTGATATCATTACTGATTTCATTAAATTGTTGAATATTTATCTTCATGTGAAAATCACTGGAATTATGGTGCCTATAGCTACACCTTTGTGGCATGGTTTCACTCCTTCCTCATCCACTACTTTTTCTTCTACCTCAATGTCTATATCTCAATCTCTAAGCTAGGTCAGACCTATTATCCTTGACCAAAACTTGCCTAAATCTTCAACCAAACCCACTCTGTCACCTTATGTTTTTTAAGGGATACCTCTTCCTTCTCTAGCAGTTGGCTCACTCTCTTCTTCAACCTCTACTTCTACTCTTGTGGCTCCTTCTGATGATATTACCAAGGGAAAATAGAATACCTCTAGTGCTAAAGAAAAGTAAATTTTGTATTTTGATAGGGATGGTTTTTACTTTTCCCTGCTGGTTGTACTAAAAACTACCTTTCCATCTAATACAATGTGCACTGTTGTTGTTTATTCTCTTATTTACTTTCATTATTTTTTCTTTTTATTTTCTTTCTTATAATATTTTTTATAATCCAAAAAGGGGGAGAAATCACAATAAGAACAAAAATCTAACTCCTATGATTTTTTATCATCAAAAAGAGGAATATTGTTGTACTCCTCATGTTTTAAGCATGTTTTAATGATCAAAAATCTTGTTAACCCTATTTAATCTATCTCAAATCATGTGTAGAGATGGTTGGTTTCCCTATGATTTAAATAAACTTTCATAAGATCATGATTCCTATAAATCATGTTTGATTATTGTAAACTCTATTTAATTTTATTCTATAATGTTTTCTTATATGAATGATTAAGTTTAATTCATTCTGTGAATATTAATGCTTAAGACTATGTATAGATATTTGGATAATTCTGAGAAACCATAAGTCTACCACTAGTTCTGTTTTTTGGAAAAGACCTAGACACCATGACCCAGACTCCGTGACCCATACATCGTGACCCAAAAACTGTGACCCTGACACCGTAACTAGTTTCAGATCTCATAAAGTCTGTGACACCAGTTCCTTACTACCATCACCAAGACACCGTTCAAAGTTTATAAAAGGACCATAAATCGTGATCCTAACACCGCATATGTGCTATCATTTCTTGATCTCAATGAAAATGTGGCATCATGACTATCTCATCACTCAAAGGAAAAGAAGAAGACACCATTTCATGGTGACACTGTTTCCAAGTGATACCGTTTCAAGACAAAATGTTACACCATTATTTAATCTATTTTTTCATTTTCAAATTAATTTCTAACTGGCATATTTGATTCATTTAAAGGCACTGACATAATTAATGTTTCTTTGTAGACATTTCACCTGACAGTACGAGGTACAAGGTGCAGAATACATGAATCCTGTCAGCTCCAACACATGAACTCAGTAACAAAAAGAAAAGTGTGGCCCTGGAAAAAAAGGCATATGAGAGAGTGTTTGAAAGTTAAACTAAAACATGTAAAAATATACAAATAAAGAACACACGAAGCACTCTCTATTCATGAAGGCTGGACTACCATAGATCAGAGCTAATAACATCTTCGCAGTACCAACTCTAAGAAGAACACGAGCTAGATAGCTTACACCATTGAACTGAAAACCAGAGAACCAGACTTTCGATACTCTGTTTTTCATAAGAGGACTTGATACTTGCATCTGCTTCATCCTACAAATCCATAGTTTCATATAATAACACTCAGTGCACTTCTAACCCTTTCTCATCATCTTTTCTCTATTGTGTACTACTTTTATCTTTTGATAAGTGTGTGTGTGTCTGTATTAAAACACACACAGACTCTTGTATTAAACTAAAGGATACAATATATCCTTCCTCTCATATATTCTTACATCTGTTTACTCCCATGGATAAGTATGGAAGAGGTCCTTGTGTGACCTAGTCATTTATACCCATGAAGAATAGTGGAGGGGGTCATGTGACCTGGACAGTTCTGTGCGTTGTTGTTTATTCTGATCCAGGGTGTGGATAAAGTTTATTAATATAAACTACTTGGTGGAAGGTGATTACCAAGTGGAGTGTATTAGGTCTCATCTTGAGAATAAACCACTTGTATCATCTATTGTGTATTTTAAATTAGTTTTTCTCTACTTTACATTATAATTCAAGAAATTAAATTTTTTACTTTGATAGTTATTTTAGAAAGTGTTTATAACTGTTTTGAACCAGTAGGTTAGTTTCAAAAGTTATATTAATCTCTATATTGGTATATCTAAGAACTAATAAATCTTCTGAGAAATTAATTGAGCATTCAGTACTTTTATAAATTCACTACAAACTAACTTTGATTATATTTTTAATTGGGGGAAGTTTTCAAAGAACCAATTTTTAACAGAAATTTTTATAGATACTCAATTCACCCCCCCTCTTGATTAATCTACTTCGACCAACAACCTTTATCATACATGTTTATCCAAACATGAATATAAGTGAACTGATCATTAAAACCAAGTAAGCAAATGGATCTAAATAATGAAATTAAACATCATAACCAATCAAAATGGTTATAAATAAACTTAAAAAGATTATACTAAATATTATATTTATATAATAGGTTATGGAATTATTAATTAATGAACCTAATTTGACTATTCAGGTCATTAAGATCAAGAGAAGATCACCATCAGGATTAAGGTAAGGGATCCTCTCTATTTCACTTTTATTCAAGAATGTCCTCTATGTTATGCCATTTTTTTGTGTAATAAATAATGATGGGGTATGATTATGAACCTCCCCTATAATTTTCTCATGATTTATAACTGATGATAAATCCCTTTCTCTCTCATTAATCCCTCTTAATTACACTCGATATCATGCCGATAATCTGTAAGGAATTCTACCTTAATCTCCTTTATTCCTTCAGGTTGCCTTATCTTTCTTTATACCAAAATGAAGTAATATTATATATTTATGTGAATCTTATAAATGTTTTTTACATATAAAAAATTTATTTATCAAGACCCTTCCATCATTATCTCTTTGTTATATACATGTTTTTTAGTTATTCCCTCCTCAATACTTCCCAATAAGCAAACCTGTCTTAAGGGAACTTACCGAATTCTTACCCAATTTCAAGTACACACTATCTTCTGTTTTAATCCACCATTTTATTTATAAAATTGGTATTTTTTATTATGAAAACCTTCTTGTTTCACTTATGGTTTTATGTAAAGGATTGTTCCCTTTTCTATTTTAAAGGATCTATAGTGTTTTCCTTAAAACCACACAAAAATGTTTTAATGCTAAAATTTCTTAAATACTTTTCTTATTTATTGTAACTTCTACTTGAAATCACTTACCATGATACATGCCTATATTACCTTATTAATTTCCATGTATAGTTTAGTTCATTTATTTCATAGACACTTTTATGGTATGCTCATTTGTTATGCTTTATGACATGATTGTGGTACCCAATTATTTCCATGGGTAACCCTTATGTTTATGTAAGATTGATTATATATGATTCTTTATGTGGAAAAAATATTCGTGAAAAGTTAAGATGGTTTTACCCAGGTAGTGATCTAATGCATTAGGTAAAGTTAAGTCTCATGAGATGTTATGTGTGACGGTCTTGGTGGTTATCCTTGGCTTGTGCTACTATGTGAAATGATCTTGGCAGTTAGCCTTAACTCATACTAAAGTTATATTTTATGTTGCTACCACATTTCTATGACTCCATGTTTATATGATACCATGTTTATATATTATGATTCCTTTTTTTATACTTTTTTATCATTATGTCATTCCTTCTGACCTATGTTCTATGCCTTATTCTTATGTATACTCCCTTATTGGAATTTTTAGCTCATCCCTCTATTCATGTTATCCCCAGGTTATCCTATGTAGATGTAAGGGATCAAAGTAATTTAGAATATATTTATGAAGATTAAATAAAGAAGTGTTTTTTTGTCTTGTGTTTTTAGTTTTATGTACCTAGTCTTCAAAGACACTAGACTTCACGATCCTTTTCTTGTACTCTGATGTATAATTATGCTTAAAATCATGTAATGTTATGTGAAAATTCTAGGGTTTCTATTGTTAGTATCAGAGGATGGTCTAGTTATTTTTGGAGATTAGGAATAGATCACCTTAGTTAGAACCTTAAGGATGAGATGAAGTATAAGAAAACATCCCTAAATTTTGGTAAGTATAGAGTAAGTGGATTATCAAGAAAATTTATCCCTATATGGATATGAACAAGAAGTGGTAGCTCTGGAACAGATGTACCTAGGAGTGAAAACTCCAACAAAGAGTTTCGGGCCTAACCTGGGGTATCCTGGTACATGAAAATGGGTCTTGCTGCACTCTTGGTTTGACACTCCCAAGGGATATGATTTGGTAAATTCATGAGAATAATACAAACCATTATTAAGGGAATAAAAAAATCCCATAATAATATAAGTTAAGAAATAGATTAATGATAATCTAGATTGAAACATAGGGAATCACAAGTTATGAAATACTTCTCCTTTACAAGTTTATCCTTATATGTTCATAGTTTTTTTTATATTCAATAGATAAGTATTCAATCCCTCTAATTGTATGTTATTTTTATTAGTTAGTAGCAGTAAATAGAAGAACACGTGCCAATAATAAATGTGATAGGGAATGTGAAGATTTTCCTAATGATATTCCTGATATGATGGGAATGGGTGCTCAAAAATTCATGATATTACTTGATTAGCTAGCTCAAGTTATAAATAATAACTTGAATCATGTGGAACAACCTCCTCCTCAAAGGAAAGAGAAAGTTTTCGTAGAATCCTTCATGCGGAAAAGGCCTCACATGTTTAGAAAATCTTCTGATCCCCTCCTCATGAAATAGTGGATTAACTGTATTGAAAATATAATATATATCTTCCAGTGCTTGGAAGAAGAGAAATTTGTACTGGTGGTCTATTATTTTGATGGGGAATCTAATCAGTGGTGGACATTGATCAAGAATACAAATTCTTAAGAGGAAATTGATTCCATGGATTGGGAGGAATTCAAGATGATGCTTTTCAATAAATATTTTCCTCAAAACCTCCATCTCAATATGGAAATAGGGTTCCTAGAACTCAAGAAGAAGTAAGATGAGTTTATCGGGGTGTACGAAGCAAACTTTACAAGGCTTAGGGTACGCCTCTGGATTTTTCATGAACCTCAAAAGTAAGTTGGGTCTCTTTTTTAGCAGACTAAATCCTACTCTATGAAAAGCATTGGATATTTGAGACTTCGACAGTTATGAGGATATTGTTTGTTGTTCCCTCATGGTTGAAATGGATATTGGAAAATTTTAGTGGTCTCATGGGCCTAGTGACAAGAAGAAGAAAATGGAGAACAACATGGGTGGTTCAACAAAAAAAATCCCATGATGGAAAGAATCCTAAATATCCTACTTATAAAATTTGTGGGAATAAGAATCCTAGGAACTATCTAAAGGAAACTGGGAATTTCTTTAAATGTGGAAAGATGGGACATCTGGCCAAGAAAAGATGAAAGGATATGAAAAATACCACCAATGTAGAAGAATAAATTAAGGTTCAGATCAACACTCATCCAGTGTTGTAGTGTTACAACTACAAGGAGAATGTACATTATGCAAAAAAATCCCTAAGCCAAGGGTTGTTGGAGGAAATCAACAATAACCTATAAGGAAACAAGTAAGGGCTTATGTTATCACTATTGCTGAGGTGGTGCCAAAAAACAATGTGGTGATAGGCACGCTAGTTATTCATTAAATAATAGAAAACTTACTATTTGATTTTGGTTTTATTCATTCTTTCATATCTTTAAAGTTTAATAGAACTATTCAAACACCACCTCAAAATTTGGAGGAAAAGTTATCTATGAGAACAGTGAATGGGGCAATCATTATGTCCATGTTTTATAACTCCTACCTAGTTAACGTTTTTGGACTGAACCTCCTAGAAAATATCATGATACTTCCTTTAGTAGAGTTTGACACTATCTTAGGAATAGATTGTCTATCTTTATACAAATACAACACCAACTATTAGTAAATGGAGATCACTCTTCACATCTCAAAGAATCCTCCAATTATTTACAAGTGTAAGGAGGAAGATGAATCTCCTTTAGAACCAATGTCTCAAGTGTTTATATTAATTCCTTATGAGAAATAATTTCTAGCTCAAATGATTGAGACAAAGGATAGAATATAGCTCAAAGATATGCCCATCGTGAGGGATTACACTAATGTATTCCCTAAAGAGTTATCAGGACTCCCTACTGATCGAGAGGTTTATTTATCAATTGAAATTATTCCTGGATATTTTCCTATATCAAAGAAACCTTATATAATGGCCAACATAGAGCTGGAAGAGCTGAAAAAGCAGTTGTAGGAGAATCTGTAGAAGGGTTTGATATGCCTGAGTGCTTCACCATGGGGTGCGCGAATCCTATTTGTTAAGAAAAAGGATGGTTCAATGTGCCTCTGTATTGATTATCATGAGTTCAATAAAATCATGATAAAGAACAAGTATCCCCTGCCTCAGATAGATGTTTTTTTTTATCAGCTTCATGGGACCAGTTATTTCTCTAAGGTGGACCTTCGGTCAGGATATCACCAATTAAGGGTGAGGAAGGAATATATTCCCAAGACTTCCTTTTGAATGATGTATGGACACTATGAGTTCATAATGATTCCATTTGGACTCACTAATGCTCCATAAATTTTCATGGATTTAATGAATAGAGTCTTTAGATATTACCTCGACAAATTTTTGGTACTCTTTATCAATGATATTCTGATATACTCTAAGAGAAAGGAGGAACATGAGAAGTATTTGAATATTGTGATAAAGACTTTGAGAAGGGATAATTTGTATGAAAATTACAATAAATGTGAGTTATGGATGGAGGAAGTATCATTCTTGGGGAATGTTATCACCAGCAAAGGGATATCTATGGACCCTTCCAAGACAAAGTCAATTGAAGAGTGGCCCAAGACAATATCTGTTATAGAGATCCATAGATTTTTGGGTCTATATGGGTATTATCGACAATTTGTGAAGAAATTTTCACAGTTTTCAAACCCAATGAACAAGATGACACAGAAGGGAGTAATGTTTGTCTGGACTCAGGAATGTGAAGACTGTTTCAAGGAGTTAAAAAATAGGCTTATCACTATGCCAGTATTCAAACTCACAACAAGTATAAAACTCTTTGTGGTGTATAGTTATGCTTCAAATAAGGGATTAGGTTGTGTGCTAATTAAAAATGATAAAGTGATAGCCTATGCCTCAAGGAATATGAATATCCACAAGCAAAACTATCATACGGATGATCTGGAGTCAGCGACAATGATCTTTGTGTTAAAAATATGGTGGAATTATCTCTATGGGGAGAAGTGTGATATATATATTGAACATAAGAGTATCAAATATATATTCACACAAAAATATCTTAATATACGCCATAGAAGATGGATAGAACTCATCAAGGATTGTGACTTCTTAATTCACTACCATCCCGGTAAGTAAAACAAGGTGGCAGATGATCTAAGTAGAAAGGATCTTGTATCTTTATCAATGATGAGAATTGAAAAGTATTTGATCTTCTTAGATTTGCTGAGAATGTACATGGGAATCATTAAGGGAGGAACATCATCAATCCTTTCTCAAATGATTTTTCAACCATATCTCATGGAGAAAATAAAGGATGCTCAAAGAAAAGATGTGTTAATTCAGAAAATTATGGAAGATATCAAAAATGGAAAATCCTCTTATTTTAAAATTGACAAGGATGGAGTTGTAATATTTGGGTCACGATTATGTGTACCATATGATATAGAGATAAAGAAGGATATTTTGAATGATGCTTATAGATCGACCTTCTCTGTTCTCCTAGGAAGCACAAAGATATATCGAGATCTCTGAGAAAACTTTTAGTGTGACAATATGAAGAATGAGATTGATTAGTATATATCAAAGTGCATGGTTTTTCAACAAGTGAAGGATGAAAGATAGAAGTCTAATGGAATGATGAAACCACTAACCATACCAACATAGAAGTAGGAGAACATCACCATGTACTTTGTAATTGGACTTCCAAGGAAATCCATAGGAAAAAATTAAATATGGGTAGTTTTGGATCATCTTATGAAGACATATCACTTTATCTCAATTCAAGAGGAACTCTTATTGGATTAACTTGAATGGATATAAATCAAAGAAGTGGTAAGGCTGCATGGAGTATCACTATCTATTGTATCTGATCGTGATTCGAGATTCACCTAAAATTTTTGGAAAAAATCTCCAACATGATCTAAGAACTGAACTGAACTTCAGTAAGTCCTATCATCCTTAAATTGATGTCCAATATGAGCAAACTATTCAGACAGTATAAGATATATTGAGAGCATGTTCTATGAACTTCAAAGGAGGATGGGATCAACATCTTTCACTGGTTTAATTCTTCTACAACAACATTTTCCACTCGAGGATCCGAATGGATCCATATGAAGACCTTTATGGGAAAAGGTGTAGAACACCGGTGTGTTGGGATGAAGTTGGTGAGAGTAAGATTCTAGGACCTGAAATGGTTTAAGAAATGGTGGAGAAGGTGAAAACCATTCAGTAGCATATCAAGGTATCCCATAGTCGAAAGAAGAGTTATGCAGACAATCATCGATGAGACCTTGAGTTCAAAGTTGGGTACATGGTATTTCTTCACATATTTCCATGGAATAAGTTCATGAGGTTTGGGAATAAATGAAAACAAATTCATAGGTACATCATCCCCTTATAGATCCTTGATCGAGTCAGATTTGTGGCCTATTGACTGGCACTTCCATCTACCATGTACAAAGTATATGATGTCTTCCATGTATCTATCTTAAGGAAGTGCATACCAGATCTTTTACATGTACTCTCTTCAGAGGTGGTACAGTTAGAGGATGATCTTTTTTATGAGAAGAATCTAGTGAAGATCTTGGATCATAGAGATAAAGTTATGTGTAAAAAGACTACTCACCATGTTAAAGTACTATGGAAGAACCATAAGTATGAATAGGTAACATGAGAACTATAAGAGGTAATAAAGGAAAAGTATCTGCACCTATTTATGTCCTAGAATGTAAAATGAAATTTGGAGGGCAAAGTTTCTTAAGGGAGGAAGAATATAATGACCCAAAGTTTTCAATGTAAATTTAATTCTTATAAATATATCATATAATCACATAAAATAACAACACAATGAACTACTAAGTACTATGTAACCATTAAACATAATTTTGACACTTTTTTGGTTTGAATTTCGAAAATCTTTCATACATGGTTACGATCAATAAGTTATTTGAAGTATAATATGACAAAATTAATTTTTTGTGAATAGTGACATACCCTTATGAATATTAATGTTACCCTTATGAATAGTGATATACTCTATTTAATAGTAACCTTACCTATGATAATATATAAATAAGATTCAATTGGAAGTATAATGCACCTATGTTTTGGAATAAGTAAATAAATGTTTTAAAACTGTTTTTTTAGAATAAATTATGATTTTAATTAAATATTACATTAATAATATTTAGAAAAATATTTTTGGAAAATGGATTTCATTTTTGGATTCTACGTGTTGGAAAATTGTTAGGGTGAATTTTAAGGATTTTTCTAAAATACTTGAATTTTTATGAATAGTAAAATACGATAATTTAAGATAAATGATAAATAATTGATTTATTGAGTCATTGATGATGTTATGATGATTTAATCCCAAATTTTTAGAACTCACATGAACATATTACTATTTTTTTCATGGTATCATCACTATTTCTGTTCTTAAGGGAAAATAATAAACTAAGGAGTAAAATATTATGAAAACCCTCCTCCCCTCCACTATAAAAATCACTCACACTCCCCTCTTCTATTCACTCCTCTCAAGCCTTGTGAATTACTTAAATTATACCCAAATTTCTCCCCAACATCCTTTCCTATGTACAACATCCTTTGGTATCCTCAAAATACCAAAATCTCTCCCCTTAAGAGGTTCTCAAAAGAGATAAACTCAAGTGGTAAATTCCTCTTTCCAATTCTTTTATTTCCTTTCAAGTTATTTTCTTTTCTTTTTTCTTTCCTCACCTCCCTTAACACAAATGGTATGATAACTCCAGTAAAATAAATGTACTGGAATTTTTTTATTCTAATGGGATAATTCATTATCAATTCTTATTTCCCCTTATTTTATATGGAAGAAACAAAAACACTGTCTGAGATGTGTTAATTTATCACATTCAAGGACAATGGTTTATCAATTTCTATTACCATATTCTATTCTGGTCATGAAACCATTTTTATGGTTAAACCAGAATATTAAATATTTAATTTATATTATTTTTTCTCTATAATCTTATTTCACACTTTTTTTAAAATAATAATTCAAAACAAGTTAATTATGAGCAAAATCGCCAAATTAATTCAAGTGTTTATCATTAATGTTTTAAATAATGATTCGACTTCAATTCATGTAACCAAATTAAATTTTTAACCATGTAACCTTTTTTATGTTCAATAATAAAATATAAATTCAATTATTTACAACCCCCTCCATCATATATTTTTATCTAAACATGAATATAAGTGAACCGATCATTAAAACCAAGTAAGCAAACGGACCCGAACAATGAAATTGAACCTCATAACCAATCAAAATGGTTATAAATGAACTTAAAAATATTATAATAAATATTATATATATATAATAGGTTATATAATTATTAATTAATGAACCTAATTTTACTATTCAGGTCATTAAGATCAAGATAAGATCACCACCGGACTTAAGGTAAGGGATCCTCTCTATTTCACTTTTATTCAAGAATGTACTCTAATTTATGCCATTTTTTGTGTAATACCTAATGATGGGGTATGATTAAACACCTCACCCGTAATGTGATAATGATTTATAAGTGATGATTAATCCCTTTATCTTTCATTAATCCCTCTTAAGTACACTTGATATCATGCCGATAATCTGTAAGGAATTATACTCGAATCTCCTTTATTCCTTCGGGTTGCCTTATCTTTATTTACACCAAAATGAATTTATCTTATATATTTATGTGAATATTATAAATTATGTGTAAATGTAAAAAATTAATTTATCAATACCCTTATATCATTCTCTCTTTGGTATATAAATGTTTTTTAGTGATTCCCTCCTCAATACTTCCCGATAAGCAAACCTGTCTTGAGGGAACTTACTGAATTCTTACCCAATTTCAAGTACTTTATATCTTCTATTTTAATCCACCATTTTATTTATAAAATAATTATTTTTTATTATTAAAACCTTCTTGGTTCACTTCTGGTTTTATATAAAGTATTTTTCCCTTTTCTATTTTAAAGTCTATATAGTGTTTTCATTAAAACCGCACAAAAATGTTTTAATGCTAAAATTTATTAAATAATTTTCTTACATGTTATCACTTATACTTGAAATAACTTACCATGATACATTCATATATTCCCTTATAAATTTCCATGTATATTTTAGTTCCATTATTTCATGTAAACTTTTATGATATGCCCATTTTTTATGCTTTATGACATGATTGTGGTACCCAATTCTTTCCATGGGTGACCCTTATGTTTATGTAAGATTAATTATGTATGATTATTTATGTGGAAAAAATATTCATGAAAATTTAAGATGGGTGATCCCAGATAGTGATTCAATGAATTAGGTAAAGTTAAGTCTCATGATATGTTATGTGTGACGGTTTTGGCGGTTAGCCTTGGCTTGTGCTACTATGTGAAGCGATCTTGCCAGTTAGCCTTGACTCGTACTAAAGTCATGTTTTATTTTTATGCCACATTTCTATGACTCCATGTTTATATGATCCCATGTTTATATGTTATTATTCCTTATTTTATATTCTTTTTTATCATTATTTCATGTCTTCTAACCCATGTGTTATGCCTTATTCTTATGTATACTCCCTTATTGGGATTTTTAGCTCATCCCTTTGTTCAGGTTATCCCCAGGTTATTCTATGCAGATATAAGGGCGCAAAGGAAGTTATAAGATCTTTATGAAGATTAATAAAGAAGTTTTTTTTGTCTCATGTTTTTAGGTTTATGTACCTAGTCTTCAATGACACTATACTTCATGATCCTTAGCTTGTACACTGATGTATAATTATGCCTAAAATCATGTAATGTTATGTAAAAAGGCTAGGGTCTCTATATGTACACTATGTTACATTCTTAGGAAAGTAAGAAAATATTAAGTTTGTATTCTTGAAATTAACTCCCATAAAATATATTAACTTTATGTTAGGTATGTATGGATTATCATAAGTTGAAATCACCCACATGAAATGATCACTTACCACTCTCATTCATAAAACAATGTTTAAAAGGTTATTGAGTTTAAAGTGTTATTTTTTTCCTTGATGGTTATTATATATAAAATCAAATGATAATAGATCTATTGGACCAATCAAATACAACATTATTTTAATTAACATGACCCAAATCACTAACACAATACCCAAATTAGGCCGCCAAATGGATTCAAATTTACCTTCCAAACACCAGAGGCTTGAGACTAACATTGGGGCTCTAATAAACATTGGAGGAAGGTAGTTTTTCCCATTTTGAAAAAAAAATAATACTAAAATTATCTAAATGAAATTAATATCATATGATAAGAGCAAGATAAATCCCAAATAAATGTTTGGTTACAAAATAAACCCCTCAATTCCCATGGAAAAATTCCAACATTATCTTCGATATCCAGCTCCAATAATGAGTGTATCTTGACCTTTACCCCCAAGGAAAATTCATAGAAAATAAAAAAAAACAACCAACATCTACTAGTACCTGTAGGTGTTTGTAAAATGAACATAGGATCTGAATATCCACTGAATTGAACATATAGGTTGGGAACATAACATACTTGGTAAGAAACTTCCAAGGTTCCAACATATATAAAAGTCCCTTAGGTGTGTGATTTAGAAAAATATTCTCATTTTCATGTGTGTGTGTGTGTGTAAAAATGGTTTTATGTACAATGATCATTAAAACATAACATGTACAACATAGAAGCGGTAGACAGATTAATAAGGTCTATAATTAAATAACTCTCTTTATTAGGAGGGTCTATACCAGAACTCATTTGATGTCACCTACTTTGAGAAATCATTGTATATATGTAAGGATGATTTTAGGGAAATATTGTGTCCCTCCTCATCTAGGATAGGTTTAGAGAAATATTATAGCCCATTCCACCTAGGTTCACTTCTAGAGTTGGCACCTTAGTCCATCCCATGGGAAGGGGAAGGTGTATATAAATTTATAGCCTCAACCCATACCATTAAAAGGGTAAAGGGGTATAAAAATTTAATACATTAAAAGACTATCCCATCGTCATACTATATATCAAATTATACCTTATTATAATTTATATGGAAAAAAATACATATACACATACTCTTTTTAACATTTTTATCAGATAATAAAATAATATCCATGCTCAAAAACACTATAATCCAATAATTATTATGTTCATATCCTATAAGGAATAGTCATTCTCAAGAAAAATTCAATTATAGGAAACATTTCACCCAATAAAGTAGAAAGTAGGAATACTAGCATATTCCCACATGGCTATCACATATTGAGGTGAATTTAAATCTCAGGCGGTTATAGCATAAGTGGGTGTAGTGTGAAAAAAATAAACTAAAAACTCAAGTAAAACAAAAAAAAAGACCAACCAAATCTGACATAGATTTTTGAACTACATACTCTTCATGATAATTTTTAGATCAGTTATATCTATTATAGTATATACTTGAGGGGTGATTCAAGATTAATGAAATCTATCCAAATAAGGTTATAAATCTAACATGGGTAGTGATGTTTTTCACTAAAGTATTACTAAGTGATGATATAAGAGTAGAATTTTTCATATTCAATACATAACTAAAGTATTTTATATAAATAGTCTAAATAAATTATAAATGATATATTGAAAACATCTACTAGAAGATGAATTTTCATCAAAGTAGGTTCCTAATACATGGAATTTACTTTGAAGAAAACATGCCTATGGGTTTTAATGTCAATAAGACTTTTATTAAAACTTTATACTTTTGGAAAATAGAGTAATAAACATAATTTATAGAAAATGTGGTTTAAAAAATCAAGTGTGGTGAATAAGGTTTTACAAAATTAGGTAACAATGGAAAGGCTTTATAAAAAATCAAGTTTGGATTTAGGAATTGTGGAAAGCATACGAGTTGAGGTTTTCAAAACAAATTATTTGGTTTTCATTATATAATAATTAATAATACCATTATTTTTTGGTATCACATCATTCCTTTCTGCTTGAAATAAACCCAGGCTTCATCTCACCATTGATGTAACACTTAAATGAATTTAATCATGGATCATTGACTTATGAATCATGAAATTTAAGGTGGAAAATATGATCACTTAAATTATATTTTTAGGATTAAATAAAAATTTCATATGGTAAATGATATCACACTACCCATACTTAATGGATTATTATAAAAAATTAAATAAATACCATTTTCATTATAATTATATAAGGTTTAAAGGAATAACTATTGTAAGGTTATTCAAGGAGTTATATCCACATTCACAAGATAAGTTTATTCCTAATTCAAGTAAATTATACACACTCCTTGGAACTCAAGTGGCACCTTACCAACCAAATTAAAGGCTTAGAATGGGTGTTATATTCTAAAATATTTCCGTAACTTTATGTATTAAAATATTGATTTACTATTTTTTATTTAAGAATAAGCTCGTTCTTCATGGTTTATACCCAGTTAACTAAAATACAAGTCATTCCTCCTTTAAACCATGTTAATGAACAAATAAAATAAATATGAGTGACATATATATTTCTAACATCAAACAGCATATAAAGAGTTCCAAAATGTGAGATACATCATTAACCTCAACTAGTTTTACACAAAACTTAATGGAAAACACTTTTTGGAGTTAAGATAACTTTGAATCTAATTAATAATTTAATATTTTTTCAAAAAAAATATGATGGTTTTTTTATAAAAGTTATATGAGGATTTAATCAAAGCATTCATTTAAAAATCCTAATTTACATCTGTATAAAGTAATAAGAAATCATTTATTAACTTTTAAGAAATATTGGCAGTGAACCCAAAGTAATACCTAAGGATTTTTATATGGATTAAAACCAACTACCATGAGATTAGATATAATGATTCCTCTCTCATACCCCAATGACACTTAATCATCCCCAAATAATCACAAAAACATAATCTATAGTCAATCACAATTGATTACCCAAGAACTCAGATGACCAAAATGAAAACCCAAGAAAAACCTAGTTAAAAACTAGGTAGAACATCTCCAAAATTATACTAAATAATAATCAATAGAAATCATAATGATAAAAAACTCCAAGAAGCCTTAGATAACGGTCTAATATCAAGAAAACCCTAAATAAATATTTTTATGATAAAATTGTAACATCTTTGGTAAATAAAGAATAATAAATTTTCATATTTATTAATATTTATGAATTAAATGTTAATTTTAATTTAAAGGGGATGCTATTTTTGATGGCTTACCCAATACGCAACAACAGGTTTCTTTGAAATCTTATGTTGCACACTAATAATATAATATTATTATTTAATGATGATTCATTTTATTGGTGTAATTTAATAGAACTAACTAAAATATTATTATATATGTTTGTTAAATGTTTTTACATTTATTCAATAAAATTTAGAGGCTTAAAATAAGAAAGGAATTTGATTCTAAGCATAAATACTCTAATATTCATTAAAGGGCTGATTCACCGCCTTTGATGGAGAACCCTATTTAAATATAGTTTTGGTCATTTTTATATGTTATATTTGACAAAATAAAATTCTTCTTTAGAATCGGGACATCAAAATCTACTTTGGATAAAATTTTGGTATTTTTCTGATAAAATTCATTTTTTGATGAATAGTGAAAAATACTGTATTTTTATTCAAAACTATGTTTTAATATAATTTATTTATATGGTTAGATTATGTTTTTAATTTGTTTTAAAGTTTAATTAGAATATATTTTTACCATTTAATCCAATTTTGGTCATTGGAATTAATTTCACTTTGAAATTGGACATAAACAAGTGTCAATCTTTTGATAGTTATTATTTCTTAAAAACACGCTATTTGTTTTAACAATGGGAATAAATTTTAAATTAATTAATTCCACTTTTATGTTTTGAATTTGAAAAAATAGACATCATTTTTGAATTCATAATATCAAATAAATATTATTCTGAATTTTGGGTATTTTTCTAAAAAACTTCAATTTTTGATGAATTGTGAAACCACTTAGTAGTAGTTAAAAAAGTGAATTTTACATTTAAATGAAATTTTACCGCTTCTATGAGTTGAATTTCAAAAATCAGATATACACGGTTAATATCAAGAAGTAAAATGTGGTTCAATAATAAAAAAATAATTTTTGGTGAATAGTAACTTTTGACTTTTATTTACTGCAGTTAAAGGTAAATAGGGTAATTCAAGGTAAAAAGTATATTATAATAATACAAAATTATCTTAACACTTGTCCTAATCTTATTGGATGAGTCATGAACGACCATGGGCATCCTTGGGTCGATTTTGGGACCCCATGGAGCCACTTGAGAGTGATAATGACTCTTTAGATTAATTAATTTAAAGTAAAGACAAAAATGACACAAACAAATATCTTTTAGTAAATTAAATTTTACATAGGGTTATATTAGTTATATTTTCTACTATAAATATTCATTGGAAATATAAAATTATTTCCTACATCATGGTATTTTTTTATAATTTTTATACAACAAATAAATTAATTTAATTATAACACAATAATGATGTAGTGTTTACCTCATTAATAAATGATTTAAATAAATAAGATTATAATGATTAAAATATTGTCCAAAACATGTCCAATTCTGATTGGATGATTTTATTTCGAATATTAGTCATCTTATCTTCTAATTTAATGTATTTTGGACCTTTTGAAACTGAACATAAGTTTATAATAAAATAATAGTTTCACACTTTCCTAAAGAGCCCCTCTACTCCCTTATAAAAAGAGACCACTTAAAACCAATTATTCACACCTCTAAAACCTTTTGTATCATCCAACCTCTGCCCAATTAAGCTCCATACATTCCTCTCCTCCACCTAGAAGCCTTACCTTAGGCAGAAGGCACTTCAAGAAGTCCTTTTGGTTCAAACCAAAGGGAGTTACCCAAATTAAAGGTAACGGTTTCTCTTAAATTCATTTCTTTTATTTTACTTCTCCAACCCCATGAACTATTTTTATTCCTTTATTTTGTAACAACACCAGTATATTCAATATACTAGTATGTTTTTATAAGAATTATTTGATCTAAACTTACACACAACTCTATCTAATGGGTGAAGAACATAATGTTTCTGTGGATGGAAAACTAACGCCTCGCGAAACGATGATTGTTCGATTATCTCCTACCGCCTCTTATGGTGGCCATTATGATGGAACTATATTTATATATTATTTATATTATTATGTTTTCTCTATGATTCTGTAATTTTCATTTAAAAACACACCAATATGCTTTCCAATATGTGTGACCACGATAATTTCATTTGAGGAAGTGCGGACTACCGCCCCCTCAAGGTGATATGATTCGTTCATGACATTCATGGAACGTATAAAGGATAGAGTTAATTAAATTATGTAAAACATATATCATATTATATTATATTGGAATTATAATATAATTATGAATCATTATGTTTTAATTCCATTTAAATAAAAAATATAAATGAAAGTAGCGTTCATGCGTAGGTATGGCTTACCGTCTCCATGAAAGGTGCATTTAATTTCTTATCTCCTAATGTTATGTACTATTATAAATACATATATATACTGGATATATAATATATATATGATATCTAAATCATTTATATCATTCTAGAGATAATGGACTTTTGACCACATGGACAAATTGTAATTATAACAAGTTCATTTTTGACTCAAGTTCCGAACATCAATAAAATATCCAATATGAACTCAAATAATTAACTAATTATTATAGAAAGGTAATAAGTGATATAAGAGGAATAATAAAATTGAGAAGTGTTCTTAATCAAGTATAAATTAAGTTAAGTTTATTATTCAGTAAGAACAAGGAACACACAAGACAATTCGGACTTGAGGTAAGGGATTTCTTATCTCACTTTTAATTCTGTGAGATTTCCATTGTTCGGCACTAATTTATTGCATGTGGTGTATTTTGTACTTTCATTTGATATATATTATCATGATTATTTTTATATTCATGGTATTCTGTGATTAATTTAATGGATATTAACTTTTGGTCATACGACTCGATTGATTACGTCATGGTAAGGGATTTCTTATCTCACTTTTAATTTCGTGAGATTTTTATTGTTCGCCACTAATTTATTGCATGTGGTGTATTGTGTACTACCATTTGATATATATTATCATGATTATTTTTATATTCATGTTATTCTGTGATTAATTTAATGGATATTAACTTTTTGGTCATATGACTCGAATGATTACGTTGTGGTAAGGGGTTTCTTATCTCACTTCTAATTCCGTGAGATTTCCATTGTTCACCACTTATTTATTGCATGTGGTGTGTGTACTGCCCATGATGGTATTCATTGTGTAATATACTTTAATTTATGTATATTTACATCATCATTATATGATCCATCTTTCATGGCATGTAAGTTTCGTAAGTTACCAAATTGGTAAGGGAATTAAAAATTTAAATTTCCGCTCATTCGGCTTTATGCATACTTCATTGATTATTTTACTCCGAGATTATGTGTGGAATAACTATTAATTTGATTATGTCATAATTACCACTCCCCTTTATGTGAATATAATTTTTATACACATAATCACTCCCTTTATAAATTCTCAATTCATCGATATGAACTTGATAAGAGTAATTTTAACTCAATCTCCATTTATTGAGTTAAACATCCAATTCATTGGTGTTGTTTTTACAAGAATATGTGTGAATGTTCTCTGATTTATTTACACTAAATATCCAATCATATTGAGTGTATTTATATTTTTCACACATAATTATGTCGTTGGTTTATCCTTAACCTAAGGATACGGTCTTTATATTCAATTTACATTCTATTGAGACTTCTTTGTTGTTATACACCAAATCACTTTTATATGGTGAATATAATGTACTTTGACATAGTATATTATGAATCCCTTTCTCATGATATTATAATGTTTTGATTACCTCAATTATTTGTATTCAAGTGTCTCTCTTTTGGTTAAGAACTCTAACTAAAATATCATTTTAAATGTTTTAAAGATTTATTATTCTAAATATTTCTAATTAATGTCCATGTTTTAAAAATGGTTTTAAGGATTTATTTATGTGGACATTAATGTTTTAAAACTAAAATTACTTTTAAATGTTTCAAAGTGGTATGGGACACTTTGATTCAAAAATCTATTTTTAAACGGCTTCTTGACAAAGAGTGTGACTTTTAAATGTTTTCAAGAAAAAGGGGGATATTTCTCTCAAATAGTTTTGATGATTATTTTCATCTATGTAAATATCCTTAATTATTCTTGATTGAGGTTAATATGTTACAATACAATCTTCCATATTGTATTGAATGAGTTATGTTTGACGGTGGATGTGTTATTTTTATACCGTTCATGGTTTGTGGATAAAGTATTGACATTTTGTATGCTAGTTTTAATATGAATGTTTATGTTATGTTTCAAACTTTTCATATGAGGAATTCATTAGACTTAGTAAGTGAAGGGTGGAGCCTGATATAGCTCCTTGATGCATCGGTAGGTCTCATGAGACAAACTAGTGTCTTGGCACAAGGCCTTGGCAAAAAAAATTATTCGTAGTCTTGGCATGAGGCCTTGACTATGTGGTTATGAAATTCTGGCATTATGCATTCCCTCATTATGAGATTAGTTATTACATGTGATTATTCAACTAGTAGAATATCCCTGTGCATGTTAATATGGTAATGTTTGATGTATTTTTTCCATGTTATGTTCAAGTTTATGTTTAAAAGGTTGTTGTTTTTATTACACATCTTGCCTTAAAAGTTTATAGATTCCGCTAAATTATTTACCCTTAATGAGTATATGAGCTCACCCCTTTCTATGTTTTATTTTTCCCAGGATGTGAAGAAGTTAGTTATGAGTGACTTGCAGGAATAATCTAGGAATCTTGGATGTTTCCAATGGAATAATTTAGTGTTGTTTTTCTTTTCAAGTTGTAATGTTGACCTTATTAATGTGTGTAGTATTTCAAATGTTACTAAATTGATCGGTCTTTTGGGACATGATTTCCTTGTATCATTCCAATGTTATGTAATAATGCACCGACTCTGGGATTTTGGGGTTGGGGTGTTACAAAAATGGTATCAAATCAGTGAGAAAAGACACAAAACACTCACTTAGTCCCCTTGTAACCCAAAAAAAAGGAAGAAAATAATTCAATTGGATTTAACTAGATATTTTATAAAATACCTAATTAAATAACACATTGATAGTAAGAGATAATAAAAAATAATATAATAATAGATAAGAATCGGGGTAGGCTTACGTTGGATATAGACATAAAGAAAGATAACCCAAACCATGCTCAACCTGAAGGGGGTGATGGAGAGCCCTGGGAGAGACCAAAGGGGAATTATACCATGTTAAAATGATGGGAGAGATAGGTGAGGTCAAGTATTTAAAGGAAATTACACATTTTATACTAAAATAAAAAAAATAAAAAAAAATCTATTGATGATCCCTAACAGGTACCTACCTTGATCACTGGGTACCCAATGATACCCCCATTTGGATTCTACTAAGCACATTGGGTACTCAGTAACCCCCAACTAGGTACCTAGTAACACCTTCAATCTTAGGAATATAGGTTCCAACACCCCAAACCTTTTCTGATCCCAAAAAACCATCTTTAGAACCTCAAACAACATCCAAAAGCACTCAAAATTCCATCCTTAAAACTTCAAATTCAATAATCAAGTTCCAAAAAGTGAAATGAACCCTCAACCAAAATTAAAATTAAAATTTCCACATAATATCCTAACTAAATTTTCCTAAAAAACATAATGATAAAATATAGGATCATTACAAACTCTCCACTATATCATTTTTCATCCACATAAAACAAAGTGACAAGACACTTTTAAGCCTTTGTATCATGAAACACACTAGAATTATATTGACGTGTAATCATAAATACATGTTACATACCCCAAATAAATATCTCCAAACTTATTACATACACAGTAATTACCAAATTATAACACCAAGAATAGAATATGTAACACCATCTGCCTCTAAATCATTCATCTCCTAAATTCTTTGAATTTTAATATCAAAAGAAAAACCACTTAACCCCAAAATTCATCAAGTAAATGATTACTAAATATAATCCATAGAAAACATGATCTAGAATACTATATAATTTTATCCATCACAAGACTCCTAGGATTCCAATACTTGAAATAATATTTATTTAATGGTACTCCCTACTATAAGGCTTACCCAAGGAATTACCTTACCTATCTACCACTTATTATGATTTATAAAAAAATGTTTATCCTTCAAAATTAGTTTTCAAATTCCATTTAAAAATAAAATTTCAAAAATAATTTCATAAAACGTTAATTTAAAAAACACTTTATTAGAATAAAAAAAATCCCTTTATTGCCTAAAAAACTATTTCATGATTTCAGTACAGTGAAAATTGTCTCACTCAGTAGGGAAACAAATGCAAGGAACTAAACAAGGTCATAAATAAATTAAGAATGATTACTAGCATAGGGAATATATAACAGGGAAGAAAAAAAATAATTATTTAATTTATGGAAGTATTTAACATCATTGAACATGTAAAAAAATATGGCATGCTCTGACCAATGCTGCTAACAATTAACATAGAAGTAGTACATCAATGAAACAATAAAGGAATATTATCATATCAATAACACTATCATAGAAAATAAACAATAAGAACATGATTTATAAATTTTAATAAGATATCATAACATAAGAATACTTTATAATAAAACATTGGAACTTTTATGATACAATTAAACATACTTCTCAATAAATTAATACATAATAAAATAAAGAGCATGCTTAGTGGTAGACAGTAAACAAAGAAAACTATTAATAGTGTCAATAAATGTATCAAAGTTAATTAATCAACCATCAATATATATTAAAATAATAGTCACCAATATATATATATAGTAAAAAATTAATATATATATATATATATTAGGTTTTAATAAATATAAATATTTTATTGATTGCATTTATAATACACATCAACACAGGCAAGCTCGTTACATAGTATGTTGTCCTATAGTGACAATCTATAGAAATTTAATCATGATGCATGAATGGAAAAAAGAAATGGATATGAGTCAAGTTTTAGGAAATTTTTGGACTCTTACACACTTACAGAATATATTATTAGAATAATACCCCATCCATAATGGTAGTTCCTACCTAACTACCCAGACATCCCTGATAACTTGAGTTTCTACCATAATGAGGTTTGTAATTTATTTTTCTTGGTTACTTAAAAAATACTATTGGAATCACCTATTTTGATAATCCCAAATCATGTTTCATTTATATGATAATAATTTTTTATTAGTTTTTATAGTTTTTATCATGTAACAATTATGTATTTTTAATCTCATTGCTTTCTTGATTAAGTTTACGATGTAAAATTTTCTAAGTAAAAGGTCACTGGTATGAAGGTCTATATTAAGAGACTTCTGTTTAAGTCACTGATTGAGGCTACTGTTTGAGAGGTTACCACTATAAGGTCACTACTAGAAGGTTACCACTATAAGGTTACTGTTGAGGAACCTTACTGTTGATTTATCAATTCAAGTTCATCGCTACGATTCTACCTCTCAAGGGATACTGTTGTATAGCTACTGCTAGAGGTTATTGGTACAAGGTCATTGATGGGAAGACTACCGCTAGAATCTTACTAAAGTCACCACTAAAAGGTTACTATTAGAAGGTTACTATTTTAAGCCTACTGCTACAAGGTTGTTGTTGTGAAGTTACCACTGGAATTCTATTGATGAAAGGTTAATGTTGGAAGAACCTTTGGAATTCACAAGTCTATCGCTGATAAGCCTACCGATGAAGCCTACCATTTCAAGGTTACCATTGAGAAGATATCGTTGATAAGGATACTTCTACCAGTCTATCGATACATATACTCTTCTACTCTATATTTTCAATTTTATTAAGATTATTCTAACGATCGTATTTGGTAAATTTAATGCTTTCTACGTTAATTAATGTTGATTATAGACATATCTGGAGACCGTAAAAGGTACTATGAAGACCGCACATGGTTTGATCATTCCTACTATCGAACCTCCAGAATAAAACAGAAGATCAATCTAGAGAAGACTATGTGGGGTGAGAGATATTACACAATAGATCTGAAGAATAAAAAGAACATACCAGCACTTACATTGTGAACCCAAGAGCTTCATGAATATCATTTCGGAGAACAAATTCAAGGCTTCCTTGTTGTGATTAATTGAATCTCTTTCAAACCAAGAAGATGAACACCTCAGTACCTAGAAGCTAGAACCTGAAGTTGTGACACTATTTTTTGGATACAACTTCCAGAGAAAGACTCAAACTACAATTTCTTCACACCAAAGAGTTCAGATCTGAACTACAAACACATAGATCCTTCTAAACTCAATCCTCATAACATTATCTATATTTTGTTCTTTATCTTACATTTCTGAGTAGTGTGTGTTTTCTATTACACACACACTGTCTCATGTGCTTAAACTGGAGGATACTGAAAATCATCACACCAAACATTCCTTACATTTTTTTTCCCACGTATAACTGTAGAAGAGGTTGTGTGTGTCCTGGTTGTTTGTTTTTTACACAAAAAATTGTGGTAGAGGTTGTGATACCTAGACAGTTTGTGAAAACTGTTGTAAAGCCTGATACAGGTTGTGTATCAAGTTTATTAATATAAACTTCTTGGTGGTGGGTGATCACCAAGTGGAGAGGATTAAGTCTCAGCTTGATACTAGACCTCTTTTTTAATTCTGTTGTGTAATTTATTTTGTAATACTCTATTTTTATTTTTTCTACTGCTTATAATTTCAAAGAAAGAAAACTATTTTACATTAACACTGATAGTTAGTTTTGGTTGGTGTGTATATGTGATTAATTTAGTAAACCTGTTTCAAAAGTTAGATAATTTTTTACACTGATTCAACTGAGGACTAATCAACCTTTAAGAGACTTATTGATCAATTGAACATTTAGATCTCTACTTCCTTAATTAACTAGGCTATTTCAAATTGGGGGATTTTATCATAAAGTTGTTAACATAAATTTTAAGTAGGAACTCAGTTCATCCATCTCTTGAGTTTCTACCTTGACCAACATTTGGTATCATAGGGGTGTTTATTGATACCATCAAAACTGTTTTTCAAGATTTTCAAATTACTTTCAACTGTGATTTTAGTTGTATCTTAAAGATCTTAAAATTTCTATCATATCTAAAATTTTACTTCATTAAATTCTAGTCATCTATGGATAACTGAGTTGAGGGTGTGGCTACTAATAGGCCACCTTTCTTTAATGGTAATAACTATGCTCAGTGGAAATTGAAAATGAAAATGTATCTAGAGAGCATGGGTCCTGAAATCTGGGATGCAATTGAAGAACAACATGCATTACCTACTACTTCTAGGGACACATGGTCTTAGTTGAATAAAGATACATATAATAATAACTGTAAATCAATAAATTCATTGTATTATGCTTTAAGTGATGAATAATTCAATATAATATATTCATGTAAAGCTACATATGAAATTTGGGATACATTGGTTGTTTCCCATGAGGGAAAATCAATGTTAAAGAAATGAGATTAAATACTTATACTATTAAATATGATAATTTTAAAATGAATCCCGATGAACCTAATGAATATTCAATAGAATATATTCCTATAAAACTACATATGAAATTTGGGATACTTTGGTTGTTTCCCATGAGGGAACAACCAATGTTAAAGAAATGAGATTAAATACTTATACTATTAAATATGATAATTTTAAAATGAATCCTGATGAACCTATTTCTGAAATGTATCTCAGGTTCAATAAAATAGTAAATAATATGAGTCTTCTTGGGAAACCAGTGGACAGCAAGGATCAGATTATGAGATTGCTTTGATGCCTACGTGACAGATGGAGAGAAACTTCTGTTTATATCTGATAATCATGTGACATAAGAAAGCTACCAGTGAAGGAACTAATTGGAAAACTCATGATGTATGAAGAAGAAGGTATTCAGGTGAATCAAGAAGTAAATTAAGAACCAAGAAAGAAATATGTAGCATTCAAGACTGCTACCTCGAAGATCAAAGACAAAGAAAAGGTTCAAGTTCTTGTAGACAGTTCCACTAGTGAAGATTTAGATTCTAACAGTGATGAGGAGATGGATCGTCTTTCTAGAAGATTCAAAAAGTTCTACCAAAAGAATAAGTTCTTTATAAATTCAAACTATAGAGGAAGGTATGATAGTAAAGGAAATTGGAAAAAAATATAGAAAATAGAATGACAACATAAATAAGATAATCTTCTATAAGTGTAAATGAAAAGGTCATGTGAAGGTTGATTGCCCTAAGATGAAATTTAAGAAGAAATATGAAGACAAGAGAAAGGGATATAAAAATTCTATGAAAGCTACTTTGAGTGCTTCAGAATATAGCTCTAGTGGATCTGACACTTCTGATACTGAATAGAAAAATCATACAAACCTGTGTTTCATGATAGAAATATCTGAGGAAATTGTCTAAGGAGTTCCTGTAAAATCCTATATTACTTGGATAGTGGATGTTCAAGACATATTATAGGATACTATTCATGCTTCAAGAGCTTAATCAAAGTTGATGGTGGACATGTTACATTTGGTGATAATTCTAAGGTAAATATCGTCAGATTAGGCCAAATTGGTAAGACAAATACTATATTAATTTCAAAATTACTTTTTTTTTATGGGTTAAAGTACAATATACTTAGTATCTCTTGGTTGTGTGATGATGGTTTTAATGTTAAGTTTGAAAATGATGCATGCAATGTTTTTAATTTTAAAAATGATTTAATATTCACTGCTCAGAGAAATGAAAATGTAAATGTTGCTGATTTAAACTCTTTAGCTAAGAAAAATGTTTCCTGTTTAAATGTTTTTGTCACACCCCAATCTTCTATGGTACGCTTCTCTTTGAATAATACAGTAGCGTGTGTTGTACGCAACTTCGAGTTCTAACACACACCACAACCAATCAAACTAGCTGTTATGAATAGTAATACCCACTTTTTGAAATTTTATAAATTTTATCTTTCAAAATGGACTTCATTTTTGAATTAGGAATATCGAAATTATACTAGGGTGAATTTTTGGTATTTTTCTGAAAACTTTCAATTTTTGATGAATAGTGAAAAACACAGAGTTATTGGTTAAAACCGACTTTTTATTTAAATAATTATTTATTTTATTTAAATTTATTTTAGGTAAAAATAGATACGTAATACCTATATATGTTCAATGTAATTCATTGTATTCACTTTATAATAATTTTAGACATACAAAAATTTTATTAAACTTTTCATCGTCTTTTACCCATCTCCTAGGAGAATTTGCAAATTTACATAAAACATAATTTTACCACTTCTGTGAGTGGAATTTCAAAAATCCGAGAGACACGGCTAATATCAAGGAGTAAAATTTGGTTCAATAAGGTAAAAATAATTTTTTTTTAATAGTAACTTTTTACTTTTATTTACCACGGTTAAAAGTAATAGGGTAATTAAGGGTAAAAATGATATAAATATTACCCTACTATATGTACTAATTCTATTATAAAAGTGTATCTCGACCAAAAACAACCTTATGAATAAAATATTATCATTTAGGTCCACTTGGATTATATTAGGACATTTATTATTATTTAATTCAAAGAAGAGTTAAAAGAGTTAAAATCAAAGTTTAATTACTAAAACATTTTTAATATAGGGTTATACATAAGATAAATTCGATTGTAAATATTAATTAGAAAGATAAAAATATTTCCTACATAATGGTATTTTAGTTATAATTTTTAGACATTAAATAATTTAATTTATTTATGACACAATGATGATGCAGTAATTACCTAATTAATGAAATATTAAAATAATTGATAATATAAATATCCAAATAAATGTAATTTGAGACTTTTTATGAATTAAACTAATTTTATAGGTTAATATGACATTTTATTATTGATTTAATTGTGTTTTTTTGAAGTAATCGTGATATTATGATTTTCACAAAAATCAAATACCAAATAGTGTCAAAATTGACATAAAAGAGTTTTTAAAACAAATATTATATTGTTAATTGATATTCTATTCCTAAAAATCTAAGGTTAGTCCAAAGGACTTATATAATGATAGTTGTATCATTAATGGACCACTTTGGGGTCTCTTGGAGGTATATAGTAAGTTTATTAACTATATAATATAAAAATACAAAGAGACATGGTAAATGTCAAACTATTTAACTAAGAGTTAAATATAAATGATAAGGTTAATATAGTGACCCAAACCTGTCTAAAATATATTGGTTGAAATGATTTAGACCCATACCCACCTTAAACTTTAAATAATCCACTTTATAGCCATTATAAACCAAATATGAATTTATTATAAAATAATATTTCTAGCTTTTCCAAAGGTGTCCCTCACCCCTCTTATAAAAGGGCACTCCCCCTTCTCTCTAATTTACACCTTCAATGCATTTTGGCTCGGCCAACCCCTACCCAAATATTCTCTCAACTTCCCTCACTTCAACCTAGAGGCCTTAGTTTGATCATAAATCCAACCTAAGGATCCCTTTTGATCAAATCAAAAGGAAGAACCCAAAGAAGAGGTAATGTTTTCACCACCCTCTTTCAAGTTCCTTTCTTCTTTAACTTCTTCTTTCTTTGTTATTTCCATTATAAAATAATAACTACAGTATCTTATATATACTATGATGTTATTATAAATATGGTACAACCATATTCATTATTCTATCCATCCTTTGAATGACATGTCACCATACGTGCGTACGTACGGCCTACCGTCTCCACGTCGTGGTGTAATTGTTATTCAATACATTATTATTCGGATGGGTATAATAATGATGTGTAATTCATGTAAATAATAAATGTAACATGATAATTATTCTATATATATGATATACCATCCAATTATATATTATTTTAATATCAAAAGAATGATATTGTCACTCGTGCGTACGTACGGATTAGTCTCCACGAACGCGATGAGATTCATTCCCCATCGTATCCATTCAAGACTAAATTTCATTTTATGATTAAAAATAATTTTTAGAGACATGATATCATTCTGGATATGAATAATATACATCCCATCCATAACAAATATGGCTCACATAACAAAGAATATAAAGGAAAACTAATCTGTTAACACTTGAAACGATGATAATACTAATATATTATTAACAAATCAATGTTAAAATATCATATATGATATCATATTAATGTATATGATTCTTGTATAATTTAATAATAATTATTTCACCATTATAAAGGAGGTTAACCTACCCTCAACCAAGGAAAAGTACAAGGTAAGGGTTTATTTCACAATCTCTTCATTATCTGAGGTTGTTTATATGTAATTATCTATCGGGGCCTCTTTATCATCCACATCCATGTTTCTTAAAAATGTATTTCAAAACATTGATAATATTTTACATAATATGGGTTAAAGTCATTTATACCCTTGTTTTACTTTTTATAAGATGTTTATAAAGGAATCTTTACGTCATTTTTCAAACAAGTTCCTTTGAACCTTTTCGACAAAATTAAGGTAAGAATATATTTTTAACTTATACGGAGGGTGAGGCTATTTTCCACCGTTGTAAAATCTTAGAATCTTCCCTTACAAGCTTATAAGAATATTTTCAAAGTAAATGTTTTATTTTATAATTATGTGACTTTTAAATGATTTCAAAAAAATAGATATTTCTCTCAAATAGTTTTGATTTCATCTATGTCAACATCCTTTGATGGATTTTAAGCTTATTTGAAGTTGATTTATTATGATACAAAACTTCCATATTGTATTGAAGGTTTTTTGATATGTTTGACTATGGGTGTGTTATTTTTATACCATTCATGGTTTATGGAGAAATTATTTACATTTCATATGCTAGTTTTAATACGAATGTTTATGTTATGTTTAAACCTGTTCATATGAGGAATGCATTGGACTTAGTAAGTGACGGGTGGAGCCCACTATAGCTCCTCGATGCATCGGTAGGTCTCATGAGACAAACTAGTGTCTTGGCATGAGGCCTTGACAAAATCTTATTTGTAGTCTTGGCATGAGGCCTTGGCTACATGGTTATGATAGTCTGGTATTATACATTCCATCATTATAAAAGTGGTTATTGATATTGCATGTGATTATTCGACTAGTAGAATATCCATGTGAATAAGTAAATGGAATTATTTAATTTTATTTTTTCCATATTATGCTGAATTTTAAGTTTTAAAGTCTTTTTTTTAGTTATACATTGCCTTAAATGTTTATGCTTATTTATGAAAGTTTTTTCTATATTGTTATCCTTACTGCGTGTTTGAACTCACCCCTTTCTATGTTTTATTTTTTTCAAGATGTGAAGAAGTATTTTATGAATGACTTGCAGGGATAGTATAAGGGGGTATGAGTGTGGAGAAAATATGTTGTTGTAGTTTTCACTTTATGATGTAATGTAAACTTTATGAATGTATCTAGTTATTCCAAGGCTACCAAACTAATCGGTATTTCGAGACTTGATCTTTTGTGATCATGCCAATGTTATGTAATAATGCACCGACTCTGGGTAACTGGGTTCGGGGAATTACAGTTGGTATCAGAGGAAGTTTAGTACAAACCTTGAAATCTAGATTTAGATAAACTCTGATTATACCACATAAACCTAAGATGTACTTTGAGGATTAGTATAGAAGAACTTCCTATAATTTTGGTATTGTAGATATTTTGTGATTTTTCTGAGCAATACATCCATGTCGGGATACGAGAAGGTAGAGGTGGCTCTGGCACAGATGTACCTAGGGGTAAAACCCAAAAACACTGCTTTGAGCTAGACTCGAACGGGAACTGGTGCACGACAACGGGCCTTGCTATACTCTTGGTTATGACACTCATGGGGGATATGCTTAGGATAATTCTCATTTTCTTTACAAACCACTATGAAGGGTTTATGAGTATATAGCTCCTCAAAGAAAACATTTTTGTGATTATAGATTATATCTATAAACTGTTCAATTTACATTAGGTATTTTACAAGTTTTTAATTATTCATTTCAATTCATAAACTAACCTAGTTTATGCTATTGTATAGAAATGGCACCCAGTATAAGGAATGTGAACTCCAGCAATATGTATGATCCAAATAGTAAGAAGGATCATATCTTTCACGGTATTAATCCAACATTTAGAAGGTAAATAGTCTCCCATGTATTCTCAACATATTAATAAATAGTATCATGTGTTAATAAGATAAGTAAATAATTATTTGAGTCCTATGGCTTTGAAGTGAAGAAAGAGAAGAAAAGGATGGAAGAGAGAAAGATGAATAAAGGGAAGATGGAAAAGAAGAATTTTCCCATATGTGATAACTGTGGGAAGAAACACCCTAAAACTTGCCTGAAGGGAATGGGAGTTTGTTATAAGTGTGGAGAAAAAGGACACCAAGTATGTGACTGCAATGGTAAGAAAAAGGTTTCAAATGAACAATGCTTCATCTGCAAGGAGTTGAGACACCGTGCGAACTGATGTCCAAATCATCAGAGTATTCCCCAAATGATGCTATTGGATAATAATCAAGTTATGATACTACCACAGATGAGGAGGAGTCATGCAACCTCTTCTCATACCTGAGTGTAAATGGGATAATATCACGATGGACTTTGTCATGGGACTACTGAAGACTCCTAGAAGGAATGATGTAATATGGGTCATTGTTGATCGTCTTACCAAGTCAGCACATTTTCTTACTATAAGAGAAGATTTACCACTTGAACGTCTAGAAAGACTATATATTAATGAAGTTTTGAGACTTCATTGAGTACCCATATCGATTGTTTCTGACATTTATCCATGTTTCACATCAAGATTCTGGAAAAGTCTTCAGAAGGCCTTTGATACTGAACTTCGTTTGAGCACTGCTTACCACCCTCAAACAGATGGAAAATCAGAATGAACTATTAAAACCTTAAAAGACATGTTGAGATCTTTCTCACTTGACTTTCAGGGTATGTGGGATCAATATTTACCTCTGGTGGAATTTTCCTATAAGAATATCTTCCATTCAAGTATTCAGATGGTGCCATATGAAGCGTTATACGGAAAGAGATGTCGCACACCAACCTGTTGGGATGAAGTTGGTGAAAGAAAACTTGTAGGCCCAGAACTGGTGGAGGAAACGATAGAAAAGGTGAAGGTAATCCAAAACCACATCAAAGCAGCTCAAAGTAGGCAGAATAGCTGTGCCGATAACCAAAGGAAGGATTTGGAATTTCAGGTAGGAGATCATGTTTTATTGAAGGTATCTCCATGGAAGGGTATTATAAATTTCGGTAAGAAGTGAAAATTGAGTCCCAGGTACATCAGACCCTTAGAAATTCTAGAAACTAATTGGGGCTGTAACTTACCATTTGGCAATGTCACCAAATCTCTCTAAAGTTCATGATGTGTTCCACGTATCACTGTTGAGAAAATACATGTCTGACCCAACGCATGTACTCACCTATGAGGAATTAGAACTGGAACCTAATATGTCTTATTGCGAAGAGCCCATCAGGATTCTTGATACCAGAGAACAAGTGCTAAGAAACCATACGACTCGTCTGGTAAAAGTTCTATGGAGAAACCATAAGATGGAAGAGGCAATGTGGGAACCCGAGGAACTTATGATGAAGAATCACCCGAGTATTTTCATGCGGTAGTATTCTAGAAATTTCAAGGATGAAATTATTTGAAGGAGGGTAGAATTTAACACCTCAAGCTTCCACGGTACGCTTCTCTTTGAATAATACAGTAGCGTGTGTTGTACGCAACTTCGAGTTCTAACACACACCACAACCAATCAAACTAGCCGTTGTGAATAGTAATACCCACTTTTTGAAATTTTATAAATTTTATCTTTCAAAATTGACTTCATTTTTGGATTTGGAATATCAAAAATAGCCTAGGGTGAATTTTTGGTATTTTTTTGAAAACTTTCAATTTTTGATGAATACTGAAAAACAGAGTTATTGGTCAAAACCGACTTTTTATTT
Organism: Viscum album; assembly: GCA_963277665.1. Lineage (NCBI taxonomy): Eukaryota > Viridiplantae > Streptophyta > Magnoliopsida > Santalales > Viscaceae > Viscum > Viscum album. The sequence continues at coordinate 1,111,521,412 of OY728133.1, forward strand.
AAATAATTATTTATTTTATTTAAATTTATTTTAGGTCAAAATAGATACGTAATACCTATATAAGTTCAATTTAATTCATTAGAGTCAGTTTATAATAATTTTAGACATATAAAAATTTTATTAAACTTTTCACCGTCTTTTACCCATCTCCTAGGAGAATTTGAAAATTCACATAAAACTTAATTTTACCGCTTTTGTGAGTGTAATTTCAAAAATATGAGAGAAACTATTAATATCAAGGTGTAAAATTTGGTTCAATAAGGTAAAAATAATTTTTGGTGAATAGTAACTTTTTACTTTTATTTACCACGATTAAAAGTAAATAAGGTAATTAAGGGTAAAAATGATATTAATATTACCCTAAAACATGTCCTAATTCTATTGGACAAGTGTATATCAACCAAAAACAACCTTAGGAATAAAATATTATCATTTAGTTCCACTTGGATTAGATTATGACATTTATTATTATTTAATTCAAAGAAGAGTTAAAAGAGTTAAAATCAAAGTTTAATTACTAAAACATTTTTTATATAGGGTTATACATAAGATAAATTCGATTGTAAATATTAATTAGAAAAATGAAAATATTTCCTACATAATGGTATTTTATTTATAATTTTTAGACATTAAATAATTTAATTTATTTATGACACAATGGTGATGTAGTAATTACTTAATTAATGAAATATTAAAATAATTGATATTATAAATATCCAAATAAATGTAATTTGAGACTTTTTATGAATTACACTAATTTTATAGGTTAATATTTCATGTTAGTATTTATTTAATTATGTTTTTTTGAAGTAAACATGCTATTATGAATTTCACAAAAATCAAATACCAAATAGTGTCAAAATTGACATAAAAAAGTTTTTAAAACAAATATTATATTATTAATTGATATTATATTCCTAAAAATCTAAGGTTTGGACAAAGGACTTATATAATGATAGGTGTATAATTAATTGACCAATTTGGGGTCTCTTGTAGGTATATAGTAAGTTTATTAACTATATAATATAAAAATACAAAGAGACATGGTAAATGTCAAACTATTTAACTAAGAGTTAAATATAAATGATAAGGTTAATATAGTGACCCAAACCTATCTAAAATATATTGGTTGAAATAATTTCGACCCATACCCACCTCAAACTTTAAATAATACACTTTTAAGCCATTAGAAACCGAATATGAATTTATTATAAAATAATATTTCTAGCTTTTCTAAACGTGACCCTCACCCCTCTTATAAAAGGGCACTCCCCCTTCTCTCTAATTTACACCTTCAATGCCTTTTGTCTCGGCCAACCCATGACCAAATATTCTCTAAAATTCTCTCAATTCAACCTAGAGGCCTTATTTTGATCATAAATCCAACCTAAGGATCCCTTTTGATCAAATCAAAAGGAAGAACCCGAAGAAGAGGTAATGTTTTCACCACCCTCTTTCAAGTTCTTTTCTTCTTCAACTTCTTCTTTCTTTGTTATTTCCATTATAAAATAATAACTCCAGTATCTTATATATAATGTTATGTTATTATAAATATGTTAAAACCATGTTAATTATTCTATCTATCCTTTGAATGACATGTCACCATAGGTACGTACGTATGGCCTACCGTCTCCACGTCATGGTGTAATTGTTATTCAATACATTATTATTCGAATGGGTATAATAATGATGTGTAATTAATGTAAATAATAAATATAACATGATAATTATTCTTTATATATGATATACCATCCAATTATATATTATTTTAATATCAAAATAATGATATTGTCGTTCGTGCATACGTATGGATTACCGTCTCCACGAACGCGATGAGATTCATTCCCCATCGTATCCATTCAAGACTAAATTTCATTTGATGATTAAAAATAAATTTTATATACATGATATCATTATGTATATTAATAATATACATCCCATACATAACAAATATGGCTCACATAACAAATAATATAAAGGAAAACGAATCTGTTAACACTCGAAACAATGATAATACTAAGATATTATTAACAAATCAATGTTAAAAGATCATATGTGATATCATATTAATGTATATGATTATTGTATAATTTAATAAAAATTATTTCACCATTATACAGGAGTTTAACCTACCCTCAAACAATGAAAAGTACAAGTTAAGGTTTTATTTCACAATCTCTTCATTATTCGAGGTTGTTTATACGTAATTATCTACTGGGACCTCTTTATCATCCACATCCATGTTTCTTAAAAATGTATTTCAAAAAATTCTTACTATTTTACAGAATATGGGTTAAAGTCATTTATACCCTTGTTTGACTTTTTATAATAATTTTATAAAGGAATCTTTATGTCATTTTCCAAACAAGGTCCTTTTTAACATTTTCGACAAAATTAAGGTAAGAATGTTTTTTTAACTTATACAGAGGGTGAGGCTATTTTCCACCGTTGTAAAATCTTCAAAGCTTCCCTTACAAGCTTCTAAGAATATTTTCAAAGTAAATGTTTTATTTTATAATTATGTGACTTTTAAATGATTTCAAAAAGAGAGATATTTCTCTCAAATAGTTTTGATTTCATCTATGTCAACATCCTTTAATGGATTTTAAGCTTATTTGAAGTTGATTTATTATGATACAAAACTTCCATATTTTATTGAAGGTTTTCTGATATGTTTTACTATGGATGTGTTATTTTTATACCATTCATGTTTTATGAAGAAAATATTTACATTTCGTATGCTAGTTTTAATATGAATGTTTATGTTATGTTTAAACCTGTTCATATGAGGAATAAATTGGACTTAGTAAGTGACGGGTGGAGCCCGCTATAGCTTCTCAATGCATCGGTAGGTCTCATGAGACAAACTAGTGTCTTGGAATGAGGCCTTGACAAAATCTTATTTGTAGTCTTGGCACGAGGCCTTGGCTACGTGGTTATGATAGTCTGAAATTATGCATTCCATCATTATGAAAGTGGTTATTGATATTGCATGTGATTATTTGACTAGTAGAATATCCATGTGAATAAGTAAATTGCATTATTTAATTTTATTTTTTCCATGTTATGCTGAAGTTCAAGTTTAAAAGACTTTTGTTTTAGTTATACATTGCCTTAAATGTTTATGATTATTTATGAAAGTTTTTGATATATTTTTATCCTTACTAAGCATTTGAGCTCACCCCTTTCTATGTTTTATTTTTTCCAGGATGTGAATAAGTATTTTATGAATGACCTGTGGGGATAGTATAAGGGGATATGAGTGTGGAGACAAGATGTTGTTGTAGTTTTCACTTTATGATGTAATGTAAACTTTATGAATGTATCTAGTTATTCCAAGGATAATAAACTAATCGGTCTTTCGAGACTTGATATTTTGTGATCATGCCAATTTTATGTAATAATGCACCGACTCTGGGTAACTGGGGTCGGGGCGTTACAGTTTTTTATAAGGAATATTGGTTATGAAACAGAAGATTAGGACAATACAATGTGCACTCACTTAGAAAACTAACTTGGAAAGGTTTAGTTAGAGACTTACCTAAATTAGAATTCCAACTTAACAGAGTTTGTAATCCTTGTCAAAGGGTAAAATAGCACAAAGTTTCTTTCAAACCAAAGAAAGAAGTTTCAACTTCTTAGACACTTTATTTGGTTCACATGAATTTTTTTGGACCATCTAGAGTTTCAAGTTTAAATGGGAAGCACTATGTATATGTTGTTGTGGATGATTTTTCTATATACACTTAGGTATAATTTCTAGCTCACAAAAGTGAAGCATGTTCTTACTTAATTAAATATTCCAAGTCTGTGGAAAATATTAGTGGACTTAGAATTAAGACCTTGAGAAGTGATCATGGTCGTGAGTTTCAAAATCAGGAGTTTGAATATTTTTGCTCACATAATGGATATAATCAAAATTTATCTACTTCTAGAACACCTCAACAAAATGGTGTTATATAAATAATAAATTGGACACTTCAAGAGATTGTCCGGACTATTCTTAATGAGTATAACCTGCTTGTCTATTTTTAGGCTGAAGCTGTTAATACAACTTGTTACATCATCAATAAAGTTTTAATTAGACGTGTTCTTAAGAATACCTCTTATGAGATATGGAACAATAGGAAGCCTAAGGTTAATTACTTTATAATTTTTGGTTGAAAATTTTTTATCCTTAACACTAGGGATAATCTCAACAAATTTTCTTCCAAAAGTGATGAAGGAATTTTCCTAGGTTAATCAATCTCTAGTAAAGCTTATAGAGTATTCAATAAGAGAACCAAATGTGTGGAAGAATCAGTTCATGTTAAATTTTATGAGACTGATCCACATGAACGTAAAACCTCTCTTGAATATCTTAAGGAAGATATGTCAATTCTAGACCTTAATGATAAAAACAATAAACCCCCAGTGAAAACAACTAGTTTTGGAAATTTTCTAGAATCTGAGCCTCTTGAATCTGAACCTATAGACAACCATGAGGATTCTAGTACAACATTTTATAGAGGCATTAGAACTCTCAAGAATCATCCTTTATATGCTATAGTAGGTGATTTAAATATAGGAACACAAACTAGAGCTTCTCTGAGAAAATAGGTTGAACATCAAGATTTTCTTTCACAACTTGAACCCAAAAATATTAATGATGCTATAAATGATGAATTTTAGGTGATATCTATGAAAGAAGAATTAAATCAGTTTGAAAGAAATAAATTTTGGGAATTAGTATAAATACCTAAGGACACTTTGACCATAGGAACTAAATGGGTGTTTAGAAACAAAGTTGATGAGTCTAGAAATATAGTTAGAAACAAGGATAAATTAGTTACACAAGGATATAGTCAAGAAGAAGGAATAGACTATGAGAAAACCTTTTCATCTGTATATAGACTAAAATCCATTAGGATGTTACTTTCTTATGCAGCTCATCTGAATTTCAAACTTTATCAAATGGATGTTAAAAGTGAATTTCTAAATGGGTATATAGTTGAGGATGTGTTTGTTGAACAGCCCCCTGGCTTCACAAATCCCCATTTTTTAAATCATGTTTTTAAACTTTCTAAATCTTTATATGGTCTAAAATAAGCTCCTAGAGCTTGGTATGATAGACTCGGTTCTTTTCTTATTTTAAAAGGTTTTACTAAAGGGATAGTTGATCATACTCTTTTTTATTAAAAGGATTTCCAAATATGTTTTAATAGTAAAAATTTATGAATATTACATTATTTTTTGATCCTCTAAAAATTCTTTATGTACTGATTTTTCAAAGATGATGAAAAATGAATTTGAAATGAGTCTAATGGGGGAACTTAAATTTTTCCTTGGATTTCAAATTTTTCAAAATAAAAATTGTATTGTTTTAAATAAAAGTAAATATACTAAGTTTATTTTGAAAATTTTTGGTTTTGATAGTAATAAAATTAGTGATACACCTATGAGTACCACTTGTAAGTTGGATGCTGATGAAACTGGTAAACTAGTGGATCAAACCAATTACAGAGGTATGATTGGGAGTCTACCCTACCTTACTGCTATCCAACCTGATATTATGTTCAATGTATGTATGTGTGCTCATTTTTAATACAATCTCAAAGGATCTCATTTAACTATTATTAAAAGGATTTTTAAATATCTCAAGTATAATACCAACTTAAGACTATTTTATCCAAGTGTACAATCATATGATTTGATAAGTTTTTCAGATGCTGACTTTGCTGGTTGAAAGTTAGATAGAAAGAGAACCTCTAGAATATATCACATTTTAGGAAAGTCACTAGTATCATGTTGTATTAATAAACATAATTATGTTGCATTATCCACTACCGAAGGTGAATATATAGTTACTGGTAGTTTTTGTGCTCAAATTTTGTGGATGAAACACACTTTACTAGACTATGGATATCAATTCAAAAATGTCTCTATAAATTTTGATAATAAAAGTGCTATTAAAATCTCTAAAAATATAGTATCTCATGCTAAGAAAAATCACATTGATGTGATACATCACTTTTTGAGAGATCGTTATCAAATAGGTGATATCACTCTTGAATTCATTGGCATTGAACATCAATTTTCTGATATATTCACAAAGCCTTTGAATTCTGAGAGGTTAAATTACATCAAATATGATTTAGGTATGATTAATTTTAGTTAGGACACCTCCCCGTTGGACCTCACCGTTAGGACACCTCACCATTGGACCTCATCATTAGGACACCTCACTATTGGACCTCACTATTAGGACACCTCACTATTGGACCTCACTATTAGGACACCTCGCCATTGGACCTCACTGTTAGGATACCTTACCATTGTACCTCACCATTAGAACACCTTACTGTTGTACCTCACCGATATACCTTAATATTGGCACCTTAACACTAGTCAAACTTACTGATAGGTCTTGGACTTTTTTTTTCTGTCAGAATCTAAAACGTTTTAATTTTATTCATTTCATTTACTTGATTTTTTTTTTTTGATCCCTAAATGATAAAAAAAAGTTCTAAGTCACATTTTTATCCACTTAAATCCTCTCCCAAAACTTTTTCTCCTGAATCCTTGAAACTAACCTACTGCTAAAACCCTCAAACCACATTAAATTGCAATGGAAATAGTAAAGAGACTGATGGTTGGTGATGAAGGAGATATACCGAACCCTAAGAGACCTCGAGATGAGTCTAGTGGTGGAAGCACATTTATGGAAAATCCTATCAATCCTTATTTTTTGAAGAGGTAAATCATGGTTGATAAAGATTTAAGTTCAAAATGGCTATTATCGAGTAAGTATCTAGTGCTGAAAGAACTCGAAGCTCAAGACTGGTTAGAATTCTTCACAAAAAACAATGGACCATATTACTCGAATCTAGTAAAGGAGTTTTATGAGTTTCTGAAGTTTAAAAAATATAAGGATGAGAACCGAATGCTTTCAAAGGTAAATAGAGTTAGTGTGAGCTTATATTCTATTGAATGGGTTGAATGTTTAAGGGTCCCACATGAAGGAATATTTGACTATTATTCTAGATTGGTGCCTCCTACTAGTGATCTTTTCTGCTATGAAGAGTCTCTAGCTGAACTGAAAGGGAGTGGAATCCCTAGAAAGGTAATTTCTGTTGAGATGGATGGGGAAAACAGATTAATGTTTAAGTTTATCCAATATGTCTTGAGTCCCAGGAGAGGGGTTTTTTCTAGTTTGAAATATCAGGACATATTTTTGTTGTATTTTTTAAATCATGGACAAAGGATAAACCTTTTTAGAATTTTTTATGGTTCATTTAGAGGATATGACTAGGCCTGGTTCCAATTAAAATTATTTGTTTCATTCCAAGTTGATATCTTTGATGTTGAAATTGAAAGGTGTTGCTGGAAATAAGGAAGAAACCATAGTTGTAAAGTAAAACTTTGGTATTACCAAAATGATTTGTAAGTTTATGAAGATAAATTGGAACCCTTGGAAAAGGGAATGGGTGAGTGATGAGGCTAAGCTATATGAAGACTTCAACCCTATTTTCAATCCTACTAGGCCAAAGGATAAAAGATACCCAGGTTTAAAACCTGATGAAGTGGAACTATTGTATTCATATGAAGAAGATGAGGTTGATGTTGTGAAAGAAAGAGAGGTTTCTTCTGTAGATGACAGGAGTGATCCTGACCTTCCAACAAGTCCCCATGTTGGTGTTGTATCATTTGGTGAGCCTAGTACACCAATGAATTTTTCCATAAGAGAGACTGTCCTAAGGGACACTAATGATGAGGAAACCACTTAATAATAATGTTACGAGAATGTCTTAAGAGACATTATTGTTGGAGAGACCTCAAAGTAGGAGGATGAGGTTGACTCTGATCATGAGGAGTCTAAAACAGCTGATGATGATGAAAGTGAAGAAGAATGCCTAAGTCTTATTTATTTGATAGGATGTATAGAAATGGAAGATAATGAAAAAGAAGAGTAAGTTGAATCTATTAGAATTGAAATAGAAGTGGTTGAAGATTATGTAGAAGAAGTAGTAGTAGACTATACTAATGATTCAATTGATCAAGTAAGAATGGAAGAGGAGAATTCAGTTGTCTAGGAGGAAGCTCCAAGTGAGTGGGAGTAACCTATTGCGAAAGGTTCAGTTTCTGTTATTCATGAAATAGAAAGTTGGTCGGAGGACCCTAGATTCATTGTTTTGGGATTAGACTATGAAGACTCTGAAGATTACAAGCCTAACAGAAGACCTTCAGTTCATTATGTTTCAGAGACCACTATAGTGAAACCAGTGGTTCTTCTAACTCAAGATTATGTAATTAAGGATGACTTTGAGTCATTAAAATCATATTTTCATATATTATTTGATTAAAGATCCATTATTATAGAGATAACAGTGGATTTGAATCAACATCTTATATCATCTATTTTGGAAATAATAATGTCTAGCATTCAATCAAATCTGCTACATGAAGTGAAGGAATTCCAGAATCAGGTAAGAGCCTTGGCAGAATCTGTGGAGACTGTGAAACAGTCAGTTGTGAGTTTAGACTCATATATGTATTCATGAGATCAAGTGGAAAAATGCATTCGGTATGTTAAGAGTGTTTTCCAATAGATGGTAACTGTGTTTGAGGACTTTAAGAAGTCTATAGAAGTGCATGTTAATGGTTAGGATAGTGATGTTAAGAGGTTGATTAGTGTATTGACTAATTATTTTAAGGAGATAGTGTATTTTACCATGGTAGCTCTGTGTGCATCTACTTCCTCATCTTCTCCTCCTCCTGTTGATCTAACAGCCTTGAGATTATTTTTTAGAGAAGAAATGGAGAAGATATCTAGTGCAAGTACCTAATATCCTCAGTCTTTGACTCAGGTCATTTCCACTACCAGAGAAATTCATAAGCTTGTGGTTGATTACATAAGGGAGGCTACCCAAGATCAGAAGGCAATCAAATAGTATATTTACTTATATTATAAAATAATTTATACTAAGCATCATATGGATAGTCATTTAAAGTTGTTTTTGGAGAACTTGAGGATACCTCCTATCACTCATGACTTTAAGGATCAATTTAGTAGGCTTAGAGAGTTGACTCATGCTTTGGAAAAGTTCATGGAAAATAGGTATGACTTCATCTTAGCTATAGAAAGATGAGGCAGCATCATTATGGATTTTAGGAACCTCTTTATGCCATTTATCCATGTGGATTGTACTCCTATTATTGTCCCTCTAGCCTTTCCTTCTTCCTCAGTTGCATCAGTATCTACCAGTTTTTTCCCTTTGTTGACTCCTGCATAGGCCATCAGAAGCTATAATCCTATGATTCCTTAGAGATCTACTCATTATTGTTCTACTGGTGATTTTGTAGAAGCTCCTCCTACCTTGCTTACTATAATACCTAGTCATGTACCTTCATATTCTGAACCTACCTCCTCACCTCCCAAAGGAAAATCTCACTTGGACATCTTTGAAGTGGATTGACTATAGGCTATCTTATTTTATAGGGATCATTGTAATATTTTTTATAATGTACTCTTGTTTCATTAATACAAAGATCTTATTTTTTCTCCTTTTTTTATAATCGCAAAGGGGGAGAATTTTTAATATTGGATCCCTTGCATATATTACATTCCTATAAATTTATGATCTAATATATTTTCAACAATAAAATTGGTTTAATTTTATGTTATTATAGATCTGCTTCATTGTAATTATTTTACTCATTGCTCTAATACATATTTATTCTAGATCTAATTAAATATTTTTTCATTTGGATTTTGATAATTTAGTTGAAAAGGTTTTATCCCTAATACAATGTATATTGATACCACTAAAGAGATTAGAAAATGTACTTAACTCTGATACAATAATACTTATTCTAAATTTCATTGCCATAATTTGTGATTATAAAAAAGGGGTAGATTGTTGGACTCACCTATTTTTATAATTCCAAATCATGTTTTATTTATATGATAATCATGGTTCATTAGTTTTTATAGTTTTTATCATGTAAAAATAATGTATTTTTAATCTCACTGCTTTCTTGATTAAGTTTACAGAGTAAAATTTTCTAAGTAAAAGTTCACTGGTATGAAGGTCTCTATTAAGAGCCTTCTGTTTAAGTCACCGATTGAGGATACTATTGGAAAGGTTACCGCTATAAGGTTACTGCTATAATGTTACCATTATAAGGTTACCGCTATAAGGTTACCATTGAGGAACCTTACTATTGAGTTACCAATGCAAGTTCACTACTATGAGTCTACCGCTCAAGGGATACTATTGTAGAGCTACCGATAGAGGTTACTGGTACAAGGTCACTGATGGGAACCCTGCCACTATAATCTTACCAAATTCACCGCTAAAAGGTTACTGATAGAAGGTTACCATTTTAATCTTACTACTACAAAGTTGTTGTTATGAATTTACTGCTAAAAGTCTACTGATGAAAGGTTACTGCTGGAAGAAACTTTGGAATTCACAAGTCTACCACTGATAAGCCTACTGATGAAGCCTACCGTTTCAAGGATACTATTGAGAAGCTACTATTGAGAAGGCTACCACTACTAGTCTATCGATACCTATACTCTTCTACTCTACTTTTTCCATTTTCTTAAGATTATTCTAACAGTTGTATTTGGTAAATTTAATGCTTCTGACATTAATTAATGTTGATTATAGACATATATGGAGACCATACAAGGTACGATGAAGACCACATGTGGTTTGATCATTCCTACTGTAGGAAATCAAGGATAAAATAGAAGATTGAGCTATAGAAGACTACGTGGGGTGAGATATATTACACGACAAGCCTCAAGAATAAGAAGAACATACCAGCACTTACATTGTGAACCCAAGAGCTTCACAAAGATAATTTGGGAGAAAAAAATCAAGGTTTCCTTGTTCTGCTTCATCGAATATCTTTCAAACCAAGAAACTGAAAACCTCAGTACCTGGAAGCCAAAACCTGAAGTTGCGCCACTCCGTTTTGGAGAAAACATCCAGAGAAGGACTCAAACTGCAATTTCTTCACACCAAGGAGTCCAGAGTTGAACTGCAAACACATAGAGCCTTCTAAAATCAATCCTCATAACATTAGATCTATTGTGTTCTTTATCTAACATTTCTGAGTAGTGTGTATTTGTATGTTACACACAAACTATCTCCTGCTCTTAAACTGGAGGATACTAAAAATACTCACACCAAACATTACTTACATTTTTGTTTCCCACATATAACTGTGGAAGAGGCTATGTGTGGTATAGTTGTTTGTTTTTTCCATGAAGAATTGTGGTAGAGGTTCTAAGACATGGACAGTTTGTGAAAACTATTGTAAATCCCGATACAGGTTGTGTATCAAGTTTATTAATATAAACTGATTAGTGACAGGTGATCACCAAGTGAAGAGGATTAAGTCTCGGCTTGAGACTGAACCTCTTGTTTAATTCTGTTGTGTAATTTATTTTGTAATAATCTGTTTTTCTATTTTCCTCTACTTATAATTTCAAATATAGAAAACTATTTTACATTAACTTTGATGTTTAGTTTTGGTTGGTGTGTATATGTGTTTAATTCGGTAAACCTATTTCAAAAGTTGGATAACTTTTTACACTGATTCAACTAAGGAATAATCAACCTTTGAGAGGCTTATTGAGTAATTGAACATTTATATCTCTACTAACTTAATTAACTGGGCTATTTCAAATTGGGGTATTTTATCATAATTTTTTTAATATAAATTTTAAGTAGGAACTCAATTCACCCCCCTCTTGAGTTTCCACCTCGACCAACAAATACCGACTATTTTATCTCTAATATACTCTCTTCTCAACCATACTAATGGATATAAGTGTGAAATTATATCATCCCCCTACTTTGATATCACTTTTTAATGATCAGGGCCCAAATCACTCACATGATACCCAAATCATGTTGTTACATGGCCTTAGATGCACCTTCCAACCACCAAAGGTTGGAAACTAGCACTAAAGCTCTAAGAAAAACTGGTGAAAGGTGGTTTTTTAAATTCTAAAACAAAACCATAAATAAATAAGACCAAAATTATCTAAAGTAAATTAATTTCATATAATAGGAGCAACATGCATCCCAAATAAATGACCAGATACAAAATAAGGCCACTGGTACCCATGGCTAAATGAAAACACTATCTTTGATCTGTAGATTCAATACTTAGTTGAGCTCAAACCATATTATTAATGACCATGAACATCAAAGAAAAAAATAACTATAATATATTAATACCAATAGGTACCTATAAAAAACCAAGGAGATACATGTACACTAATGTGCACATACAAGGTGTGAGAATAACATAGTCAATAGGAAACCGTAGAGGCTCCAACATATATAAAATACCCTCAGGTGAATTATTTAGATCAATTGTATCATTTACATATATATATATATATAGTTTTATATATAATGATCACCAAATAATAGCATGGACAACACATAAGCAATAGACAGATGAATAAAAGGCTATAATAAAATAACTCCTTGTATCAGGAGGGTCCATAATTGTACTCACCTGAACTCACCTACTTTAAGAAATCATGATATTGATGTCAGGATGAAGATAGGTAAATCTTATAGCATGTCCCATCCAAGCTGGGGGTAGGGTAATCTTGTAGGAAATTCCACCCAGGTTCACTTCTAGAGTCAGGACCTTAGCTCATCTTATGGGAAAGGGAAGGTGTATACAAAGTTAGGGGATTAGCTCATCTTATGGAAAGGGGAAATGGGTATAAAAATTCAAGGAATTTCAAGCCTATACCATCATCATACTCCATATAAAACTATAAATTCTTATAGTTTATATAGAAAACATACATATGTATACTTCTTTTAATATGCCTATCTAATAATAAAATAATATACTTTCTCAAAAACACTATAATTTAACAATTATATTGTTTATATATTGTAAGGAAAAGTCATGCTATAGAATAATTCAATCATAAAAATTGTGAACCCAATAAATTAAAAAGTAGGAATGTTAGTATATTCTCAAGTGGCAATCACATATCTAGGTTTCTTTAAATCTCACAGGGTTATATCATATGTTAGTATAGTGTATGATCATTACACTACTAACACCAGTAAAACACAAAAATTATCAACTAAATGTGATATGGATTTTAGTTTTACATATTATTCATGATAATTTTGAGACCAGTTATTTTTATTCTAAGATATACTTAAGGGGTAATTTAAATTTTATGAAACCTAGCCAAATGAGGCTCTAACTCTTACATGGTTCATAACTTGTATGCACTAGAGGATTATTACATGATGGTACAAGAGTATTATTGGTCATAACCAATACATATATAAATATTATAATGAAATAATATATTTTTTATTTAAATCATATACTTAGAAGTGGAGTTCTCATCAAAATAGGTTTATCATAAATGGAATTTACTTTTAAGAAAACATACCTTTGGGTTTTAATGATAATAATAATTTTATTTAAAATATATAATTTTGGGGAAAAAGTACCAAAAATAATTTTTAAAATATTTGGTTTTAATAAATCAATCTTAGGGAAGAATTTTTTATAAAAATAGGTTACAATGGAAATTTTTTATACAAAATCAAGTATGTATTTATTAATTATGAAAATGTGGAAAGTGGAGGTTTTCAAAATAAAGTATCTGGTTTGGATTAGAGCATAATTAATAATACCATTATGTCTTTTATCACATAATTACTTTACACTTGAAATCAACTCATACATCATATTTCCACTGATGTAATTATTACCTGAACTTAAGTATGGATTATTTATTTATAACTCATTAAAAGTATAATTTTAAAGTCATGATCACTTAAAAAAATTCATAAATTAATAAATAACACATATAGTTAAATTATATCACATTACCCATGCTTCATGGTTTATTATAACCAATTAAATAAATACCATTTTTATTATAATTTTATAAGGTTTCAAGGAGGAACCACTTTAAGGTTATCTAAGTAATCCCACCCATGTGAACAAGAAAAGTTGATACCTATAGAAATTAAATTCCTCACACTCCTTAGTGATCAATTAGAAACTTACCAACCAAATTAAAGTCTTAAAAAAATTATATCCTAAAATATTCTTGGAACATAATGTATTAAAATATTTATTTAATATTTTTTATTTAAGAATAACTACATCTTTATGGTCCATGCCCACTTAACTAAACTATGGTTCCTACCCCTTTAAACCACTTTAATGACCAAATAAAATCAAGATGAGTGGTGTATATATTTAAAACATAAATTAGTGTATAAATAGTTAAAAAATTAATATGAAACATTAACCTCAATATGTTTCACACAACACTTAATGGAAATCATTTATATAAACTTTTTTAGGTAAGTAGAACTAATAATCTAATTAGTAATTTAAGAGTTTTCCAAAAATAGGGAGGATGGTTTTATTATAAAATTAACATGAGTATCTAATAAAAATAATTCATTTAAAACCTCCAATTAATATCTTTATAAAGTAAGATGAATTAAATTATTGACTTTTATGAAAAAGTTGCAGACAAGTCCAAAGAAATCTCTAAGGATTTCCATATGGTCAGAACTACCTTCCATGAGATTAAACTTGATGAGTTATTACATGTAATCCAATGGTTACCAACTATCCTCCAATAATCATAAAAACATAATCCATAGTCAATTATAATCAATTATTTAAGAACTGAGATATCCATAATGAAAACCTAAGAAAAACCTAGCTATAACTTATACAGGGAATCACTAAAATTATACTAAATACTAATAATGATAAATCCCCAAAATAAAGGAGTCTGATAATCCCTAAATAAAGGTTCAAGATTAATAAATCCCTAAATCAATCATTTCATGATGAAATGGTACCAAAACAATGATCAAAAACCACAAAATACTCACTTGGTCCCCCTCTAACCCAAACTAAAAAGGAAGAAAAGTATTTGATTATATTTCACTATATCTTTGGTGAAATATATAATCAAATAACCCATTGAAAAATAATTATAACCAAGATAATAATATAGTATAATTAGGGTTTCCTTGGCCTTAAATATTAATAATTTATACCAAAACCATGATGAGCTTGAAGGGGATAAATGAGAGTAAGATAAGAGCCATTAGAGGATCCAAAGGGGCATCTATCTATCTAAATGTGGTGGTAGAGCTAGGTGAGTTCATGGGATTAAAATGGTAAAATGAAATTAAACATTTTTTCTTAAGATAAATTTTTAATAAAACCTTCCTCGGAGCCCTATCAGGTACATAGTGGAACCCCCGGATCTTTTATCCTTCTACTAGGCACCTCGGATACCCGATAACCCCCAACCGGGTATCCAATTCCACCTGTGGTCAAATGAATATAAGTTCCACTAGACCAAAACTTTCTTGAAATATTTTAAGCAACTTTAAAACCCAAAATACATCCAAAATCACTCAAATTTTTATTGTGAAACTTCAAATTTAATGATCAAATTCTAAAAATAGAAATGACCACTTGACTAAAATAAAAATCTAAATTTCCATGTAAACCAAATTTTCCTCAAGAATATAATGACCAAGGTCAGGTCCATTATAATTCACATGTATATATTAAACATTTTCCTATTGTTTCATATCTTTTGGCATGTTTAATGAATCAATGACATTCAAAAGGTGCATGACACATATTTTCCATGATATTACATATAATTTTATTGATATTTTCATGGGTCATTTCTCTATTTATGGAATATAATTTTAGGTATTCCTTAATAACCTTGATATGGTACTTGAGAGGTGTGAAGAAAAGTGCTTAGTTTTTAACTATAAAAAAAGTGTCATTTCATGGTAAAATAAGGAATTATCCTTGGAAATAAGATATCATAACAATGAATCAAGATCTATCCAATAAAAATAGGTAATACAAGAGTTAATTGAGTCTAACATGATAAAGGGGGTTCATATATTTCTTATACGTGTGGTATTTTACCAATTATTTTTCAAATATTTCTCCAATATAGGTTCAGCACTCACTCATCTAATTTCAAAGAAATTTATATTTATATTTGATGACACGTGAAATAAATACTTTATGACACTTAAAATAGATCAAGTGTATGCCCTAATTATTATATCTCCTAATTAGGGGAACATATTTGAGATTATTTGTGATTAAAGTGATAATGATGTGATAGAATTTCTTAGGAAGTGGTTAAATAATATTTTTTAACCCCTTTATTATGGAATTCATTCTCTAAAAAAGAATAAATTAGATAAAATTCCATGGAAAAAAATATTTTGGAAGTGTTCTTTGAATTTGATAGATTTAGATCCTATATTTTTCTATGCATGGTAGTTTTTTATGGGTAATGTCCCTATATGATACTTATTAAACAAAAAAATTAAAAACTAAGGTTGATTTGGTGGATTTTACTACTTTTAGAATTTGATATCATCATCAAAGATAAAAAGGGATCAAAAAATTTGGTATTTGACCACTTATCAATTTTGGAATTAAAAAAATGTTGAGGAAGAAGAGGAATTTGATATTCATGGTGAGTTATATGATAAGTATCTCATTCATGTTTAATTACAAGCTCATCCATGGTTTGTTGACATTTTTAATTATATGGAAAACTGAACTATTTATCCCCAAATTATTTGCCAATAAAATTTGATATTTTTAGTGGAAATAACCCATTACTATTGGGATAAATCTTTTATTTTTAAGTAATGTGGAGAAGGAATCATTAGGTAATGTGTTCCCAAAACTGAGGTGAGAAATATTTTGTATTTTTTCATTATTTACCTATCAAAATAAAAAATAACCCCAAATTCATGGTGGCCTATAGTTTTTAAATTGTATTATTGTTTCCCACTTTTTAAAAAAAATACAATGGAATATATAATACATTGTGATCACTATCAAATAATGGTGAATATAAGAAAGAATAATGAGATGACTCAACACCTAATATTGTAGTTCTAAGTGTTCAATGTATAAGGAATTATTTTCATGGGACTCTTTCAACAACACATAAATTCTTTTGTATTTCTGAAGAAAATTTTTTTGTCAATTTTTAATTACTTGTTTACTTATTAGTGATCATGTAATATAATTAAATAATAACTTACTAAGTGTATTTATAGAGTTTTGTGGAGTAAGATACAACAACATTATCACCCATAAACATGTGGGTAAGTGGAATTATCCAAACTAGAGAGAATGTGAATATTATAGAAAATGGTGAGCATAAATAGAACTGATTGGTGAAAAAACACAATTATACACTATAGTAATACCTAGAATACTTTAAAAATGGATTGGTACATCCCAATTCTAGTTGGTATATAGAAAACCATTCCAATTTTCTATTCATTTCAAGCACAAATATTATTGGGTTTTGAAGAAAGTGATCGTAGATTTGAAACAAATTGAAAAAAATATAACCATTGAAACTTGATGATCTTGAGAATATTAGGAGATATTCATATGAGAATGAAAAAATTTATAAGGAAAAAACCAATAAGTGGAAAAACCAATGGATAATAAGAAGAGATTTTACACATGAAGACAAGGTATTCTTATTTAACTATCATTTGAAATTTTTTCCAATTAAATTGAAATTATATAGGTTAATGTATTTCATAGTGATAAAAGTATACCCTTATAGAGAAATTAAAATACAAAGAGAGCATGAACCTTTATTCAAATTAAATAGATAAAAATTTATTCTTTACATGGATATTTTACATTAGGGGAGTGTTATCTCACTCAATTTCAACTAAGTACTCTAAGGTATGTATAGTTTTAGACTCTAAATAAATAATTAACTATGATTCAATCCATGTATGTTTTCAAAAACCCAAAAAAAATTAATTTTTATGAGTATGTTAAGTCTTTAACTACTTTATTATATTATTTTTTTTTAATCTCTAATGGTAAAGTCATGGGAATCTGAAAAATTAAACTAAACTCTCGATATGGGAGGAAAAATGTGTTGGAGGAGCTAGAAAATAAAAGGAATTCAAAGTGGTTTAGAAAAATAAAAAAGATTTAGATAGTGAAAAATCCTCGATGTAATGGATCAAAACAATTTATGTGGTTTGACTAAACTCATCCCTTTAGCCTTAAATTCCTAAAAATCCAACCCTTGCATGTTTTTCCATTATTTTACCAAAACAGCCCAAACCATGGGAAAAAACACATCATAAACCCATTTTATTCATTTTTTAATATAGAAATACATAACATAGGTTAAACCATAACTAAGACTACCCCTATTTTCCATACCATATTTTTTCAAAAACCTCAACCCAGGAACAACCAACAACCTGAAATATTCATTTTTCAAGCCATTATTTAGTCCAAACCTAAAAACAACTATAACCCACTAACCATTGCTTGGTTATCCCAATTCATAACCCACGAGTATTTTGTAAAAAATATCCCTTTACCGTAATGTGTATTATGACATGGTTGACTTTATGATAATATTTTTCACAAACAATAAGGAACATCATATGGTAATGGGAGTTGTTTTATTTACGAATTTAAAACAGAATGTGCTTTTAATTTTCAATCAAACCATGGTTATTAACAATGATGTAAAAAGTCCCTTGCCCTATTTGTTCTATCCTACCCAAAAAATTCCCAAAAAATGCATGTTGTTACCCAAAAAATGGAAGTGAAGGATTTTTCAAAACTCCTAGTAAAACCATAGCCCCTATTATAGCCATGTATTTTTCAGGATCTTATTTTTCCTAGATATACCCCAAACCATGATGTAATTTTAAAAAACATATCTTGGTGTTTTTTCCAAACCAAAACCCCCATAACCAACCTTTTCTATAATGTCACTGACCAAATTACATCATAGTTATTCAACATAGTGCCTA
Organism: Viscum album; assembly: GCA_963277665.1. Classification (NCBI taxonomy): domain Eukaryota; kingdom Viridiplantae; phylum Streptophyta; class Magnoliopsida; order Santalales; family Viscaceae; genus Viscum; species Viscum album. Next base: position 1,111,540,302 of record OY728133.1, read on the forward strand.
AAATTTCAAATCTCTAATTCAATCCAAAGAAAAATTATATCATGGTTTAATTAACCACATTTTTATTCCTGAAAAATTATAAATATAAGGCTAGTGGTCGAACGAACAATTCCTATTTTCCTTGATCTCATCTCCTAACATTTCATTTTCCCCATTAAAAACCCCATATTTAGTCAATATTAACCCCAATATCTATCTCCTTACCTTCCAATAACATTTCTAAAGTCCTTTTCCCACCTTTAGACATTTTATATTTGTCAAACCATTATGATACACCTTCATAATTTTCCTATTTCTTTTAAATCCACCATTAACCCCTACTTCTCTAACCTGAACCATGTTTACTATTACCCATGGCTAAAATAAGGATATTACATAGCTTAAGAAGTCAAAAAGGATATTTAATTCAATAAATGTGAACCTATAACCCATCCTTTAAATAAATATTGTGTTTCCAACCCCCCTTCTCATGCCCCACCTGCCAAAAGATCATGTACCAACCTACCATGATTAAGTTGAGACCAAGACCGACCCTATTCTTCTAGAACTCAAACCCAAATCCAAGAATAACCCCTAACTCAAATTTCACCCACAACAAGAGTTGAGTATACCAGATTCTTTGATTTTGATCCATCATTCATTCACTTGTTCTTAAAGTTCAAAGATTCCAAGAAGCAACAAGTGATAGATATATTGATGTCCCATAAGATGGAGAGCGGTAAGTTTTTGTACCCCAATATATTTTCTTTGATTGGATTGGAATATTCTATGAAGTATGCATTTAGGAAGTTCTACCTAGAAAATATTATTATAGTTCAAGAAGTAATTTTTCAAGATATTACTTTATAATTCATGAACACCTTGTGATTTTATCATCATATAATTGAATTCTAATTGGGTCGAATGTCATGGAAACTATGTTTTTCAAAAATTTCTATATATTCAAGAATATATATATATATATAGGCATTTTTTATTCAACATATAGAAGAATTTTCTACTTGAACCATGAAAAAACATGAATTTTTCTAAGTGGAAATAATTTTTAATTGATCCCATGTTAAACAATGATCTAGAAAAATCAAATATATCTCAAATATAAGATCTAATGGTGGGAGTTATCCATCAAGTTATTACTAAATCTTTACTACACAAAGGGGATAGACAAGGGGTTTTAAACTAGGTAGACATGTGTACTCTAAATTCCATTCAGTAATGTCCACCACCCAATATGTCTCAACTTTTGATTCTTTATCACCATGGGATAACACATAAACTGAATGTCATAATTATGGGTGGTTTCTTCATCACTCACTTTGTTAAATAAATGAATGTTTTTGAGATATCAAAACACTTGGATTCTTCAGAAAAGATTAAAATCATCAATTTATAAAAATTAAAAATATGGGAATGGTTGTGAAGCTAGGGAAGAGTTATTTCCTCAAGGATGAAATACTATAAACTATGGAGCAAGAAATACTATCACAGGACCATGATTTTGAGACCTATAGTCCTCATAATATGTATATATACCCTCCATAAAAAACCACCCTAGATATCACACCTCTAATTTTGTACAAGCTTATATCCAAAGTTTAATATTTAATAAATATGCATGAATATAACTTGAAGGTGGTGAGACTTATAGTGGCGAAAATGGATACTAAGTTATGTTTGAGACCCATGTCACCTCATTCATTTGAGAATGAGATAATATAATATTATTTATCCAAAAAATGATTAATTTAGATAATTTAATTTGATCTCTCCACCTAAAAAAGTTACTTCCACGCCTATCATGGAGGTACCAGCCCCTAAACCCATGGTTACACCACCTCCTTCCACTATAGAATGCCTCCTCAATGTGAAGATAAATAAACTGAAGTAGATGTTTTGTAAGTCTAATTTGGACTTGGAAAGTAAGGGTAAATTGGAATGAGTGAATAAAAATAAATTTGTTGAAGTAAAGAATAATTGGGCAGAAAAGGAAAGGGAAAATGGCGATGAAAAAGAAACTTTGAAAGGAGGATGTGGTTATTGACTCTAAGAATCAAATGAAAGTCACAGTAGTTATCCAAGAGCTTGCTACCCAGAAACCATGGTATAAAATACATATGCTTCAATGCTTGATATTACAATGTATATTATACCTCCACCACTATCATGGGTAGTTCCCACTCCACACTTACCCTCTAGAATTAGTGTTTGTTGATCGTCAGCCTCCTTCTATTTAAGCCACACACCCAAATACAAGTTTTTATGATAAATTAGAAAAGAATGAGCTTAAGGATAAAATGATGTAGGAAGATCCTATCATTTTAGTGAAGGGTTAGGTGTTGGTAGAGGAGTAACCACTGACTAAACCCATAGAGATCTAGAATTTTCCATTTTGTTTTATTTTATGAAACTTTTTCCTACCCATGTATTTTTTTATTCTCAAATTTTATTTATCATCTTTATAGAGTTTAAATAGTAGAAATACATGGATAATTTTGGAATCAAATGGCACTTAATTTTATTATTCCTTGAATTATATTTTAAAAATACATTGATTTGTGTCATTATTTATGAAATAATACTTGGATTGGGAGGTTTGGAATATTTCAAAGATAAAGAATCCCCAAAATGAGTGAGGATTAAGGAAAATGAGGTTTATTTTTAGGGAAGTTTTCTTTAAACTTTTTATTTTACCCTTTAATTAAGGATTTTCATTGAATTTTTTTATTATATATCACCTTTAATTCAAAAATTTGGGACAATGTTTTATTTTAAGTTTAGGTGAGGGTCCTATGTAATTAACACATGATTTTTTTTTGTATTCATTTATCTAGGAGACATTTTTCTCATAACTCTTACTTTAGATTGTAGAAAAAATTAAAGAACATAAGGATAAAATAGCCTGAATGGACCTAAGGCCTTCTTTTTTTTTATTTTATTATGGATAATCCCCCTTTTAAGGGTTTAAGGGGAACCCGTACATGACCCGTAGGCCCAAGGCATAAGGCCCAACATGACTTGCAATACATGACCCGAAGGCCCAGAGGCATACCATGCCCAATACATGACACGTAGACCCAACCCACTAGAACTTCCCCTCCCCAACATCTGCATCATTGATCGCCTAGCTCCCCCACCTTGAATTGCTGATCGGCTAGCATTACCCCGTACAAAGCTGCACGGTGCCTGGTCCCGATGGCGGTTGTCATACCTTCTCATTCTTCCAATCTGGTTAGCTCTGCTTCTCGTGACTGATATTCTTGTTACTCTTAATCCTCTTTTGGGGCCTGCTCTGTGTGAATTGGGATACTCCATGGTCTCAATGGCCCGAAGGCCTTATGGCTCAAAGGCCTTTGATGGCTTGAAGGCCCTTGAGACCTGTAGGCCCAAAGCGGTGGCCCGAAGGCCCAAATCAGGTGAATAGTTTCAATTGCTACAGTACCGAACAGTATCTGCTACATTACTGTTACAGTAGCCCAAAAAATTGCCTCCACCCAATTTTATTTAATTTATGAATTTAAACTTAGATGATTAAGTGATTATGGAAAATAAAAATTTGGATTTCAGTTCTAAAATTGAAACTTGATAAATAATAATTATTTGGAGTATATTGAATTTGGATTAAAAGATTAAATTTCTTATTTTTACTTGGAAAGATTAGGTGTAAAAGTGTATAGTATTCAAAAAAACAAAATATGGGGTAAAAAATAAATAAATCTACCTTGGATTGACTTATAGATAGCATATCTTCCCTCTTATTGTTCTAATTGTTACAAATAGTGATGAGAGGAGATTATTAGTCAAGATTGCAGTACTAGTTTTGGTTTGACATCCAAGGATGTTTTGAATGGTTTTATGATCATTCACACTCATCCTATAATCATGTTTTAACTATTAAAAATAGTTTCGAGAGGTGATTAGACAAAGGAATATCAATGAATGTAATACTTAATCGAGATATGAATTTTATTAATAAAAATTAAAATAAAATGAAAAATAGAAAAATAGTGTGCGTGTTTTCCCGAGTATAGATTAGAATGGTGATTGATAAAAAAAATGAGTGAAGAATTTCGGTTGTTATTATCACAAATCATCTTAAAAATGAAATAATGATTGATTATATTGCATAATTGTTTGATTATTTAGAAATTGAGGACTTAAAAGGATATACATGTGTAGATTTAAAGATCTTTAGTTATATAATTTTTTTAATTCTTGATTAAAAGTTTCCCCTATTAAAATATATTTTCTTTGAGATCATTGTTGGGATGTTTTTCTTGAGGAAAAACAAAAATTCAAGTATGGGGGAATTTGACACATAATTTTAGTAAATGTTTTTTTAGTGAATTTTTTATGTAAAAATAGTTTCATACTACCTAAAATATGGTGTTTTTAATGTTTTAATGGTAGTTTGAGATAATTTTCTATTTTAGAGAAATTTAGAGAAGTTTTAAGTGAGTATTAAAAAACTATGAGTTGGAAGTGATTGAATTGTATTGTGGTTCATGAGATGATGAGGACCTAAAAGAAATGATTATCTAGCCATGACTGGATGAAGTGTAAGAGAATAACCATGACTAAAGCAGATATGAATTACCACATTCTGGTTTGATCTGATGAAGTTGTTTTTACTTATAGTTCAAAACGGTTAAATATATATAAAGATGTGAAGGCCTTGTTTTTATCTCATGTTTGGTCAAAGATTTTAAATATTTAAAGAAAAACTATAAATATCCACTTAAATAATGTCATGGTGTTACCTTATGGCTAATGAATAAGAATTTAAATGGAGAAGATCTCTATAATTTTTTAGGACCATCGCCAAGAGTCAAATCATTTTTCTATATAGATAGGTCAACTATATCACGGTTTATACCATCATGTTTTGGTTTGTTGGTGCCTATAAATAAATACAATTTAGATTTTTTTATGAGTTTTTTTCAATTATAATGTTTTGTTATATAACTTTCCATTCAAGATGATGTGCTTGAAAATTTTGTTCTTTAATATTAGTATGATTAATTATTAGTCATTTTATTGATCACTTTTATTCCAATCATTAAATTCTTTCATGCTTACACATTTTTCTTAAGATGATTAAACCACTAATGATTGAGGATCAATCATTCATGAGTTTCTAGTCTATTGAGAAGTTAAAAATCAAGAATGTAAGGGAGGAAGTCTAACTCTTTTATCAAGTTCATTCACAAAGTAGTTTTGATTGAGCATTGTCTCGTTAATTGATTTAAATTTCATTTCTTATTAATTATTTGAAGAGGGGAGTTATTAAGGAAGGGCGTTAAAGATGGTTGAGAGGATTAAATTATTAAAATTAATTTGAATACATATTTTTCTAAAAAGGTTTGAACTTTAATTCATTTCTTTGAGGCTATTCATTAAACAATGGAATTTAATCAATTTAAGTAGTATTAATGATTTCGATCATACTAAAATTAATTACTTTAGACAACATTGCAAGAAATTGATTCAGTGGATTAATGAATGAATTAGAATATATATTTTGATGGAAAATCATCCTTTTAAATTTATTTCTTATTTCTTAGTTCATTAATAGTTTTTAAATCATTTTAAATTTTCATAGTGACAACATTAATTGTGTTTGGTTATCCCACATCCATCATGGAAGGGGTCAATGTGCTAAATATAAGTGTGAGGGAAACCCCTTACCTCATGGGCTGGCTTATGGGGCTAAGAAGGCCCAAAAATACCTACAAGTGGTATCACAACCTAGGTTGCATAACTCTACGCAAAAAACAACAGGTGGATCCAGTTGATGGAGATCCAACTGAGGGCCTGATGTGTGAGGGGGAGATTGTCAGGTTATCCCAAATCGGTTGTGGAAGGGTAAAATTAGCTAAATATAAGTGTGAGTGAAACCCTCACCCCATGAGCTAGCTTTGGGGGTTGATAAGACCCAACATCGCCTACAAGTGGTATCAAAGCCCATGTTGCAACAACTCTGTCCAAAAATACACAAGTAAAAATCAGTTGATGGAGATCCAATTGAAGACCCGATGTAGGAAGGGGAGAGTATTGGGTTATCCCACATCGATTGTGGAAGGGATCAATGTGTTAAATATAAGTATGAGGGAAACTCTCACCCCATGAACTAATTTTTGGGGCTGAGAAGGCCCAACAACTCCTACAAAATGACAACTCATATCTTTTATACACCTTATTTCATGATTTATTACATAGAGATACACATGATACAATCTCAAAAGATCAAGAGGCCTAGTGTATTTGGGTAATTAGATGCATAACACAATAACTTGAAACATGGGTACAATGACATTATTTAAAAACTCAATAACATGCCCTTAAATTCCATTAATCTTCAAATATTGCATGGGATAACATGAGGATGTACATAAGAAAGGGGTGAGCTATAAAGCCCGGTAAGGGAATAATCAAAGCATAACATAATGAAAGTAATACATATGAGACAAGAGGCATATCAAGGTGACATAAAAGGGTGAGAATCGTAAACATCAACATCAAAACATGATATAAGGTGATAACATTAAGGCAACATAGGAATGTGATAACAATATAAAACATGACATCATAAGCATGAGTCAAGGCTAACCGTCAAGACATCATAACATAGTGTACTTAGGCTAATCGCTCATGCACTATACATGGTATCTCATGAGATAAAAGCATTACCCAATTCATTGGAGGAAAATATAATTTTGAGCTCACTCGCCACATTCATATTATGTACATACATTTATGTGTCACATAGATCATTCGACATAAGAATATATTTCATCATATTTAATCCCACGATTAAGAAGTACAGGTTACATACATGGAAGTCCCCAATCAATGAAGGATAGGTACAACTAGGTGAATAACTTTGAGTGGAAGTGGGGATGGGTATTTACAACACAAAAGTTTGGCATGGAAAATCACAAGATAATTTCGACAGCATAATGGGTGTACATAAAGGTTCATAGAAGATTTTAATGAGAGTGAAAGGTGGTCTCTCATTATTGGGGCATCATAAGGATGGTAAAGGGATGTGTAAGAACACATTACATCATGAACAATTGGAAATAAAAAAGCTTAGTACAAAGAAAGTACTTGAATAAAACGGAAGAGAGAATCTCTTACCTTGAGGGGGTGCTTCTAAAAGCTAGGTAGAAGCTTCTTAAGAGCTTGGAAACACCTTGGGAGAGCTTTAGAGAGGGAGGGGGGAGAAACTTCATGCTCAATGGGTTTTGAGTGAATATGAATGAGAGGATGAGTGAGTATTTACATCAAAAGATTGAGAAATTCTTTATTAATTTCTAATCGTGGGTTTTGGACTCTGTAATAAAATAATCAAAACCACAAATTTTATTGTAGTTTTTGCCTATGGTTTCTGTCAAAGAGGAGTAGTTTTTAATATTTTATTAGGCTAAAAACTGAACTCCTTAAATTAATATCATTGGTGATGTGGAAGTGAGTTGTGTTCATAAAGAATTGTTTTTAAAACCTTAAAATATAATATAGGTTTTGGAGGATTCGTTATAGGTTTGTAAAATTAATCAAATAGCTTCAAAAACACATTATTTTAAAGGAGAAATCTATTTTTGGTTATGAATGCCCTTTATAGTATTTATTGCATCACTTTTATGTTATTATAATGTCATAATATATATTGTATATTCATGTCGTATTTAATTTTTACCCAAAAATTCAAATGCCTCAGAAAACTATGAAAATTCACTATTGGCTAATTTCGACAAGCTGATTTCAAAAATAATATTTATTTCACCAAAATAATTTTCTAAATATGAGAATTTACACTTAAATAAAAATCCTTATTTACTGGAAAATATTAGTTTTTACAATGCTAACAACTTTGTGACCCTTGTAAAAATTACATTGGATTTCATTAAATTATATTATCATTTATATTTAAATAAATATAATTTAATAATAATATTTAATAAAAATAATATTTGTATCAAAATTTTTGAATTTATCAAAAATAGTGTTTTAATTGTAACTAAATATTTTCTAAAAATACAATTTTGATTTCTTCGTATCAAAATCTAAATTTTATCAAACTCATGTATAATAAAGTAATAATAAAAGCTCACAGGGCACGGTTGAGTTGGTTATTGGCGGTGGCATCCTGACCCTGAGATTCTGGGTTCGAGTCCTCGCAAGGCAACACGCGCTATATGCCATTATAACCTCTCGTGGGCCCCTCTACCCTATGCGGAACTGGCCTGAAAGCCCATGGTGTCTTTACACTTGGACCTGCAAGTGGGGAAGTACATAAAGGTGCTTAGTGGTGGGTGACGGCCCACCTATACCTTGTAACCCCCTTGGGCCTAAAAATCCAATGTACTTTTTCCCCCACGGGGTGCCCAAGTGGTTAGAGTTGAGGGTTGTGACCGTCCGGTCCAGTGTTCGATTCCTGCTGGTTGCAGGTTTTGGCTGAGGTAATTTCACGTCGTGAGATTTAACACCTCGACAGTGCAGGGCGGCGTGGGGAGGCCAGTATTACCTAGTCGGGTTGCGGTTAGCATTCGAGCCCCGGGGCTCGGTACACCCGCAGGGGAATGAGCTACACTGGGAAGAGCATTAATTGTATAGAACGGCTAGGGTTTCTGTTAAAAAAAATAATAATAAAAAGTGATAAATATAATCATTATTTTATTAAAAATAAAATATATAAATTCATATTACTATGATCTAGATACATAACTCATTATTATACCAGTGTACGTCCTAAGGGTCTCGATAAGCTTGAACTTCTCATGTAAACGATTTCGCTTGTGTTTCAATTGTTGAATCCCGACTTGGGTTTGGTCAAGGGCAAAGCCCAGTGATGTCATCTCCCATTGAAGCTCCGGTAATTGAGCTTCATAAGGTGTGATCCCGCTAGTCAAGATCATCGTTTCTTTCTTCTGTGTTAATTAGACTTTATCATGACTCTTAAAATATACTAATCTTAATGGTCAATGTAGAACGACTATATTATCAATGGTCGTGATATTTAACGGTCTTTTAAGTCTGACAATCAATTATGACTATTTTATAATGATTCAAAGTAACAAATAAAATATAGTGCACGCGTTTTCTATAATTACATTACTTAATAATACATTTATTCATTAAGAGAATATCACTTACTAAAGATTGGATTGTTACATGCAGATTATGATTTGGGTTAACAATTTGTTAAAGAAATGTCATTAGGCTTATTGAGTCCTGAACTATCTCGGCTTGTGTTATGCTAATCCTTTGTAGTTTTAGTATTGATGAATAGTAATTAATATTCTAAACTTCGATTACCGTATTGAAATTAAAGACACCTCAAGTGGTCAATTACTAAACTTGAGTTAATAAAAAATATTTTGAAAGAATTTGGTCGCATAACATTGAATTTTTTTTTAGAAAAGTAAAGCAAAGAAGGTAGAAAAAAATTATGGATTCTCATAATCTTTTGGGGAACTTTGTTGAGTATCTAGGTAAATTTGATTTGAAGATCAAAACATTAATCTCACATAATGATTTGGTTTTTTCTTCATTGAGCTATATCAGTCAACTCTTAGATTAGTGCATCATTATTGCTTCTCTTTGCATTCATTTGTAATGTCATAAGAATCTTTATATCAAATATATCAGTAGTAAGTGAAATTCTTCATGATTTTGTTTTTTGTTTTTTATTTTTTAAGTGGGAAGAGAGCTCATAACTCGATATCACAGTGGACTCAATATCATATAGTGGATTAGCATATAAACCGACATCACAAGACATGAACAATTCACATTCCCATTGCCTTCTTCCACCAAAGAGATCGTTTATTTTTTATTTACAACAAATACAGTGCAATATATGGCACAAACTTTATATTGAATAATGACTTGCAAACTCAACTTGACTTCTAACTCAAAAGTACATACATCTTGTTCAATCAATAACCTACAATATCTCATGTTATACCAATGGGATCTCCTACAAACAAGAACAAAACAACAGCTCTTCCACGAGCAAACAGAAAAGGAGCACAGCCTCCCTTATTCTCCATTAAAGGATCATAAGCAAGGTGATACAGTACTTAAACAAAAAATAGCAAACACAACACACAACTAAAATAAAGCTCATTAAAAAGTAAACAAAATGGGGAGATTAGCAACAGCTCAACTGGCACCATCTCCAGCAGCCTTATCTGCCACAGTGGTTGAAGCAGCAGCAGCAGACTTGTCTCCGCCAATTTTGAGTGCTGATTCCAAGTTCTTGCTGTTCTTCTCATCGATCCCGACCTTGGCATCCTTGGTGTTGGGGACAGGTGGCAGCATGTGGGGTGGGGGGGTTTGCTTCAGTTTCAGAAGAAGTTGCCGCATCCTCGACATGTCGGTTGGTTTTCCGGGCTTCGGGCCCTGAATCACTGTAATTGACGGCTTCTTCTCAGCATCCTTCTTCGATCTACGTTTCTCAATGTTGGGGACTTCACGTGGAACGAAGTCGGCAATGGCTTTCCAGTATTGCTTGTCAGCCTCTTTGTGGAACTTCTCCTGACTTGCTAGAAAAATCTAACACCGAAAACAATCTCCCCCTTGTTAAATGGTTGAAAAAAAATAGAAGACTGCGTTTGTTTCTCAAAAACGACTTCGGCTTTCAAATTTTAAAAATATATCAATAAGTATTGAATTATGTCGACGAGAAATTTTTCAAGAGAATGAAAATAAATATAGTAGCTTTGGATAACATGAAAAATTTAAGATTGTCTTTGGTTTTAGAAAAAAAGGTTTTATATTTTCATTTTTCAAAAATATACTAGAAAGCATATTGGATTATTTAAATTTGAAACATTTTTTAGAAAATGAAAATGAGAGAATTTAAGGGGGGCTTGTTTTTAAGATTCCTAGAAAACGAAAATGTAAGATGTAAATTTAGGGATGCCAGTGCCCTTTAACCGAGTGCCCAATCTGACTCGACCCATTTAAATCGGGTTCAGGTACATAGTTGTCAAAGACATGTGGCGCAATAAGGCGCAAAAGCCGCATAGGGATAAGGCATGAGCATAAGCGTCTCTAGAAACTAAGGAGCATACCATAACATGATTAATTATACACAATTTTCAACAATATTTTAAATTACGAAAACTTAAATTCAACCAAAATAATACAAATTAAAGCACATAATATTTTCAACCAAAACATAATCAAATAAGACTATTGTTGTGCACACTTGAGCCATAAAATGGCGAGAGCAGTATTTTTTAATTCTTATTTCATTAAATTCTTATATAATTAAATGCTACTTAGGTATCTGTTCTTTTTTTTACTACTGAGCCCTCGTTTTGGACACAAGTTATGCTTTTATATCTGGTTTCTTTTTTACTAAGGAGCCCTTCTTTTCAAAGGGTTCTTTTCGAAGGAAGAGCGGGCTCGCATCTAATCAGAGGCGCTTGGCGCCTTAACGCTTCTGGGAAAAGCGCGCGAGAAGGTCGCCGCGCACCCCTTGCCAAGGCACACGCCTTGACAACACCGCTCAGGTATTACATGCAATATACTAATAGTTTTTACATAATATTATAAAAACACTATATTTGGGTCCAGGTTTCAAAAGGGTTTTACCCAAAAAAAACATTACAAAAATTTAAAACAAAGAAATAAAAAAATAAATGGGTTTGGGTTTAAAACAAGCATTGTTCAAGTATTGATTTTCAACATTAAATGGGTCATAATTGAGTCTGGATATTGATTTTCAACATTAAATTGGTAATAATAATTGGGTTTGGATGTAAATTTGTTAAACAGGTTTAGGTTTACATAACTCCATTTTCATAGGTACCCAACCCATTGTCATCCCTAATTAAAACATGTATTTTTTTCCGAAGCTATTAAAAATGTAATCCACCACATTTACTTTAAAAAAAATGAAAACATGAAGCATTTTCCAATAACCAAACACAACCCAAGCCTATGTTTAGTTTTGTAAAAAAAAATGTTTTCATTTTCTATAAATTTATTAGAAAATGTTTTGAAAAGTGGATAAAAAACAAGGTATAAACATTATTTATCCAAGCATTTTCATTTTCTTGAAAACATGGAAACAGTTTTTTTTCTTTTCCAAAAATCTATGGCTGCGCTTGGTTTTAAAAAATATTTTCCTTTACATTTTCCAACAACGCATTAAAAATTTACTGAATTACGTAAATGGAAAACATCTTTTCAGAAAAAAGAACGAAAAAATACTGATTTTTGTAAGGAAAAAAGAAAGTTTTCATTGCTTTCAAGAAAATAAAAACATCCAGATATGCAATTCCCATACTTTATACTTTTCCCTGCAATATCCAAAACATTTTCTAATACATATTGGGAAAATGAAAGCAAAAAATGTTTTATAAAGCCAAATCCAAATGAAATATATCATTACCATTTCTTAAAAAAAATCAATCCACATAGTTCAATTCAATGCATTTTTTAAAAATATAAATAGAAAACGAACCTTATTATCATGTTTTCTGAAAAATGAAATATTAGGATGTGTTTGGTTTAATAAAACTACTTTTTTGTCCTTCTACTTTTCAAAACACTTTCCAACACATTTTTGGAAAATGAAAATGGAAAACGTTTAATTAAACCAAACACATCAAAATATTTTCAGAACTTGGCTCCTAATTGTAGGCACATGAAATGAAACATAACCAGCACACAAAAACCATCCAAGTCATCAAATAATTTTCCAGCACATGTGGAAAAAAAATGAGGCTTTGAAGGAAGAGCAAAAGGTACAGCCTGTACCATAGAGGAGTATTCATGGATTTACCTTTTCTCTTTCTCGATTAGTTGTTCTGTTAGTTTCACAGTTGAGCATCCGTTTTTCATAAAAGGACTTCTTGTACTCTTCTGCCTCATTAATTATCTGATTAAGCATTTCCTTCTCCCTTTTCTCCTTCTCTTCAAGGTGGATTGCATTTTGGCTGCAACCAGAGGGAATACAAACATGTATAAACAATTATATATATATATATATATATACATTTTTTTTTTTTTTTTTGCTGTGATAAAATTAGGCTGCACTTGGTTTGGATTACAGTTTTCATATTTTAAAAATAAATTAAAACGGAATTTAATCATGTAAAAGGAATAATCTCCTGCCAATGTCTCGCAAAACAAAATCCAGTTTCTACATTTTCCAAAACACTTCAATTGTGAGAACTATAAATAGCCTAGCATCTAAAGGTTAAACCTATTTCAATGACAGCATTCTAAATTTAGAATGTTATGAAATATTAAGAATTTATTCACCATAACTATAGTGAAAGCATTAAAGCCTAATAATTAGGGAATAATAGAAAATTAATCAATAAAATTAAACGCACTCTCTCCATGGGATATACAGGCATCTGATCAAAAACAAAGATAGATATCACTCGAGTGCAAGGTAATCAAAGGAACAAAACACCCTTGAGGCGCTTAACCCCTAAAACTCCTTAGGCAACAGGCACTAGAAAAGCACGTGCGCTGGTGAATTAAGGCGCTGCAATAAAAAAACATATGCTAAAAATATTTTGCATAAAGATATAAACAAGAATAAATCAGACCCATTAAATAAGCATTACAAATGGAAAATTTATTTTAAGTATATTTTCCTTGTTTTTAGTGTCATATGTCTTTAATTAGAAGTGCGTCACATCACGATTACACACATAATAAAGAAAATTATGCAGAAGGATACAAAATCTATACAAAACCCCAAACAGCTAATTTTTATTTTAACGCTTTTAGTCTGATTTAAAAAAAAATTAATAGAGTTATGTTTTACAATTTTTTTAAACTAAAAGAAGCTACCAGGTTCAAAATCATAGGGCTGATTTTTTTTTACATTCAAAACCAATTTGAATGCCACACCTAACCCAAAACCTCACATAGTGAGAGAAGTTACTGGCCAAATGGTGTCAGTCACACTGCCATATAGACTGAGGCAAATGGCTTTGACTACACAGCACCAGTGTTTGAAATTGTTCGTAAAACAATGAAGATATTGGGATAATGGAAGATTGAGTGAGAATCAAGATTATATCCGTCACCGAGGGACATGAATTTATTTGCTAGATTCTCCTCTAATAAAACGTGCTCTGACAAAACAATACTGACTTCATCAGCTTCCGGTCAGATCTAAAATTTGAATTTACACTTGCATTAAAGAAATCTCTCATAAAAGAATGACAGCAAACACCAATTGTAACAACAGGAAAGTTCGATGAGATGTTTACACAACCTTTTCTTGAATGTAAAAGATTTTAACACTTGAATTTAAAGCAGCATCAAATCCAGTGATATAATAAAACATTACAGCTTGATGGTTGTAATGCAACAAACAGTTTATATACACACAGCATATACTTTAAGCACCGCCTCCCCATCATCCAATTTTTTGATCTCTTTAAAAGAAAAATGTGTAATAAATTGTAACAATTTCACAAAATTCAAATCTTTATGCATAAGAGTTTGAATTCAAGGAAATTGGTAAATGAAACTTATCAAATAAAACAAAACATCTTCCAAAACATATAGTGGGAATTCAACATTGACAAAACAAAAGTTGTTCAATTGAAAACCATATAAATTTTTTTAATCCCTCTTCACCGCTATAGAGTTGCATAAAATCAGATGAACTTTAGTTCTAGCAAACTTCATGCATTTCATAGCTTAAATCCATAAGTTTACCAATGCTTGAAAAAAAAAATTAGGAAAACAGTAATTGGAACAAAAACCTGTATGGGGCAAAGACTGAACCTGACAGGCTTCCCATGAAATCCAATGAAAACACAATCTAAACAAGCACAATATAACCAAAGGATTCGTAAATACCAAAAGTTCATTTCTTCATATGTTATTTTTCAATTCTCAATGTCTGGATTGGTGAACGAATAGGGTCAGCTAGTATAAAAGAAATCTTAAACAACACATGTAAAGAAATATGAACGATTCATCCACGAATGAAGCAAATCTCGTAAATCTAGTACAGATTACCCCAAGAATAAAGAAGAACCAACAAAAGTCAAATACACGGGAAGATAAGAAAAATTTGGATCTTGACCCTAAATCGAAAAACAACAAAAACTCACCGACGCCACTCGCGGAGGGCGAACCCTTCCTCCTGCATCTGACTCGGGTCCGGCAGCAACGGGCCGTCCGAGGTAAATACCCCGTCCTCATCGGCGGCAGTATCGTAGGGCTTCCCATGCCCATTTCCATTTGAATCCGGCATCGATGACTCGAAGGGCGACGGAGGATACCGAGGATTAGGGGAAGAAGATCCGAAGACAAATTCATCAGGCAAGCGAGAGTGGTCGCCATCGATGCCAACGTGGTCAACGGGGACCTCCCCTTCAACGGCATCGGAACCGAGGGGAGGGATGTCGGCGTATGGCTCCGCGTCGGGGTCGGCGTCGGCGTCGGCGTCGGCGTCGGCGTCGGTTGGGTCGAAGGATGAGAAGGAAGAGGGGTCGTAGCGCTGGGAGGCTAGGCGGGGGTCGTAGCCGATGTAGCCATCGTCGTCGAAGGGGCGACTGGACGGCTTTATCTCCTCGCCGTCGCTGCTGAACGAATTGAACGACGCCATTACCCGAATCTCAGAACTCCGATCTCTTCTCTCTCTCTCTCTAAAAACCCTTCTCTGCAGCTGCAGGTGGAGAGGCTCTGTCGCATCCCCCTCCCTCCCTCCCTCTCTCTCTCTCTGCATTTGCCGCGTGTCCCCGCATAGCGCGAGACGACACGTGGCATGGATACAGCTTCTCGGAAGATGGTCGGTCCATAATCCCATACTCCGATTTTTGGTATACTATCCTCAAAGTTAAAATGTGTTTTTATTTTTATATCTTTTTGATATTTTTTTGAAATGATGATCCGCAAAAATGTCAAAATAATAATAATAATAAAATGTCATTCAAGGATTAAAAATATTATAATTTTTCAAATAAAATGATATTTTACTTTGTCTAAAAAATAGATCGTCCTTAACTACAATTAATGAGCTATTTGGATCCTTGAATGTCATTGCTCCTTTTATATACATGAAGGTGACCAATACATCGAGATGTCATAATTGTTTAAAGAAAACACATAAGTTATGAGATGTTCTAACATACTTGCTTTTTTTTTTCAAATACATAAACCATAAGCGTCAACACCACCAACCATCCAAAAATTATATGACAGACTTCAAAAGATTATTCATAAAATTCAACTTTCAATAGATGCCTGTTGACACAACAAGTTGCGGGAGAGCATTAACAATCATATTAGCAACATACCCAAATTGAACGTTTTCCAAATCCCAATCCATCGAATCTCGTGGAGAAGAAGAGCAAGATCATTCAAACTCTCTTTGAAGTGCTTTAACTCATGCAGGATCAAAACAAATCAAATTCAAAGACAACTTTCCACCATGAGGACATGCATACCAACCACACCCCCAGAAGCAAAGTTCAAGTTTCTACCACTGCAAAATCGTCGCCTTTATAAATGTTTTCCATTAGTGCAATTAACACGCAAGAAAAATCCTAAGCAACAGTTGAAAATCCACAAAAAAAAAATATCGTGATGTAAATATGTATCAACATTAATTTTAAAAAACCTAGTTATGGGGCGTTGTAACGGCCTAGAGCTCTATAAATGAAATTTTCCTTCTGAATTAACACGTGTGTCGTACCTAAGAATATAGTGTTAAACACATGCACTTCATCATATTGGCTTTGAATATTACATATACGGTCTTTTATATCACAATAAAATTAAATAAAAACGTTAAATACGATGAAACCAATGTCTGGCTCAGAGAAAGCGTACTTGTATTTTTTGTAAAACATGTATGTTCTATTTTCGTTGAAAATATATTTTATGGTTTTGAAAATAAAAGTCTTTTCATAAAATGGTTTCATTAAACAATCATTATTTGTTCATATAACACTGGTAGGAAAAAGGTATTTAAAGGCCGTTAAAAACTGTCGCTAAAGGCCTATAGTGGTCGTCCAATGACCACCAAACAACGGACATTTTTTTTCTCGTCACCATTGCCCACATCAACCGCCAAAAAGTGGTCACTGTAAAGGAGATCTAGACACCTTATAGTGACCGCCGAATGACAGTTGCTATAGGCCTTTCAAATTTGAGCTATAGCGGACACCATATGACAGTTGGTATAGGTTGTTTTCACCTATGCTGTAACAACTGCCATATGGTGGCCGATATAGCGTGTCCAAATAGACCTATAGCGATGACCATATGATGACCGCTAAAGATATTATTTAAAAAAAATGCACCGGAATTTAAAATACCATAAAAAACTACACTAATTCAAAAATTCAACTAATATATCCATGATATGTAAAATCAAAAACTCATAAATATCACTTTCCAGTCATCTTCCAAGCTCCACATCCATTTTCAAATAAATATGAATATGAAAAATAATAATTAAATAATTAATGCAGTAAAAATAAATTCACAAAAAACTAATAATTGAAATGTAATAGAGTATTTCAATTAAAACTTATTAGAACAGTTCAAGATCATTTGATTTTGAATGTATTAATAGTTTTTATTCATTTTTTTAATTTAATAGTTTTTATTCATTTCTTTAATTTAAAATTACTTATTCGGTCGTTTTGAGCAGATCGTATGTTTGATTGATGCGTCATCTGCTTATACACATCACACATAATAATAACACAGTTATCCTTTGATTTCACATCATTTTGAGGTCATTTGCTACGGATCTAATCGTTAAACGCACGTTTTTTTAAACAAAACTGTGTTTTGGGTTATCTCGGCCAAACAACACCTCTGGTTGATGTTTTGTCTGCTCGACCATCTCACAATTCAATGTACGGTTGTTGGTGTCTGATTTCACAGCATTCGGAGGTGAATCACTCTGACCACCTTGCGACATACCTACATTTATAAAAAAAACATGCAGTTAAATCAAGTAATTTTTATACATATAATTCATAAAATATTTTTACAAACGTTAACTGAAAACAAATTATTGACAATCTTTCACTGACCATGCAAGTCTATCATATCTCCTTCAATTATATCATTGACCCATTGTATATCTTCGTCTTGTATAACTACAGTGGTTTGGTCGAGTGTTTGATCAAGAAAGGCGACAACATCGGGTTCCTCTCAGTCAATCAAAAAACTCCTCTTATAGACATTTTCACCACAACTTTCAATTAGAATCGATGCTGACAAAGTAAACATGCTTTGCCTATGATGTCAGTATGAAGGGCGCGTTGATTACTCAGTCATCTTTATATAACATATTGTTAAAGTATACTAATACAAATTGGAAATGGTCAACTTTTATTCCACGAACTAGGCCAACCCAATCGCATCTCAACAATATATGCTTTAAGCCATGATCATAATTAACCTCAACAATATCCCCCAACAATCCATAGTAATAACTTGCATCAACAAATGAAAAACCAACATCATTGTTTTACGTTGCTCGGTTCACGTCAACATCGCTAATACGGAATCATAATTCGTTAGCATCCAAAGACTTGTAGCGATGGGTTATAATAAACGAGTCATCATCTAGTTGGTTGAGTTCTTCGCTCACAATACGAGCACTTGATTCACGCATCAAGTGAATCTGTAAATTTCACATAATTCAATGGATAAGGGTTGTGAAAATACACCTCAATTGCATTATAAAAATATTAAATCAATTATTTATATGTACGTGAGTATTGAACCACCCATGAAATGTGTTGAAATGAACTTTTTGGATTTGATGGTCAGTTGCATGGGGCATTTCCTATTTCAACTCAACAATATGCGTCTTAAATTACAACATAATAAAAAGTAAGTAATAAATTAAATATAGAAACACAAGGCATAATAGATCAACTATGAAACTTACTATATCAATGACATGACTGATGGAGTGTTGAACAACATGTTTCGATGAGCTTGAACCAACTTGTCATTGTGTATATCAAACGTTATCCCTTCTCCAATCAGACCTTCATCAATTTGAGAGGGTTTATCTAACTTCATTTCATCAATATATGAAGCACAAAAATGAGCGCACTCATCCATTAAATATCCTTTGGAAACTGAAGCTTCTGGATGAGCTTTGTTGTGCATGTACCATTTCAATGTATTTAAATATCGCTCTATTGGATACATCCACCCAAATTGCACGAGACCACTAGTAATGAATTCACCAGTTAAATGCACGGTCAAGTGGACCATTACATAAAAAAAGAGTGGAAATAGTTTCTCTAAGTGACATAGTGCAAACACAATTTTATCATGCAAAATTTTTAAATCACCCATGCGATGATTCCTTGAACAAAGCTATATGAAAAAAATTAGAAACTTAAATCAACGTCTCAACAACATGGGTAGGAAAACAATCATGAATTGCAATTGGGATGAACTATTAAAGCATAATATGATTATCATGACTTTTCAACCCCTATAATGTCATGCTCGTCACATTAATGCACTTGGAAATATTAGATCAATAACCACCACACACCTTGAAAGTATTCAAAATTGATAGAAATGTTTCTATTTTTTACTCATTGTGTACTGTGCAACAGACATGTATGCCCTATTACCCTCACACAACTATAAATGTTAAGGCTTTCTCAATCCCATTTCTTACAAATCACATCGAGCATTAGAATTGTCCTTTGATTTCCCCTTAAGACTTAAAATGGTGCACATTATATTATCAAACACATTTTTTCAATGTGCATCACATCAAAATTATGCCTTAAAATATCATCTCTATAATAAGGCAATTCAAAAAAAAATACTCTGCTTCTTCCAATTACGACTACGCTGTCTATTTGTTCCAGGAATGTAAGGCAACACAGGATCCAATAAATCCTGAAAATCCTACATTATAATAATGTTTTCTTAATCAAGTTGTGCAATAATTTAAACCCCGTACATTATTTGTGGTGTTGAGTTATGCTCTCTATTCCCATCAAACGACACACTACCTTTTTGGAACCTATCCAGTGGAGGAAGAAAGCGTGTGTGACCAAGGTATGCCCACTTTATACAATTCTTAATCCATATAGATTTATTACTTTTATTACAACAATGGTGGAAAAATTATTCTTTTGTACTCCAACATAATAAGTTAGCATAAGCTGAGAAGTCATTAAATGTCTATAACAAAGCATTTTGAACTTTAAACATTTCATTAATTGTTGAGTCAAAAGTCATTACACCATCTGCCCAAAATTCTGGTAGCTTATCAATCAATGGTTTCACATAAACATCAATTTTATTGTCAGTGTCACACCTGGATTTTCAATTCCATGCTTTGATTCAAATCCTCTTTCGGTTCTCAGCTTTCTCTTGGTTTCTGGGTGTTCCGGGTAAGAAATTTTGGTGTCTCCTATGTTATTGATCTATGACCTTATCCTTGGGGTTATTGTGTGGTACTTGGGACTCCCCTTTTTTCAAAGGTATGGTATGAGGTTGTGGTGTTTTGGAGTTGGATTAGTGACACTCCTAGTGGCACCACTTGTGGGGTAAGTTGTTGAGGTGTTTTGTACCCATAAGTTGGATAAGTTTTGGGGTGAAAAGAGTGCTTTTTTTTGGGAAAATTTCTCCCCTATTCTTGGCCTATCTTTCTCCCTTGGTTTCCCCCTTGGACCCCCTAAAATTGGAGGAGAATATAAGGTTTTTGGGTTCCCAGAACATGTCGCAAGGTTTGGAAGCACGATTTACTAAACCGTGCAGCCAAACCATGCAAGGGTGTCCGGATCATAAAAAATGCTTTGAAATTCCAAGTTTTCCCTTCCAGAAATAAACCAAATCCGCCCATATTTTCTCCATTTAGTGCCCTACCTCTATGGACAACCTCCGAGCTCTATCACCCTCCCTTTAGAACTCAATTTTGAAGGGATATTTGATAGGGAAAACATCAAAATCATGCAAGTAAGTCTTTCTCTCTTTGATTTGTTCCTTATCCTTAGGGTTTCTTCCACCCTTTCATGAAGTTACTCTTGTCCAAAAGCTAGGGTTCGTACCTAGGGTTTAACTTCTTGTCTTTTGGGTGAAATATTGAGGTTTTAGGTTTCTTTTCACTCCCCTGATGTGCGGCGGTGGTGCGGTTGATGTTTCGCACCAAGATTTGACGGTTTCAACACTTTTGGTAGGTGATTCCATGTGTAATCATTTTTTGATGAGTTAGCATGATTTATTTAATTATTTTAAATGTTTATTATATGTTGTGCATTATGCAAAAACCATTTTTTATGGAGTTTGTTAATCAGTTAATTTTATAGTTGCACTTTTGCTTCAAATTGGGTGTTTTCCATGTGCAACTCTTGTGGTAATGTTTGGGTTTATTTTATAACATATGAAAATGGTTTGTTAAATGTTTTTTGGGATTCCAATTCTGCTTTGGTAGGGTCTTGGTGTGATTTTGGCCTTGAAAGAGGGTTTTGAAATGAGTTTTTTGTGTAAAACATAGTTATACTCCTTGAGATTGTTTTGTGAAAATTGTAAATGATTTATTGGGTTAAACAAAGTGGGAAAAGGACGTGCAAGTACTGTTTTGGTGAGCGTGTTCATTTAAGATGAGGTTTTGAAAGGTAAAGTGGTGATTTAAGATGTCAAACATTTTTAGAATGTTTTATTAATTTCTGAAATGTTTTATCAAATGGAAATAAAGGTGAGAAACACGTTTGTGGGCTGTTTTGTGTGGGCGTGATGTGAAAAATGAATTTTGTTTATGAAAAAAGTATTATGTGATATGTGTGTGGGCTGTTATGTGAATTGGAGTATCTTGGAAAGGTTTTATAAATTTTTTTAAAGGATTTGTTGAAGTGTTAAAGAGATGTGAAAAGTGTTGTGGCTATTTTGGTGTGAGTATGATTTCAAAATGAATTTGAATGAAAAAAGAGGATTTTGTGACTTGTGTGACATACATGTGGACTGTTTGGTGAATGTGTGATGTGGAAGTGGTATTTTTATGTGCAAATTATATTTTATGGCTTGTTGAACTTGTTTGAGCACAAGAGGGAAACCCGAGTATCTAGGTCGGTGGACGTGTACTAGTATGCTAGTGATCCCGTGGGGTTTGGCCCCAGTTTCACGTAGAAAGTTTGAAGATGAAAACATTAACTAAACAATGATGATGATAATTATGGGGGACCACTAGGTTATGGGCATTCTCCCTACTAGTGGCTCATGTGAACGAGAAAGAATATTGTGATGGTTACTTTCACTGAGATACGAGGTACCTGGGACCCACAACGAGCTAGTGCCTAGGGGATATTTTCCCATTTCTTGTGCTCATTAGATGATTTATGCTTACCGTCAGTATACGGTATGTTTGGATGGAAAATTTAGTATCCTTGGTACTTTATTTAAAAGTGTTGATTCTTTAAAATATCCCACTTGAAAACTGCTTTATTTAAAGTTTCATCTTTTAGAAATTGTTACTAGCATTTGATGTTATGAAAACTTGCAAGATTTTCGTTCTTGAATTTTATCACATGGAATCTATTAGTGGTGGTATCCTATTGGGATTTGGACAACACCATACTTACAACTTTGGGTGTAATTAGACTTGGTTATTTTTTTGTAGGTTTGGGTACAACTTTTGTGCCAATAGTTCGGGTTTTAGCGGTCCATCGTGATACGATGTTGTGGAGATGACTTGAGGGTGGAGCCTCTTGCCATGTGGAGGTTCTTGGGTTTTTTTTTGGTTTTGTAACTTTGTAATGGTCTTTAAAAATTGTTTTAAATTTTATAATTCAGTTCCTAATTTTAGTAAAAGATGTTTTGGTTTGAAAAATCCAGTTTTATTTTGTTGGATTTGTTTGTTGTTTTCTGGTTATAAACTCAGATAAATCATTCCCAATTTTCATTTCATGATACCCGGGAACTTGTTCCAGCCCATGGGGATCGGGAATGCCATTTGGGCCTTGCCATAGGCCGGGTCAGGTACCGGTTTTGATGGATACCAGATTCAGTTCGTGACAGTTAGGTCCCTCAGTCCATCAATTAGAGTCGAAAGTAACAACAATGATTGTTTCATACACACCCATGGGGTAATGTTGTATGGAACCAACACCACTAGACACGTAAAATGTGTCGCACCAACCATGGACCTAATGGTTTAAAACCATCTACTTCCAAACCTACTCGATGGTAGCTGGTACAATATAGAGTTGGGGGAGGGGAGCAGGCTCGAGGGTGCTCGACAAGGGAGGAGGTCGGGGGGATCGATGAGGGAAGGGGGAAAAGGGGGTGGGAAGGGGAAAAGCTCAGAAAATAGCATCTAGATATCACTATTAGGGTAACTAGAGACTTCCAAATGGTGGTCTCTTGAAACCCCCCCATAAAAACTCATTTTTTTACTAATGTAATTTTATGAAATCATAGGCAATTTTTCTAAGGGTTGAAGATTCGATTGTGTTATAAAAATTATTATTTTTCAATAGATAAAATTTTAATTTAAAAACTAAATTTATCATATTTATAAAATTATTTTGATAAAATAAATGTTATTTTTGGAATCAACACATCAAATTTATATTAGGGTGGATTTTTAAGTTTTTTATAAAAAAAGTTAATTTTTAGTAAATAGTAAAAGTTTTTTTTTCATTACTATATTGAAGTTAATTTTTATCACCTTTAGAAATTGAATTTAATAAAATGGATTTCATATTTGGAATTAGAATGATCAAAATTATTTAATAAATTTAATTTAATTTTAGGGCATAAAAATAAGTTACCAAGGTAAAAACTAGTCACCATAGTTAATGTTAAAATATGGTAAAAATGTTAATTCAAGAGAAAAATATAAGAAAACCTCATCATTAAATGGGTATATGAGGGAATTCATGACATTAACTAATATTTTCTATATTAATTATCAATTTATGTTCCACTTTCCTTAATAAGTTCATCTCTTTTTAGACTAAGAAATTTTATTTACAAAAGTGTCACCCCTCTCACCTATAAAAGGAGGCATTCACCACCACTCTTCTACACACACCATAATCCTTTTAGATTGATAAAATTCTTCCCAAATCTATTTATAAACCTCTTTAACAAATAATATAGGTGTCTATCTCCCAAAAATACCAATCCAATGTTTCTTAAAGTGTAATATAGGAGAATATATCCAAAGGAAGAGGTAATGTTCTCAACCAATCTCTTTCAATCTTTTCTTATTCTACCTTGTAACGACCCAAAGTTTTTAATGAAAATTCACTTCTTATATTTATGTCATAAAATAACATGAAATCACAACATAATGAACTACTAAGTGATAAGTGACCTTTAAACATAAGTTTGTCACTTCTGTGTTAGGAATTTTGAAAATCCGACATACACGGTTGTGTTCAAGATGATTTTTGGAGTCAAATGAAACAAAAATAATTTTCGATGAATAGTGACCTACCCTTATGAATAGTAACATACCCTTATGAATAGTAATATGACCCTTATGAATATTAAATCATCCAACATAAGAGTAACATTACCTATGAATAATTAAATAAATTTTAGACATCCTAGAAAGTGATAATTTGACCTTAGTAAACATTTTGGTATTTTGTAAGTCATAAATAATTAGTTATAATTAATTAATTTAAAAGAATATTTATTTCTATAAAATGTATTCATAAATTATTTAATCAATGTCTTATAGTTTTTAGATAATTTTATAAGACCCTACGTAATTTTTGAAAGCACTATAAAATCAGTTTTAATCTTAAAAACTGTTTTTTTAAGTAAATTATGATTTTAATTAAATAATAAATTAATAATATTTAGAAAATTATTTTTGAAAAATAGACTTCATTTTTGTATTCTACATGTCAGAAAATGATTGGGGTAAATTTTTGGGATTTTTCTGAGATACTTGAATTTTTGATGAATAGTAGAATCTGATAATTCACAATAAATGCTAAATAATGTATTATTTGAGTCATCGATGATATTCTTATGATGTAAGCCCACTTGGTTTAGGATTAAATTATAAAATTACTACTATTTTTATTTCAAGACTCACTATTCCTTGTCTTGTGGGGAAATAATAAACTAATGAATTTTATATTAAGGAAACCCCTCTCCCCTCCACTATAAAAGCCACCCTTCACTCCCTCATTTCCTCACACCTCTCAAGATCTAAGACTTATATAAACTCTGCCCAAACACCTTCCCTAACCCCTCCCCCATGTACAAAAGCTGATGTTCTCATCAAAAGACCAAGACTATCTTCCTTAAGGAGGATCTCAATAGGAAGATTTAAGAGGTAATTTCTCTCCCTCTTCTCCTTTAATTTCCTTTCAAGTTCAAGTTCCTTTCTTGATCTCTCCCCACCTATATTCATCAAAATTGTGTTGTAACTCCAGTACTATAAATATACTGTAATTTTATGATTCTAATGGGATATTATATCACCCCACACCCTTTCCCTCTTCCTTTTATTTTATTAAAGAGAATGTTGTTCATGAGGTGTTAATTTATCACCTTCAAAAACGACTTGCTTTCTTCTTCCATTTATACCTTCAGATCTGGTCATGAAACCATTTTTATGGTTGAACCAGAGTATTTTATATGTATTATGTTCTATTTTAAGTTCTTTAAATAACCTATGGCCATATTACTAAGTGAAAAGTTAAAACAAGTTCGTTGTGATCCAAAAACCGCTCAAATTAACCCAAATAATCATCATTTAATTCTTATCTAATGATTCACCCACATGGATCTAATATAATTAATTATAAAATAATTAAATATCCTGTAATATCACTAATAACATGTAATATCATTTCTGGATGTTTACCCATGATCTACCCGAACTTCAATTTAAGAATACAAGTGAACCACCCAAGAAAAACCATAAAAACGAACATCCCCGAACAATGTTTTTAAACTATATAAGTCATCCAAAGGAACATAATATGACATAATGAAACCATAATTAACCATATTAATTTATAAAAGGTTCTGTAATTTCTAATTAATGAATATAATGTCATTATACGGGACATTAAAGAGAAGGAGTCATTCGGGTACAAGGTAAGGGGAAATTCTCGAACCCAACTTTCATCCTTCGGTTTCTACCTATTTCACTCCATTTTTGATATGGTCACTCCTTAAATATCATTTGTTCATAATTGTATTTCCTTTTTCTATGATATACATGTTTTCTAATGAAGTTTATATCAATCCAAATGTTTTCCGAAAGACCTCTTCTCTTAAGAACTCAACTTTTACCTCTCATTCAAGGTTGATGGTTCTTGTATCAAGTATGTTGTTCCCTCTTTCTTTTGGGAACCCAAAGTTTATGAATATGTTCTTATGAGATGAAACCCATTCCTTTTCATGGGTTAGTTATGTTCATTTATGTTATATGTTCATTGTGGCATGCATGATAAATGATAATGTTATGATGTGACGGGTGTGCCCAGAATTATATAGCGCTCCAATGCATTGGGTAAAGTGATGAATCTCATGAGTAAATGTGAAATGATGTGTGAACAAGATGATAGCTTGGTTCACAAGTACATTTGGTAGTTAACCACTAAGACATGATGTTTCATTTTTATGCATTTCCACATTTCATGTATTTTATTTATGTTCCTCTCATGTTCATAATATTTTTCCTATGTTATGATTATGCTCACCCCATGCTATATTGTTCTTATCTATCCTATTACTAGGCTTTTAGCTCACCCCTTCTGATTTATATCCTCAGGTCTCTACATGTACTAAGGAGAGGACAAGTGCCACTAAGAAGCTAGTGAAGAAGAAATTAAATAAATGTTTATGGTTGATGTTGTATTTTTTATGTGTGGTCCTAGTTTGCCCAAGACACTAAACCTTTGGATCCTCTATGTGTAATACTATTATGTTTTTTATCTTTGAAATTATGTAATAGTATTGTAAGAAAAGGCCGGGTCACTATATACCTCCTCCAAATGTACCCCATAAAACTTAACATAATGATATCAATACCATAAATATATTGAAATGTTATTAAGTTAATGGAATATCCATTATATACCTTCCTCTCATCCATTCAAAAAGTGAAAACATCGCATGTGTTATGTGTGGACTACCACCTCTATGGATGACCATTTAATTTTTCATCACTACCTTACATGTAACAACCCAATGTTTTATCAATGGATTTCCCTTATTACAATTATGTATTATATTATAATCACATAAGATTACATATATAACAAAATAAAAACTTTATAAACAAATAATGATTGAAATAAAAGGTATCTCTAAAAGTTAAGGAACACATACCGATGAAATAACAACTTGACCTTTGGAATAGTAATGTGACCCTAATGAATAGTAAACTGACCAATGTAATAGTAACATCACCAATGAAGGTATAAATAAATTTTTTCCATATTATAAGTGTCAATATGGTATAATTATATCATATTATAAGTAAGTAAATATTTTAAAAATTATTAATTAAGTGTTGGTGTTTTTGTAAGTCATGTATATTTGATTACAATTTTATGATTAATTTAATAATTTAAAATAAAATTTATTTTCATAAAATTTATTCATAAATTAATATTTTGATATCTTATTATTATAATATAATTTAATGATACCTTAGTTAATTTTTCAAATTAATATAAAACCAATTATAATTTTAAAACTTGTATTTTTTGAGTAAATTATGATTTTAATTAAAAATTATATTTCTCATATTTAGATTTTTTTTTTAAAAATTGAGTTAATTTTTGAATTTTAAATGTATAAAAATGGTTAGGGTGATTTTTTTTCTAAAATACTTGAATTTTTGTTGAATAATAAAATATGATAATTTGTGATAAATGCTAAATACATGAATTATTGAGTCATGGATGATGTTCTGCTGAGGTAAACACCATTGGTTATAAATCACATGAACTAATTACTATTTTTGGTCATAATAACTAACAATATTTCTTGTCTTGAGTAAAATAATAAAATAATGATTAAAATAATAGAAAAACCCTCCTCTCCTCCACTATAAATACTACCCCTTACCACTTCTTCTCCTCACACCTCTCAAGCCTTGTTCCTTGTCCAAATTATACTCAAGTATCTTCCCAATCCCCTAACCCATGTCTAAAATCTCTTAGTCTCATAAAAATACCAAAACCTATTCCCTAAGGAAGCTCTCAAGGAGGATAAATTCGAGAGGTAAATTCCTCTTTCCAATTCTTTTATTTTCTTTTTAAGTTCCTTTCTTTTCTTTTTATCTCCTCAACTCCCCTAATACAAATGGAATGATAAATATTGTACCTTAAATATACTTCAATTTTTTTTTATTATAATGTAATAATTCATCATCATCTCTCATTTCCCCTCCTTTTATACTAAAAATGAAAACACCGTCTGAGATGTGTTAATTTATCACATTCAAGGATGTCAGGTTTTCAATTTCTATTTCCGTCTTCAAGGCTGGTCATGAAACTATTTTTATAGTTTAACCATATTATAATATATATATATATATATATATATATTATAACTTATTTAATGTTCTTTAATCATTTTTTATACATGATATTAAGTTATAAAACAAAATGAGTTCGTTGTAATCGAAAAATGACCAAATTAATCCAAGCGATTATCATTAAAATTTTATCTAATGATTCATCATCATCCCATTTAATAAAATGAATGATATAACCTTTTTATATCATAGAATTTAATTAATATAATATAATTACATGTCTATAAAATTATTCCCATTTTACATTGACTTCCATTCAAGCGAACCGATCATGAAAACTAAGAAAACGAGCACTCACGAATGATGAAATTGAACACTCTAACTCATCAAAAAGGACATAAAAGAACTTAATAAAATGATAATAAATAAAATTCATGTATAATATGTTCTATAATTATTAATTAATTAATTAATCTAATTTTTTTATCTAGGACTTTAAGATCAAGTGAAGGACACCTTCAGACTTAAGGTAATGGATTCTACCCGAACCTCCATTATTCCTTTGGGTTATTCTTTCTCACTTTTTACCCTAATATTATTCTATTTTATTTTTATATACATATTATAAATGATATTAATATTTTCCAAAATTATGTATCAAGATCCATTCATCCTTATCTTTTAGGGATATGCATGTTTTTAAGATATCCCCAACTCAATTCTCCCCGATAAGCAAACCTGATTTAAGGGAACTTCCCAAATTCTTACACATTTTAAAGTGAGTTCCATAATCTGTTTTAAGACAACATTATTTTTATAAAACCATTAATTTTATTATGAAAACCTTCCTGGTTAACTTCTGGGTTTATATAAAATATTTCACTCTTTTCTGTTTTAAATGACCTTTGACAATTTCCTTAAACCGCACTAAAATGTTTTACTTCTAAAGTTTCTTGAATACTATTTTTACATGTAATCACATAAATTTGACATAAATTATCATGATAGAAGAACATTATAATTTATTATTGTCCATGTATGATTTAATTCCTTTCTTTCATGGAAACTTTTATGTTACACCCATTCATATTGCTTTTTGACATGATTCTGTTACCCATCTCTTTCCATGGGTAACCTTTATGTTTATGATTGATTCTTTATGTATGATTCTTTATGTGGCACACATACTCATGAACATGTTATTATGTATGCACCCAAATATCACTCCAAAGTATTGAGTAAATTTTAGTCTCATGAGACGTTATGTGCAGCGGACTTGGTGGTTAGCCTTGACTTGTGCTCCATGTTCAACTGTCTTGGTGGTTAGCCTTGACTCGTGCTCCTCTATATAAAAAACGATTTTGTTGACCTCACCTGTTTTGATAATCCCAATTATGATTTCATATACTTTGATAATCTCAATTTAATGTTTTTATTTATATTAATTCTTTCAATCTGTGCTCAAGATGATAATAATATTAAAATAATCCCTGAGATAGTTTAATCGTTGTTTATCCATGTTTATATAAGTTCTGAAGTAATTCTAACCCATTTGGATATGTTTTGTATGAAACTGATAAGTATTTAGTCACTGATCTGCGTTTAAGCTACCAACACTCAGTCTACCGATATACAGTCTACCGATAGACAGAGTCACCGATACACTATGGTCACCGATATGTACAGAGCTACCGACAGACCACCAGAGCTACCGATATGAGGAAGTCTTATGATAGAACAAGTCTACCAAGCTACCGATACAGAACAGACCATAGCCACCGATAGACAGAAGTCTACTGATAGAAGTCTACTGATAGTGTAAGTCTACCGATATGTGTAAACAGCTACTGATGCAAAGAGCTACCGATGGAACTAAAGTCACCGGTATATGAGCTACCGATGCAAGTTCAAAAGAGCTACCGATGTAAGGACAAAGTCCACCGTGCATGTCTACCAATAAAATGCTATTAATGCTTGACTGACCAGTCAAACCCTATACTCTTCATACTATTTATTTATTTAGCTAATAGTTACATTTGATTGTTTTAATGCAGTTAATGTTATTTAATGATCTCTGTTGCATGTCAGGGAATCATACCTAGTACCCATGAAAAAGGAGATTGTTCTTTTCTGCCGAAGCTGAAACCTATAAAGTGATGGAAAGAGAACCCTTAAGATATAGAAGAAACACATGCATATGATATTCCTGAAAAAAAAGCAAAAAGAAGACACACGAAGGGTGAAAGAAGAAGAGATGAACAAACATTAAAATGTGGAGTATTTTTGTCTTCTATAGTCTACATCCATACTCCAAGAATCTTGGACATACACGAAGAAACTTATTCTATAGTAGAACACAAGTTGCATCTTGAGTGAAGAACTAAAAAAAACGTTTCATGCACTCAGGTTGCTAAGCTCGAACAAGAATCAAAGAAGAAAACGACACTCTGTTTTCTGGAGAAAAACCAGAGAAGGACTCAGAAGATTTTTTGATAAACCAAACAATTCCAGATCTGCACTTGATTTTCGCTCAAATTTACCCAAGAGATGAAGGTAGAACAGTCCTTGTAGTTTATCTTGGGTTATCGAATCCTCAGAGACCTAAGAAGAAACCTATAGACACGTACATTCTATGGACTGTTTTTGGCTATGAAGTGGCCAATTTGGGTTGATTTTTTATGTGTTTAAAGGATAACTAACAGATTTAAGTGAATTCAATTTAAAAGAATGAGTTGATTCTAGGTTATCGCTCGGGGTGGATTGGATGAATTACTTTTTTAATGATTTCAATTTCTTATAATTGAGATGGATTCATTTAAGAAGATCAAACGAAATCATCACTTACTGGTTTAATGCCTACACACCCTAATAATAATCACCTATACACTTGAAGGATCAAAGTTTTGAGCACTCAAAGGTAGAGGTTCGTATTAGCACTTGAAATGTGTGACCTTAAATTCAATAAGGATGAAGATGTTTTAAAATCATCAAATAAAAATCTCATTTAAAAGAAGTGATTAGACATTAATGGAGTGATAAATAACATCAAATCCAGCCCCTTGATACTCCCTTGGATAAACCCATAAAAGAGTTAGCCCTCCATTGATGACATGTCTTCAACGGAAGTGGGAAGTAGACTTACAAGGGTGGAATTGAAGAAGTAAAAACAACAACAACAAAAAAAGATAACTCCTCCGTTGTGTGATAAATATCAAAAAGTATGGTGTGAATAAATACACACCTTGAAAAAACGATATCAACGTGATAATTAGAAGAATAGAATAAGAGTAAATGAAGAACTTTTATTAAGAAACTAAGGTGAATTAAACAACTTACATGAGAAAGAAATGCGATTACAAACACAAAGCGGCAGCATAACACTACAATGAAACCAAGCACCAAAGATCCATAAATCCTCCAACACCACTGCCTTAAATAGGCATTTTTGAGCCCTTGGGTTGAGTCTAAAACAGTAAAAAGCATCTCAATTAATTTTGGTAGGACATAGGTGGTGGAAAGCTTGTGGAATTTGGACTTTTCCACATTTGACCCGAGGTGGCAGCCAACTTTCATCCACCGAACAGACGCGTTTGGATGACCTTCTATATGGACGAATAAGAGTGGGCCATAGAATAAGAAAATGGAGATCCGGATTTCTTATAACCGACTGTAAAATTTTGGCCCATTTTGAGTTGTGGATTCCGAGATATGATCAAATTAGTGTTCTGTTTTTCTGGGCTGCAGAATCTGGCCCAGAATTGTATCTCTAACTTGGGGCGCCTTAATGACCACCATAGAGGCAGAATTAGAATTATCTATTGAAGAGTGATTTATTCCTAAACATTTATTCTATCATCCCAAAAAAGTTGGGAGTCATTGGGACTTTATGTTGGGCCCCACAGTCTCATAAGTGGAATGGTGTCCAATCTGCCTTCTCTAGAATTGCTTCCATTCATTTCTAAATATCTCCATCATCGTTTATGAATCATCCATTGATCCCTGAATGAAAAATGTTCACATTTAAGTGTATATATAGTTCCTTAAATATCAAATTAAAATATTGATAATTACATTCCTTAGAATCAGACGACTCATTGGGCCTAAATTGGTGTATATTAGGCATGAAGTGCACAAATGATGAGAATGAATGTTCATAATGAAAATGCACTAACTCAGTTCCATAAGATCAAAAATGAACATTTAATACCATTAAAATTTAATTAAAATATATGTTTTTATTGGATAATCACACCCCCCAACTTGATATTTGCTAGTCCCGAGCAAATAATTCAATGATTTTATTTGAATTCCTTTCTTCAAACACATTATAACAAACAATGCTCACAATGTAAACTGCACACAAATATATCTTTATAACCTATCAAGATAATTTAAAACAAGATGAATTTAAAATCAGATCCCAATCCCAAGCTCATTCCTTTGATCAAATCCATCATCATACTTCATCCAACTCAATTAGGTGTAATGATGTGTTGTGTATCACAATAGATATGGGGGTTCATTTTCATTCAAGGGGGAAATCATGGAAGCGCTAGGTGGAATCACATTTAATACTAATATGAGTATTCTTCATTCTTTTTTTTTGGATTTTTTTTTGAAATATTTCCATAGTAATTGAGATTGCAGTTAATCAAATTAACCCATGTAGCAAGACTTTGCCGATGACTCCCAGACTCAAAGGCCTTAGGGCACCAAGTGAAGCCCACATACTCGGGCATCGTCTTGAGTTAACTTAATCAAAAACAAATTCATATTACCATAAATATAGATAGATTGAAAAACTCAGGGCTAGACAACTCTGGAGTCACGATCCCCAAGTGCCGAAAGCCTCACATTTTATCAATCCATTGCTCTACACGCAATTTTTTTTGAATACTCATATTATTCATAAAAATCAAACCAGCCTATGCTATTTATTATGGGACCAAAAAAAATCAAATTATTACCCCACAGTCTAAATGACGTGCATTGTGGCATTTTGATTTAATGGATGAAAATAAAAATGATGAAAATTTTCATTGGACAACCAAACTTCCAAAATCAATGCTTTTAAACTTAATCATGAATTAAATTAAGAGTCAAGGAAATAAAAATTATTTGATATGTAGTTTTAATATGAGAAAAGATGTTATTATATGAATGATAAAGGAATTTTACTTCTTTTTTTATCATTGTTTTTTTAAAACAAACATTTTGTTTCCACACCCCCCAACTTAGAATGAAACTGTCCCTAGTTTCATAAAAATAAAATTTAGAATGGGGTAGAGGAATAAAAAGGGGAGTTCAATAAGGAAATTTAAATATGAGGATCATGGAATGAAGTCACCTGGTGGTTGAAGTTTGAAGTTCTTGCCGCTCAAATTTAGTCCTTTGATATCCATGTCGCTTGCAAAGTTCCCTAGTGGAAAAAGTAAAAACAAAACAATATATATATATATATATATATATATTTATATAATAAAGGAAGTAAAATATAAGTATATATATAAAAATTATATAATAAGGAAGCACAAGAAGCCGTAGGTCAGTGGTAAGCGCGCGCCCCTGTCTCCCTTCGGTCCCGGGTTCAAGTCCCCGCGGCTTCGCCGGTTGTGACGGGGTTTTCCCCACGGCCTATGGCGTGTCCCCTTTTTTAATTATTATTTTATTTTTATTATTTTTATTATTTTTATCTTAAATTATAAAATAATAAAAATACAACAAAATAAACTGATGATACATTATCTTCTTTTTAAATTTCTGGGTAAGGTATTACTCAAGGATCACACCACGTGACACGGATGAATATGGTGCTCCCCTTTCGTACCCATCCATACTCATAATAGAAGAACAGGTCAAAAGTCTATTTTTTTATTTTTAAATATAAAAATGATTAATTAATCTTATTTTAAAAATAAAGATGATTCAGAAAGATTAGAAACATAAAAACCACGGGTTGCCTCCCGTGCAGCGCTTTGTTTAACGTCGTTATCCCGACATAAATCCCAAATTTATCAATTTTTTTCTGGTTCATAGATTGGCTCAATTAACTCAACATCTATTTCCTGTTTATTGAATAATTCAATGAATATTTTTAACCTTTGACCATTGACCTTGAAAATGTGACCACTAGTGGGATCTTGAATCTCTACTGCCCCATGGGGGTATACATGATGCACTATGAAAGGACCTGACCATCTAGACCTTAACTTTCCCGGGTGTAAATGAAGTTTTGAACTATACAAGAGCACAAGTTTTCCCAGTTCAAAATGTTTGACCTTGATATTCCTAGATTGGTAGGCTTTAACTCTAGATTTATTGATCCTTGAATTTTCATAAGCCTCCATCCTTAATTCCTCCAGTTCATTGAGATCTAATTTCCTTTTTGTTCTGGCCAATGAGAGGTCATAATCCATTTTCTTAATTGCCCAAAAGGCCTTATGTTCAATCTCCACTGGCAAATGGCATGCTTTACCATAAACCAACCTATATGGGGACATTCCTAAAATGGTTTTATATGCAGTTCTATAGGCCCAAAGAGCATCTAAGAGTTTCTCAGACCAATCTTTCCTAGAGGGGTTGACAGTTTTTTCAAGAATTTGCTTAATCTCCCTATTCGCTAACTCAGCTTGACCATTGGTTTGAGGATGGTATGCAGTGAAAACTTTATGAGAAATACCATACTCATACATGAGTGAAGAGAATGGGCGGTTGCAGAAATGGGTTCCTCGATCACTGATTATATCCCTAGGAATTCCAAATCTTGAAAATATGTTCTCTTTCATAAATCGAATCACAACTTGATGATCATTGGACTTAGTGGGAATGGCCTCAACCCATTTTGAGACATAATCAACAGCTAAGAGTATGTAGAGGTATCCCCGAGAGTTTGGGAAGGGACCCATGAAGTCAATTCCCCAACAGTCAAATATTTCAACCACTAAGATGGGAGTGAGTGGCATTTGATTCCTTTTTGTGATGGACCCCACTTGTTGACACTTAGGACAACTTTGACAAAATGTGTAGGAGTCGCTTGAGAGGGTGGGCCAGAAAATACCACATTGAAGTATCTTATAAGATGTTTTCTTAGAGGAAAAGTAACCTCCACATGCCTCACTGTGACCAAATTTAAGGATGGAATCTTGTTCAGATTCTGGAACACACCTCCTAATGACTTGGTCAGGGCAGAACTTATAGAGGTATGGATCATCAAACACATAGTGTCTAACATCAGAAAGAAATTTCCTTCGATCTTGAGTCCCTAAGAATTTTGGAATGACTCCTATCACTAATAAATTTGCTATGTCATCATACCAAGGGCAGTCACTCACAGAGTATAGGTGTTCATCAGGAAACGAATCAGACATAGAAAGGTGATTTGATTTGTCTTTGAATTCCATCCTAGAGAGGTGATCAGCTAAAACATTTTCAACACCCTTTTTATCCTTGATTGTGAGGTCAAATTCTTGTAAGAGAAGGACCCACCTAATCTGTCTAGCCTTAGCATCTTGTTTTTGGAAGAGGTATTTTAGTGCAGAATGGTCAGTGATCACAGTGATGGGGGATCCTAAGAGGTAGGACCTAAACTTCTCTAAGGCAAACAAAATAGTAAGTAACTCCTTTTCAGTGGTGGTGTAGTTGATTTGGGAATCATTTAAGTATTTTCTTGCATAAGCAATGACATAAGGATTTTTATCACAACGTTGTCCTAACGCAGCTCCTACAGAAAAGTCACTGGCATCACACATAAGTTCGAAAGGAAGGTTCCAATTTGGAGATTTCATAATGGGAGGAGAGGTGAGAGAGGATTTTAGGGTTGACAATGAACCCTCACAGCTTTTTGTCCAAACAAATGGAGCATCCTTTACTAGGAGAGCACAAAGGGGATGAGATATTTAACTAAAGTCCTTGATGAATCTTCTATAAAAACCAGCATGTCCTAAGAAATACCTCACTTCCTTGATAGTTTTGGGTGATGGAAGGTGACGAATGATGTCAACCTTTGCTTTATTAACTTCAATCCCCCTACTCGAGACCAGATGGCCTAGAACAAGTCCCTCTTTAACCATGAAATGAAATTTTTCCCAGTTTAGGACCAGATTCTTTTCTTCACATCTTGACAAGACTCTCTCCACATTCTGCAGACATCCCTCAAATGTATCCCCAAACACAGAGAAGTCATCCATGAAGACCTCTAGAAAATCCCCTACCATGTCTGAGAAGATTCCCATCATGCACCGTTGGAAGGTTCCAATGGCATTGCATAACCCGAAGGGCATGCGTTTTAAATCAAAGGTTCCAAATGGACATGTGAATGTAGTCTTCCCTTGATCCTCTAGGGAGACCTCAATTTGATTGTACCCCGAGTACCCATCTAAGAAACAGTAGAAGGCATGACCTGCCACTCTCTCAAGGACTTGGTCAATGAATGGTAAGGGGAAATGGTCCTTCTTGGTGAATGAGTTTAGCTTCCTATAGTCAATGCAGACCCTCCATCCACTACTCACCCCTGTTAGAAGAATCTCTCCATCCTCATTGGTTATCACTACGATTCCGGCCTTTTTTGGAACCACTTGGATTGGGATCACCCAATCACTCTCAGCTATGGGATATATGATACCAGCTTTTAACAATTTCAGAAGTTCCTTCCTTACTACCTCCATGATATTAGGATTGAGTCACCTTTGAGGTTGACGACATGGCTTTGAATCAGATTCCAGAACAATCCTATGAGTCCCAACAAGTGGGCTAATCCCGGGAATATCAGAAAGGGTCCAACCAATGGCTTTCTTATGCTTCCTAAGTAATTCTAGAATCATCCTTTCATGATTGGCTTCAAGAGTAGAATAAATGAGAATAGGATGTGTTTGATTTTCCCCTAGGAAAGCATACTTGAGTGTAGCGGGAAGTTCCTTCAATTCAATATCATCTTGGTTTGGAATTTCAACAGAAGATTGGGACATTGGATCAAGTTCAATTTCTTTTTTTAGAGTTTCAGATAGGATTGATTCCCCACTTGTAGAAGTTTCAGCTACTAGATTGGTTTGATCATATTGAGGGAAGGAGGTTTGATTGGTCTCCATGAAAGTGGTTTCTTGAAAGGTTTCACTGATTTTTGGACCTAATACTTCATCATAAGAGCAATTTGAAAATGATTCAATCCAAGGAGATAAACATCCTTAATATTAACAAAGGAAATCAATCTCATCCTGACTTAAACATTCATAAAATATTCCTTGATGTTCCATGGATTCTTTATCAATGCTTACTATCATTTTTACTTCATGAATGTACTCGTCATCCCCTATTTGTGAGCTTGCATTATAGATGTTCAAGTCTAGACTCATGTTCCCAAAGGTGATGGTCATGTTCCCATTTCGGACTCGGATAACAGAGTTGATTGTTGCAAGGAAAGGACAACCAAGGATGATTGGGGTTTGTTCCTTATTTCCTAAGTTTGGATGGTTTTCAAGGACAATGAAGTCAGTAGGGTAGATGAAGTTTTCAACCTTTACCAGAACGTCCTTTAAAATCCCATTTGGAACCCTAATGCTACGATCAACAAGTTGAAGTGTGGCAGATGTGGGTTGGAGTTCTTCTAGGCCTAACTGGCAGTACACAACATATGGGATGATATTGACACTAGCACCTAGGTCACACAAGGCCTTGACAACTTTTCTCTCTCCTAGTTCAACATTGATGTAAGGGCAACCCGGGTCTTTCAACTTAGGAGGAATGGTCCCTTGAATGGTGGTACTCACATTAGCAGCCAAAAGGACTTGGTTTTTATGTGAAAATTTTCTTTTAAAAGTACACAAGTCCTTAAGGTACTTTGAGTAGGCAGGTATGGTTTGGATTGCATCGAGAAGGGGTATGTTCAACTTGACTTGTGAAAATATTTCCCTCAATGTTTCACTCAGTTAATGCTTGATTTTCCCCCTCATGTGTTGAGGAAATGGTGCAGTTGTGGGGTTGTTTGTTTAAGAGTTGTTTCTTTCTCATTTTTATCAGTTTCCTCAGTTTGATCTTGGGGTTCATTTGAATTTTCATCCAAGTTTGAATCTTCAGGTGGGTTCTGAATTAGTTGTTCAGGTTTCTCAATTTATTTCCCACTTCTTAAAATAGTCACAACCTTTAGTTTTTCATGAGTTGTTTGAGTGAAACTTGACTCTCCCCTTGAAGTTGAGGATGGCACCTCCTGAGTAGGCATGGGTGCCCTTCCAGTTTTGATGGTTTGAAGTTCTTGTGTTAGGGAAGATACCTCCGAGTTCATCCTCTCCATTTGTTTGCACAGTTTTTCTAGTAGGCTTTGTGGAATAGTTTGAGTGGGTGCTTGAGTAGGTTGGTTTATCCCAGGGGGATATTTTAGAGGTGGGATGGTTTGTTGAAAATGGACCGGTGGCTGTTGGTATTGGATAGGTTGGGTTTGGAACTGGTTATGGGTTTGGTAGTTCTGATGGGGGTAAGGATTTTGTCCCTGTGGTTGGCTAGGTTGTTGGTTATCTTTCCAGCGGAAGCCTGGGTGGCCGTTATACCTTGGGTTGAAGGTGTTTTGGTATTGAGGATTTTGAAAGTTTAAAGCATTTACTACCACTGGGGGTCCTCCTAAGAGAACATCCTTGATGGATGGAATGGTTGGGTAGTTGTCTGTCTTATGGTCATGTTTTTCACAAATTGTGCAATCAGGTTCAACAGTTTGGATTTCATGGACTTTCCTAAGGTCTATCTCTTCAACCTTCCTAGAGAGTGCTGCAAGTTTATCCCTAAGGCTTTCCTCTTCTATAAGTTTATGAATTACAGTAGTTCTTTGTGGCTTTTCAGAATAAGGTGAAGTTCCCCATGTTTGGTTTTGTTTAGAAAGGCTTTCTAGATACTCGTAAGCATCATTTGGGGCTTTGTTTTTAAAGGTTACATTACACATCTTGTCAATGAATTGTTTGTTCCCCAGACCCAAACCTTCATAGAAAATTTTCACTTGTTCAGGAATAGAAAAACCATGGTGTGGAACCATGTTTAGAGTGTCTTTGAACCTCTCCCATGTTTCATAGAATGACTCTCCCTCTTTTTCAAAAAAGTTTTGGATACTCTTTTTAAGTGCAATTGTTTTGTGGTGGGGAAAGTATTTTTTGTAGAATTATCTTTGTAGTTGGTCCCAAGAGTTAATGGATGATGGTATCAAATTTTTTAGCCAATTTTTAGCTCAATACTTTAAAAGAAAAAGGAAATAGCCTCATCTTAGCTGGTTCTAGTTGATGTGGGGGACACATGGTTTCTACAATGTCATTGAACTCCTTAATGTGCAGGTATGACATCTCGGACTCCATTCCATGGAATGTGGGAAGGTGGTTTAGGACATGGGGTTTAAATATGTAGTTGGAATCTCCTAGTGAATTGTGTCTAATGCATGAGGGGCATTGGTCCAGGAAGGTGTGAGGTAGTTATTCATGGTTTGATCCATCGCATTCCCCAAGTTTGGGGCTGCCTCATTTGGGTTTCCATTTTGGTTCCCACCCGGGTTTATGAGTTGGTTTCTTTGAAAACCTTCCATTGAAATTGGATCAATTTTGGACTCTAGAGTATTAGGAAGATTAGGATCTAATGTAATGAGTTCCGTTGGTGTACTTGACTCCCCAACCCCAGGACTATCCACCCTAACTAGACGGTTTGATTGATCGCGGGTGTAGGCGGACATGCACCAAAAGAAAAAAAATGAGAAAGGGACAAGATAAGAGAATTTGGATGAGAAAAGAAGAAATGGGGTAGAATAGAATGGGTGTTTAGATGACTTACATGGATCCCTGGCAACGATGCCAAAATTTTATTTTCGCTCAAATTTACCCAAGAGATGAAGGTAGAACGGTCCTTGTAGTTTAGCTTGGGTTATCGAATCCTCAGAGACCTAAGAAGAAACCTATAGACACGTACATTCTATGGACTGTTTTTGGATATGAAGCGGCCAAATTGGGTTGATTTTTTATGGGTTTAAAGGATAACTAACAGATTTAAGTGAATTCAATTTAAAATAATGAGTTGATCCTACGTTATCAGTCGGGGTGGATTGGATGAATTACTTTTTTAATGATTTCAATTTCTTATAATTGAGATGGATTCATTTAAGAAGATCAAACGAAATCATCACTTACTGGTTTAATTCCTACACAAACTAATACTAATCACCTATACACTTGAAGTACCAAAGTTTTGAGCACTCCAAGGTAGAGGTTCGTATTAGCACTTGAAATGTGTGACCTTAAATTCAATAAGGATGAAGATGTTTTAAAATCATCAAATATAAATTTCATTTAAAAGAAGTGATTAGAAATTAATGGAGTGATAAATAAAATCCAATACAGACCCTTTCTACTCCTTTGGATCAACCCATAAAATATTTATCCCTCCATTGATGACATGTCTTCAACAGAAGTGGGAAGTAGACTTACAAGGGTGGAATTGAAGAAGTAAAAAAAAAAAAAAGATCACTCCTCCGTTGTGTGATAAATATCACAAAGTATGGTGTGAATAAATCCACACCTTGAACCAAAGGTATCAACGTGATGAGTATAAGAACATAATAATAGTAAATGAAGAACTTTTATTAAGAAACTAAGGTGAATTAAACAACTTACATGAGAAAGAAATGCGATTACAAACACAAAGCGACAGCATAACACTACAATGAAACCAAGCACCAAATATCCCTAAATCCTCCAAAAACACTGCCTTAAATAGGAATTTGTGATCCCTTGGGTCGAGCCTCAAACAGTACAAAGCATCTCAATTAATTTTGGTAGGCTATAGGTGGTGGAAAGCTTGTGGAATTTGGACTTTTCCACATTTGACCCGAGGTGGCAGCCAACTTTCATCCACCGAACAGACGCATTTGGATGACCTTTTATATGGACGAATCAGAGTAGGCCATAGAAGAAGAAAATGGATATCCGGATGTCTTCTAACCTACTGTAAAATGTGGGCCCATTTGGATTTGTTTATTCCGAGATATGATTAAATTAGTGTGCTGTTTTTCTGGGCCGCAGAATCTGGCCCAGAATTGTATCTCTAACTTGGGGCGCCTTAATGACCACCATAGAGGACGAATTAGCATTATCTCCTGAATAGTTATTTGTTCATAAACATTTATTATATCATAGAACAAAAGTTGGGAGTCATTGGGCCTTTATGTTGGGCCCCACAGTCTCATAAGTGGGCTGGTGTCCAATCTTCCTTCTCTAGAATTGCTTCCATTCATCTCCAATTATCTCCATCATCGTTTATGAATCATCCATTGATCCCTGAATGAAAAATTTTCACATTTAAGTGTATATATAGTTCCCTAAATATCAAATTAAAATATTGATAATTACATTCCTTAGAATCAGATGACTCATTGGGCCTAAATTGATGTATATTAGGCATGAAGTGCACAAATGATGAGAATGGATGTTCATAATGAAAATGCACTAACTCAGTCCCATAAGATCAAAAATGAACATTTAATACCATTAAAATGTAATTAAAATATATGTTTTTATTGGATAATCACACCCCCCAACTTGAGATTTGCTAGTCCCGAGCAAATAATTCAATGATTTTATTTGAATTCCTTTCTTCAAACACATTATAACAAATAGTGCTCATAATGTAAACTGCACACAAATATATCTTTATAACCTATCAAGATAATTTAAAACAAGATGAATTTAAAAGTAGATCCCAATCCCAAGCCCATTCCTTTGATCAAATCCATCATCATA
The DNA here is from genome assembly GCA_963277665.1 of Viscum album. NCBI lineage: Eukaryota > Viridiplantae > Streptophyta > Magnoliopsida > Santalales > Viscaceae > Viscum > Viscum album. The sequence continues at coordinate 1,111,582,509 of OY728133.1, forward strand.
CTTCATCCAACTCAATTAGGTGTAACGATGTGTTGTGTATCACAATAGATATGGGGGTTCATTTTCATTCAAGGGGGAAATCATGGAAGCGCTAGGTGGAATCACATTTAATCCTAATATGAGTATTCTTCATTCTTTTTTTTTGGATTTTTTTTGCAATATTTCCATAGTAATTGAGATTGCAGTTAATCAAATTAACCCATCTAGCAAGACTTTGCCGACAACTCCCAGACTCAAAGCCTTAGGGCACCAAGTGAAGCCCACATACTCGGGCATCGTCTTGAGTTAACTTAATAAAAAAAAGTCATATTACCATAAATAGAGATAGATTGAAAAACTCAGGGCTAGACAACTCTGGAGTCACGATCCCCAAGTGCCAAAAGCCTCACATTTTATCAATCCATTGCTCTACACACAATTTTTTTGAATACTCATATTATTCATAAAAATCAAACCAGCCTATTCTATTTATTATGGGACCCCAAAAATTCAAATTAGTACCCCACAGTCTAAATGACGTGCATTGTGGCATTTTGATTTAATGGATGAAAATAAAAATGATGAAAATTTTCATTGGACAACCAAACTTCCAAAATAAATGATTTTAAACTTAATTATGAATTAAATTAAGAGTCAAGGAAATAAAAATTATTTGATATGTAGTTTTAATGTGAGCAAAGATGTTATTATGTGAATGATAAAGGAATTTTACTTCTTTTTTTTATCATTTTTTTTTTAAAACAAACATTTTGTTTCCACACCCCCCAACTTAGAATGAAACTGTCCCTAGTTTCGTAAAAATAAAATTTAGAATGGGGTAGAGGAATAAAAAGGGGAGTTCAATAAGGAAATTAAAATATGAGGATCATGGAATGAAGTCACCTGGTGGTTGAAGTTTGAAGTTCTTTCCACTCGAATTTAGTCCTTTGATATCCATGTCGCTTGCAATGTTCCCTTGTGGAAAAAGGAAAAACAAAAAAAAACAATATATATATATATATATTTATATAATAAAGGAAGTAAAATATAAGTATATATATAAAAATTATAGAAAAAGGAAGCACAAGAATCCGTAGGTCAGTGGTAAGCCTACACCCCTGTCTCCCTTCGGTCTCGGGTTCAAGTCCCCGCGGCTTCGCAGGTTGTGACGGGGTTTGCCCCACGGCCTATGGCGTGTCCCCTTTTTTAATTATTATTTTATTTTTATTATTTTTATTATTTTTATCTTAACCTATAAAATAATAAAAATAAAACAAAATAAACTGATGATACATTGTCTTCTTTTTAAATTTCTGGGTAAGGTATTACTCAAGGATCACACCACGTGACACAGATGAATATGGTGCTCCCCTTTCATACCCATCCATACTCATAATATAAGAACATGTCAAAAGTCTATTTTTTTATTTTTAAATATAAAAATGATTAATTAATCTTATTTAAAAAATAATGATGATTCAGAAATATTAGAAACATAAAAACCACGGGTTGCCTCCCGTGCATCGCTTTGTTTAACGTCGTTATCCCGACATAGATCCCAAATTTATCAATTTTTTCCTGGTTCATAGATTGACTCAATTAACTCAACATCTATTTCCTGTTTATTGAATGATTCAATGAATGTTTTTAACCTTTGACTATTGACCTTTAAAATGTGACCACTAGTGGGATCTTGAATCTCTACTACCCCATGGGGGTATACCTGATGCACTATGAAAGGACCTGACCATCTAGACCTTAACTTTCCCAGGTGTAAATGAAGTTTTGAGCTATACAAGAGCACAAGTTTTCCCGGTTCAAAATGTTTGACCTTGATATTCCTAGATTGGTAGGCTTGAACTCTAGCTTTATTGATCCTTGAATTTTCATAAGCCTCCATCCTTAATTCCTCCAGTTCATTGAGATCTAATTTCCTTTTTGTTCTGGACAATGAGAGGTCATAATCCATTTTCTTAATTTCCCAAAAGGCCTTATGTTCAATCTCCACTGGCAAATGGAATGCTTTACCATAAACCAACCTATATGGGGATATTCCTAAAATGGTTTTATATGCGGTTCTATAGGCCCAAAGAGCATCTAAGAGTTTCTCAGACCAATATTTCCTAGAGGGGTTGACAGTTTTTTCAAGAATTTGCTTAATCTCCCTTTTCGCTAACTCAGCTTGACCATTGGTTTAAGGATGGTATGCAGTGGACACTTTATGAGAAATACCATACTTAGACATGAGTGAAGAGAATGGGCAGTTGCAGAAATGGGTTCCTCGATCACTGATTATAGCCCTAGGAATTCCAAATCTTGAAAATATGTTCTCTTTCAGAAATCGAATCACAACTTGATGATGATTGGACTTAGTGGGAATAGCCTCAACCCATTTTGAGACATAATCAACAGCTAAGAGTATGTAGAGGTATCCCTGAGAGTTTGGGAAGGGACCCATGAAGTCAATTCCCCAACAGTCAAATATTTCAACCACTAAGATGGGAGTGAGTGGCATTTGATTCCTTTTTGTGATGGACCCTACTTGTTGACACCTAGGACAACTTTGACAAAATGTGTAGGAGTCCCTTGAGAGGGTGGGCCAGAAAATACCACATTGAAGAATCTTAGAATATATTTTCTTAGAGGAAAAGTAACCTCCACATGCATCACTATGACAAAATTTAAGGATGGAATCTTGTTCAGATTCTGGAATACATCTCCTAATGACTTGGTCAGGGTAGAACTTATAGAGGTATGAATCATCAAACACATAGTGTCTAACATCAAAAAGAAATTTACTTCGAGCTTGAGTCCCTAAGAATTTTGGAATGACTCCTGTCACTAAGAAATTTTCTATGTCAGCATACCAAGGGCAGTCACTCACAGAGTATAGGTGTTCATCAGGAAACAAATCAGACACAGAAAGGTGATTTGAGTTGTCTTTGAATTCCATCCTAGAGAGGTGATCAACTAAAAAATTTTCAAATCCCTTTTTATCCTTGATTGTGAGGTCAAATTCTTGTAAGAGAAGGACCCACCTAATCAGTCTAGCCTTAGCATCTTGTTTTTGGAAGAGGTATTTTTGTGCAGAATGGTCAGTAAACACAGTGATGGGGGATCCTAAGAGGTAGGACCTAAACTTCTCTAAGGCAAACACAATAGCAAGTAACTCCTTTTTAGTGGTGGTGTAGTTGATTTGGGCATCATTTAAGTATTTTATTGCATAAGAAATGACATAAGGATTTTTATCACAACGTTGTCCTAACATAGCTCCTACGACAAAGTCACTGGCATCACACATAATTTCGAAAGGAAGGTTCCAATTTGGAGATTTCATAATGGGAGGAGAGGTGAGAGAGGATTTGAGGGTTGAGAATGAACCCTCACAGCTTTCTGTCCAAACAAATGGAGCATCCTTTACTAGGAGAGCACATAAGGGACGGGATATTGAACTAAAGTCCTTGATGAATCTTATATAGAAACCAGCATGTCCAAAGAAAGACCTCACTTCCTTGACAGTTTTGGGTGATGGAAGGTGACGAATGATGTCAACCTTTGCTTTATTAAATTCAATCCCCCTACTCGAGACCAGATCGCCTAGAACAATCCCCTCTTTAACCATGAAATGACATTTTTCCCAGTTTAGGACCATATTCTTTTCTTCACATCTCGACAAGAATCACTCTACATTCTGCAGACATCCCTCAAATGTATCCCCAAACACAGAGAAGTCATCCATGAAGACCTCTAGAAAATCCCCTACCATGTCTGAGAAGATTCCCATCATGCACCGTTGGAAGGTTCCAGGGGCATTGCATAACCCGAAGGGCATGCGTTTGAAAGCAAAGGTTCCAAATGGACATGTGAATGTAGTATTCCCTTGATCCTCTAGGGAGACCTCAAATTGATTGTATCCCGATTACCCATCTAAGGAACAGTAGAAGGCATGACCTAACACTCTCTCAAGGACTTGGTCAATGAATGGTAAGGGGAAATGGTCCTTCTTGGTGAATGAGTTTAGCTTCCTATAGTCAATGCAGACCCTCCATCCACTACTCACCCTTGTTGGAAGAATCTCTCCATCCTCATTGGTTATCACTGTGATTCCGGCCTTTTTTGTAACAACTTGGATTGGGATCACCCACTCACTCTCAGCTATGTGATATATGATACCAGCTTTTAACAATTTCAGAAGTTCCTTCCTTAATACCTCCATGATATTAGGATTTATTTGCCGTTGAGGTTGATAACATGTCTTTGAATCAAATTCCAGAACAATCCTATGAGTCCCAACAAGTGGGCTAATCCCGGGAATATCAGAAAGGGTCCAACCAATGGCTTTCTTATGTTTCCTAAGGACATCTAGAAGCATCCTTTCATGATTGGCTTCAAGAGAAGAAGAAATGACAATAGGATGTGTTTGATTGTCCCCTAGGAAAGCATACTTGAGTGTAGCGGGAAGTTCCTTCAATTCAATATCAGGTTGGTTTGGAATTTCAACAGAATATTGGGACATTGGATCAAGTTCAATTTCTTTTTTTAGAGTTTCAGATAGGCTTGATTCCCCACATGTAGAAGTTTCAGCTACTAGATTGGTTTGATCAGATTGAGGGAAGGAGGTTTGATTGGTCTCCATGAAAGTGGTTTCTTGAAAGGTTTCACTGATTTTTGGACCTAAGACTTCATCATAAGATCAATTTGAAAATGATTCAAGCCAAGGAGATAAAATTCCTTAATATGAACAAAGGAAATCAATCTCATCCTGACTTAAACATTCATCAAATATTCCTTGATGTTCCATGGATTCTTTATCAATGCTTCCTGTCATGTTTACTTCATGAATGTCCTCGTCATCCCCTATTTGTGAGCTTGAATTATAGATGTTCAAGTCTAGACTCATGTTCCCAAAGGTGATGGTCATGTTCCCATTTCGGACTCAGATAACAGAGTTGATTGTTGCAAGGAAAGGATGACCAAGGATGATTGGGGTTTGTTCCTTATTTCTTAAGTTTGGATGGTTTTCAAGGACAATGAATTCATCATGGTAGATGAAGTTTCAACCATTACCATAACGTCCTTTAAAATCCCCTTTGGAACCCTAATGCTACGATCATCAAGTTGAATCGTGACAGATGTGGGTTGGAGTTCTTCTAGGCCTAACTGGAAGTACACAACATATGGGATGAGATTGACACTAGCACCTAGGTCACACAAGGCCTTGACAACTTTGCTCTCTCCTAGTTCAACATTGATGTAAGGGAAACCTGGGTCTTTCAACTTAGGAGGAATGGTCCCTTGAATGGTGGTACTCACATTAGCAGCCAAAAGGACTTGGTTTTTATGTGAAAATTTTCTTTTAAAAGTACACAAATCCTTAAGGTACTATGAATAAGAAGGTATGGTTTAGATTGCATCGATAAGGGGTATGTTCAACTTGACTTGTGAAAAGATTTCCCTCAATGTTTCACTCAGTTCAGGCTTGGTTTTCTCCCTAATGCGTTGAGGAAATGGTGCAGGTTGTGGGGTTGTTTGTTGAAGAGTTGTTTCTTTCACATTTTTATCAGTTTCTTCAGTTTGATCTTGGGGTTCATTTGAATTTTCATCCAAGATTGAATCTTCAGGTGGGTTCTGAATTAGTTGTTCAGGTTTCTCAATTGATTTCCCACTTCTTAAAATAGTCACAGCCTTTAGTTGTTCATGAGTTGTTTGAGTGCAACTTGACTCTCCCCTTGAAGTTGAGGATGGAACCGCCTGAGTAGGCATGGGTTCCTTTCTAGTTTTGATGGTTTGAAGTTCTTGTTTTAGGAAAGATACCTCCGAGTTCATCCTCTCCATTTGTTTGCACAGTTTTTCTAGTAGGCTTTGTGGAACAGTTTGGGTGGGTGCTTGAGTAGGTTGGTTTATCCCAGGGGGATATTTTGGAGGTGGGATGGTTTGTTGAAAATTGACCGGTGGCTGTTGGTATTGGATAGGTTGGGTTTGGAACTGGTTATGGGTTTGGTAGTTCTGATGGGGGTAAGGATTTTATCCCTGTGGTTGGCTAGGTTGTTGGTTATCTTTCCAACGGAAGCCTGGGTGGTCGTTATACCTTGGGTTGAAGGTGTTTTGGTATTGAGGATTTTGAAAGTTTAAAGCATTTACATCCACTGGGGGTCCTCCTAAGAGAACATACTTGATGGATGGAATGGTTGGATAGTTGTCTGTCTTATGGTCATATTTGTCACAAATTGTGCAAACAGGGTCAACAGTTTGGATTTCATGGACTTTCCTAAGGTCTATCTCTTCAACCTTCCTAGAGAGTGCTGTGATTTTAGCCCTAAGGCTTTCCTATTCTATAAGTGTATGAATTTCAGTAGTTCTTTGTGGCTTTTCAGAATAAGGTGAAGTTCCCCATGTTTGGTTTTGTTCAGAAAGGCTTTCTAGATACTCGTAAGCATCATTTGGGGCTTTGTTTTTAAAGGTTCCATTACACATCATGTCAATGAATTGTTTGTTCCCCAGACCCAAACCTTCATAGAAAATTATCACTTGTTCAGGAATAGAAAAACCATGGTGTGGAACCATGTTTAGAGTGTCTTTGAACCTCTCCCATGTTTCATAGAATGACTCTCCCTCTTTTTCAAAAAAGTTTTGGATACTCTTTTTAAGTGCAATTGTTTTGTGGTGGGGAAAGTATTTTTTGTAGAATTCTCTTTGTAGTTGGTCCCAAGAGTTGATGGATGATGGCCTCAAATTGTTTAACCAATTTTTAGATCGATCCTTTAAAATAAAAAGGAAATAGCCTCATCTTATCTGATTCTAGTTGATGTGGGGGACACATGGTTTCTACAATGTCGTTGAACTCCTTAATGTGCAGGTATGGCATCTCAGACTCCATTCCATGGAATGTGGGAAGGTGGTTTAGGACATGGGGTTTAAATATGTAGTTGGAATATCCTAGGGAATTGTGTCTAATTCATGATGGAGAATTGGTCCAGGAAGGTGTGAGGTAGTCATTCATGGTTTGATCCATCGCATTCCCCAAGTTTGGGGCTGCCTCATTTGGGTTTCCATTTTGGTTCCCACCCGGGTTTATGAGTTGGTTTCTTTGAAGACCTTCCATTGAAATTGGCTCAATTTTGGACTCTAGAGTATTAGGAAGATTATGATCTAATGGAATGAGTTCCCTTGGTGTACTTGACTCCCCAACCCCAGGACTATCCACCCTAACTAGACGGTTTGATTGATCGCGGGTGTAGGCGGACATGGGCCAAAAGAAAAAAAACGGGAAAGGGACAAGATAAGAGAATTTGGATGAGAAAAGAAGAAATGGGGGAGAATAGAATGAGTGTTCAGATGACTTACTTGGGTCCCCAGCAACGGCGCAAAAATTTGATTTTCGCTCAAATTTACCCAAGAGATGAAGGTAGAACGGTCCTTGTAGTTTAGCTTGGGTTATCGAATCCTCAGAGACCTAAGAAGAAACCTATAGACACGTACATTCTATGGACTGTTTTTGGCTATGAAGTGGCCAAATTGGGTTGATTTTTTATGGGTTTAAATGATAAATAACATATTTAAGTGAATTCAATTTAAAAGAATGAGTTGATCCTAGGTTATCGCTCGGGGTGGATTGGATGAATTACTTTTTTAATGATTTCAATTTCTTATAATTGAGATGGATTCATTTAAGAAGATCAAAAGAAATCATCACTTACTGGTTTAATGCCTACACACCCTAATACTAATCACCTATACACTTGAAGGATCAAAGTTTTGAGCACTCGAAGGTAGAGGTTCGTATTAGCACTTGAAATGTGTGACCTTAAATTCAATAAGGATGAAGATGTTTTAAAATCATCAAATAAAAATCTCATTTAAAAGAAGTGATTAGACATTAATGGAGTGATAAATAACATCCAATTCAGCCCCTTGATACTCCCTTGGATCAACCCATAAAAGAGTTATCCCTCCATTGATGACATGTCTTCAACGGAAGCGGGAAGTAGACTTACAAGGGTGGAATTGAAGAAGTAAAAAAAAAGATCACTCCTCCGTTGTGTGATAAATATCACAATGTATGGTGTGAATAAATCCACACCTTGAACCAAAGGTATCAACGTGATAAGTAGAAGAATAGAATAAGAGTAAATGAAGAACTTTTATTAAGAAACTAAGGTGAATTAAACAACTTACATGAGAAAGAAATGCGATTACAAACACAAAGCGGCAGCATAACACTACAATTAAACCAAGCACCAAAGATCCCTAAATCCTCCAAAACCACTGCCTTAAATAGGAATTTTTGAGCCCTTGGGTCGATACTCAAACAGTACAAATCATCTCAATTAATTTTGGTAGTCCATAGGTGGTGGAAAGCTTGTGGAATTTGGACTTTTCCACATTTGACCCGAGGTGGCAGCCAGCTTTCATCCACCGAACAGACGCGTTTGGATGACCTTCTATATGGCATAATCAGAGTGGGTCATAGAAGAAGAAAATGGATATCCAGATGTCGTATAACCTCCTGTAAAATTTGGGCCAATTTGGAGTTGTGGATTCCGAGATATGATCAAATTAGTGTGATGTTTTTCTGGGTCACAGAATCTGGCCCAGAATTGTATCTCTAACTTGGGGCGCCTTAGCATTATCCCCTGAAGAGTTATTTGTTACTAAAAATTTATTCTATCATCCAACAAAAGTTGGGAGCCATTGTGACTTTATGTTGGGCCCCAAAGTCTTATAAGTGGGCTGGTGTCCAATCTGCCTTCTCTAGAATTGCTTCCATTCATCTCCAAATATCTCCATCATCGTTTATGAATCATCCATTGATCCCTAAATAAAAAATGTTCACATTTAAGTTTAGATATAGTTCCCTAAATATAAAATTAAAATATTTATAATTACATTCCTTAGAATTAGAGGACTCATTGGGCCTAAATTGGTGTATATTAGGCATGAAGTGCACAAATGATGAGAATGGATGTTCATAATGAAAATGCACTAACTCAGTATCATAAGATCAAAAATGAAAATTTAATACCATTAAAATGTAATTAAAATATATGTTTTTATTGGATAATCATCACTTCTAATCACTAAGTCATTTCTAAACTCAATCATACTTCTCTTAGTGATTCTTTCTTTACATTTTGAGCAGTGTGTGTATCCTGTTTACTTTACACACACACTGTCTCCTGTGCTAAACTGGAGGATTCTTAAATCCTCACTTAAACTCCATAACTCTTTTGTTTCCCACTGAGAATAGTGGTAGAGGTCGAGTAAGACCTAAATAGCCTGTGAGCTGTTGTTTGTTTTTCCCACGAAGAACTGTGGTAGAGGTCTTTGTACCTAGACAGTAGTGTACTATTGTTTACCCCTGATCCAGGGTGTGGATCAATTTATATAAATTGTTGAGAGGACTAAGTCTCTGCTTGATACTTAACCTCTTGGTTAACTCTACTGTTCTTTTATTTTAAGTCTATAAGTATTACATATATATATATTCCACTGCTTATTACTTTGAAATACAAAACTATTTTAAAGCTACTATGATAGTTAAATTAGCAAGTGTTTATAATTATTGTAAACCAGTAAGTTAGTTTCAAAAGTTAATTTAATCTTCAAATTAAGTTAACTAAGACCTAATCAATCTTTGAGAAACTAATTGAACCTTTACACTCTGTATAGATTCACTACAGTTTAACTTTGTTTTTAAATTGGGGGATTTTAAGAGAAATATTTTTTAACAGAAATTTTTATTGGAACTAAATTCACCCCCCCTCTTGAGTATCCACTCTGACCAACATTTGGTATCAGAGGTTATTTTTGTTTAAGGATTTTAGAAATACTCTGTTTTTCAACTGTGATTTTAGTTGCATCCTTAAAGATCTTAAATTTCTGTTTGTTCTAAATTTTTATCTCTTTAAAACTATTTACTAAAATCTAGTTATGGAAAATAGACTATAGGGTGCTGCTACTAACTGACCACATTTCTTCAATGGCACCAACTATGCCCAGTGGAAACTGAAAATAAAAATTCATTTAGAAAGTATAGGTTTTGATATTTGAACTGCTATAGAGTCTCAATATAAAATTCCAGAGACTGAAAGAACAACTTGGGATGAACCTACAAAGACTGCTTATAATAATAATTGTAAAGCTATGAATTCTCTGTACTATGCTTTAGGAGATGAAGAGTTTAATAGAATTTCTTCTTATAAAACTGCCTTTGAAATATGGGATACTTTGGGTGTTTCTCATGAAGGAACAACCAATGTTAAAGAAATGAGATTGAATACTTATACTATTAAATATAACAATTTTAAAATGAAAAATGATGAACCTATTTCTGATATGTATCTTAGGTTTAATGAGATAGTCAATACAATGAGTTCACTTGGTAAAGCTGTTCTAGCAAAGGAACAACTTATGAGGATACTGAGATGTCTGCCAGAATGATGGAGAGGCACCTCTGTCTCAATTAGAGAGTCATGTGACATTGGAGAACTTCCAGTAAAGGAGATTATTGGTAAATTAATTATGTATGAGGAAGAACTCAAAGTGAATAAGGAGGAAGATGATGAACCTAAGAGAAAATCTGTAGCTTTCAAGTCTACTACCTCTAAGAGTAAAGACAAGGAGAAAATGCAAATACCTACAGAGAGTTCAACCAGTGAAGATTCTGATTCAGATAGTGATGCTGAGATGGCTCAAATAGCCAGGAGATTCAAGAAGTTTTATAGGAAGAACAAATTCTTCAGGAAATCTAACTACAAAGGAAAGTATGACAACATGGGACATTGGAAGAAGGATTGGAAGAAAGCTGACAAGAATGATGAAATAGTCTGCTATGAGTGTAAAAGGAAAGGACACATCAAGGATGATTGTCCAAAGTTAAAAGTCAAAAAGAAATATGATTATAAGGACAAGAAGTACAAGAAAGATATGAAGGATACCTAGAGTGCATCTGAAGACAACACAAGTGAATCTGATGCTTCTGATTCTGAGAAGAATCATGCCAACATGTGTTTCATGACCAACACATCTGAGGTAATCTTAGATACTCCTTTTTTAAATTCTTATTATTCTGAAGATGATGTAGAATCTGATTCTGATTCAGAAAACATGACTAGTAAGGAATTATTTTAATACTGCAATATGCTGGAAGAGACATGCAATGAACTTAAGGATAAATACAAATCATTAAAGAAACAGCATGCTCTCACTACTACTGTTAAAACCGAACTTACTATTGAAAAAGAGAAGAGTGCTCAATTGTTAAAGGAAAATACAGAACTGAAAATGTCAAATGAGAAACTTAGAAAAGACTTAGAGAAGTTTACAAATGGAAAAGACAAACTTACTCAAATGTTAGGTAAACAAGTTACACCTAAATAAACTACTGGTTTGGGATATCAACCTGGACAGAGATAGTTCACTAAAACTTGATTTATTCCTAAGTCTGGAAAAAATTCTTCTTATTCTAGTTCTGGAAATTCATATGCTTTAACCAGTTATTCATATGGTTATAGGTCAAATAAAGTTTGTCTTTCAAAATCTATTGATTCTATAAATTATATGAGACCCATAAAACAAATATGGATACCTAAAGTTTTGATTGCTAACCTTTCTGGACCCAAGAAGACCTGGGTACCAAAATCATTTTCTATCTAAATCTGTTTTGTAAGAAACATGCTTAAAGAGTTCTCACAAGAAGGTATGGTACTTGGACAGTGGATGTTCAAGACATATGTCTGGAGATTATTCACGCTTCAAAAGTTTAATAAAGGTTGATGGAGGACATGTCACCTTTGGTGATAATTCTAAAGGAAAGATCATCGGCCTAGGCCAAATTAGTAACACTAATTCAGTCTTAATTTCTAAAGTTTTATTTGTTGATGGACTTAAGTATAACCTGCTAAGTATTTATCAATTATGTGATGATGGATTTAATGTGAAGTTTGAAAATGATTCCTGTAATGTTTTTAATTCTAAATTTTTTTTAGTATTTTCTGCTTTAAGAAATGAAAATGTTTATGCAGTTGATTTAAATTCTTTATCTAAACAAAATGTTACTTGTTTAAATTCTTTTCATAAAGATTCTTGTCTTTGGAACATAATATTAGGACACTAAAACATCTATTAACTTAGAAAACTAACTAGAAAGAACTTAGTTAGAGACCTACCCAAACTTGAATTCCCAAATGACAAAGTGTGTAATCCCTGTCAAAAGGGAAAGCAACATAAAGTTTCTTTTAAATCAAAGAAAGAAGTTTCAACTTCTCAACCTCTCGAGTTGGTTCACATGGACTTGTTTGGACCATCAAGAGTTTCTAGTTTAAATGGGAAGCACTATGTCTATGTTCTAGTATATGACTTTTCTAGAAATACTTGGGTATACTTCTTAGCTAAAAAAAGTGAAGCATGTTCTTACTTTATTAAATACTCCAAATCTGTAGAAAATCTTAGTGGACTTAAGATCAAAACTCTAAGAAGTGATCATGGCCGTGAGTTTTAAAATCATGAATTTGAATCCTATTGCTCACACAATGGCTATAGTCACAACTTTTCTGCTCCTAGAACACCTCAGTAGAATGGTGTAGTAGAAAGAAGAAATAGAACCCTACAAGAAATTGCTAGAACTATGCTTAATGAATATGACCTTCCTATTTACTTTTGGGCTGAAGATGTGAATACAACTTGTTATATTATTAATAGAGTCTTAATTAGACCAGTTCTTAAGAATAACCCTTATAAGTTGTGGAATAATAGAAAACCTAAAGTTAGTTACTTTAGAGTCTTTGGCTGTAAAATTTGCATTCTTAATACAAAGGATAATCTGGATAAGTTTGCTTCTAAGAGAGATGAAGGAATTTTTCTTGGTTATTCTTTAACTAGCAAATCCTATAGAGTCTTTATTAAAAGAACCAAATGTGTGGAAGAATATGTTCACATCATGTTTGATGAAACTGATCCACATGAGCCTAAAACCACTCTTGAAAATATTGAGGAAGATTTAAGTATTCCGGACCTTAATAATAAATCTAAAGAACCTACTGTAAAAACATCCAGTTCTGAACATATTCCAGAATCTGCTGCTATAGAACACGAACCTATAGATGAACCTGAAATTTCTAGTCCTACCTTTACTAGATCAACAAGGATTCTAAAGAATTATCCTTTGGATGCTGTTGTTGGTAATCTTGATAGAGGGACATAGAATAGAGATTCTCTAAGAAATTTGGTTGAACATCAAGCCTTTCTTTTATAGCCAGAACCTAAAAATATCAATGATTCTATCAATGATGAATTTTGGGTAATGGCTATGCAAGAAGAGTTAAATCAATTTGAAAGAAAAAAATTCTAGGAATTAGTTGATAGACCTAAGGACACTTTAACAATAGGCACAAAATGGGTTTTTAGAAACAAAGTTGATGAGTCTGGAAACATAGTTAGGAACACAGATAGACTAGTTGCACAAGGATATAGTCAAGAAGAAGGAATAGACTATGTGGAAACTTTTGCACCAGTAGCCAGATTAGAATCCATTAGGATCTTACTTGCATATGCTGCTCATCTGAATTTCAAGTTATATCAAATGGATGTCAAAAGTGATTTTCTAAATGGTTTTATTATTGAAGATGTTTTTGTTTAACAACCACCTGGATTTACTAATCCTCATTTTCCAAATCAAGTTTTTAAACTTTCTAAAGCTTTATATGTTTTAAAACAGGCTCCAAGATCTTGGTATGATAGACTTAGTAATTTTCTTATTTCAAAAAGTTTTACTAAAGGGATTGCTGATCCAACTCTTTTTATTAAAAGAATTTTTAAAGATGTTTCAATAGTTAAAATCTATGTTGATGATATTATTTTTGGATCTTCTAAATATTCTTTATGTACTGATTTTTCAAAGAGTATGCAAAATGAATTTAAAATGAGTTTAATGGGAGAACTTAAATATTTTCTTGGATTTCAAGTGTTTCAAAATGAAAATGGTATTGTTTTGAATCAAAGTAAATATACAAAGGATCTTTTAAAACATTTTGGTTTGAATAGTATTAAGGAAAGTGAAACTCCTATGAGTACTATTTGTAAATTGGATGCAGATGAAACTGGGAAATCAGGGGATCGAACCAATTACAGAGGTATGATTGGAAGCTTACTTTACCTTACTTCTAGTCGACCCGATATTATGTTCAGTGTGTGTATGTGTGCAAGATTTCAGGCTAATCCAAAAGAATTGCATTTACTTTCTGTTAAAATATTTTTTAAATATCTTAAACATATTGTAAACTTTGGTTTGTTTTACCCAAAAGGACAACCCTTTGAGTTAATGAGTTATTCAGATGCTAACTTTGCTGGTTGCAAGTTGGATAGAAAGAGAACTTCAGGAACATGTCATTTATTAGGAAAGTCCTTAGTATCTTGGTGTAGTAAGAAGCAGAATTCTATAGCATTATCCACTGCCGAAGCAGAGTACATAGCTGCTGGTAGTTGCTGTGCACAAATTCTGTGGATGAAACACACTCTTTTGGAATATGGATATGACTTTAGGCACGTGTCAATCAATTGTGACAATACTAGTGCAATAAATATCTCGAAGAACCCTGTGTCTCACTCTAGGACCAAACACATTGATGTAAGAAACCATTTCTTGAGAGATCATTACCAAAAGGGTGATATTACTCTTGAGTTTATAGGCACTGAACATCAATTAGCTGACATTTTCACTAAACCTTTGAGTTCAGATAGGTTAAGTTACATTAGACACGAGTTAGGAATGTTTAATCTCAATCGGTAGCTATCCTCACCGATGTAACCTCACCGATGTAACCTCACCGATGTAACCTCACCGATGTAACCTCACCGATGTAACCTCACCGATGTAACCTCACCGATGTAACCTCACCGATGTAAAACCTCACTGATAGAAATTCTCACTGATGTGCATGCTGTTTTAAAACTTATGTCTGCCGCCAGAATCTAAATAGTTTACTTTCTTTCATTTTGTTTATTTATTTTATGATTTTTAAATGATAAAACTAAAGTCCGAGCTACTTAAAAATCCACCGAGTCTCAAACCTTAACCCTTGAACCTTAGCTCCCGAATCCTTAGAGAACCCTAAATCCTTCGAACCAACGATGGAAAAAACCAAACTTCCTACCATCAAAGATGAATCTGTTGAGCCGAAAACAAAGAAGCAAAGGACTGAAAAATATGAAAGTGGTAGTGGAAGTGTTGATAGAACTAGGTCGGGGAGACGACCAGTGAATCCTCATCTGCAAAATCGAGTTATTGTGATTGAAAAGGAACTGTGTGTTGAATGGACGATGCCTAGAAGGTCCTTAGTGCTCGAAGTTCTTGAAGATCAAAAATGGGTAGAGTGTTTTTTGAATAACAATGGTCCCTACTTTCCAAAATTAGTGAAACAATTTTATGATTTTGTAACCTTTGAAGAATCGGAGAAGGAAAATCGAGTAACTTCTTTTGTAAATAGAAAGAAGATGTCATTCTCATCTGTTGAATGGGACGAGTGCTTGAAAGTTCCACATGAAGGAGTATCTGGATATGTCGCAAGAGCCGTGCCACCTACTAGTGACATTTTCAATTATGAGACTACTTTGGAAGAGTTGACTGGTGATGGAAGTCAAAGACAAGTAGTTGCTGCAGATATGGATGGAGAGAACAGATTGCTGTTCAAATTTGTTCAACATGTCTTGATACCGAGGAGAGGAGACTTTTCCAATTTGAGATATCAGGATATCTATCTCCTTCACCTCCTAAGACATTGTGTAAAGGTTAATTTATGTAGATTGCTGATGCTCCATATGGAAGATATGACAAGACCGAAATCAAAGACAAATGCCCTATTCTTTGCTAAATTAATCTCTGTGATGATCAAGGTGAAAGGGGTTGCTGAGTCTCAAGATGAGATAGTGGTAGTGAAGAATAACTTTTGTATCACAAAAACAGTGTGTAAGTACATGAAAATAAACTGGAACCCTTGGAGAGGAGAATGGGTCAATGATGACCAGAGGGTGTATGACAAGTTCAATCCTGTGACTTATCCTTCAAGACCAAAGGATGTGAGGGATCTAGGTTTGGGACCTGATGAAGAGGAGCCAGAATACAGTGATGATTCAGAAGAGGAAGAGTCCTCTGCTGATGAAGGAGGAGACCCTGACTTTCCTCCTATCCCACCTCCTGAAAATTTAGTTCAACATATATCAGATAAGGAAGAAGTTGTTGAAGTGGATTCTATAGAAAATGAAGAAGATGTTCATGAGAGTGAAACATCTATAACAACTGATTTGAGTCTGAGTCCAGTGATTAAACAAACTTTAGTACCTACTGAGGAAGCAAATGAAGTTGACATACCCTTACCTAATCCATAAGACCCTCCTGCTACTGTAGTAATGGAATTGATAGTGGAAGATTCTCCTCAGGATGAAAGACCTGCTAAGGATGCTGCTGTGAATGATGTTGAGAATTCTGTTATTCTAATTGAGGATGCACCCATTGAGGGGGAGAATCGATCTAAGTTTTGAAGTGTCACAGTGGATGTTGGTTTTAATGATTGGGCAGAAGACCCTGGTTTTATAGTCTGTGGTTTAGACTATTCAGATTCAGATAATGAGGAATCTCATAATAGACCTAAAATTGTTTATGATGTTGAGACTGAATTGCTACCTGAAGATGTGGTCAGAATGCATGACCTGGATACTTTAAAGAAAAATCTTAAGGATAGCTTTGTGGAAGAGGTAAAGAAGATGGAAGTTTCTTTGGTATCTTCAATTCAATCAGTTATGACTGATGCTGTGGTCAGTTTAGCCTCTAAAAGAGCATCTGCAGCAGTTTCACCTGCTGATTTGGTTACCAAGGCTGATATGGATATCTTAAGGGATGAGCTGAAAGAATATTTTAGTGCCCTAGTTACTGAGATGAAGCACAGTTTTTCTGAAGAAATGGTTATGCTGGAAAGATCTTTTGAACTATCTCTTGGCTGCAATTTATCAATTTTTATGGGAGAAATAGTTGAAGAAGTTAAAGAATGCCAGGCTCAAGTTTCTAGACTTGAAGCAGATCTTGAAGCTTTAAAGGAATCTGTTGTTTCTTTAGACTCTTACATGAGATCAAAATCCCAAGCAGATAAGGACTTAGCTTATGTGAAGAGCGTTGTAAGTCAGATGGTTTCAGTATTTGATGGTTTCAAAACTTCTATGAAAGATCTTATTAAAACCTAGGAATCCGATGTTCAAAATCTTATCAGTGGTTTGACCAAAATCTTCAAAGAGACTATATATTTATCTATTGGTTCTCTTGCATCTAAACCCTTTATGGACTTGAATCAAATTCGAACTATGATGAAAGAGGATCTTGGTTCTGCCTCAACCAGTGGCTCTGTGGACTCATCTGAACTGATCAGAGTTGTTATCTCTACCAGAGATTCAGATAGAGAAATTATGAAGATAGTCCAAGACTATATGAGAGAAGCCTCTGCCTCTCAAAAGGAATTGAAAGAAAAGGTGGACTCCTATTTCTCCAAAATTTACACAAAGACCCAAATGACTAGTCATTTTAAGCTTCCGATTGAGAATATGAAACTGCCTCCTGTCAATCAAGCCTTTAGAGAACAAGTTAGCAAGCTGAGAGAATTGACTCCAGCTTTGGAAAAGTTTATGGAGAACAAGGATGACTTCATATCTGCAATGGAGAGAGGGGGAGGAATCATTATGGATTTTAGGAATCTTTTGCTACCCTTTATGCATGTTGATGACCAGCCTGTAATTTTCCCTCCTGCTTTGCCTGCCTCTACCTCCACTGCTTATCCAATTCAGATAACTCCTGTTCAAGCCATTAGAAGCCTCACACCTGTGATCACACAAAGGACTCCTCAATACAAGACAGGCACAGTTTCAGTTGCTCATCCTTCTGTGGTCTTTTAAGGAATTCCTAAGCCTTCACCAGAATCCTCACCACCTGAATCCTCTTCTGACCCCAAGGGCACATCTCACATTGAGGATATGGATTGATCCAGTAGTTGGACTATTTGATAGGAATCCTATGTATTTTGTTTTTTGTCTTTGTACCTATTTGTCACATTTAATACAAGTGATTTTTTCTATTCCTATTATTCCACTTCTTTTTATTATTTCCCACTTTTTGATGATCACAAAGGGAGAGAAATATTAATGAAAGGAAAACTTTTTTTATCTAAGAGCTATCATGCTTTGCCTCTTTGATACCTCTGAATTTCATCCTCTCATATCAGTGTCTTTTCTCTCATCCTATGATATCATTTCATTTAGTTCTCTGATATTCTCTGATATATTTAATTCTATCTCTAATAGAGTATGTTTTATACCATACTGTTTTCTCTGAGAAAATTGAGCTTAATTATATATTCTCTGATTTTTTTAAACTGATAATATCATAAGTTGTGATTATCAAAAAGGGAGAGATGTTTGACCTCACCTATTTTGATAATCCCAATTATGCTTTCATATACTTTGATAATCTCAATCTAATGTTTTTCTATATATTAATTCTTTCAATCTGTGCTCAATATGATAATAATATTAAAATAATCCCTGAGATAGTTTAATCTTTTTTTATCCATGTTTATATAAGTTCTGAAGTAATTCTAACCCATTTGGATATGTTTTGTATAAAACTGATAAGTATTTAGTCACTGATCTACGTTTAAGCTACCGGTACTCAGTCTACCGATAGACAGTCTACCGATAGACAGAGTCACCAATACACTAAGGTCACCGATATGTATAGAGCTACCGACAGACAACCAGAGCTACCGATATGAGGAAGTCTTCTGATAGAACCAGTCTACCGAGCTACTGATACAGAACAGACCATAGCCACCGATAGACAGAAGTCTACCGATAGAAGTCTACTGATAGTGTAAGTCTATCGATACGTGAAAACAGCTACTGATGCAAAGAGCTACCGATGGAGAGACAGCTACCGATGGAACTAAAGTCACCGGTATATGAGCTACCGATGCAAGTTCAAAAGAGCTACCGATGGAAGGACAAAGTCCACCGTGCACATCTACCAATAAAATGATACTAATGTTTGACTGACTAGTCAAAACCTATACTCTTCATACTATTTATTTATTTAGATAACGGTTACATTTGATTGTTTTAATGTAGTTAATGTTATTTAATGATCTCTATTGCATGTCAGGGAACTGTACCTAGTACCCATGCAAAAGGCGATTGTTCTTTTCTACCGAAGATGAAACCTATAAAGTGATGGAAAGAGAACACTTAAGATATAGAAGAAACACATGCATATGATATTCCTAAAAAAAATCAAAAAGAAGACACACGAAGGGTGAAAGAAGAAGAGCTGAACAAGAATTCAAATGTGGAGTATTTTTGTCTTCTCTAGTATACATCCATACTCCAAGAATCTTGGACATACACGAAGAAACTTATTCTAGAGGAGAACACAAGTTTCATCTTGAGTGAAGAACTACAACAAACGTTTCATGAACTCAGGCTGCTAAGCTCGACCAAGAATCAAAGAAGAAAATGACACTCTATTTTCTGGAGAAAAACCAGAGAAGGACTCAGAAGCTTTTCTGATAAACCAAACGAGTCCAGAGCTGCACTACTAATCACTAAAGCATTTATAAACTCAATCATGCTTCTCTTAGTGATTCTTTCTTTAAATTTTTAGCAGTGTGTGTATCCTTTTTACTTTACACACACACTGTCTCCTGTGATAAACTGAAGGATTCTTAAATCCTCACTTAAACTCCATAACTCTTTTGTTTCCCATTGAGAATGGTGGTAGAGGTCGAGTAAGACCTGAACAGCCTGTGAGCTGTTGTTTGTTTTTCCCACGAAGAACTGTGGTAGAGGTCTTTGTACCTGGACAGTAGTGTACTGTTGTTTACCCCTAATCTAGGGTGTGGATCAATTTATATAAATTGTTGAGAGGACTAAGTCTCGGCTTGAGACTGAACCTCTTGGTTAACTATGCTGTGCTTTTATTTTAAGTCTATAAGTATGACATATATATATATTCCGCTTCTTATTACTTTGAAATACAAAACTATTTTAAAGCTACTTTGATAGTTAAATTAGCAAGTGTTTATACTTATTGTAAACCAGTAAGTTAGTTTCAAAAGTTAATTTAATCTTCAAATTAAGTTAACTGAGACTTGATCAATCTTTGAGAAACTAATTGAACATTTACACTCTGTATAGATTCACTACAGTTTAACTTTGTTTTTAAATTGTGGGATTTTAAGAGAAATATTTTTTAACAGAAATTTTTATTGGAACTCAATTCACCCCCCTCTTGAGTATCCACTCCGACCAACAGATTTGACTTGTAATAAAGTCATGTTCTATGTTTCCTCTATATTACTATTATTCCATGATTATAATATCCCATGTTCTATATGTTATGATTCCTTATGTTCCAATCCATTTTATATCATTATATTATGCCTTCCAACCCATGTGCTAAGATTTATTCTCATGATTATTTCTTTATTGGGATTTAGCTCATCCCTTTGTTCATGTTATCCCTAGGTTATCCTATGCAGATATTTGAACATAATTGAAGTTAGTATCTCAATGTGGATATTAAATAAAAGTTATTTTTTATGATGTTTAATTATGCACCTAATCTTCCAAGACACTAGACTTTATGATATTTGGATTATAATATGATGTTTAATTTTGCATAAAATCATATAATGATATGTGTAAATAGATAGAGACTATATAGTTGGTATCAGAGGAAAGCCTAGTTATTTTTGGATATTAGGAATAAATCACTTTAGTAAGAACTTTAAGGATAAGACTAAGTATAAGAAAATATCCCTAAATTTTGGTAAGTATATAGTAAATGGTTTATCAAGAAAATACATCCCTCTTTGGATACTACAAGTGGACGTGGTTCTAGAACATATGTACCAAGGAGTAACAACTCTAACAAGGTGTTCTGGGTCTGACTTGGGGTAACCTAATACACAAAAACAGGCCTTACTGCGCACCTAGTTTGACACTCTCAAGGGATATGATTTGGTAAATTCATAAGATTATTACAAACCATTATTAAGGGAACAAAGAAAATTCCCATAAGAATAGATGTTAGGAAATAGATCATAGATAACCTAGATTGAAACCTAGGGAATCACAATTTAGGATATACTTTTCCTTTACAAGTTTATCCCTTTATATTCAAAGTTTCCTTTTATTATGCTAAGTATTCAATACCCCTAATTGCACTTTATTTTTCTTAGCTAATGAAAGGAAATAGAATAACATGTTCCAATAATCAATGTGATAGGGAATGTGATGATTTCCATAATAATATTCCAAATATGATGGTAACAGGTGCTCAAAACTTTATGGCATTACTCGCTCTATTGGCTCAAGTTATGAATAATAACATGAATTGTGTGAAACGCCCTCATTCTCCAAGGAAAGAGAAAGTTTCCATTGAATCCTTCATGTGATAAATACCTCCCATGTTTAGTGGATCTTCTGATCCCCTACTCACTAAACAATGGATTAACTCCATTGAAAATATATTCTTTATCCTTCAGTTCTTAGAAGAATAGAAAGTTGTGCTGGTAGTATATCATTTTGATGGGGAAGCTGATTTGTGGTGGACACTGATCAAGAACACAAAGTACAAGGAGGAAATTAATTATATAGAATAGAAATATTTCAAGAAAATGTTTTTCAATAAATATTTTCCCCAAACCCTCCATCTCAAGATGGAAAGAGAGTTCCTCAGACTTAAGAAGAAGGAAGATGAGTCTATCAGGGCATATAAAGCAAAATTTCCAAGGCTTGAAAGGTAATCCTATGAATTTTTTATGAACACCAAAAGAAAGTTGGATCAATTCTTTAAAGGACTAAAGTTGAGTCTACAAAAATCATTGGTGATTCGAGACTTTGACAATTATGGGAATATTTTTTATTATTCCCTAAAGGTTGAAATAAAAATCAGATAATCTCAGTGGTCTCATGGGCCTAATGAAAAAAAAGAAGAAAATGGAATCTAACATGGGTGGATCAGAAAATAAACCCCATGATGTAAAGAATACTGAACATCCCACGTGTCAAAATTGTGAGAAAAAGTAGCTAGGGAACTATTTAAATGGAATTAGAAAATGATTCAAATGTGGCAGAATGAGACATCTAGATAAAAACTGCCAAATGGATATGAATAATTCTACTAATTTGGAGGAAGAAAGGAAGGTTCAGATCAAAACTCAGCCAATAGTGTAGTGTTTCAACTATAAGGAACATGACCATTTTGCAAATCAATTCCCTAAGCCTAGGCTTGTTATAGGAAATCAACAACAATATCCAAGGCAACAAGGAAGGGAATATGCTATCAATACTGCTAATGTGGAGCCAAAAAATGATGTGGTGACAAGTACGCTGGTTATTCATTCAATAATAGAGAACATACTATTTGATTTTGGTTCTATACATTCTTTCATATCTTGCATGTTTAGTATAACTATTCAATCACCACCTCAAAGTTTGGATGCGAGTTATCTTTGAGAACAAAAAATGGGGAAATTACTGTATCCGAAGTTTATAAATCCTCCTCGGTTAATATTTGTGGACTAAACCTCCCAGAAAATATTTTCATACCCCCTTTAGTGGAGTTTGATGCTATATTGGTCATGGATTTACTATCTTTATTCAAAGATAACATTGAATGTCAGGAAATGGTGATCACTCTTCACATCCCAAAGCATCCTCCAATTCTATACAAGTGTATGGAGGAAGATGAATCTTCTTCAAAATCATTGTCTCAAGTGTGATTATTATTTCCCTACGATCAAGAATATCTATCTCAAATGATTGAGACAAAGGAGATAATCTTGCTCAAAGATATACCCATCACGAGGGATTACACTGATGTATTCCCTAAAGAGTTGCTTGGAATTCCTCATGATTGAGAGATTGAGTTATTAATTGAGCTTATTCCTGGATCTATACCTATATCAAAGACACCTTATAGAATGGAAACCTTAGACCTGGAAGATCTAAAGAAGCAGTTATAGGAGAATCTAGAGAGGGGTTTTAAACACCTGAGCGCTTCACCATAGGGTGCACCGGTCCTCTTCATTAAGAAGAAGGATGGATCAATGCACCTCTTCATTAATTATCATGAGCTTAATAAAATCACGATAAAGAACAAGTATCCCCTTCCATATATAAATGAATTGTTCGATCAGTTACATGGGGCTGATTATTTCTCTAAGGTGGAATTTTGGTTAGGATATCACCAATTAAAGGTGAGGAAGGAAGATATTACCAAGACTGCCTTTCAAATAAGGTATAGACACTATGAGTTCATAGTGATTCCCTTCAGACTCACTAATTCTCTAGAAATTTTCATGGATTTAATTAATAGAGTCTTTAAAGATTACCTCAACAAATTTGTGGTAGTCTTTATCGATGATATTCTGATATACTCCAAGAGTAAGGAGGAACATGAGGAAAATTTGAATTATATGTTTTTATAAAGGGAGAAACTTTATGCAAAGTATATTAAATGTGAGTTTTGGATGGAGGAAGTATCATTCTTGGGGAATTTTATCACTATAAAAGGGAAATATATGGACCATTAGAAGATAAAGGAAATTGAAGAGTGGCCCAAGTCAACATCTGTAATGGAGATCTGCAGCTTTCTTGGTCTAGCTGGGTATTACCTATGATTTTTGAAGAAATTATCATGATTTTAAAACCCAATGACCAAGCTGACATAGAAGGGAGTGGATTTTTTATGGACTCAAGAATGTGAGGAAAGCTTTAAGGAGCTCAAAAAGAGGCTTATCATCGTGCTATTACTTACACTCCCGACAAGTGGATAACTCTTTATGGTGTATAGTGATGATTAAAAGAAAATATTAGGATGTGTACTAATGAAAAATGATAAAGTGATATCCTACACCTCAAGGAAGTTGAAAATTCATGAGAAAAACTATCCCACACATGATCTGGAGTTGGCAGTTGTGATCTTTTCATTGAAAATCTGGTGGCATTATCTATATGGAGAGAAGTGTGAGATATATAATAATAATAAGAGTCTCAAGTATATATTCACATAGAATAAGATTAATATTCACTAGTAAATATGGTTATATCTCATTAAAGATTACGATTTATCAATCCACTACCATCTTGGTAAGGAAAATAAGGTAGCAGATGCTCTAAGTAGAAAGGATCTTGCATCTTTATCAATGATGAGAATTGATAAGGATCCAATCTTATTATATTTTTAGAGTATAGACATGAGAATAATTAAGGTAATAACATCATAAATCCTTTCTCAAATTATTTATCAACCATCCCTCATGGAGAAAATATAGGATGCTAAAAAAAAGATGTGTAAATTTTGAAAAGAGTGGAAGCTATTAGAAATAGGAAATCCTCCGAGTTCAAGATTTAAAAGGAAGGAGTCATAATATTTGGGTCCTAATTATATGTACCATCCAATCCAGAGATAAATAAGGAGATTCTGAATGACAGACATAGCTCAACCTTCTCTATTCACCCAGGGAGCACAAATATGTATCAAGATCTTTGAGAGAACTATTAGTGAGACAATATGAAGAAGGAGATTGTTGAATATACATCAAAGTGCCTGGTATGTCAACAAGTGAAGGCTGAAAGAAAAAAGTATAAGGGGATGATGAAACCATTACCCATACTAACATGGAAGTGGGATAACATTAACATGGACTTTATCACTGGAATTCCAAGGATATCCAGAAGAAACAATTCTATATGGGTCATTACAAAGAAAAATCACTTTATCACAATTTGATATGACTTATCATTGGATCAACTTGCAAATATATATATAAAATAGGTATTAAGGCTACATATAGTACCACTATTGATTGTATCCAATTGAGATCCAAGATTCACCTAAAATTTATTGAAAAGTATCCAACATGCTCTAAGTATTGAGCTAAACTTCAGTACGACCTATCATCCTCAAACTGATGAAAAATCTAAGAAAAATATTCAGACACTAAAAGACATGTTGAGAGCATGTTCTATTGACTTTAAAGGAGAATGAGATCAACATATTCCTCTGATTGAGTTCTATTACAACAATAGTTTCCACTCCAACATCCAAATGAATCCATATGAAGCCCTTTATGGTAAAAGGTGTAGAACACTGACATGATGAGATGAAGTTGGTGAGCATAATTTTCTAGGACCTAAAATGGTTAAAGAAATGGTGGATAAGGTGAAAACCATTCACCAGCACATCTAGGAATCCCAAAGTCAACAAAAGAGCAATGAAGACAATCGTCGACGAGACCTTGAGTTCAAAGTTGTAGACATGGTATTACTCTACACATCTCTATGAAATAAGGTCATGAGATTTAGGAATAAAGGAAATCTAAGTCCCAGGTACATTTTCCCCTTTGAGATTCTTGATCACATCGGAGTTGTGGCTTATCGACTAGCACTTTCACCTACCATGTCTAAAATACATGATGTATTTCACGTATCCTTCTTAAGGAAGTACATACAAGATTCTTTATATATACTGTCTTCAGAGGTGGTATAGTTAGAGAATGATATTTTTTACGAGGAGCAGCTAGTGAAGATCTTGTATCACAGAGATAAAGTTCTACACAACAAGACTATTCACATTGTCAAAGTACTATGGTGGAACCATAAGTACAAAGAGGATAAATTCAAGGAGGATAAATTCAAGAGGTAAATTACTCTATCCGATTCTTTTATTTTCTTTTCAAGTTCCTTTATTTTCTTTTTATCTTCTCAAATCCACTCATCCAAATGGTATGATAACTCCAGTACCTTACACATACTAGAATGTTTTTATGATAATGGAATAATTCATCATCATCTCTCATTTCCTCTCCTTTTATACTAAAAATGAAAACACCATTTGAGATGTGTTAATTTATCACATTCAAGGATATCAGGTTTTCAATTTGTATTACTATCTTCAAGGCTATTGTAAGGGACTAAATTTGTGTGGATCGACCCTTTGTGTGTTTTCTAAGACCAAGTTGCTCAGAGGAGGCTCAAAATAAGTCTAGAGGGACTTGGATACTAGAAGCTGGAAGCAAAGATATTTCAAGTCATTAAAGGATATTACATGACATGAATGGGAGTTTCATGATGTGTAGTATTTTGGGGTTTTAAAATTAAATAAAATCTTTGATTTGATGCATTTTTTGGTGGAACTCAACCTCAAGGCATTACACGACATGAAAGAGGATTATACATTGTGTAATTCCCCACTACTGTATGTTTTTTAAAAAATTTCAGCCACTCAGGTTTTCAAACCCTCTGGCTAAATCTCCCCTCCCTCTCATCCTACGTGACCCAGCAGACCCCTCTATGTCATTTTAGAGATCCCTTTGATGTGGATCGATCTCATCCTTCTATCTTCGTTCCATCTTTGATCCAATGCATGTTTTCCTTCATTCTCTAGCAGTTCCTTATGATTTGATCTTGTTTTCTCTCACATACTATCTCCATGATATAGAGGATGATATCCTATGGTTTTAATGGAGTTTTTCTTGGTTTTTGGTTGGTTTGGTTGTGCCACAGTGTCCTCAGGTGGATGCAGTTGTTGCGGGAGAGGTGTTCGTGATCCGTTACTTTGATTTGTTCTCATTAAAAGAATGAAAACAACCTTTTGTAGTAGGAGATTTGACGATTCTCTATTTATTTACATGAAATTTTATAGTTATCATGATTTATCCCTTGGATCACAATGGAATTGGCCTAATTAAATACTTAAACTGGATTAAAGAATTGGTATAGATCATGTAATGATGTTGTTTCTTTATACCATGATAATGGTTTGCCTCTTGATTTTCTAGATAGTATGATATCTATGACTTGCTTGATTTAGCATTCCGTTCTTGGTGAAAATTGGTAAAGAATGTAAATCTAGAATTAATTGATAATTAATTGGATAATTGGTTAAAGAGGCATGTTTAATAAATCTAGTTGTTGTTTTTGTAATTTGATGTTAATAAAATTGACACAGATATGCATGTATAATGGAATTGGTTAATAAACCTAAATCATGTTGATAAATGAATAAAGTCATGTTAAATTAATTTTTTAATTAATTTTTGATAGCTTGCGATAGCTTATTGTTTAGGTTTCCCATTGTTGGAACTTGTGAATAATGAATCAGTTAATTCAAGATAGAGTAATAACTAGTTGTGTGATAAAGATAATGCCTTTGTTGGTCCTGAGTTTCCATCTAGCTTGTAAAGGCCAAGTTCCTTATGCTTTGGATCCATGAGAGATTATTGTGTGTGAAGGATGGATGCCTTGTTTTAGGGCCGAGAGTTTATTGCTATGTTAGTTCTTGCTGCTTGTGATGTGCTCTGGATATGAGACTTGTGGTATATGGGGTAGGTAAGCCCAAATGTGACGTGATCCTAGGATGGTTGATCCTGGAGGGCTATTGTGCTATGTAGGGCATGGAGGCCCATATGTGACGTGAGCCTAGGACGACTGATCCTAGAGGGCTGTCATGGTATGTGGGGTAGGGAGTCTTGGTTGTTGTGGCAGCATTTGACGTCTGGAGTGCTGAGATGCATCAATTTATGCATGTGGTGTCAGAGGGGACACCAAAGATGATAGAACTGGTTGAAGTTGGGCTTAATCATTGATGTGGAAGTTGTATGCTTGTTAAATGTTGTTTATTTATCTGATTTACTTTACCCACTTCTTGAGGCAGATGGTTTTTCTTACTCTCCTTCCAAAATAGGAAAAGGCATGAAGAGTATTCCATGTGCTTTCCATGTTTAGCATCTCAAGGATGGATGGGTATACACTCCTACTACAGGTGGAAAAGACTCAACAGGTAGTTCATCTATTCACTGTGTTGATCCCCTTGTGTTTGGTAGCTTAGAATGTTTTCCTAGAATACCTATAAATATGGAAATGGTAATGCTGTTAAATAAATGAATTAATGATGTTTAACCCATGAGGTTGGAGCTTGTTGGGATAAAATGATGAGGTTGTGATTCTGAGAATCTGTGGACTCATTTTGGTTATTACTGGAGGTCATGGGGATTTTTTGTGATACTAATGTTAATGTAATGTGATGTGGGAATCAATAATTGTTAATTAATAGTTAAATAATTAATTAACATAAAGTACAACTAATAAAAAGGGATAAAGTAACTTAATGTATATCTTTAAATGGTTGTGTTATTATAGGATATCTAGTCTTAGTAGTGGAAATCGGGAGTTTGAGTGACGTTATTTGCAGTTAAGGCTAATAATAGGTTATGCCCAAAGTGTGGTTGTGTGCTATATTATATCATGTACTTTTTTTTGCTTCTATATGCTACTCCACCCTATTGGTTAGGGAAACTAACACCCTGAATATTCTGAGCCCTAGGGGGGGATGTTTTCCCCAACATCCCAATGGGAGGATGGATTACTAACTACCCCCTTTGGCCCCAATCTCTTCTCTTGGTAGTTACTTGTACTGGTATGTACAATAGTTAGTTTTCCCCATATATGCGTGTAAAAGGCTATAATGGCTTGTGGTTATTCACACACATATATTCTAGATATATTTTCCTATGGACTACAATAGGTGTAACGTGTATAGGATGTGATAGCTTGAAGATCCTTACTCGGTGTATGGGTTGTGATGGCTTGAGGTATAATACCCGACGTATGATACTTGTTATGTGAGCTATAGTGGCTCTCAGAAACTACCTGGTTATTTTTGGGTTATGTGGACATGGTGGTTGTGTTGCATGAGGTGCATGTTGTGGTGCTTCACCCAGGTGTCTTCAGGCTAGCCTTTTTGGAGAGAGATGGTTAGGATGCGTGACATTGGACTAAAGCAGAAAACTAGTGGGGAGGTGGCAGCAAGATACCGTTGATATTATTTATTATCTAATATGCTCTTGTATGCAATACTTCGTGAGAGTATCCATGATGATGCTAGAAACTTAGTATACCTTTTCAGGTGGTGATTTAGTTTCACTTGTTTTTCACCATGCTTTAGTATGTTTTATTTACTTTTGCATGAGAGGATCTGGGGAGGATCCTACTAAGTATAATTTTATACTCACCCTATGTTTATATAAACTGTTTTAGATCATTTGGAGTAGGTTGGAGATCAGGTTGGTTACTACTAGCTTGTGGGTTGCAGGATCTGTTTGGGCTTCATGGTTGCTATCGTCTTTACCTGTATTTTGGTACTTGTAGTTTTCCCTTTTAGTTGTAATAGTTTTTGCATGAAATTATATTTGTGTAATTGGGACTTATTTTATATTGTAGTCTAGGCAGGAGTTGGTTGGTTTCTATCTTATCTCTCTTTTCCACATATGTTTCTATTAGAGGGTCATGCCTCCCATATGCATTTTTATTATACCCTCAGTGCTATTCGCCTACTCGAGGCCTACTGGAGGTGGGACTCGAAGGGGGGGGGACTATCTCTCTCCTCCCATTTTCATCCTAGGAGGGGTACACTTTGTGGTGAGGGGGTTATGATAGAGTGGGATCATAGGTCTAGTTGAGGGATAGGATGGAGTTTGGAGTTAGGCACTTGTGATGTTGCATGGGTGGGTAGGGCAATGATGTTAGCTAAGTTTGAAAAGCATTGTAAACATGGGAGATTTTCTGAGACATGGGTATTTAGGGCCCCCTATGATATGTTTCACAGACCTTTAAGCTTATAATGGCTACTAAACAAGGTGATACTAGTTGCAGGGTAGAGACCTAGGAAAGGATCACACATCATTCTTCTTTTCACATATGTTTGAATGGGTAGACCTTGGGATAGGTTAACCTAAAATGAATAAAAGAAAAAAATTAATTAATTTTATAAATTATTCAATATTTTAGGTTTAGGATCTCTAAATATTTTTCCTTTTACAGGTATGGATCTAGGTCGAAATCCTCATCAGGTTCATGCAGAATATATTCAACAGGCAGTGCCAACAGATCGCCATAGAGTGGAAGTTGATGATAATGACACTTAGAGGAGGGAACTCCAAGAGTTTCAGCACCAGAGTCTGTAGAAGTATGAGGTATCCATTTTAGATGCATTCACAGAAGACTGGTTGGAAGAGGTTGAGATATCTTTCAATTCAATCCATGCTCGGAAGGAGCATTGGGTATCGTTGGTTGTGAAGATGTTGTGTGGGTTTGTGAGGTAGTGGTGGTTCTTTTTCGTTAGATATCATGAGGAGTTGATATTATTGTGGGATTAGTTATGAGAATAGTTCATAGACGAGTTTATTTCTTTGATGGTGAAGGCAGTCAGTCGCCAGGAGCTACTTACCCTTCGTCAGAGGAGCTCCAGTGTACAAGATTTCGAGATCTGTTTCAGGAACCTTCTATTATATGCTTCATATTTGTTTCAAGATGAGGAGCCCAAGGTGAGGAATTTTGAGGAGGATTTGTAGCCATAGATCCAGCACCAGGTCACCCTGTTTATGCTGAAGACATATCTTGAGGTGTTGGAAAGAGAAGAGGTCATCAAGAGGACATTATCCAGAACCAGATCATCACCAGAGGAGAGTCATCAGAATTCCTCATGAAGTAGATATGTGTTCTGAGGTTCCTAGTTTTTAGAGTAGAAGAGTTTACGATCAGCTGGGGTAGGCCCCAACCCTCATCATATCTTTTCTCCAGGGGTAGCGGATCTCAGGCCTATGCCAAGGGATTGGGTGTGTGCTTTTGTTGTGGAGGTTGAGGTCATCATTGACATGAGTGCCCAACCTTTTTGAGTAGTTGGCATGTTCCAGGTGTTCCACTCCAGGTTCCTCTATTGTGGTAGTTCTAGTTGAGGCTGCAGTAAGAGGTTTCTCTAGTTTGGGATCAGTAGAGAGAAGATGAGGCAGATAGAGGACAACCTCAGGATACTCCCCATCCTTAGAGAGCAGAGCGCGATCATGGAGGTGGTCATTAATAGGGTCAGAGAGGCCATAGAGTAGGTCGTGGTTAGCTTTATGCTTTAGCGCCAGGCAAGCTAGACATCATTCTAGGTACTCTTTGCTTGTTTTCTACTTGGATTCATGCCTTGTTTGATTTAGGAGCGACACACTCCTTCATATCACCCACCCTTTTCCATGCTTTGGGACTTATGTTAGAGATGATTCTAGTTCCCTTGTCATTGAATACACTAGTTAGAGTCTGAACTAACTTGTTTGATGTATGTAGAGACTGCTATCTAGTGCTGGGGAAGCACCACTCTTGGGGATATTTCCTATGTTTATGGATACAAACATATGATTTCATCCTTGGTATGGATTGGTTGTATTTGGTGTAGGATATTGTAGATTGATTCAGGAGGTAGGTTGTGTTCTTTGATGCAGATTGAGAGCCAACAGTGTTTGTTGGTGAGAGAGACCCTTGAATGGGTCAGAGATGTGTTCCTTCCTTGTTATCCTTAATGACTGAGCTGATGCTGAGTTCATTGTAAGTTCAACAGTTGGAATTTCACATGGTCATGGAAGAGTATCCTGATGTCTTTCCAGAAGATGTTGTAGCGATACCCCCTCAATGAGAGATCAAGTTTGTGATTGAGCTACAACCAGGCATGTCTCCTATCTTGATGTCTCTGTATAAGATGACTCATTTTGAGTTGTGAGAGCTACATATATAGCTCAAGGGTCTGTTGTAGTGTGGTTTCATTTGTCCAAGCATGTCACTATGGGGTGAACCCATTTTGTTCATGAAGAAGGCTGATGGAAATTTTCGGTTGTGTATCGATTATTATCGTTTTAACCAAGTGATAGTGAAGAACCACTATCCTCTTTAGTGGATTAATGATTTATTCAATCAACTTAATGGTAAAAGTTGGTTCTTGAATATTGATTTGCAGTTAGGATATCATCAGATGTGTGTGAAATATGAGTATATTCTGTAGACTACTTTCTATTGTCATCACAGGCATTATGATTTTGTTGTGATTCCATTCGGTGTGATGAATGCTTCAGCAGTGTTCATGGGGTTAATGAATGATGTGTTTTGTGATTTCTTGGATAAGTTCATGGTGGTATTAATTGACTACATCCTTGTGTACTCTGTGTCTGAGGAAGAGCATGCAGAGCATCTGCATGCCATTTTGGGAGTTCTTCATCGACAATAGCTATTTTGGAAGTTGTCGAAGTGCGAGTTTTGGGCTCAATAAGTCTGTTTCTTGGGGCATCTTCTATCCCAGTAGTGATTAGTTATGTATCCATCGAAGTTATAAGTAGTTGTGTCTTAGGCATCCCCTAATATAGTGGTATAAGTGCAAAGTTTCCTTGGTCTTTCAGGCTATTACAGGAGGTTCGTAGCCGATTTCTCTTAGGTTGAGACTCCTCTGACAACGTTGACCAAAAAGGACCAGACATTCATGTGGACTAATCAGTGTTAGACAACTTTTGAGTATCTGAAGGAGAACTTGGTCATTTCTCCAATTATTTTTCTGCCAATAGAAGGGGTTCAGTTTGAGGTTTTATGTGATGCTTCACATCTTGGGTTGGGATGTGTTCTGATGCGACAAAGATCAGTTATTTATTATGGGTCCTAGAAGTTACATCCCCATGAGTGTAACTATTCCACCCATGATCTCAAGTTGGTAGCAATAATGTTTTCTTTGAAGTTTTAGAGACATTACCTCATCAACAAGCGCTTTGTGGTCTTCACCAATCATAAAATATTGAGGTATGTTTTCTCCCAGCATGACTTGAACTTGTGCCAAAGTCGGTGGATGAAGTTCTTATAGGATTACAAATTTTAGATTTCACATACACCTGGGAATGGAAATGTTGTAGCCAATGCGCTGAGGATGAAGTTGTGTAGTGATGTAGTGCATGAATCAAGTGATTCATGGGGAGTAATAGAAGAGATTTCAGTATTACATCTGGGTATGGGAGAAGTCGGGGGAAGAGGTTGTCTTTTTTCAGATGAATGTGCAATCATCTATGGTTTAGTAGGAGGAATAGTTCTAATTGGGAGATCTTGAGGTAGAGGTATGGAGAGACTGAGTTGTTTGTGGTGAGACCCATGATGGTTGGTTTGAGAATGAAGAACACTGGGTTTTGTTTCTGGGAAGGATTTTTATTCATTTGGTGATACGTGAGATGGTTCTTATAGAGTTCCATAGATCACCATTAGTGGTACATCATAGCATGAAAAAGATGTATTGAGCCTTGAGTGGTCAGTTTTGGTGGCCTGGTTTGAAGTGTGAAGTTGCAAATTTTATGTCTTGATGTTTGGTCTGTTATAAGGTGAAGGCTGAGCACCGTGTTCCTGGTGGTTTTCTCTAGCCATTAGATGTTCTTTAGTGGAAGTGGGAGGACATCTCGATAGATTTTTTACTAGTTTTCCTTGAGTTCAGGGAGTCTATGATGCTATATGGGTGGTAGTTGATCGTTTGAAAAAATCAACACACTTTATAGCGATCAAGGAGACGAGATCAGTGGAGGTTTTTCCGAGGCAGTATCTAGAGGAGGTGGTGAGACTACATAGAGCCCTGAGGACGATCATTTCTGATTGAGATCCTCATTTTACCTCTAGGGTGTGGAGAGGTATCAAGCATGCTTTTGGTTATCAACTATGTCTTAGAACTAATTTTCATCCATAGATGAATAGTTGTATAGAGCAAACTATCCAAACTCTTGATGACATGTTGCACTCTTGTGTCCTAGATTTTGGAGGTTCGTGGATGAGACACCTTACCTTGGTAGAGTTTTCTTACAAAAAATAGTTTTCACTCCACCATCAACATGTCCCTGTTTGAATCTTTGTGTGACTGACCTTACTATTCTTCGTTGTGTTGGACTGGGGTTAGAGAGTCAGCAATTCCTGGGCTAGAGCTGGTATAGAGTATGACAAATATGGTTCAGGTGATTCACGAGTGGATAAAGGCATCACAATATCTTCAAAATACCTATGCTGATTATAGGAGGATACTTATGGAGTTTAACGTTGGGGATCACATGTTTCTGAAGGTGTATCCCCATCATGGGCAGCGAAGGTTTGGTCATGGGAGTAAACTTTATCCTTAGTTTTTTGGGCCTTTCAAGGTGTTGGATAGTTTTGGAGATATGTCATATCAGGAAACACTTCCCCTATAGATGATCTATATACATGATATTTTCCATGTGTCGCAGCTCTGTCATTATCTTCATGACGACTCTCATGTTATCGATTGGGGTGATATTGATATTGACGATGATGCGATCTTTGAGGAGCAACCTATAGAGATTCAGGACCACTAGGATAATGTGTTTCATGGGCATTCTATCCCTTTTTTTTGTGTCTTATGGTGGCATGGGGGTGTGGAGGATAGTATATGAGAATGTGAGTCGCAGATACATGCTTAGTACCCTGAGCTGTTTGATGTTTAGCTCTTCTCTTGTAATTTTGTTCATTTAGTGGTTATAGAACCCTTTCTGTTTATGAGATTGATTTCTCTTGTTTCTTATTGTGTATTTCTCTCTTTTTAGAGTTATTTCCCCTGGGAGAGTTTTTAGGAGCTGTTTATGGTTGTTGCATGGTTTTGCGCTTGTTCCTCTAGTGAGGTGGTGAGCTCCTGTGGTGGTGAAAGCTTTGAGTGGTATCTCATGGGGTGGTTGTTTGGATGAAACCTTTCTATTTCCTCTCTGGTTTGGTTTTGGATTCTTAAGAATTATAATTTTTTGAGAGGTATTTTATGTAAGGGCCTATATCCATGTGGATCGACCCTTTGTGTGTTTTTGAAGACCAAGGTGCTCAGAGGAGGCTCAGAGTAATTCCAGAGGGAATTGGATGATAGAAGCTATAATTAGGGAGATTTCACATTTTTAAAGTTTGTTACATGATGTGAATGGGGGTTCATGAAATGTAGTATTTTGGGGTTCTAAAAATAAATAAAATCGTTGAGGCAACTCATTTTTTAGCGGAACTCAACCTCGAGGCATTACATGACGTGAAAGGGGATTCCACATCGTGTAATGCCCTGATGCTGTATGTTATTCAAAACACTTCATCTGCTCAAGTTTTCAAACCATACATCTAAATATCCCCTCCCTATCATCCTAGGAAATCCAGTAGACCCCTCTTAGGAGTTTTAGAGATCCTTTCAATGAGAATCGATTGTGGCCTTCCATCTTTGATCTGTCTTTGATCTAAGGTGTGTTTTCCTTCATTCTCTAGCATTTCCTCATGATTTGATCTTTCTTCCTATCGTATCCTATCTTAATGCTATGGAGGATGATCTCCTATTGTTCTAATGGATTTTTTATTGGTTGTTGGTTGGTGCGGTTATGCCGCGACGTCCTCGGGTGGATACAGTTGTTGCGGGAGAGGTGATCGTGATCTGTTACTTTGGTCCTTTCTCATGCAAAGAATGACAACAAACTTTTGAAGTAGGGGATTAAATGATTATCTATTTATTTACATGAAATTGTAGATTTATCATGATTTATCCATTGGATTTCAATGTAATTGACCTAATTAAATACTTAAACTAGATTAAATAATTGGTTCCAATAGAGTAGCGATGTTGTTGGTTTATATTGTGATAACAGTTTGCCTCTTGATTTTCTAGATATTGTGATATCTAATAATTTATTGATTTAACATGTCGTTATTGGTAAAAATAATTAAATAATATAAATCTGGAATTAATTTATAATTAATTGAATAATTGGTTAAAGAGGCATGATTTATAGATCCTGTTGTTGTTGTTGTTGTAATTTGATGTTGATAAAATTTATGTAGATATGAATGTATCATGAAATTGGTTAATGAACCTGAATCATGTTGATAAATTATTAAAGTAATATTAAATTGATTGGTTAATTAATTTGTGATAACTTATGATAGCTTGTTTTTAAGGTTGACCATAGCTGGAACCTGTGAATAATGAATCAGTTAATTCAAGATGGGATAAGAACCGGTTGTGTGATAAAGATAACGCATTTGTAGGGCCCGAGTTTCCCACTTTATTGTAAAGGCCAAGTGCCTTGTGCTTTGGAAATATGAGAGATCATTTTGTGTTAAGGATGGATGCCTTATTTCAGGGCCGATATTCCGTTACTATGTTTTTTCCTACTACTTGTGATATGATCTAGATACGAGACTTGTGGTATGTGGGCCAGGGAGGCCCAGATGTGATGTGAGCCTGGGATGGCTGATCTTGGAGGGCTATTGTGGTATGTGGGGTAGGTAGGCCCAATTTTTGTGGTAGTAATTGATTCCTAGAGTGGCAAGATGCATCGATTTATGCATGTGGTGTCGGGGAGGACATCGAAGATGATGGAACAGGTTAAAGCTAAGCTTACTTGTTGATGTGAAAGTTGGATACTTATTGAATGTTGTTTGTTTATCTATGTTACTTTCCCCATTGCTTGAGGAATATGGTTTTTCTTACTCTCCTTTCAAAATAGGTGAAGATGAGCGGGGTATGCCATGTACTTTCTATGTTTATCTTCTCAAAGATGGATGAGTCTACGCTCTTGCTATATACGGAAAAGACTCGATGAGTAGTTCATATATTCACCGTGTTGATTCCCTTGCGTTTGGTATCTTAGAAGGTTTTCCTAGAATACCTAGAAATATGGAAATGGTAATGCTATTAAATAAATGAATTAATGATTTTTAACCCATGGGGTTGGAGCTTTCTAGTATGTAATGTTGAGGTTGTGATTTTGAGAAGTTGTGGACTCAGTTTGGTTATGCATGGAGGACATGAGGCTTTGTTGTGATACTAATGTTAATGAAATGTGATGTGGGAATTGATAATAGTTAATTAATGGTTAAAGAATTAATTAAGGTAAAGTGAAATTGATAAAAAGGGATAAAGTAACTTAATGTATATCTTTAAATGATTATGTACTTATAGGATATCTAGTCTTAGTAGTGGTAGTTGGGAGTCCAAGAGAAATTAGCTGCAGTTGAGTCTAAGACTAGGTTATTCCCATAGTGTGGTTGTGATCTATATTATATCATGTACTTTTTGTGTTTCTATATGCTACTCCACCATATCGGTTAGGGAAGACAAAACCCTGGGGATTCTAAGCCCTGGTGGGTGGGGGTGTTTTCCCCAACATCCTGATGGGAGGATGGATGAATGACTAACCCCTTTGGCCCCTCTCTCTTCTCTTAATAGTTACTTGTGCTAGTATGCATGATGATTAGTTTTCCTTATATATGTGTGTAGAGGGATATAATGGCTTATGGTTATTCACACACATATATTCTAGATATAGTTTTCTATGGACTACTATAGGTGTAACGTGTATAGGCTGTGATGGTTTGAGGATCCTTACTCAGTGTATGGACTATAATGGCTTGAGGTATAATAACCGACGTATGATACATGTTATACGAGCTGTGGTGGATCCTAGAAACTGCCTGGTTAATTTTGGGTTATGTGGATGTGGTGGTTCTGTTGAACGAGTTTCATGTTGTGGTGCTTCGACCACGTGTCTTCAGGATATCATTTTTGGAGAGAGATGATCAGGATGTGCGGCGTTGGGGAAAAGCAACAAACTAGTGGGGAAGTGGTAGCGAGATACCCTTGATATTCTTTATTATATAATATTCTCTTGTATGTGATACTTGGTGAGAGTAGCCACTGTGAGGATGGGAACTTGTATACCTTTTTAGGTGGTGAGTTAGTTTCACTTTTTGTTCACTATGCTTTAGCATGCTTTCTTTACTTTTACACGAGAGTATTTGGGGAGGATCCTACTGAGTATACTGTTATACTAACCCTATGTTTATATAAACTATTTTTCAGGTCGGTTAGATCAGGTAGGAGATCAAGATGGTTACCACTAGATTGTGGGTTGTAGGACCCATTTGGGCTTCATGGTCACTACCATCTTTACCTTTCTTTCGGTACTTGCAGTTTTCCCATTTAGTTGTAGTAGTTCTTACATGACATTACATTTGTGTACTTGGGTTTTCTTTTATATTGTTGTCTGAGCAGGAGTTAGTTGATGTATATATTATCTCACTCTTCCGCATGTGCTTCTCTTAGAGGGTAATGCCTTCCATATGCATTTTTATTATACCCTCAGTGTTATTCGCCAACCTGGGGCCTACTGGAGGTGGGACTCGGGGGTCACTATCTTTCTCCTCCCATTGCTGGCCTAGGAAGGGTACACTTTGTGGGGAGGGGATCGTGATATCTAGTCATGAAACCATTTTTATTGTTTAAATAGATTATATTATATGTATTATAACTTATGAAATGTTATGGAATCATTTTGTATACATTATATTAATTTATAAAACAAAATGAGTTCGTTGTGATAGAAAAATCACCAAATTAATCCAAGCAATTATCATTAAAATTTTATCTAACAATTCATCCTCATCCCATTTAATCAAATGAATGGTATAACAATTTTATCTTCTATAAGTTCATTAATATAATATAATTAAACTTCTAGAAAACCATTCTCATTTTACATTAACTTCCATTCAAGCGAACCGATCATAAAAACTAAGAAAACAAGCACTCACAAATGATGAAATTAAACACCATAAATCATCAAAAAGGGCATAAAATAACTTAATAAAATGATAATAAATAAAATTCATGTAGAATAGGTTATGGAATTATTAATTAATAAATCTAATTTGGTTACCTAGGACATTAAGATCAAGTGAAATACACCTTCAGACTTAAGGTAAGGGATTCTACCCAAACCTCCATTATTCCTTCAGGTTATTCTTTCTCAAAATTTACCCAAATTTTATTATATTTTATTTTTATATACATATTATAAATGATATTAATATGTTCCAAAATTATTTATCAAGATCCATTCATCCTTCTCTTTCAGTTATATGCATGTTTTTAAAAGACTCCCTAATCAATTCTTCCTGATAAGCAAACTCGATTTAAGAGAACTTCCTGAATTCTTACCCATTTTCAAGTGCTTTTCATAATCTATTTTAAGACACCATTATTTTTAAAAAACCACTCATTTTATTATTAAAAACTTCTTGGTTCTCTTCTGGTTTTATATAAAATATTGTGCTTTTTTTTTGTTTTAAATGATCTTTGACAATTTCTTTAAACCACACTAAAATTTTTTACTTATAAAGTTTCTTGAATAATATTTTTTTAAATGTCATCACTTCAATTTGACACCACTTATCATGATATATGCATATTATACTTTATTATTT
The DNA here is from genome assembly GCA_963277665.1 of Viscum album. Taxonomy (NCBI): domain Eukaryota; kingdom Viridiplantae; phylum Streptophyta; class Magnoliopsida; order Santalales; family Viscaceae; genus Viscum; species Viscum album. The sequence continues at coordinate 1,111,621,650 of OY728133.1, forward strand.
TTCATTTATGATTTAATTTCTTTCCTTTATGAACTTTTTTTATATTACACCCTTTCATATTTCTTTTTGACACGATCATGATACTCGTTTCTTTCCATGGGTAACCTTTATGTTTATGATTGATTCCTTATGTATGGTTCTTTATGTGGAACACATAATCATGAAAATGTTATGATGGGTGATCCCAGATAGTGCTCTAATGCATTGGGTAAATTTTAGTCTCATGAGACATTATATGCAATAGTCTTGGTGGTTATCCTTTACTCGTACTCCATGTGCAATAGTCTTAGTGGTTAGCCTTGAATCGTGCTCCTCTATGTGAAATGAGATTTGACTTGTGCTAAAGTCACATTCTATGTTGCTGCAACATTAATATGATTCCATGATTATAATATTCCATGTTCTATATGTTATGATTCCTTATGTTCCATGCCTTTTTATATCATTATGTTATGCCTTTAAACCCATGTGCTCATATTTAATCTTATGATTATTCCCTTACTGAGATTTTAGCTCATCCCTTTGTTCATGTTATCCCTAGGTTATCCTATGTAGATGCTTGATCATAATGGAAGTTAGAATATAAATTTTTAGATTAAATAAAATTTGTTTTTATGATGTTTAATTATGTACCTAATATTCTATGACACTAGAATTTATGATCCTTGTCTTGTAATATGATGTTTAATTATGAATAAAATCATGTAATGATATGTGTAAAAGACTAGGGTCTCTATATTACATGTATGGTTCTAAAAATGTTTTTAATAAATAAATATGATATAAATATGTAAATAATTTTTTTTGGTTTTGGGGTGGTAATATTAATATTTAACTCATTATTAATATACCACCTTAATAGTCATTAAAAATCACCGCAACAAGCCCGTTACAAGTTTCATCTTTAAGAATCGCACCTACAGCTTAAATAGAATGAACCTAGAACTTCATAAAACATTATGGAACTTATATTCTAGTACCTTTAACATTATATATATAATGAACTCATGAATATAAAATGATAACCAAATCTGTTATGCTAAAATAACTAAGGAATGATTAAAACTACTTACACCGATGATCAATATTAACTAAAAATAAGCAATAACTATGTAATAAATTAATATAATAGATTAATATAAAAATTGGTAGATTAAAATAAGTTTTTTAAATAGGTTATTAATATATATATATATATATTAATTATACATGAGTTTATAGTATGTTCAACCAAGTGGGAATCCAAGGTAAATGTTTCGTATCAATTTCTCTTCATTGAGGCGTGTTTTCATATTATGAACTTATTCTTCTTTTATATGGTGTACTTACTTTCTTAACAACTTATATTCTTATTATCAAATTTTATTTCATGGGTTTTGAAAGTCTATTCACGAATCCCTCCTTCATGTTCTTTTGATTCAATTCTTACCAAATTCACAAGGGATCCTTTGAACCACCCTATTTTATTTTGGGTCATGCTTTCTCTCTTTAAACCTCATTTTATTTCTCTATTATTCTAATGTATCTATTTTATATTATATATATATATGTCTCTCACACATATATCTAGTTTATTTTTCCTTTATTTTCAGGGGTTATATATATTTTTCAAGTTCCCTTCTTGATCATTCATTAAAACAAGCCTGTTTAAAGGGAACTTTCCCATTAACTATTACTTTTCATGTGAAAATATTTTAAAGTTTGTGTCCCCAAATGATTATATAAAATTATAACTATTTTCTGGGAAACCATCCTAGTTTAATTCGTTTTTTAAAGAAAATATCATGCCATAACATTCTTTAAAGGTTCTTTACCCATTTCTTAAAACATCATTTAAGATGTGCATTTCTATACCCACTACTCCACCATTTCTTATGAAATATTCTTAACCTAGACTCCATATTTAAGACCTATGTTTCCTATTTCAAAAATTAATTTACAAAATATTAAATTCCTTATTCTCTTGAGAATATTTATGAAATATTTAATTATTGTGTTTTGAGACAAGATTACACAACCCATTTATTTCTTATGGTTTTTTCATATAATTATGCCTTATATATGATTTACTTATGTGGAAAACATATACATGTACGTGATATGATGTTATGGGTGGAACCAGAATTATATATCCCTTTAATTCAGTGGGTAATGTTTTATATCTCATGAGACAATGAAGTATGTGCGTGGACATGATTTTGAGTAGCATTATTCACAAGTCTATGTGTGGATATGATTGTGGGTAGCTATGTTCACATGTTTGTTCATGGACATGATTTTAGATAGCTATGATCACTAGTTTTTGGGTGGATATGATTAAGGTTAGCTATTTTCACAAATTTTAATTTCATATTCTTATGCTTATGACACATTTTTATGTCATGCAATATGACTATGTTTTTCTACATGGACCATGATTATTTTATTATGTCTTGTGTTATGATAAAAAACTAAATAAAATTATTTGTGAGATACATTTTATTGGGTATGCTTATCTTATTTTAAATCTACAGTATTTGATTATATTCTCATACCCATATGCTCATCTTATAAACTTTTATGATCTTCAAATGATATCTACTATGTTTACCCTTACTGATCATTTGATCTCACCCTTTCAAATATTTTCATTCCCTAGGTTATAAAGAAGAGTATTATGTATGATGATTCTTAAAGGACATCACATGAGAATGATATTTTTGGGAAATTTTGAAGAGTTATTATAAATAGTGTGTATTTTTAGCACCGTATCTAGGAGTGCGGGTCTGAGGTGTGTTAGTTGGAATCCAAGCATTATTAAATTATTTTTGGGGATTAAGACCAGAAAAATTTAGCGAAAACACTAAATAAAAGTCTAAATATAGGAAAACATCCTAAAATTATGGTTATGTATAGAGTGTGTGGTTTCCTAGCAATGAAACCTCTATCCAGATACTAACAAGTGGATACATGATATAACATAGATGCACCTAGGGGTAATAACCTTAAAAAAGGTTGGTTTAGTATTAAATCGATTTTCACCCGATGCACAATAAGTGGGACTACTTTCGAACATGTTTATAAACTTCTAGGGGGACATGATTTGGTTAATTCACATGCTATTTATGAACCATTATTAATGATTTGAATATATTATATAATTTTATGATTTAATATATAACTAGTTAGGTTAGATACCTAAAAAAATAACTATAGATAAACTAGACTACAACCTAGGGAATTCTTATGTTAGGGTATACATGTATATAGGAACTCATAAGTCTTATAACTAACTATGCAAAAATATTTTCATAAATGGTTTCAATATATGCCAATTATGAGGGAAAATATGATATTCCTAGTCTCACCCAAGTTTGTGAGGTTTATATCTTATTAGAAATTATATCTTGAGTCATTTATTTCTTACAGGACCCCTTATCTATTATCATTAATGTGTGATAATTAAAATTGTAAGGATGCAATTTATTTAAGTGGGGAAGAATGTAACAACTCAAAATGTTATAAATGGAATTTACCTTTTGAATTAACATGTGTTCAATATTTAATAATATACTATTAAATACATTCACTTCATTATATTAACTTATAATATTACATATAAGAAATTTATACCATAATATAATTAAATATAAGTGTTAAATATTATGAAATAAATGTTTTTCACAAAGAATGAATGCTTGTATTTTTTGGTAAAACATATATGTATTAAGCCTACTTTTTGATTGTTTTTTATTTTTTTTAATGATTCAAGGTGCGGTAAAGTCATAATGTCATTATGTATTAAAGGAAGAACAAATTGGAATAATTTAGAAGTTCCCAATCATTTTGAGAAGAAGATTTATATTCCCATGAAAAGTATTATACTGTGTAATGCATTATGAATATTACTCGAGGTCTAATTATTTACCTTGAGACTGTGAAGAAGTGATGGTGATGAAGTTAATATCCACCCAATGTACAAATTTAATTCTAACCATGTATATGGTTAAAGAAGTTGTAAATATTGGAAGGTAATTGGAAGTTCCCAAGCTTGAGGAAGATACTAGTTATTTTATATGTAGATCTATTTTAAGAAGAATTGATAAAAGATGAGTTTGTTCTATGGAGTGTGGTGAATGGTGAATTTTATATCTACATGAAGTTCTTAAGTCAATTTAAGAAGAGTTTAAGCCATTGAGAATACCTCAATAATAGTTAAATAAGTTATAAGGATGTTTGAGGTGGCTGGATTAAATTCTAAAAAGATGAGTACTTGTGTAAAGGAACCTACATTGAGAACTTAAAGGTAATACAAAGACCCACATAAAGGTCACTGAGAAGAGATACATAAGGGTAAAACAATGATTATACATCAGGTATCATAGTAAATTTGAAAACCCAATAACCTGTATAAAAGTTATTCTATATTTTCATCAAGGTAAATCAGTAATCTAAGCACCATGAAAAGGTAACCCCAATATAAAATGACACGCATAAGGGTCATGCTACATTTCTATAAAGCTGTGTAAGGGTTCCATTGAGATTATGAAGGCTATAAAAAGGTCTTTAGTTACCTATGTAAGGGTAACATTGGTGTTTGAGATACAAACATGTTGTAAGGAGGATCTACACACCACAATCCAAAGTAGAAAAACTATGAGTTGGAGGAGACCATTCAGTAGTGATGGCCATAGAGAGTGAAAAACTACTTATGAGAAATGATAAGACACAACCACATCATATTTGATTCCATGGTTGTAACAACCTTGTTATTTATTACACATTAATTATTGATTTATTACATAAAATTACACATAATACAACCCAAAAGATCAAGAAGTATAGTGTCATAATAGCTTGAACATGGGATAAAACAACATTAATGAAAACTTTCCTAACAAGCTTATAAAATTCCATGGATTTTAAAACTGCATGGGATAACCTGGGAACATACATAAGAATGGGTTGAACTATAAATACTAGTAAGGGAATACACCTGGAATAAAATGAATAAGGTAATACATGATAGACAATAGGCATATCACATGGGAATAAAAAAACATGATTAATAAGGCATTATATAGCATGATAAACATAACATGGAAATGTGGAAACAACTTAAAACACTGCATCATAAAAATTGGTCAAGGCTAAATCACTAAGACATCATGGTGGAAAAATTTCCATAAAGGAATCTGGTTCACTCCCTATCCCAACACGATGTCTCATGTGACTAAACATTACCCAATGAATTGGAGCGCTATATAATTCTGGGTACACCCATCACATTCATTTCATTCTCATGCTTAAGTGTGGCACATAGATCATACAACATGGATTCATTCATCGTAATAATTTATTACATGATCAACGAGTGTGGGATACATATATGTAAGTCCCCAATAAAAAATTATATGTGTATAAATGTGAATACCCTTAATAGTAAATGGGTATGGTATTCACTACACAATTGTTTTGGAATGGAAAATTGCTATGAAATTTCGGTAGCATACAACATCACTTAAAGATTCATAAAAATGTGTTAAAGAGAGAGAAAGAGGTATCTCATCACATAGAAATAAAATGGGTAGTAATAGGAACATGAAAAAACATATACCAACATTATAAATTAGAAATATAAGGCATAAGGTAATGAAGAAACATGCATAAATAAAAGAATCCTAACTATATTTTGGCATGGTAACTGGTGTACATAGAGGATAATTGAAGTATTAATGAGAGTGAAAGGGGGATATAATAATTCATACATTAAATGGATAGTAATGGTAATATGAAATAACATATCCCAACATAATAAAATGTAATTTGAGACACATAACTTAAACGAAGTGCTTGAATGGATATGAGAAGAGAGAATTCCCTTACTAAAGTTCGGCATTGGAAATAAGTGTAGATAATGGAAGGATTAATGAGAGTGAAAAGAAGATATAATCATTTATAAATCAAATGGATAGTACATGGTATATTTAAGAAAATATCCAAACATAATAAAAAGGAAATTTAGAGATATAATTAAAAAGAAGTTATTGAAAAAAAAGAGAGCGGAAGATCCCTTACTTGAGTGTGTGACTTCAATGCTTGGGAGGAGCTTCTTAAGAGATTGTTTTCACCTTGGGAGGAATATATAGAGGGAATGGATGCCATGACTCGACCCTACTGGTCTCGAGCCGCAACTACCCTAAGCCCTCCTCCATAGGCCAGGGGCTGGTGACAAGCGCCGAAGGTGTAACAATCTCAGAGAGGCCTTTTACTAAGTACCTGTACACACGCACACAACCCACTCAATGTAGAAGTGAAGAGTAAGAAGGGAAAAAAAGTACAAACAACTATAACCCAACCACAGTCATGCATCAACTTCTAAATAGAACAAGTAAAGTGCTTAAAAGTACTGACAAGTAAACTGAACAGTAAAGGGAAAAACATGCGCCCAACCAGAAAGGTTCCACATCCCGGAAATAGGTAATGAAAGTAAACAACTGGAGAGTCTCATACCTGAAATTCCTACTATGACCACTGAATGAAACCTAATATTCTGTGTCCTCTACGCTCCTCTGTAGTCTTGATCGACCTGTCTATTGTCTGCAAGGGTACACCAAGTGCGGGCAAAGCCCAAGTAGGGGTGAGTATAAAGATACTTAGTAGGATGCCCCAAAAGCTCAAGGGAGTAGCAAAGGAGGTACCAAAATAGTGAGCAGTAGACAGAACAAAGAACGGTGTAAGAGTATAGTAGAGGGAGTGCAGCTCAACCCAACAAAAGAAAGGAAGTAGACTCATCCAAACCAAGAGGAGCTAAACACAGAAAGCACGTGTCATACCTTGTGCGTCTTCGCCCCTCCCAGAAGGAGAGTAACTAAACCCAAGGAGTGGGAAAAAATTAGGGTGTATATATATATATATGCTTAACAATAAACCAGAACGAGTGTGTAAGGGGATCTCCATCTCCAAGCTCAGCCTAGGAAAAGTCGCTAACAGTTATAAGGATATCCATCACTGATGCCCAACAGTCCCGAACGTCAAAGCTATCTCATCGCTAAACCGTACAACCAAGGGTCCCACTCCCGTAATCACGAAGAAAAGTCACTGACTAGCCTCATAGAAAGGGATGAGTCTGAAAGAAGTCGTCGGGTAACCCACTGCCCAGCCCAGCCGGAGGGTAAACCCTAAGAGGTCATCGGGTAACCCACTGCCCAGCCCAACCGGAGGGTAAACCCTAAGGTCAATGGGTAACCCACTGCCCAACCCCGCTAGAGGGTAAACCCTGATACGCTGGTGGGTAACCCACTACCCAGCCCCGCTGGAGGGTAAACCCAGAATTGGTCTGATAACTCCACATTGCCCGTGCCATCACTGGGGGTTACTAACATCACTACCGTGCGTTGGTTCAGAATGCATCAAAGGAACCACCGACCAATACCCTTTCATGTTTCCAAATTTAATGATATCTAGAAAGAGGCTCCATACGCCCAAACAGGTTACACCATTGCAATCCTCGCGAAAAAACATGCAAGATAGATTATTTACTCGCTTGAAACGGACTCTTGACGAAAAAGTTATTCAACACCACTTTATGACCATAAGACGTCTCATGGGGCCCACACCTCGGTCCCGAAAAAGGTTGTTCTAACTGCACCATTGCGATGCTCTTGGAAAAACATGCCAAAACGACTATTCATTCACCCCGAATGGGCGTCTGATGAAAAACTCACAGTACGCTGCACACAAGTTAAAAGACGGCCTGTGGGGCCCACACTTCAACTTCAGATTCAATGCCTAAAACAAACCTGGTCAACTTCGTCTCGACGCCAGGGTCACAACACCACTGACGGCGCCTAAAATAGACTCTAGATGTGCTCGCGCCATCTGAAACAAGAATCCCGATGAGGTGCTAAATAACACTTAACGGGCGTGTTGCGCCGCCGAGCCCCCCCGTCTTGGGAAATAAAAACCCCCGAGACCATCTCAAAACCTCTGTCTTAATCTGAGGATCGTGTTTCCATAGACGGAACACAATTCTGATACTCGGTTTGAGAGTTAGAGGCATTTTAATGCCAACGGACGAAGACGAGGGGGGGCCAGACCGGTTCGGTCGGTCCACCCCTTTAGACTGACGGTCTGCGACTCGGCCGCCCGGTCCACCATGGCTCTCAGTTCACCACGTGGGCCACAGTGCTTTACCTGGACCGGCTAAAGCTGGTCCAAATCCTTTTCCATGAGTCCCGTGAAACGCGGGTCCCGGTCTGCACCCGGGGTCACGAAGACCCCGGTCTTCCGCTGCACGCCGACCGACAAAGCCGACCGACTCGTGCCCCTAGGCTCCCACATGCACCGCCACCACCACTTCCCGCTACCACTCACCCGCCATCCCAGATGCCTGAGGATCCACCGCCGCCGCCATCCCGGACCACCTGAGGAGTCACCGCTGCCGCTGGGACTCACCAGACCGCCGCCTGGACTCGTCGGACCGCCACGAGGAGCTGCCGAACTGCACTATAACCACTGGAAAATAGGGGTTTTAGCCAGAAAACTTCCCGGGGCCACCCCTAACACCCCGTGACTCATATTTTCGATCTGAAATGAGAGTTGGGAAGCTTGGATCGAACCCTACGCTTCTATGACATTCGTTCGACAAATAAACAGAAATTCAACACTATAATTTGAGTTCAAAGAAGATGCGAAAAATTTAAAATGAAATACAACGAACCTACCTTGCAGGGCATAGCCCATTGCTTCACAAACGACCCGCCGAAGCCGTAAACACATCACCGGGGAGGAGGGAGAGCTTGAAGGGAGGTGGATCCTTTGTTGGGAGAGCTTCCGCCAAGGAGAAGTTCTAAGGGGAAGAAGGGAGAGGTGGAGGTGTTTAAGTAGGGAAAATAATTAATTAAAATTAATTAATTCTTAAACACCCACCAGTAGGCCTATACCTGAACTCTCAACGGGGTCGGGGTTAAGCCGCCCCTAGGGTAAAACCCACGTTATGAGTACAACGACGGTCCCACAATTTTAATCCGAGCCTCTGTTCAAAAGTTATAAAGTTCACGCCTGAGGCCACTAAATTACGAAAATGCCCCTGGTGGCGTTTTCCACAGAAGGGACGCGCCCGTGAAAGTTACACCCCTCATAGGGTAAACAGAACACTCCAGACTCAACAGTTCCCTCAGTTTTCCCATCCGAGCAATCGTTTAGGAGTTATTCTATTTATTTGGCATGCCTAGTGTGAACACACTTAAAATTTAATTTTGTCCACACCAGGGCTCAGAATCACATGCCGTCTGAATGCCCTCATATGGAATAACATCAAGAAAAAATTTAAAGTCTCATAGGCTCAAAACCGGGGTTCTTACAAGGGAAGAGTAAAGATTTTCTCCAAGGATTTTGAGTGAAGAGAAATGAAAGATTTGGTGGGTTTATATAGGAAAGGAGCGGGGATTTCTTTATTATTTCTCAAACTTAGGTTTTGGATTCTATATAATAAAATAACAAAAAACACAAACTTTCCCATGGTTTTTGCCCATGGTTTCTAAAAAATGGGAGTTTTTTATTATTTTATAAGGAAAATGGATGAACATAATAAAATAATACCCTTTCTTATGTGGAGGTGAGTCATACTCTCAAATAAAGGAATTTAAAACCTTTAAATATATTACATGTTTTGGTATATTCATAATGGATTTATAAAATAAATCAAATAAACTTAAAATCACATTATTTTAAATATAAAACATATATTTGGTCATTGATACATTTTATGGTATTTATTACATCACTTTTGGGTCATTATGATGTCATAAAACACAAAGTATATTTATACGATATTTAATTTTTACCCAAAAATTCGACTCTTAGAAAATTATGAAAAATTCACTGTTGGATAATTTTGATGTTCTGATTCCAAAAAATTTATTTATTTTAACCAAATAATTTTCTAAATATTTAAATTTTCACTTTTAAAATAATATCGACATTTATTAAAAAATGTTGGGTTTTTTTGACAATAACAGTTTTCGAACCCTTATAAAAATTACATTTGACTTCATAAAAATTATATGATCATTTATATTTAATAAAAATTATTTAATAATAATATTTTATTAAAATATTATTTATTTCAAAAATCCATTAATTCATCAAAATAAATTCCTTAATTGAATTTGAATATTATCTAAAAATACAATTTGTGTTTTATCATATCAAGATATATTTTTATCAAATTGATTACTTAATCATACACAAATTAAAAAAATAAGGAATAAATATAATAATCATTTAAATTAAAAGTAAATATAAATATTCATACTATTAGGTTTAATTTGTTTTCAAACTTTATTAAATTATTTTTACCCTTAGTTAAGCTATTTTCCTTTTACCATGGTAATTAATATTTATTACAATTACTATTCATATTGTTTAAAAAATAAGTTAACCTTATTACTTAATATTAATTAAGTTGATTAAAAATATGAAATACATTTTATAAGAAATAAATTCATATGTGTGGAATAATTTAATTTAATATAAACCTGTAAGTGTGATGGAAATCATTTTTTTGAAAAATACATTTTTCTAGGAAAATATGATTTTACTTTAAATCTATAACTAGTAATATTCACTATATGAATTTCAATTAATAAATATAGATATATAATATAAAAATTTCATTTATATAATTTCTAATTATAGGTCCTTTTAATTAATTATAATGGAGAAAATTATGCATTTTGAAATAGTTTTAAGAAAAATTCATTTTTAATCCTAAAAAAAACTTGTATTAAAATCTCGTATAAAAATAATTTAAATGTAATTAATTGAATTAAATATAACTAAATAATACTTATGACACCTTGAAATAAAATTTTAAAAATAATTTTAATTTTAAATTAATTAATCTATCAAATGAAATGATAATTTTACTTAAAAACATTCCTTTCCACTCTTCCTAAAAAATATATGTTTTTGAAAAAAATACCAAAATTTCACCCTATGTTAATATTGATATGATGATATAAAAAATAGAGATAATTTTATCAATTATATTTTTTAAATTTTCTATAAAATAATTATACCATTCTTTTTATAAAAAGAAATACAAATCATTTTTGAAGAGAACATATTTTGAAGAACAAAAAGACATTACCAAAATTGATTGATTATTTACTAAGAATTTATCAATATATTTAGAATATATATATATATATATATATTTCATAAATTAGTTAATTATATACATATATAGAAATTTAAATTAAAGGTTAAAATAGTCATATTTAAATAATCATTGTTTGTTTGGGTTCAGTGTTGCATATCGCATAAGCCATCGAACATAGTTTTATATTTTTTTAAAAACTCAAGGTGTTATATTCTTACCCATTTTAATAAATTATGTCCTCAAAATTTAAACTTGAACTCGGTAATAAATTTTTATACACTTCAAAATAACGTTTTGAAAACTCACATCGTAAAAAGGGTTAATAAAACATCCTCTTGAAAAAAGAGAAAGGAAAGTATGATAATAATCACATAACTAGATTTCCAAGTAGAAGAACATTAGTGGGAAGTAAAAACATAGACATGGAATAGAAAAAAACAATAAATAACTAATTTAGTGTGATAGAGAACATGGTCAGGAGAAACTCAATGACCACAAAACATAAATCTGTGCTTGGTGAAGAGAACATCAATTCATTGGAAATGATTTTACCATGACAAAATTTTTGTTTCATGATTATTTTACTTGATTTAAATAATTACTTTACCATATAGAATAGATATATAAGGAAATATAATTTCTTGAAAAGTATAATTTCATTATTTAATCAATTTCCACTATAATATCATCTTTTCTCCAAATTATGAGAAATCAAGATGATTTTTTTCTATACTTGAAGCACTAGAATAAACTTGTAACGAATCACATAATACAACAAATAATAACAAGATACCCCCCCTATATTTACTAAATACAAAATGGTTAGCATAAATTAAGATAATACCTTAACACATTAGTCTCTAAAATTCTAAAAAAAACCAAAGGTTTAACATAGACCATTCCTTAAATAAATACCCATATATAACACTAATAACCTCAAAATTAAATAGTGTTTTAACCTTAAAGTATGTATCATAAAATTATTCACACACTACAAAAAATATAATAGCATTCATCTCATATAATCCTAATGGGTATATATTCATAAACCCAAATAAAATTTCTCCCAAAATATGGTTAATCACATCAAAATAAAAAGTTTTGTTCATGTACTATGTTTCTGAAAACATCATACTAAAATTACATCACATAAATATTCAAAAGTTGTATCAAAATTTTTAAACATAAGATTATCCTTAAACATATCACCCCAAGAATCTTTAGGCCTTTGCAAACATCAATTACCAATTAAGGGTTATCAATCCCTCAATCACGTGTTTTCTAAAATATCACTTTATCACTAAATAACATTTATAGGTTATTGGTAAAATTAAAAATAAATTTCAAGTGCTTAAATAAAAAATAATATGGAAGAATCATTATACATTTCACGACTCTTATATCCATAATGTCATTGGTATACTACTTTTACAACATAAATCTCAAATACCCCTACATAAAAACTTTAATATTTAAACTTAAATGATTTACATAGCATAATTCATTCCTTTGGCCCAAAAATTTTACATATATATACTTGATTGTAGTGTAATAATATCTATACTAAATAATATTCTACTCCCTACTTATACATTTATAGAATCGAAGGGTGATTTATGGTGTGTATGATGAATTTATTCTCTCAACAATTTATATTGTCTTTATAAAAGGAAAAACATTCAATAACTAGGATAACATAAAATTAAACTAAAGGAATAATTATAATATTTTCAAGAATAACATACCCACTAACATCAACATGGTACACATAGTCATTTTTTTTATGATGTCAAATCATTTCGGGTGGTGACTCGATGTTCTTAGAAAACATACAAGATTTGCTAATAGGGAATGAATTGAAATACAACATGACATAGACAATTACCAAGTAGAGGTTACATGCAATTCATTCATAATGATCCATATCAATATAGGACTTTCCTTGTTCTTTTTTTCTTGGAGATTATTGATGCTCATCATGCTTCCCAACCCTTTGAATAGAGCATTGTCTTGGATAATGCCCAACTTTTCCACATTTATGACATAGAACCGTATAAGGTAAATTATATTTAACCTTATTTCCATCTATAAAATTATCAAACTTTACATGTAAATTAGATAATTTATGACTTGTATTTCCACACTTAAACATCTCCTATCCCCTTTGTGACATTTCCCTTAGTACCTCTTTCCACAATTTTTGTACAAAGGAAATTGTGTCTTATTTCCTTTATAACATTTATCCGATGAACTTACTTGAGATGTATTCATCATATTTCTTGACGTATTTGGGAATTCAATAATTTTATATTTGTTAATTAAGATTTTTGATATCTGTTTTGGTATAATCACAATATATCCAACTTGAGCTCCCATCCGATTGGGCATCACATTTGGGAAGTCATCACATTTCCCTTCACATTGTTTGTTTAATTTATTCCTTATAATTTTTTCCACTGTATAGAATAAAATAAAAATTAGGGATGATTATTTTTAAACTATTAAATATATAATGGGTAATCCAATTACATTAAAGGGATAACTTATAAATTCCATTTATTTCTTAACTTATGAATCTCTAAGATTCAATCTATGTTATCCAAGTTCTATTTCCTAACATATAATGTTATGGTTATTTACAACCTTAATAATGGTTCATAATTATCTTGTGAATTTACTTAATAATATCCCCAGGAGTGTCAAAACAGGTGCATAGTAAGGCCCATTGTTGTGTACTAGGTTACATCAAGTCAGGCCCGACACACCTTGTCGGTGTTGTTACCTCTAGGTATATCTGTTCTAAAACCATGTCCACTTGTATTATCCAGACATGGATTAATTTTCTTGATAAAACACTTAATATATAATTATAAAAATTTAGGGATGTTGTCTTATACTTATTCTTATCCCTAAGGTTTTTATTAGAGTTTTCTAATCCTAATCCAAAAAATAACTAAACTTTTTCTCTGATACCAACTATAAAAGCCATGTTCTTTATTACACATTAATTATTGATTTATTACATAAAATCACACATAATAAAACCCAAAATATCTATAATTATAGTGTCTTTGGTAATTATCTACATAGAATAAAAACTTGAACATGGGATACAAAAACATTAATGAAAACTTCCTTAACATGCTTCTAAAATTTCATGGCTTTTAAAACTACACGGGATAACCTGGGGACATACATAAGAAAGGGGTGAGATATAAAGCCCAGTAAAGGAATAAATATGGAATAACATGAATAAGGTAATACATGTTAAACAATAGGCATATTAAATTGGAATAAAAGGAACATGAATAATAAGGCATGATATAGCATGATAAACATAACATGGAAGTGTGGAAAAAACTTAAAACACTGTATCATAAACATAGGTCAAGGCTAAAATGCCAAGATATCATGGTGGGAAAAGTACCATAAAGGAATAAAGTTCACTCCCTATACCAACATTATGTCTCATGAGACTAAATATTACCCAGTACATTAGAGTTCTATATAATTACAGGTGCACCTGTCACATTCATTTCATTCTCATGATTAAGTGCACGACATAGATCATACAACATGGATTCATTCATCACTATAATTTATTTCAAGATTAAGGAGTGCAGAGAAAATATATGTAAGTACCCAATAAAAAATTATATGTTCATAAATGTGAACACCCTTGATAGGAAATGGGTATGGTATTCACTACATAGTTGTTTTGGCATAGAAAATCATGGTGAAATTTCGGTAGCATAACGACATCACTTAAAGATTCATAAAAATGGTTTTAAGAGAGATAAAGGGGTATATCATCACATATGAATCAAATGGGCAGTAATAGGTACATGAAAAATATATATCCCAATATTATAAATTGGAAATAGAATATATAAGGCAATGGAGAAACATGAATAAAGAAAAGAATCCTAACTATATTTTGACATGGTAACAAGTGTACATAAAGGATCATGAGAGGCTTAATGAGAGTGAAATGGGGATATAATCATTTATAAATTAAATGGAAAGTAAGTGGAATATGTAAGAATATATACCAATATATTCAATTGTAATTTAAGATATATAACATAAAATAAGTGCTTGAATGAAAATGAGAAGAGAGAAATCACTTACTAAAGTTTGACATGGTAATGGGTGTACATAAAGGATCAAAGAAGAATTAATGAGAGTGAAAGGAAGATATAATAATTTATACATAAAATTGATAGTACGGGGGATATTTAATAACATATACCAACATAATAAAAAGGAAATTTAGAGACATAATAAAAAATAAGTTGTTGATAAAAAAAGGATAGTGGAATATCCCTTACTTGAGTGGTAAATCTAATGATTGAGAGGAGATTCTTAAGAGCTTTTGGGAACCTTGTGATGAATCTAAATAGGTGAGGGGATCTTAAGGACGTTCTCTAAGGATATTAAGTGAAGATAAATGGGATATTGTGTGGTTTTATATAGGAAAGGAGTGAGAATTTATTTATGATTTCTCAAACTTAGGTTTTGAACTATATATTAAATAACCAAAAAAACAAAACTTACCATGGGTTTTTCCCATGGTTTATAAAAAATGGGATTGGTTTTCATTATTTTATAAGTAAAAGGGACAAAAATAATAAAATAATGCCCATTATTATGTGGAGGTGATTCATACTCTTAAATAAAGGATTTTAAAACCTTAAAACATATTACATGTTTTGGATGATTCATAATGGCTTTATAAAATAAATAAAATAAACTTAAAATAATATTATTTTAAATATAAAACACATATTTGGTTGTGGGTACATTTTATAGTATTTATTACATAAATTTTGGGACATTATGATGTCACAATACACAAAGTATATTTATATGGTATTTAATTTTTACCTGAAAATTCGACTGTCTCAGAAAATTATGAAACTTTAACTATTGAATAATTTTGGATTTCTGATTACAAAAAAAATATTTATTTTAAAAAAATAATTTTCTAAATATGTGAATTTTAAATTTTAAATAAAATCTTTATTTATTGAGAAATGCTGGTTTTTTTGACAATGACATTTTTTGAATCCTTATAAAAATTTCATTTAACTCATAAAAATTATATGATAATTTATATTTAATAAAAATTATTTAATGATAATATTTTAAAAATCCATTAATTTATTGAAATAAATTTTGTAATTTAATTTTAATATTATCCAAAAATACAATTTGTGTTTTATCGTATCAAGATATAATTTTTATCAAACTGATTACTTAATCATTCATAAAGTAAAAACAATATGGAATAAATATAATAATAATTTCAATTAAAAATAAATATAAATATTCATACTATTAGGGTTACATTGTTTCTAGTCTTTGTTAAATTATTTTTACCCTTAATTAAGCTATTTTCCTCTTGCCTTGGTAATTATTATTTACTACAGTTATTATTCATATTGTTCAAAAATTAAGTTAAAATTATTGCCTAATATTAATTAAGTTGATTCAAAATATTTAATTCATTTTATAAAAATAAATTTATATGAGTGGAATAATTTAATTTAATATAAAACCCACAAGCACGATGGAAAGCAGTTTTCTGAAAAATACATTTTTCAAGGAAAAAATGATTTTACTTTAACTCTATAACTAGTAATATTTACTCTATGAATTTGAATTCATAAATATATATATAAAATATAAAAATATAATTTATATAATTTCTCATTATAGTTAATTTTAATTCATTATAATGGATAAACATTATGCATTTTAAAATAGTTTTAAGAAAAATGCGTTTTTAATCTTAAAAATAAACTTGTATTAAAATATGGTATAGTGAAAATTTAAATGTAATTAATTGGATTAAATATAATTAAATAATACTTATGATACCTTAAAATAAAATTTAAATAATAATTTTACTTTTAAATTATTTAATTTATCAAAAGAAATGAGAATTTTACTTAAAAGTGTTTTTTTCACTGTTCCTAAAAAACATATATTTTCAAAAAAAATCCCAAAAATTTCACCCTATGTTAATATTGACATGATGATATCGAAAATGGAGCTAATTTTATCAATTATATTTTTTAAATATTCTATAAAACAATTATTATATTCTTTTTATAAAAATAAATAAAAATCATTTTTGAAGAAAACATATTTTGAAGAACAAAAAACATTAACAAAATTGATTGATTATTTACTAAGAATTTATCAATATATTTAGGACACACATATATATATTTCATAAAGTATTTAATACTACACATATAAAAAAATTAAAGTAAATTTTAAAACAATCATATTTAAATAATCATTGTTTGTTTGGGTTCATTGTTGCGTATCACATAAGCCATCGAACATAGTTTTCTCTTTTTAAAAAACCCAGGGCATTATAATGGCGATTTTAAGTTTCTAGAAACCATATATTCTGATAAAATGAGAAATAGATGTGATGATTCTACACCAAGATTCAAAGATAAAAAAAATTTCAACGATCATGTGGGTTTATCAAGGTTCAAGTAGAAGAGAATTATGTGATAAATAAAATGTGTTGAATGATTTTTGTGTATGAATGACAATATTGGTGTGTAGAAATGGAAGATTATATGCATGTGTATACATATGTTTCATTGGATGAGTATTTTATATGTGTTTTTGAAGAACCAACATAGGTTTTATTCTATATGAAAGTGTATGTGTGTTTCTGAGAAATGTGTGTGTCATTGGATGAGATCTAAGTAAGTTCGTGATGATAACATAATTCAATTTTGAAGACAAAGAAGTAGGAATAGGATGATTTCTCCATGCCATAGTGGATACCATGGTGTATGTGAAATAGGCCACTACTGGAGACTACATCATAGAGGAGCCCATGGTGGCATTAAAAGGCAGGTATAGGCATACATATTTGATGATAATATGGCTTCAAAGAATAATGTATGTATTTTATCGAATAACTTGAAAGTGTATGAATTTCAAAGTCTTATGATGATCTTGAAACTGATGAGAAAGATTAAAAGAAGATATTTATAGAGAGTCTTGTGTCAAAAATCAAAGAGAAACCATGACTACAACTATAGGAGATCCTATAAGGCCCCAACCTTAAACATTAATTATTATAGAATTAAATGAATAATTCACATAGAGGATCTTTTTAGGTTTAGAGTTTTAGAGAATTAGGTCATAACTATTACATCTCAAAAGATTACATAGTATGAACTTCTACTAAGTTTCCATAAAATAAAAAAAATACTTAAAAATAAACATGTCTAGTTCCATGTTTTAGATAAAATGTCTTTCCTTGATCCCATCCTTGACCCTATTCATAATTAAGTCCTGTGGAAAATATTTCAAAAACTTGGGATGAGCATAAAAATCACAGTAAAAGATACACAAAGAAGTAAAACTGTTAGTTTTTCAAAACAACAAGTAAACCATGAGTACTTTACCAAAGTAATACTTTTCACCTTTATGAAGTAGTAAAAACTCTTCACTTAATAAAATACCATTACTTACCCTTTTGTAACCAAAAGATTACCATAAAACCCATATAAAGAACACATAACATATAAAGGTAACTTAGGACATAAACATACTTAAATGGAATAACCATACGGTCGACTTCCACACATACTTAATGGAATAGCCATATGGCCGACTTCCATACCCAATGCATTGGAGGTTATAAAGTAACCACCCGTCCTGGTATTCACAGCACCACCCGTCATATGGTTTATCATGTAACCACCCGTCAAATGTACAAGTACCATTATAAAATCATAAGACATAAAACAAATATAATGGAAGGAAAACATTTCCACATTTCGATCACAATATATCACCTAAATATATTGACATAACAAATCCATTATAAAAACCATTTTCAATACCAAAATACATAAAAGAGTATATGGTATTTATTTCATTTTAAAAACATTATGGCTTGTTGAGGAAGCCAAAGACCAAATAATACTCGCGGCGGCGGAAAAGGTCATTGTCACCACGTACGTTAAAAGAAACATTCCTTTTTGTCGTTTGTAAAATGCTTCGTAGAAAAAGATTCCTTTTGTATAAAATTAAAATTAAAAGGGGTTTATACACCGTATAAAAGCAAGTCTTGTATTAGAACCATATATGTCTCAATGAAAGGAGATTGAGACAAAGTCCCTTACAAAGACGATATCCTTGGATTAAGGATAAATCAATTACATAGTTATGTGTGACAAACGAATACACCAAATATAAGTGGATATTAAGTGTAAAAAAATCAGAGTTCATTCACACATATTCATAGAATGACATATTCAAGGAGTACAAGTTTATCCCAAAGAATCAAAATTGGGTTAAGAAGTTCCCTTGAAAAAATTCGACAGCCTAACGGCGTCACTTCAAAATTCAGAAAAAGAGTTGATGAGAGAGAAAAAGGTATCTCATCACTTGGACATAAAATTTACATCAATAAGGATATGGAAGAACATATCCCAACATAACACTATGTAAATTAAAAGACCCAACAAAAAGAAGTATTTTAAAAAGAGGAGGGTGAAAGGTTCCCTTACCGACTTGGGTATCTTTCGAAACATACACCCCATGAAAGAAGGGCAATACAACATTGATTTAAATACTCATAAACAAAATTATATTAAAAAAAGAGTATAATAATGGGCAGTACATATACTACTCAAAGAAAATTGTGGAAAATGTAGCATAAATCTCACGGGAATAAAAGTGAGATGAAAAATCCCTTATGAAAACTCAGCAGCCTAACGACGCCACTGTTGAGTCAAATGTTATCTTTTGACTTCTATATTTTGTTTTGGAAATCACAAATGTCTTTTTAATCGTATCGTACTGACTCTGTTAATCGTACCGTACTGACTCTGTCAATCGTACCGTACTGACTCTGTCAATCGTACCGTACTGACTCTGTCAATCGTACCGTACTGACTCTGTCAATCGTACCGTACTGACTCTGTCAATCGTACCGTACTGACTATGTCAATCGTATCGTACTGACTCTATCAAATGTATTGCACTGACTCTGCTATTTATATGTTCATTACTTGTTTTGGTACTTAGACAAAAACACTTGTTTCATATGAATCGTACCATTGCTTATCATCAATATATATCATGTTTTAACCAATACGATGTCGTTGAGTTAGTTACAAACTAATCAAAACGATGTCGTGCTTTCTGTTTCAATATGACCGTTATGATGCCAGGTGTCCAAGTCCCTCTGAGTTTTTCGGAGAAATATGACCGTTGGAGGCAACATGACAGTTGGAACCTGAGGCCTATAAATAAGAGGTCATTTGAAGCTAAGATAGAGAACGAATGAGACCTTGTGGAACAACTGTGATGCTTTGATTCAATAAAGATTCTATAGAGAGATGTTGTGACTTATCTCATATGTTTTGTGCGTCCGATCATCGTATCGAGGGCTGCCGGGGACAGGCAGACAGACGTGCCGATCATCGTATCGAGGGCTGCCGGGGATAGGCAGACAGACGTGTCGATCATCGTATCGAGGGCTTTCAAGAAATTGAAAGACAAAGGTGCCAATTACCTACAAAATCAAGGGCTGCCGGGGATAGGCAGACAGACGTGCCAATCATCGTATCGAGGGCTACCGGGGATAGGCAGACAGACGTGCCGATCATCGTATCGAGGGTTGCCGGGGATAGGCAGACAGACGTTCCGATCATCGTATCGAGGGCTACCATGGATAGGCAGACAGACAGTCCGATCATCGTATCGAGAGCTCACCAAGGTGTTGGTGAGACAGACCTTTTATCCTAGGTGAAAGGATAACCCTTCTCTTTGGGTTAAAAGAATTGTAATTCTTTTACATTTCCGCTGTTACTTGTATTAGAAATGAATTTGTATTGTTTCCTTTCTTCTTTACATATTCAATTATAATTGTTTCAATTACAATCATTCTATTACATATTGTATTGATTGATTCTATACGATTTAAGGTAGAATCATTCATCTTTGTATTACTCTGATTATTGTGTTCATCTTGAATACAATTGTTTTACTTTACATTAGTATTACAATACATCATACCTTTTTATATTCAATACAATTATGGGTGTTTGAATTTGTATTAGTTTAAGATCATTTAAACTAATCTCTTAGTTGCTAAAACTCAAAGGTTTTTAAACCTACAATTCACCCCTCTCTTTTATTGTTCCATCTAATAGACATACATATCTATATATTCGATCCAACAATTGGTATCAGAGCAGTTTTTCCACTGTTTTGTATTACTAGCTTTATTTCTTTCATATTTCTATCTTAAATACTTACTACACTAACGTGTGGAGTGGAAAAGTTTTTGTTGTATTAGATGGCAGGAATGAATATTGGGTCAATTGACAATCTGAATCCTTCTAGACCACCAATCTTTGATGGGAATGACTATGAGTATTAGAGAGATCGTATAAAGAATTTTTTTATTAATACTGGTGTAGACAATTTTATTATGCTTACTAGAGGTTACAAAATTCCTGACAAAGAAGTCAGTACTTTCACCAACCAAGAGAAGCAAGAATATCAACTGAATTACAAGGTATGCAATACTTTATTATGCTCTATGACCAGGAATATATACAGTCAGATATCTTCATATGAAGCAGCCAACTGTATTTGGAAGAAATTAGAAGTCACTCACTTTGGAACATCCAAGGTTATTGAAACAAGAAGAGGGGTTATTTCACAATCTCTTCATTATCCGAGGTTGTTTATATGTAATTATCTACTGGGACCTCTTTATCATCCACATCCATGTTTCTTGAAAGTGTATTTCAAAACATTATTACTATTTTACAGAATAGGGGTTAAAGTCATTTATACCCTTGTTTGAATTTTTATAAGAATTTTATAAAGGAATCTTTCCGTCGTTTTCCAAACAAGGTCCTTTTTAACCTTTTCGACAAAATTAAGGTAAGAATATTTTTTTAACTTATACGGCGGGTGCGGCTATTTTCTGCCGTTATAATTTTTTTGAAGTTTCCCTTACAAGATTATAAGGATATTTTCAAATTAAATATTTTATTTTATAATTATGTGACTTTTAAATGATTTCAAAATGAATATTTTAAGAATTTCTAAAAGGTACTCTTTATCAAAATCAGAATTTTAAATGTTTTAAAGATTTATCTTTCTAAATCTTTTTAATTAATGTCCATGTTTTCAAAATGATTTTAAGGATTTATTTATATGGACATGAATGTTTTGAAATGATATTTCTTTTCAAAAGTTTTGAAGTGGCATGGGACACTTTGATCCAAAAATATCTTTTAAATTACTTCCTTAATAAATGTGTGGCTTTTAAATGATTTCAAAAAAAGAGATATTTCTCTCAAATAGTTTTGATTTCATCTATGTCAACATCCTTTGATGGATTTTAATTTTATTTGAAGTTGATTTATTATGATACAAAACTTCCATATTGTTTTGAAGTTTTTGTGATGTGTTTGACTGTGGATGTGTTATTCTTATACCATTCGTGGTTTATAGATGAAGTATTTACATTTCGTATGCTAGTTTTAATACGAATGTTTATGTTATGTTTGAACCTTTTCATATGGGAATGCATTGGAATTAATATGTGACGGGTGGAGCCCGCTATAGCTCCTCGATGCATTGGTAGGTCTCATGAGACAAAATAGTGTCTTGGCACAAGGCCTTGGAAAAATATTATTTGTAGTCTTGGCACGAGGCCTTGGCTATGTGGTTATGATAGTCTGGCATTATGCATTCCATCATTATGAAAGTGGTTATTGATATTACATGTGATTATTCGATTAGTAGAATATCCATGTGAATAAGTAAATGACATTATTTCATTTTTTCCATACTATGTTGAAGTTCAAGTTTAAAAGGCTTTTGTTTTAGCTATACATTGCCTTAAATGTTTATTCTTATCTATGAAAGTTTCCGCTATATTGTTATCCTTACTGGGCATTTGAACTCACCCCTTTTCTATGTTTTATTTTTCCCAGGATGTGAAGAAGTAATTTATGAATGACCTGCAGGGTTAGTATGAGGGGATAAGAGTGTGGACTATGGAGACTATATTGTTGTAGTTTTCATTTTTATGATGTAATGTAAACTTTATTAATGTGTCTAGTTTTTCTAAGGCTACTAAACTAATCGGTCTTCCGAGACTTGATCTTTCTCGTGATCATACCAATGTTATGTAATAATTCACCAACTCTGGGTAACTGGGGCCAGGAAGTTACATTTCATATTATTAAAACATTATTTTTACCTTAAATTACACTAATTACCTTTAATCGCAATTAATAAAACTTAAAAGTTACTATTCACCAAAAATTATTTTAATCTCATTGAACAAAATTTTACTTCCTAATGATAACCATGTATGTCGGATTTTTGAAAATAAAATCACAGAAGTGGTAAAGTTTCATTTAAATGAAAAATCAGTTTCTTTAACTACCACTTAGTGGTTTCACTATTCATCAAAAATTGAAGTTTTTCAGAAAAATACCAAAAATTCACCATAAGCTATATTTGATATTCCAAATTCAAAAATGATGTCTATTTTACAAAATTAAAAACATATAATTTGCATTAATTAATTTAATAATTAATTCTCGCTGTCAAAACAAATAGCGTGTTTTTAAGAAACAATATCTATTAAAAGATTAACACTAGTTTAAGTCCAATTTTAAAGTGAAATTAATTCCAATGACCACCATTGGATTAAATGGTAAAATATATTCTAAATACACTTTAATATCAATTAAAAATATAATCTATCCATATAAATAAATCATATTAAAAGGATGTTTTGAATTAAAATGCAACATTTTCACTAAAAATGATCTTTATCGGAAAAATAACAAAAATTTACACAAAGTAAATTTTGATGTCCAGATTCTAAAGAAGGATTTTATTTTGTCAAATACAACATATAAAATTGTCAAAATTATATTTAAAAAGGGTTCTCCATCAAAAGGCGGTTAATCAACCTTTTAAAGAATATTAGAAGATTTATGCTTAAAATTGGATTCATTTTCATTTTACGCCTCTAACATTTATTGGATAAAAGTAAAAATATTTGACAAATATATATAATCATTTTGTAGTTAGTTCCGTTCTTTTCCCTCCAATACAATGGCTAGGCATTAACTACCATTTAAAATAATATTATTTTATTATTAGAGTGCAACGTAAGATTTAAAAGGAACTCGTTGTCGCGTATTGGGTACGCCATTGAGCATAGAGTTCCCTTTAAAGTAATATTAATATTTTATTCACAAATATGGATAAATATAAAAATGTCATATTCCTTATTTACATGGGGTGTTACAGATCCCATGCACATGTGGATAAAAAAATTAGATCTTGTGGAAAGAGGAAGACAGTAACAATTCAAATATCACATAAAGAAAATAAGACTTGATCTTCAGTAAAATTCATGAGAAGAGTTTGTGTAATACCCCAAGATTTTGTGAAATATTTTTTCAAATTAATTTAATCTTTTTGATATTTTTATTTACACCCAACATTGGGTTTAGATTGCATTACATGTAACACCAAGTTTATCCTACATTACATGTAACACCGAGTTTAAAAGAAACGTGACATATTATTAAAATATTATTATTTAATATTATAGTTATCAAATAGCCATTTAAATGGAGGGTATAAATATTATTACCTAAATTATTAAAATATATGGTTTAAATATGTATATAAAATTAATTATTTTGTGACTAATCAATTAGAAATAAAAATAAAAACTATTTAAAAATAAAGGAAATCTTTTTCTGAAAAACTATTTTTATAAAGAACACATGTTTTACCTTAATAAATTAAAAATAAAACACTTTTTGTGAATGAATTTAATGACATGTATGTATTACATATTTAATTAAATGTTTAACATTCATATTATGTGTTTTCTAAACAATAGATAAGAATTAATCCAATTTTCTGCTTAAAAAATGCATTTGTCTAAAAAGCAGTTTTGTGACCTTTTGAAAACTTATTTTAACTCTAATTTTTGAAAATTATATATTTTTTTGAAAAAATAAAGTTCCTT
The DNA here is from genome assembly GCA_963277665.1 of Viscum album. Lineage (NCBI taxonomy): Eukaryota > Viridiplantae > Streptophyta > Magnoliopsida > Santalales > Viscaceae > Viscum > Viscum album. The sequence continues at coordinate 1,111,646,873 of OY728133.1, forward strand.
TTTTAAATCACATTTTCAAAATTATCTCAGGGTGAATTTTTGATAATTTTCTGAGAAGATAAATTTTTTCGATGAATAGTGTAACATACTAGTCTTTATTAAGAGTTTTCATTTATTTTAAAGATTTTAAAAACTTAAAAACTATTTTATTATGGTTTTAAAAGAAAAATTAGTACAATTATATATATTTTTAATCCAATTTAGTCCATTTTAATCATTTTCATATTGAATTTTGATATAAAAACTTTTTAAACTTTTGAACATTTTCTCTTTGAAAACCTTCTTTCTCATCGCGTTTGTGGGATTAATTTTAAATTTAATTTTGCCACTTATGCAAATTTAATTTATAAAAATATATTATATATTTTAATTCATAATAATTTATATTATTTAATAAGTTAAATTTATTTTTTTTACCATAATGAATAGTAAAAATAGTAAAAATTATTTACCGCGGTTAAAGTAAAAATGGGTTTACTAGGGGGTTAAACTAATAATATAAGGGTTAAAAATGAACCAAAAATTTCCCATCACCAATTATCTAGAAATATTTTGACCTTATATCTTCTATTTTAGATAATAAACCATTTTTTAGCCTTGTGGCATATGAAAAATGTGGGTAAACCTTTTTCTTTTCAAAAATTACAATTCTGCCACTCACCTCACTTATAAATGGCCACCCCCTCTCATCTCCTCTCCACACTTACAAAACCCATTTTTTTGGATAATAACATCCAAAATCACTTCCTTAATTACCACATATAATCCTAGAATCCTTAGTTTGGTCATAAATACAACCTAAGAATCCTTTTGGTCCAAACCAAAAGAAGTTGTTCGAAGAAGAGGTAACATCCCTAGTCTAGCATTTTATTTTATTTCTTCATCCAAATCCTTAAATACTTATAAACAATTATGATATAATAACCTAAGTATATTAAATATACTTATATTTTATTATTTTAATGATATAACCTAAATTTTACTCCTCTTCCATCAAATAGGTTATAAAATCATCATTTGTGTGTACAGTGGGCTACTACCTCACGAACCGATGTTATTTTTTCCCATAACCACCTATAAAAATTGTATATAATGATGGATTTATTGTTTATATATTATATTTATGATATTATTATTCTTATTTAATAATTATATAACATATACTTTCTTACTTTCCATTCTGTGGGAATACGAGAACATCGTTTGTGTGTATGGCGGACTACCGCCTCGCGAAGCGATGTGATTCATTCCCACATTAAATGGATGGTAATAAGGATGGTTTTAATGAAAATATTTTAGATATATTATGTAAAAATTATTCTATAATGTTAATACATTATTTATATTTCATTCTTTTAACCTTTCAGGAAAATGGAAACAACATTTATTCATACGTACGACCTATCGTCTCCATGAACGATATATTTCATTTTATAACTCTAAAAATTATGGATTAATATAAATAAATATACAATGAATATATATGATTTTTATATCATGGTTATAATTCTTTATTTTATGGAACCATGATAAAAGTAAAATGACCAAAAATAAAAAATCAAAACATACATGAAAACAAAGCGATTATTACCCAAAATGTGATTTTAACAAGAAAATGTTAATAAATAAGTAATAAGTTATCATAAGTAAATAATATATGGTATGATATATATAATTATGGTTCTATAATATATTCATAATAAACTTATATTTATTATACAGGAGGTTAAAAAATTTATAAAGGAATTCAAGACTTAAGGTAAGAGATTTCCATCTCACTTTTTACTTTTGTAAGACACATTCCATATTCACCACTTATTTACTTTATGTGGTGTGTATATTACTTATGAATGAATTTTATTATTATTATCCTGAAAATTATTGTTATTTACATATCCATTTTAGGATCTCTCTTTCACGGGGTTTACATATCAAATGTTACCAGAGGTAAGTGATTTTGTCTCAATTTTTCTTTCTTTGATACATATGTCATGTTATGCACCGATTTTATTTTATGAGGTGTATATACTACCCAATTAAAATATAATATCATTAATTTATTTATTATCATGATATTTTAAGTTTTATTTAATTTTATTCTTTCATTAGGTCTTACGATTAAATGTTACCAAAATGATAAGGTTTTAATGATATAATCTCATTTTTTACCAAGATTGTTTATGATTATGTTTATGATGAAGAAATATTATGATCCATATCTCAATAATTTCATGAATTTTATTCTAATATGGTTATGTCATGTTTATAAAATTTTTCCCTTCATTTTCCTCTCTTTATTCACTCAAAATTTCAAAAGAACATTTTTAAGAAAAACCATCTTTATTTTTCTGTTCGGTCAAAAATCCTTTTTCTTCCAAAACCATGTTTTCTAACAATATTTCAAAAATTATTTTTAACATTTTAAAAATGATTTATTAAATAATTTTTTACCCTTTTTTGGATTTTTACAAAATGTTTTAAAAGGTACCATTATGTCATTTTTTAAAATAATATATGTTTTCCTTTTACTGAAAATGTGAAAGAAATATTTATTTTAATGTGTATGAAATGAATGTTATTTTACACCATTATGAATAACTCATTGTTTTTAGAGATTAATTTTTAAATTTTAAAGGTTATTTTAAATTAAAATTGTCTTTAATTTTTTTTATATTTTAAAAAGTGTTTTTCAAAGTGGAAATGATATTTTCTTGAAGAATTGTTTTTAATGATTTTTAAAGATTATTTTATAAGTTTCAAAGTTTATTTTCAAATAAAATTATTTAAAAAATGTTTTATGAAATTTTATTTTTAAAAATATATTTTCAAAGAAAAATTTTCTTTCACCAGAAATGTTCCAAGTGAATTATCGTTTAAAATAATTTTCCATCTGAGATGACATCTGTTGATGTTACTTATGACTTTCTAGGGATATGATCCAAGGATAAAATTTTTATTATTTATATGAATGGTTTATTTTTATGATGGCATGATTTTCATGAAACCTATTTCTCTTCCATAGGTTATACCATGATTAAATTCTTATAAAACCCACTTATTTTCATGGGTTATTATATGATGAAATGATGAAAAGATTATGAAATATATCTCTTTTACATAAGTTATGATATTTTGATATGTTTATGAAGACCATTTCATTTCATGAGTTATGATATGATAAACATTTTATAATCTCATGCCACACATACTTATGACTTTAATTATGTGATAGGTGGGACCTATATCTCCCTGTAATGCATTGGGTAAAGATTTATATCTTATGAGATAAACAGGATGGGAACAGGGAGTGATCCTAATTCAGTAAGGGAATTTTTCCACTATAATGGTATTAGGAGTGAACATTGACTACTATGATGGTTTTAGGAGTAAAACCATTCCACTATGATTGCCTTTGAAGTGAGTTTTAGGACCATGGAAATGATTTTATATTCTCATGTGTATGCCAAAATTCTATATCTTATGAAAATGTTATGCTCTTATGGCTCATATTATTTGTTTTCCTTACGATTAATGTTTTATGAACTACCAATATTTATTTCATGACTCAAGATTATGATCTTTGATATATAGGGTATCATTTTAAAATTTTATACACATGTTATAATACCCTTATGCTCTTGATATACTTACATATATCCCTTATTTACCCTTAATGAGCATCTGATCCCACCCTTTATTATTTTTACTTTCCACAGGTTATGAAGAAAGGTTTTAAGTAGGGTATGCCTATGAAGATTACTTAATAATAAGTTCTCTATGGGAGACTTTTAAGATCTTTTATGAAATTATAATATAGTTTATATAGTCTCCAAATACACTAAACCAATATAGTACTTAGGCATGTATTTTTGTAATGTAATGAATATTCATTGAACAAATATAATATTTATGTTATATAATCCTGAGTTATTATAGTTGGTATCAGTGTAAAGGTTTATCTAACCTTTGGAAAATAGAATGAGTAAACATTAGTGATATACCTAGGGTCATTTCTAAGGATATTTCTGGCGATAAATGTATGGATAAGTCTAAGGATGAGCCAAAGTATAGGATTTGTTTTTGGAATTTCAGTAAAGGATAGAGAAAGTGGTTTCCAAGAAATTACATACCTTTATGGATACTACATGTGGATGTGGATCTATTATAGAGGTATCTAGGGGTAATAAATTCAAAAAGGGCACATTGAGATGGACTCTATCATCACCTGGTACACAAAAATAGGCCTTAATGCACACCTGATTTGACACTCATGGGAATATGCTTTAGAAATTCACAAACTCTTTATGAATCATCATGGGGGATTTGAATAATGACCATGAATGAACTAGGTTAAGCCTAAGGTGTCATAGATTTAAAAGAAGGTGTCATGATTTAGACATCCTATAAGTTATTTTTCATAATTATGTTATTTCCCACTATGATTATTGTTTATAATACAATGTTTTTTGGTTAGTGTCAATGGATATAACCATAAGGAATCACATTAACACTGAATCTAATGAAATTTTTTATTACTATGAGAAATAAAATTGGATGATGACTGTAGAGATAGATATTGCGTTTATTCCTAATTAGCTATCATGATATATGATTAACAATGTGAAATTCAGTGAGATTCCTAAAGCATAAAATAATAGGAAGATGAACTTTTATGAAATTTTGTGCAGTAATGAACATAGAGGAAAAAAGATCCAAATTCTTACATGTTAAGAAGGTGGGAATAATAACCTATAAGAATATCTCAAATGTATGGGAAGATTTTATCTTTATGGAAAAAAATTTCAGAGTGAATTTTTTTTGAGGAGTTCAATGTATTATATATGGGGAACTTGGGAAATATCTAAGTCAATACTCTAAACTAAGGGTTATCCCCTAGACCATGGTAAACATATGCTATTCCAACTGATGAAGTGGAAGTATTAAAGTGTGTATGTATTTTGATTCATGAATTATGATGTGGAAGTATTTAAGTAATGATATTTTACTTATAATAATTAGAAAACATATAAGAATTATGTTAATTTTGGAAGAATATATGTCTTCATGTAATATTAACTTAAGAGTAATGGATACCATCATGGGTTTGTGAGTTTAATTTTTATCATAAGTTCAAATTCATTGAAACCCCCTTTTAGGTTTTATGTGATGGGAGTTTATCATGATTAAGGATGTTTTAAGGGAAATTTATGGTAATACAACCCTTTGGTTTTGTGTATGTTTTAGTGAAAAATTTATTTAAGGAGGAATGAATTTACACTTTGTGGAAATATGATTAAAGTTACTGGTAACCTTTAGGGTTTATATTATCTTTAATATTGAGGTAATTATGGGTTTTATTTGATCACATTATGAAGTTAACACACTTCATTATTATGAGAGAAGATTTATCTCTGGATCATCTTTCTAGAATATATATTAAGGAAATAGTAAGGTTTCATGGGGTACCACATTCAATTATATCTAACCGGGATCCGAAGTTTACCTTTAAGTTTTGGAAAATTCTTCAGAAAGCTATTGATACAGAGTTGAGTTTTAGCACTACATATCATCCTCAGATATATGGTCAGTCTGAGAGAACAATTCAAACCCTAGAGGATATGCTAATATCTTATTATATGGATTTAAAAGGTGGTTGGGATCAAAACCGTCCTAAAGTTGAGTTTTCTTGCAATAATAAATTTCACTCGAGTGTTCATATGGATCCTTATGAATATATTTATGAAAATAAGTGTATAACTATAATTTATTGTAATGAAGTTGAAAAAATAAATCTATTAGGATCCGAGCAAGATGATGAGATGACATAGAAGTTTAGAGCCATTCAGAAACGCATTAGGATTGAAAAAAGTTCAAAAAAGGTTATGATAATAATCGTTGACACAATATAGAATTTGAAGTTGGTGAGAAGGTCTTTATATGAATTTCTACATGGAATAAATAAAGGCAAACCAAGACCAAGGTATATCGGACCCATTAAAATACTTGATCACATCAAAATAGTAGCTTATTATTTGGCACTTCCACTGAATATCTCTTAGGTTGATGATTTCTTCCATGTAAAACTACTAAGGAAGTACATACCACATCTTTCACATGTATTGAACTCATATTTCATACCACCGAAGCAAGATATTTCTTATAAGGAATAATCTATTGAAATTATGGATCATAAATAGAAAGTGCTATAAAACAAGACCACTCACCTGGTTGAAGTTTTGAGAAAAAACCAATAGATTGAGTAAGCTATATGGGAACCTGAGGATGTAATGAGGCAAAAGTATCCTCAGTTTTTGGTACCAAAGTAATAAATTTCAAGTAGAAAATTAATTTTAAGTGGGGTTGAATGTAACACCCTGTGATTTTGTGAAATATATATTTTTCAAATGAATTTAATATTTTCAATATTTTTTGTTATACACAACACTAAGTTTATATTGAGTTACATGGAACATAAATTTTAGCCAGAATTACAAGAAACACCAAGTTAAAAAAATTAAAAAAATATAAAATTAATTCTTTAGTGACCAATTAATTAGAAATGAAAATAAAAACTATTTGAAAATAAAGGAAATATTTTTCTAAAAAACTATTTTTATGTAAAAAACTCATTTTATCTCAATAAATTAAACAATTTTTTTGTATGATTTTAACTAAATTTATATATTATATATTCAATAAAATTTTAAACATTCATATTATGTATTTTCAAGACAATATATAAGAATTAATCCATTTTTCACTTAAAAACTTTATTTTTATAAAAAGCAGTTTTTTCGCCTTTTACACACTTATTTTAAAAATAATTTTTGGTTTTTTTTTATTTTTTTTAAAAATTGAAGTTTATTTTTGAAATAATCCTGTAAAAATTATCTTAGGGTGATTTTTTTAGAATTTTATGAGAAGATAAACTTTTTAATGAATAGTAAAAATACTAGTTTTTATGAAGAATTTTCCTTTCTTATAAAAGATTTTAAAAACTTAAAAATTGTTTTAATATGGTTTTAAAATAAAAATTAGTTAAATTATATATATATTAATAAAATTTAGGCCATTTGAATCATTTTTATATTGAATTTTTATATAAAAACTTTATACAATTTTGAACATTTTTTCTTTGAAAACCCGATTTCTCACCGCATTTATGAGATTAATTTTAAATTAAAATTTTAGAATTATATAAAAGGAATTTGAAAAAATGGATCCCATATTTAGAATCATAATAATTTATATTATCTAATAATTTAAATTTATTTTTTGACCATAATGAAAAGTAAAAATAGTAAAAATTATTTACCTTGGTTAAGGTAAAAATGTGTTTAACAGGGGTTTAAACTAAAATGTTAAGGGTTAAAAATGACTCAAAACTTATCCAAGACCCATTGTATGGAATTATTTAGACCTTATATCTACTAGGTTCTATAATTTTTTATTTTTTATCCTTTTTACATGTGAAAAAAGTGGGTACACCTTTTTATTTTCAAAAATTATAAGTGTGCCGCTCACCTCACTTATAACAGGCTACCCCATCTCCTCTCCTCTCCACACTTCCAAAACCCATTTATTATTTCAATACATACCCAAATAACTTAATTAATTCCTTAATATTATCCTATAAGACTTATTTTTATCATAAGTATGACCTAATAATCTTTTGGTCCAAACCAAAAGAAGTTGTCTGAAGAAGAGGTATCATCCCTAATCAAGTGTTTTATTTTATTTCTTCCTAAAAATCCTTAAATTATTATTAAATAATGTTGATATAATAACCTCAGTATATTAAATATACTTATATGTTAATTTAATAACCTAAATTATTCTCCTCTTCTATCAAATGGGTTACGAAATCATCATTCATGTGTACAGCGGGCTACCGCCTCACGAACCGATGTTATTCATTTTCCATAACCACCACTCACAACTGGTTATAATGATGAATTTATTGTTTATATATAATATTTTTGAAATTATTATTCTTATATAATCATTATATCATATATTAATTCTTACTTTTAATTTTTTTGGAATACAATAACGTCGTTTGTGTGTATAACATACTACCGCCTCGCGAAGCGATATGATTCGTTCACACTTTACACGGAAGGTAATAAGGATGGTTTTAATGAAAAAATGTGATATATATTAAATAAAAATTATTATATAATGGTAATATATTATTTAACTTTCATTATTTCAACCATTTTAGAAAATATAAACAACATTCATGCGTACGTACGACCTACCGTCTCCATGAACGATGTATTTCATTTTATGCCTCTGAATTTTATGGATCACTGTAAATACATATATAATGAATATATATTATATTTATATCATGTTTATAATTATTTATATTATTTAACCATGATAAAATTAATAGGATTGAAAATAATAAATCAAAACTTATACGAAAACAAAGCAGTTATTACCCAAAAAGTGATTTTAACAAGGAATTATTAATAAACAAGTAACAAATAGTCATAATTAAATCATATATAGTATTATATATATATGTATGGTTCTTTGATATATTTAAAATACAATTATATTTATTATATATGAGGTTCAAATGTGTACATAGGAAGTCGATACTTAAGGTAAGAGGTTTTCGTATCACTTTTTACTTCCGCAAGACACATGCCATATTCACTACTTATTTATTTTATGTGTTGTATATACTGAAACTGAATGTATTTTATGATTATTCTCCTAAAAATTATTGGGATTTATATATCCATTTGAGTATCTATATTTTATTGGGTTTATAGTTCAAAAGTTACCAAAGCGGTAATAGATTTTTGTCTCAATTTGCATTCTTTGAGACATATGTTGTGTTATGCATAAATATTATTTTATGAGGTTTACATACATCCAAATTGACATTTAATATCATGAATTTATTTATTTTCATGATATTTTAAGTTTCATTTAATTTTATTCTATCACTGGTGCCTACGATTCAATGTTACCAAAGTGTTAAGGGTTTTATGATATAATCTCATCATTTATCGAGATTGTTTATGATTATGTTTATGATAATGAAATATTATAATCCATATCTCAAAAATCAAGTAACTTAATTATCCTATGGTTATGTCAATAGAATACATGTTTTACCTTCATTTTCCTCTCTTTATGTACTTAATATTTCAAAATAATGTTATAAGAAAAATCATCCTTATTTATATCTTCTATAAAAAACTTTTTTTATTCAAAAACCATGTTTTCTAAACATGTTTTCAAATATTTTTTTAACATTTTAAAAATTATTTATTAAAGAAAATTTTACCCATTTTTGGATTTTTACAAAAAAATTTTAAAGTCTTCTTTATGTTGTTTTAAAAAACAATGTCTGTTTGGAATTTATCTAAAATGTGAAAAGAATCTTTGTTTTAACATGGATGACATAAATGATATTTTCCACCATCATGAACAACTCATTGCTTTTAAATATTAATTTATAATTTTTCAAGGTTATTTTCAAATAAAATTATTTTCAAAATGTTTTATGTTTTTAAAAGTTTTTTTCAATGAAGAAAGGATATTTTACTTAAGAAATGCTTTAAATGATTTTTGAAGCTTCCTTTATAATTTTTGAAGTTTATTTTCATAGAAATGGATTTCCAAAATGTTTTATGAATTTTTAGTTTAAAAAGTGATTTTTAATGAAAATTTATCATCCTCAAGAAATGTTCCAAGTGATTTATCTTTCAAAATAATTTTCCATATAAGATGACACCCATTGATGTTACCTATACATTACTCTGGATATGATCCTAAGATACCATTATCATTATTTATATGAATGGTTTATATTTATGATGGTATGAAGTTTATGAAACCCATTTCTATTCCCCAGGTTATACCATGAGGAAATACTTATTAAACTCACTTATTTTCATGGGTTATTCTATGATGAAATGATGAAATGATTATGAAAGCTATCTATTTTACACATGTTATGATATTTTGAAATGTTTATGAAACCCATTATTTAATGAGTTATGATATAATTAATGTTTTATGATATTTTAGAACACATATATATGAATTTAATTATATGATAGGTGGGACCTATATATCCCTTCAATGTATTGGGTAAATATTTATATCTCATGATATAGACAGGATTGGAATGAGGAGTGAACCCACTTTAGTAAGGGTCTTTGTCCGATATGTTGGTCTTAGGAGTGAACATTGAGTACTATGATCGTTTAGGGAGTGAAATCATTCCACTATGATAGCCTTGTAAGGATATTTGACTACAATGGTAATGATTTTATATTCTTATGTGTATGCCACAATTATATGTCTTACGTCAATGTTATTATATCATGGATCATGTTATTTGATTTCCTTATGATTCATATCTTATGAAATACTAATCACTATGACATGAATTAATATTACGATCATTGATATGTAGGGTATGGTTTTGAAATGTTATGATCATGTTATCATACCCTTATGCTCATGTTATACTTATATATCTCCCTTATTTACCTTTACTGAATATCTGAGCTCACCATTTCTTATGTTTCCTTTCCCCAAGTTATGAAGAAAGGTTTTAATAAGGGTATTTATATGAAGAGCACTTAATGGGAAAATATTTTTGAAAGATATTGAACATATTTCATGAAATAATAAGATAATGTATCTAGTCTCTAAATATATTAAACTAATACAGTCCTTAGGTGTGTATTTTTGTAATGTAATGAATATTTATCTAAAAAGATATAATATTTATGTATGAGAAGCCTGGGTCATTATAGTTGATATTAGAGGAAAGTTTTAGTTAAACTATGGAAACTATGATGAGAGAAAATTAGCGAGACCCCTAGGGATATTTATAAGGATATGTCTAGGGATATCTCTCAAGATAAGTATAAGGATGAGTCAAAGTATAGTAAAATGTTATGGAATTTTGGTAAAGGGTAGATCAAGTGATTTAAAATCAATTATATACATTTATAGATACTAAAAGTGGACGTGGATCTAGAATAGAGGCACCTAGAGGTAATAACTTCAAAAGGGCGCATTGAGCTAGACTTGATCATTACTCAGTTAACAACAATAGGCCTTGCCTCACACTTAGTTTGACACTCATGGGGATATTCTTTTGAAATTTAAAAAATCTTTACAGACCATCATGAAGGATTTAAATAATAACCATGAATAACCTAGGTTAAGCCTAAGGTGTCATAGATTTAAAAGAAGGTGTCATGATTTAGACATCATATAAGTGATTTTTCATGATTATGTTGTTTCCCACTATGATTATTGTTTCTCATACTATGTTTTTTGGTTAGTTTCAATGGATGGATCTAGAAGGAATCATGTTAACACTAAATCTAATGGAAAATTCACTGACTATGAGAAACCAAATTCGATAATGACTAGAGAGATAGATATTGTGATTATGCCTAATCAACTATCAAAATATAAGATTAATAATGTGAACTTTAATGAGATTAATAAAGAATAAAATAATAGGAATATAAAATTTTATAAAAGTTCACATGGTAATTAATATAGAGAAAAAAAGATTCAACTTTCTATATTTCAAGAATGTGGGAAGAAGAACCTAGATAAATATCTCAAATGGAGGGAAGATGTTATCTGTATGGAAAATAAGGTCATAAAGTGAAAAATTACCGATGAGTTTAATGTCTTATATTTGGGGAACTGGGGAATTATACGAGTCAATTATCTAAACTAAGGGTTAGCCCCTATACCATGTAAATACATATTATATTGAAACTGATGAAGTGAAATGATTGAAGTGTGTATGTATTTGGATTCATAAATTATGATGTGGTATTTTAGTAATGTTGTTTTAGTTATAAGAATTAGGAAACATCTAAGGATTGTGTTAATTTTGGAACCATATATGCCTTCATGTATGATTAACTTAACAGTTATGGATACCATCATGGGTTTATGGGTTTAAGGTTGATAATATGTTCAAAGTCAGTGAAACACATTTTGAGGTTTTATGTGATGGGAGTTTATCAAGATTAAGGATGTTTTAAGAGAAATTTATGGAAATAAAACCCTTTTGTTTTGTATATATTTTAGTTAAAAAGTTATCTAAGGATGATTTTTTTTAAATTTTTGAAAATACGATTAAAGGTAATGATAAACTTTAGGGTTTATCTTATCTTTAATGTTGAGGTAATTATGGGTTGTATTTGATCACTTTACAAAGTTAGCGCACTTCATTGTCATCAAAGAATATTTTTCTCTAGATCCACTTTCCAGAATATACATTAAAGAAGTGGTAAGGTTTCATGGGGTACCACATTCAATTGTTTTTAATCAAGATCCATAGTTTACCTTGAAGTATTGGAAAAGTCTTCAGTAATCCCTTGATACAGAGTTGAGTTTCAACACTGTGTATCATCCTTAGACTGATAGTTAGTCTGAGAGAACAATTCGAACCCTATAGGATATACCAATATATTATTATATAGATTTTAAAGGTGTTTGGGATCAAAACCTTCCTCAATTTGAGTTTTTTTACAACAATAAATTTCACTTGAGCATTCAGATAGATCCTTATAAATCCCCTTTTGGAAAGAAGTGTAGAACTCCAACATACTGGAATGAATCTGTAAAAATAAATCTATTAAGACACGGGAAAGCTGATGAGATGGTAGAGAAGTTTAGAGCCATTCAAAAACATGTAATTAAAATAAAATTTTTATAAAATTTTTATAATGATAATAATAGATGCGATCTATAATTTGAAGTTGGTGAGAAGTTCTTTCTATGAATTTCTCCATGGAAGAAAGAAAGGAAAAATAATCCCTAGGTATCTCGATCCCATTAAAATATTTGATCATATAGGGACAATATATTATCATTTGGATCTTCTACCAAAATTCTCTTAGTTTCATGATATGTTCCATGTAACACTCCTGAGGAAGTATATACCCCATCCTTCACATGTACTGAACTCATAGGTTATATAACTGGAACACGATCTTTCTTATAAGAAACAATCAATTGAGTCTAAATCATACATAGAAAGTGCTAAAAAACAAGAACAATCACTTGGTATTTTTTTTGAAAAACCACCAGATTTAGGAAGCTACATGATAACCTATGGATGAAATGAGGCAAAATTATCCTCAGTTGTTGGTACCAAAGTAATGAATTTTTAGGGGAAAAAATCATTTTAAGCGGGGTTGAATGTAACAAAATGAGATTTTCAAAATATTTTTTTCTAATTAATTTAATATTTTTGATATTTTTCATTACACAAAACACCAATTTTATCTTTCATTACACACATAGTTGAGTTTAGTTCACATTACATGCAACACCAAGTTAAAAAAAATGTGACATATTATTAAAATATTATTATTTAATAAGATAGTTATCACATAGCCATTGGAATGGTAGGTATGAATATGATTAAATAAATTATAAAAATATATGGTTTAAAAATGTATATAATATTAATTCTTTGGTGACCAATTAATTATAAATAAAAATAAAAACTATTTGAAAATAAATGAAATATTTTTTTTGAAAAACTATTTTTATGCAAACAAACGCATTTTACCTCAATAAATATATAAAAAATTTTTGTGAATAATTTTAATGAAATTTATATATTATATATTCAATAAAATTTTTAACATTCATATTATGTGTTTTTTATACAATAGATGATAATTAATCTAATTTTTCGTTTCCAAACTGTATTTTTCTAAAAAGCTATTTTGTCACCTTTTACGCACTTATTTTAAAAATATTTTTTGAAAATTTTATAATTGTTTTTGAAAAAATAAAGTTAATTTTTGAAATTATCATGTCAAATTTATATTAGGGTGATTTTTTGATAATTTTATGAGAATATAAATTTTTCAATAAATAGTGAAAATACTAGTTTTTATTAAGAATTTTCATTTCTTTTAAAGCTTTTAAAAACTTAAAAATTATTTTAATATAGTTTTAAAAGAATAATAATTAAATTATATATATATATTAATCTAATTTAGGTTATTAGAATCATTTTTATATTGAATTTTTATTTGAGATCTTTTTAGAATTTTGAACATTTTCTCTTTGAAAACCCACTTTCTCGTTGCGTATGTGTTATTAATTTTAAATTAAATTTTTTCACTTTTGTAAATAGAATTTTTAAAAATGGATTAAATATTTTTAATATTAATATGTTATATTATCTAATAATTTTAACTTATTTTTTGAGTATAATGAATAGTAAAAATAGTAAAAATTATTTACTACGGTTAAGGTAAAAATGGGTTTACTGGGGGTTAAACTAAAAAGATAAGGGTTAAAATTACCCAAAACTTGTCCAAAATATATTTTATGGAAATATTTAAAACTTATATATTCTAGGTTTGATAATGGACCATTTTTTATCCTTTTATCATGTGAAAAACATGGGTACACCTTTTTATTTTAAAAAATTACAACTGTGCCACCCACCTCACTTATAAAAGGCCACCCCATCTCCTCTCCTATTCACACTTCCAAAACCAATTGGTTAAGAAAGTAACTATCCTAATAAATTACTTAATTACCTCCTATCATCCTATAATATTTATTTTTTTCATAAGTACAACCTAAGAAGTATTTTAGTCCAAACCAAAATAAGTTGTCTGAAAAAGAGGTAACGTCTCTAATCGAGTGTTTTATTTTATTTGTTCCTCCACATAATTCAATTATTATTAAAACATGATAATATAATAAAATAATTATCTTAAATATACTGATATTTTATTATATTAATGTAATAACCTAAAACCATCTCCTCTTCTATCAAATGGGTTATGAAATCATCATTCATGTGTACAGCGGGCTACCGTTTCGCCAACCGATGTTATCTATTTTCCATAAAACCTATAAAAACTAGATAAAATGATGGATTTATTTATTATATTATTATTCTTATGTAATCATTATATCACATATTCTTTATTACTTTTTATTACATGGGAATATGATAACGTCGTTCGTGTGTACGACGGACTACCACCTCACAAAGCAATGTGATTCGTTCATGCTTTATATGAAAGGTAATAAGGATGGATTTAATGAAAATATGTGATATATATTAAATAAAAAGTATTATATAATGGTAATATATTATTTAAATTTAATTATTTAAACCCATTGAGAAAATGGAAACAACTTTCATGCGTACGTACGACCTACCATCTCTATGAACAATGTATTTCATTTTATAACTCTAACTTTTATGTATTACTATAAATAAATATATAATGAATATATATGATATATATATAATGTTTATAAATCTGTATATTACATAAACATGATCAAATTAATAGGACCTAAAATAAAAATTCAAAACATACACTAAAGACAAAGCGGTTATTACCTGAAACGTGATTTTAACAAAGAATTGTTAATAAAAATGTAATAAATGGTCATAAGTAAATAATATATGATATGATATATATAATTATGGTTATTTAATATATTAATAATAAACTTATATTTATTATATGTGATTTTTGAATGTGTACAAAGGAATTTGAGACTTAAGGTAATGGATTTTCGTATCGATTTTTACTTCTATGAGACACATGCCATATTCAACACTTATTTATTTTAAGTGGTGTATATAATTCCCATGAATGTATTTTATGATGTTTATTGAGAAATTTTTTGGTATTTACATATCCATTCTAGGATCTCTATTTCATGGGGTTTACAGTTCACAAGTTACCAACATAGTAAGGGATTTTTGTCACAATTTTCCTCATTTGATACATATATTGTGTTATACATCAATATTATTTTATGAGGTCCATATACAGTTTATTGAAATGTAATATCATGAATTTATTTATTCTCATATAATTTTAAGTTTCATTTAATTTTATTATTTCATTGGGGCTTACAATTCAATGTTACCAAAGTGGTATGGGTTTTATGATACAATCTTATCATTTATCCAGATTTTTTTATGATTATGTTTCCAATGATGAAATATTATGATCCATATCTCAATAAATTTATGAATTTTCTTATAATTTGGTTATTTTATGATAATAAATTTCTTCCTTCATTTTACTCTCTTTATGTACTAAAGATTTCAAAATAATGTTTTTAAGAAAAATCATCTTTATTTCTCTCTTCGATAGAAAACCATTTTTCTTCTAAAATCATATTTTCTAAAAAAAATTCAAAAATGTTTTTAAAATTTTCAAAATGATTTATTAAATAAAATTTTACCCATGTTTTGATTTTTAAAAAATTCTTTAAAATGAATCTTCATGTCATTTTGAAAAACAATACCCATTTGGATTTTACCAAAAATGTGAAAGGAATATTTATTTCAACATGTATAACATGCATGATATTTTTTGACCTCAATAATAACTCATTTATTTTAAATATTCCTTAATTTTTTAAGTTTATTTTCAAATAAAAGTATTTTCAAGATTTTTTATTTTTTAAAAATCTATTTTCAAAGTTGAAAGGATATTTTACTCAAGAAATGTTTTAAATTATTTTTAAAGCTTCCTTTATATGTTTCAAAGTTTATTTTCAAATAAATGGATTTAAAAAATGTTTTATGAATTTTTAGTTTTAAAAAGTGATTTTCAAAGAAATGTTATCTTCCTCAAGAAATGTTTTAAGTGATTTATCTTTCAAAATATTTTCCATATAATATGAAATCTTTTGATGTTACCCATGCCTTACTAAGGATATGATCCAAGGATAAAATTATTATAATTTCTATCAATGATTTATTTTTATGATGGAATTATGTTTACGAAACCTATTTATCTTCCATAGTTTATACCATGATGAAATTATTATGAAATCCACTTCTTTTCATAGGTTATGCTATGATGAGATGATAAAATGTTTATGAAACATGTCTCTTTTCCCTAGGTTATGATATGATGAAATGTTTATAAAACCTATTTCATTTCATGGGTTATGATATTATGAATGTTTTATGATCCCATGGAACACATATATATGATTTTAATTATGGAATGGGTGGGACCTATATCTCCCTATAATTAATTGGGTAAAGATTTATTTCTCATGATATAGACAAGATTGGAACGGAGAGTTAAACTAGTTCAGTAGAGGACTTTTTCCTCTATGATGGTATTGGGAGTGAACCTTAACTAATATGATGGTTTGTGGAGTGAACTCATTCCACTATAATATCCTTGACAATGATCCTTGACTACTATGAAAGTGATTTTATATGGTTATGTTAATTACATAATTCTATGTCTTATGCTAATGTTATACTCTCATCACTCATGTTATTTGATTTCCTTATGATCCATTTATTATGAAATACCAATATTTATACCATGACTCAATATTATTATCTTTGATATGAATAATATGGTTTTCAAGTGTCATGCTCATGTTATCATACCCTTATTCTCATGTTATTCCTACTTATCTCCATTGTTTACCCTTATTGAGCATCTGAGATCACCATTTCTTATGTTTTCTCTCATCATGTTATGAAGAAAGATTTTAAGTATGGTATGTCCATGAAGAGTATTTATGGTAATATCTTTGTGTGATATATTAAATATGTTTCATGAATAAGAATATAGTGTATCTAGTATCCAAATACACTAAACCAATATAGTCCTTAGGTGTGTATTTTTGTATTGTAATCAATATTAATGTAAAAAGATGTAATATTTATGTATCATAATACCAATTAATTATAGTTTGAATGAATTAAAGATAAATATTTAATGTGATTTCAATATGATAAGAACCTAAAAAGAATCAAGGAGTTTCCATTGTTCATATAGAAATAATATTCACACAATCTCTGTGAATATATAAAAGAGGGTGATAAAGAAGAAATGTGTGTGATAAATACCCAAAAAAAACACCATTACAGACCTTGTGTATAAAAGTAAGATACCTGGTGTTTCTTTTTAAGGATAGTTTATGGTTTCAATGAAGAAAAAATAAATAAGAAAGAATAAGAAGAAGATAGAGAGAGAGGGTATTATGATACTGTGTTTAAAATGATATATATAATGCACCAAAGAAAATATAGATCCCAATATTTTTGTGATATAACATACTGTATGTTGAATAAAAATAAGAGAGAATAAGATATTGTGAGTGGAATACATAAATTGATCATATACAGAGTAAAGTTTTAATAGAGAGAACCAATAACATCCTGCTATATAAGTTTGAAGTATTTGAGGCATCCGTGAGAATATTTTAAGTGAGTAATAAGAACATTATAATCTTCTAGTATGGAAATAAGTGATTAATTTCTGATCTAATTTACATTAAGAAGTTCTAAATTTGTATTCCAGTGAGATATCAAAACGACAATCTTTTTCTTGCATTGTACTTAGTCAGTTCCAAAAAAATAGGATCCAGGTCACACCCTTTCCTGAGATTATTTTAATAATAATAAGTAATATATGTATGTGGGATAATAACTATGATACACTAAGTAAATAGTCATCCTAAAAAGAAGGTGAACCTTATAAACAAATCCTGGTGTTCTCTTATGCCACTTTAATTTTCCTTATTTTTATACCAACCAAAGGAGAGTAATAGAACAATAGATTATCTCACTAAATAAGTGAAGAGGTAATAAAGAGATAAAATTAAAATTGGAATAAAATTATACCAACACCAATTAACCCCCCTCTCAGTGTTGGAAACATCCCTATGTAATCCTAACAATTGGTATTAAAGCCAGGTTTATAACTCTTTTGGTTTATATTTTATAACAAAGTTATAATTTTTTAATATATATGTTTCTCTTTTAAAAGAAATTATAAATTAAATATTCAAGGAATCCTATGATCTCCCTATAAAATAAATCATGGAAGATACATCTTCCATGTTAATAATAAACTAGAATAAAAGAGATGTAAAAATATCGAGTAAGGCTTCATCAAAGAAAGAGGACTCTGCACCATTTGAAATTAGTCAAAGTGAAATTATTTATATTATATATGTTAATAATATTCCTCTTGAATATGTTGGTAAATAAAAGTAAACCCAATTACGAAAAGAGGAAGAAAAATCATATTTCCCATGCTAAAATCTTGATAAAGATAAATTAAGCATAGAAGAAGAAAATATTACAGATGAATCCACCACCAAGGAAATGGAAAACAATTATAACTCATATAATTCATCATATACACATGAAAAGGGGGTGAAACAAGTCTCTTATCAATACTTTACCATTGATGAGATAAGAAAAATTTGGAAATATCACATGATAAAATATTCAAAAGATGATTTGTAGAATATGATCACCAAAATTAAAGAAGAATTTAAGAAAAGAGAGAGAGAGAAATGACACAAAAGGTGGTGACATTTGTGGATCTTTCCATACAATTTAATAAAAAAATATAATAATTGTGCTCTTATAAGAAAAATTATCTCAATTTAGAAAGGTTTGGATTAAATAAATTCTTAATAAAGATTAATCCTTCAAAAAGATTGAGCAAAAGTTCCATGCATTAGAGAAAAAAAGATATTATTGATGTCAAGATTTCTCAACTGGAGATCAAAGCCAATAAGGTAAAATATATTGGCCTTCTGATGTAATAAAGGAATCAAATTCATGAATATCAAGTTAAATATATAATAAAGACTTTTGAAGATAAACTGATATTAGTGGAGGATGAGAAAAACATTCTAAATATGAAATTCCATGAACTAAAAATTAAGTTCTAAAATTTGTATATAGTTCAAGTTATGACTTCACAAAAATTTAAGAGAGGATATTACACCACATGAAATTCCTAGGAGGTTACTAAGGACAAAGTATCTCTATCTAATAAAAAAATCATGAGATTGTCTAAAGATCAGTCTTTAGTAGCTATAATAGAAAATATACCATCCATTTCTGAAAATAATATTTTTTCTAAATATATTTTCATGTATAGTGTAGATTCAAAATAAAAAAGTATAAATTTATGAATGAATAAAAATGGAAAGGAACCCACTATTATTATTATTATGGATGTGAATATATACAAGAAATCTAGTTTCCCAAAATAATCCTCTCTAAAATCTGGTAAGGTGTAAAAATATATTGGAGCTAAATCTAGGTAGTTTTCTCCTCATAGAAAAAGAATGAGGTTTGAGGGATACTATTTTTGTTGTAGTTGATTTGAGAATAAGTCTATGTAATTTTGGAATAACATGTTAAAATATATAAGAATATATAATCCTCTATTAAGTGAGAATAAGCCTAAGGTGATGCACCATCCGCCAAAAGAAGGTAAAAATTTATCTATCTCAAACTGATTTTAAATATTGAATAATCTCTATGGTGTTTTCAATTAGAGTGGTCACATTAATGGTTCATGTTCATCTCACCATGTATCAAAATTAAATGGTAAAATAATACCACAACATTTAAAGAATAAATATGATACAACCTTGTGAATAAATATAGAAAAAATGTTGAACAAAATGCTCATAGACGATAGTCAAGAAGGAAGGTGAGTCATCCTTGGGATATATCCAAAATAATAAGGTTGGTTAACCAAGCTCAAGAAGTAAAAGAATAATGACACACCAAGGGGAATCAAATTATTATATTATTGAATAAGGGGACACACCATGGACACTTGAAAACAATCCATGAATGTATCTATAAAAGGAACCAGGCTTGAGAAAAATGGAAAATCATTTCAAAGTGAAAACAAGAAGACTGTTTTGGTAAAGAACTCTCTCAATAATCCATTTATAAGAACTAAGAAATATGAACCGGCTCCTAAAAAATGTTTGGTTATTTGTCCACTTAACTTGGAAAAGGATAAAAAGATCTAATAAACATAAGAATGGGAAATATCCAAAGGTAAAGAAAATATTCCACATGAATATTCTAAATTTTATAAAAGGTTTTTAGGAGATTATAACCTTAAATCTCATAAGGTACTGTGTGGGAGGTGCAAAGAATATGGTCACAATTATAAGGATTATATAACAATCAAACCATCCTGAGAATAAATCTTGAAGAATATAAAGAAAGTACTAGGTTATGAATATTACTTGATGGATCATAAGAAGATCCCATAAAAAGAGAGAAGAAAATAACCTAGTCCACCCAAAGAAAATACTAATTTTGAAAAATTAAAGAGCATGTATGAAGGATACTCTCAAGACAGAGGTAGAAAAGAAACAAATTTCATGTTTGAGAAGAAATTATTGGCCTTGTTTCTCATTTTAAGGATCTTAAAGAGTCCCTAACTTATTATATTATCACTTATATTGTATTTGTGTTCTAACCATAAAGGTAATTGAAGGTGATTATATTTTACATATTAAGAAATAATGAAGTAAAGTAAGAGGGAATAATGATTCATGATCTGAAAAAATTTACCATATTGGTATGAAATATTTATTGGAATTCAAAATAAAATTTAAAAGGAAATTATACCTAGATAAAGTAGAGATAGAGACCATAACTTATGGAGGATTTGATCTTAAGAAGATGCTAAAGTTAATAATTCATACAAATATAAATCCAAGAAGGTTCTTGTGAAAGTGTCATTAAAAAGGAATGTATTGATACTATCTAATCCTTATATTCTCAAGATTAAATCCCATTATTAAGAAAGATAATTTAAATTAATCAATGTCAAGGAAAACTAAAGAGGATTAAGGAGTTATAGGTATAGTCACAAAATCCAAAACCTTTTATATGTGCTTGAACGTTTTTTACTTGTGTATTAAAATAATTGAATGATCTCATATTATTATTTCAGAGATAAAATAAAAGTTATCAATTAAAATCATTTGGTTTTAACCTAAGGAAATATAGAAAACCTCTAAAAGAGTTGGGATAATAAATATTAGTTGGTATCAAGTTATTTATTCTATGGATAAACTTATTTTCTAATTCAAACCCTCATGTTTTCTACATTGAGAATTAATCATGTAGACTTTGAGCAGGATGAAAGATGAAACATTTCTAGAGAAAAAATTGATACCAATCTATTTCATGTGATTTGTATTTATTAAAAAAAGGTATAGAGAAGAAAATTATAGAAAATAATGAAAAATGGGGAGAGAAGAGAAGACAATGAGTGAATAATTAGAAGAACATATTAACATATCATTTTACAGTTGGTATTGAAAACAAATAAAAATAGAGATATTGTTGATACCACTTTGTGACTACAATGTATTTCTTTTCAATGAGTTAATGTGTGTTAAATTCATGATGTAAATATGTTTTTAATGAAGAACAAGTTAGAATAATGAAGGAGTTACCAAGAATGCACACAAGAAGGTTTGGGTTCCCAAGAAATGTATTATATTGTGAAATACATTGTGAATATTACTTTAGGTTTGATGATTTACCTTAAGACTTGGAAGAAGTTTTGGGTGATGAAGTTAGTATCCACCTAATGTATAAAGTGAAGGAAACCCATGTATCATGGGAAAATAAGTTGGACTGTCACACCCTAACCCTTGAAATTATTTTATTTTATTTTTTTCTTGGATTTGGGTATTCTTGTTGAGATTCAGGTCAAGTCCTAGTTTGAATTTTGAGTTTTAATTAAAAAATGATTGTTTTGGTTTTGGAAGCATCTAGAACATGGGTAGAGAACGATTGAAACTGTGTGTATTCTCCCAAGTCACAATGTGTCCATCCCGTTATTCAAAAAATATTTAATTAATTAAATGAATAATAAAATAAAATGAGGAAACTAGAATAAAATTAAAAGACTTTTAAAAAAAATGAGAATAATAATAATAATAATATTGTTATTTATAATATTATTATTATTATTATTATTATCATTAATATTATTGAATTTATATTTATTTTTTTTAGTTTTTATTTATTTTAGTTTTTCCTTTTTTTTCTTTCCCTCCCCTATTTTTCCACCCATCCCCATCGCATCACCCCCTCCCCTCTAACTCCCTCTGTGCACGCGATCCCTCCCCTTGGTCATAACCCTTCGGTGGACTCCTTCTAATGATCCACCTTAGGCTCCCCACTCTCCCTTGCGTGACCCACCAGCTCCCTACTCTCCCTCATGAGACTTACCAGTGCCCCGCTCTCCCTTCGCATGCAACTCCCCTTTGGCGACCCCTGCTTATGTAACCAGCCTCCTGAACCGCTTGTCGCTCCTCCTCTCATTCTGACGCGGGTGAGGTCTACCCTAGGTAAGCCTATCCTTCTCTTTTCTAGGGTTTTGGTTCGTGTTTCTTAGTGTTTCGGTTTTTCAATGGGCAGGGTGTTCGATTTCGGGTTAGATCTCTTTTGTTAGGGTCTAATATTGGTTTCTTTGGTCAAATCTTTCTTTCTTAGGATTTGTTCGAGGTGCGGTTGCAGTTTCATGCCATTTTCTAACGATTTATTCACCTAAGGTAGGTGATTCCATGTTTAACCATTATTTAGAGAATTATTTATGCTTGCTTGGTTATTTTATCATATTCTACAATTTATGTGTATGGTGCGAAAGTGGTTTTCAAAAATATTTGATGTGAAATTGGATTTAAAATGGTGTTTTCTATGTGAAATTGAGTATATTTTGTATTCAAATCTTGTTGTGATTCTTACCAATATTTTATAATTTGTTTAAATGATTTATTAAATTATATAGATACTAAAAATCATGATTTGAGATCATTTTTATGTGTAGTTGAATTTAAAATGAGGATTTTGGATGTATTTTGGGTATAAAGCCTTATGGTATTTCTTAAAATGATTTTATAAATAGTTTAAATAATTTATTGAATTATATAGGTGGTGAGAATCATGTTTTGAAATGATTTTGGTGTGCATTTGGTTTTAAAAGAGGTTTTGGGTGTGAAAATGGTGGCTTGTGATGTGTAATGCATTGTTTGGTTGATGGAATGTGAAAATGGTGTGTTATATGACATATTAAACTCAATTGATCACAAAAAAGAAGCCTGAATATCTATATGGGTGGACTAGAACTAGTATGATGGTGATTCTGAAGTGGCTATGGCCCGATTTCACTCAGCATGATTTACGATGAAGATGATAACTAAATAATAATGACTAATTGGAGACCACTAGGCCATTGGGGTGTCGCATCCTAGTGGATTATGCATGAGAATGCTGTTGGACGTGGTTTTTATACCACATTTCACTAAGATATGAGGTACCAAGTGTCCCATGGATAACTAGTGCCTAGGGGTATTTCCAATGACTAGTTCTAATTGGTTATTTTTCACTTACCATCAGCATATGGTATGTTTTGTCAGTAATTTCAAAAGTATGTGCGTTTCATTTAAAGTTTCTTTCTTAAAATTTGTTTTCAATTTAAAGTTTATTCCCTTAAAAATTGTCACTATCATTTTTTTATAAAAACTTTCAAGTTATTTGTATTATAATGTTTATATCATGGAATATTATTTTGGGTGGCATCTTACTAGGCTTAGGCTCACACCCTACTTACATCTTTTGGTGTAAGTAAATTTGGTAATGTTTTACAAAGGTAGGGGAAAGGCTTTTGGAGACAGCGGTTCAAGTTGCTAGAGGTTTTTCTTGGTGGGGTGTTGCGGAGAAGGATTGAGGGTGGTTCACTCTTTCCATGTAGTGGTTTTTGAGCTGGTTTTTAGTCACCTTTCTTTGTGTTAGTTTTTGGGATTTTGTATAAACCTTGTGACTAAATTCTAAAAATTGTTTAAGGCTTGTTTGGTTTGAATTTTCAGATTCATTTATTAATTTTTGTTGATTGTTTGATGATTATAAAATTCAGGTAAATCATTCCCACTCTTCATTTATGATACTTGGGTACCTGTACTAGCCCATGGGGATTGGGAATGCCCCATCAGGCCTTACCACAGACCAGGTCGGGTGCTGATTTGGATGAATATCTGGCTTGATTTGTGACATGGATAACTTAGAAGGTAATTTAAAGTTCCCAAGATTGTGGAAGATGTTTCTTAGTATTTCATCTACAAATCTATTTTAGTAATTATTAATGAAAGATGGTGTTGTTCTATGGAGTGAGGTGAATGGTGAATTATATATCTCTATGAATTTCTTGAGATGATTTAAGGAGAGTTTAATGTATTGAGAATTCCTCAAGACCAGTTAAATAAGTTTTAAGGATGTTTGAGGTGGATGGAGTTAATTTGTAGAAGATGAGTGCCTGTGTAAAATTAACTACACTATGCACATAAAGGTAATACAAATACCTATATAAAGGTCATAATGAATATATATGTAAGGGTAAAATACTGATCCTATATCATGCATTAGGTAACTCTGAAAAACCAACATCCCACATAAAAGTCACACTGGAGCTGCATCAAGGTAAAATAGTAATCGAGGAACCAAGTAAAGGAAACCCCAATATGAAATTACCAACATAAGGGTCATGAAACATTTCTAAAAATATATGGTTTCATTAATATTCCAAAGGTTACATCAAGGTCACTAGTTACCTATGTAAGGGTAATTATGGTGTTTGAGATGCAACCATACCACAAGGAGGAGTTACATGTTGTAGTCTAAAGTAACACAATCATGAGTTGGAGGAGACCATGTAACAATGATGACCACAATGAGTTAAAAAATCACTTATGAGTAAAAATGAGACACAAAAATTTAATAGTTTATACCATAGTTATTGTGATTTTCTAAAATCCATACATTATGAATAAATGAGAAATAAATGTGATGATGCTACACTGATCTTCGAAGATAAAAATACCATGATGATCATGTGGGTTTTTTGTGGTTTATGCATAAGATAATTATGTGTTAAAGAAAAAAATTTGAATTATTTGTGAGGATGAATGAAAATATTGGTGTGTGATAAAGGAAGATTATGCATATATTTTTACATACATTTCATTGGTCAATTTCTATATATATGTGTTTGAAGAACCAACATTGGTATCATTCTATAAGAGAGCGTATGTGTGTTTATGAGCAACGTACATGTCATTGGATGAGATCCAAGGTATTAAATGATGATGACATAGTCTATTTGTGAAGAAAGTGAAATGATAAGAGGATTATTTCTCCACATTGTAGTGGATGTTGTGGTGTATGTGAAATGGTCCACTATTAGAGACTATGCTGTAGAAGAGTCCATGATGGCGATAAAAGGTAGGTATGAATATTCATATTTGATAAGTGAATGAATTAAAAGAATAGAACATGACTTATATCATATTGATTGTATGCATATGAATTTCAAAGTCATATGATGAACTTTAAATTTCCGAGAAAGATCAAAATAAGAAATTTTTGGAGAGTATTTCACTGTAAATCAATATGCAACCATGACTATAAATACAATATATCCCATTCACATGTGGATGTAGAAGAATTGTATTTTGTTGGGAAGATAAATACCTTGATAATTCAGATATCTCACAAATAAAAGAAGTTTGATTCTTCATATGCATTTATAGGAAGAGTTAGAATGAATTAAAGAAGAAGATTTTATGATATTTGAATATGATAATAACCTAAAAAGAATCAAGGAGTTTCCATATTTCATATGAAAATAATATTCAGATGATTACTGTGAATATATATAAGAATACAATGAAGATGAATATTTTGAGAGAAATACCTGATAAAAAACACCATTGTAGACTTTGTGTATCAAACGTGGAGAACCAGTGCTACTTATCAAGGATAGTTTTTAGTTGCACTAAAGAAAGAATAAATAATAAGAAGAAGATAAAGATATAGGGTATTTTGATACTGTGTACAAGATGATATATCTTGTGTGTCAAAGAAAAGATATATCCCAACATTTCTATGATAGAACATAATGTACATTGAATAAGAAGAAGAGAGAAAAAGAGACCGTCAATGGCATATATAAACTAATCATACATAGGAAGAAGTTTTGAGAGATCCAAGATATAACATCCTACTATATAAGTCTGAAGTATTTGAGTCACCCCTAAGATTACTGCAAGTGATGAAAATGATCATTCATATAGTCCATGAGGGACACAGGAGGTTCATTGTTGATATACTTCACAAGGATTAGGCTGAATGCTATATTCTATCAAGATAGAAAAACAACAAGATCTTGCTTTAGGTTTACCTAGTAGATGATAGAACAATAATTTTAAGTTCATACCATTACCTAAAATTCTTTTCATAATAATAATAAAGTTTAGTACATTGGATAATAACCACAATACAGTAAGGAAAAAGTCAACCTAAAAAGGAGGAGAATCTCGTGAAAAAACCCTAGTGTTATCTTGTTATGATTTACTTTTCCATATCTTCATATTGACCAAAGTATAGTAATATAAAGAGATATCCTCTCAATGAATAATTGAAGAGGTAATAAATGGATAAAATTAAAATTGGAATAAAAGTAAACCAACATTGATTCACCCCCCTTAGGGTTGAGCACATCCTTATGTGATCCTAGAAATATGTTCTATGTTCACTAAAATATATTTTTATGGTTTGTAAATAAAAGTTATTTTCAAAAAATTGTTTCATTAAATACTTGTTATTTGATCATATAATCTTATGAAATCATAGGTAATTTTTCTAAGGGTCAGAGATTCGATTTTTTCATAAAAAATAATATTTCCAAATAGATAAGGATTTCATTTAAAAATTAAATTTATTATATTTATAAAATTATTTTGATAAACTTATTTTTTCTAAATCATCATTTCTAATTTATCATAGTGTGATTTTTTGAGATTTTTGTTAAAAAGATGATTTTTTGTGAATAGTAAAAATACCGTTTTTATTACTTATATTGAAGTTATTTTTTATCAAATTTGGAAATTTAATTTAATAAAATGGATTTAATATTTGGAATTAGAATAATAAAAATTATGTTATAAGGTCAATTTAATTATAGGGCATAAAAATAAGTTACTATGGTAAAAATTAGTCACCACGGTAAAAGTTAAAGTAAGGTAAAAATATTAAATCAAGAGGTAAATATCACAAAAAATCATCATTAAATGGGTATATGAGGGATTTAATGACATTACATTTCCACAATAACTATCAATTTTGGTTCCAATTTCCTTAATAATGAAATTTCTTTTTTATATTAATAAATTATATTTACAAAAGTGCCACCCCTCTTACCTATAAAAAGTGATCTTCACCACCACTCTTCTCCACACACCATAATAATTTTATCTAAACCAAATTATTCTAAAATATCTTAAAAAACCTATTTATAAATTTATATATGTGTTTATCTCCCTAAAATACCAATTCATGGTGCCTTAAGGTGTATTCTAAGAGATGATATCCAAAGGAAGTGGTAATGTTATTAATCGAGGTGTTTAGTCATTTGTTCTTATAACTACTCCAAATATATTACAAAAAAATTGAATTAATGAAATTAATATCATAAATATACTGAAATTATATTATTTTAATGTTATATTCATTATCTACCTTCCTATCATCCATTCAAAAAGTGAAAATGTCACCTGTATTATGTGCATACTACCACCTCCATGAATAACTATTTCATTTTTCATCACCGCCTTTCATGAATGGTTATAAAAATATATTTAATGGATAAATATGATATTAATATATAAATAATTTATCTTATTTGTTTATTAGGTGGTAATATTAATATTTAAATCATTATTAAGTTACCACCTTTTTGTTCGTTAAAATTTACTAAAACAACCCTGTTATGAGTTTCATCTTTAATAAGAATACCTAAAACTTAAATGGAATGAATGTGTAATTTAATATAACATTATATAACTTATATTATAATAAATATAATATTATATATATAATTAATACATGAATATACAATGATAACGGAAACCTATATACCAAAATAGTCAAGGAACGATTAAAACTGCCAACACCGATGATCAATATTAACTAAAAATAAGTAAAAACTATGTAATAAATGAATTAAAGAGATTAATATAAATATTAATATATATTAATAATATTATTAATATAGGAGGTTATATCATGTTCAACCAAGTGGTAATCCAAGGTAAGAGTTTCATCTCAATTTCCCTTTATTAAGGCATGTTTTTATATTATGCACCTATTATTATTTTATATGGTGTAAATACTACCCAAATAACTTTTATTATTATTAATAAAGTTTATTTAATGGGGTTTAAAATTATATTCATGAATCCCCATTTATATTATTTTGATTCAATTGTTACCAAATTCATAAGGGATCCTCGGAACCACCCAATTTCATCTAGGGTTATGATTTCTCTCTCCAAACCTCATTTTATCTCTCTATTATTCCCATGTATGTATTATATATTATGTTTATATTACTATAAAATATATATCTAGTTAATTTTACCTTTATTTTTTTGGGTTATACATGTTTTTCAAGTTCCCTTCTCGATCTTTCGTTAAACAATCTAGTTTAAAGGGAACTTTCCTATTCACTTCCCCTTTTTCATGATATAATCATATAAAGATTATATACCTACATGATTTTACAAATTAATGATTATTTTATTGTAAAACATTATATTTTAATTTTATTTTTATAGAAAATACAATTTTTTAACCTTCTTTAAAGGTTCTTTATCTATTTCTTTTAACATAATTAAAGTAGTGTATTTTTATACCTTCTACTCCACCCTTATGAAATATTCTTAACATGAAATATATATTTAAGAAATATGTTTTCTATTTAAAAAATTAATTCCTACAATATTTAATTACTTCATATTTTTTAATCTTTATGAAATATCTAATGATTATGTTTTGAGACAAGATTATGTAACCCATTTCTTTCTCATGGGGTTTTTTGTATTATTATGCCTTATGTATGATTTACTTATGTGGAACACATATTCATGTATATATTATGATGTGAAATGTGGGACCAAAATTATATATCCCTCCAATTAATTGGGTAATATTTTATATCTCATGAGATAATGAAGCTTATGCGTGGAAATTATTATGGGTAGCTATTCACAAGTTTGTGTGCGGACATGATTATAGGTAGCTATGTTCACATGTTTATACATAGATATGATTTTAGGTTGATATGTTCAAAAGTTTGTGTGTGGAAATGATTATGTTTAGATATGTTCACAAAGTTATTATTTCTTATGCTGATGCTTATATCACATTTTTATATCATGCCATATGACAATGTTATGCTCCATGACCCATGATTATTGTCTCATGGCTTATGTCACAACCAAAGATCTATGCCATGATTTATGATTTAAGTTTTATCAGGTATGATTATATTATGTTAAATACAATATCTTAGATTATTTTATTATACCTATATTCTTATCTGATTCTCTATTATGATATTTGAATGATATCTCCTATGTTTACCCTTATTGAGCAAATGAGCTTACCCTTTGTTATGTTTTCATTCCCCAGGATATGAAGAAGAGTATTATGTATGATGTGTCTATAAGGGTATCATGTGAGAATTATATTTGTGAGAAATGTTTAATACTTATTTTAAATAAGAATTTAATGTATTTAATCTCCAAAGACACCTAAAATTTGGGTTCTGGGATTGTGTGAATTTGTGCTATGAAATGTTTAAATTATAAAAAATGTAAAATATTTGTGTGTTATAATCAGTTCATATCACATGGTATCAAATATAGTGTATATAGTTTTTATTTTTAGTACTAGATCCAAGAGTTAAATTCTAGGGCATCTTAAGAACTCCCAAAACAATTATTTCAAAACCCCTTAAAACCTCAAACCACCCTAAAAATAGTTCCACAATTGAAAAACATTCAATGCTAAGATAATTGGAGAATCTTCCTTGCCTTAGAAATAGAAATGATTATGATCCCCTAAATTCGAAATGTGAACTTCATGATTTTCACATAATTTTTAATATCATTCATAGATAAATGTGAAATAAATTCCTATCAAAAGAAATTAAATATCTTGAAATGTCCCCAAACACCAGCCATTTAACATACGCACTTTTTACCTTGGGTACTTCCAAAAAATGTGTTCAACTTCCTCCCATATACGACAAAAAAAACTAATATCCAACCAAAACCACATATTTATATATAATAACCAATCGAGATATGTGTTAGGTTTGTAAGGATGTTTAATAATTAATCGATGTAATAGAAATGAATTAGAAACCATAAAACTAGGAATTCTATACATGAATACTTGATATCACATATAATATAAACTAAATAAACTATACATGATTACCTTAATTCTTCGAGATATAACAAACTCATTACACCATGGTATTTTAAAATATATATTTTTTTTAAAACCTAATGTGTCTAATAGATTGATTCACACACAACACCAAATCAAAATAAACCACAAAACATTATATTACCTTTAAAATGTATGTTGAATTGGTGGGTAAATATATAGGCAACTGAATTATGAAATATATATATAGATATAAAAATTAATTTTATTTTTAATATTAATACATTTATAAAATTAAATTAGTATATCTCAATAACAAATAAAATCATTTTGTGCATAAAAATATATTTTCATAAAAAAATTTCCTTTTCACATGCTATGAAGTTTATTATATTATGGTTAAATAATGGTTTAAATGGAAATTATTGATAATATATATACAGTAAAATAAGTTAAAATCCATCCAATATTTATTACTAGGAAAGTAATAAATTTATTTTATGCTTAGAATATACATTCATTAAATTGTTTTTATGCATTATGGATGCTTATATTAAAATTTATTTCTATCACTTTTAGAAATTAAATTATATAAAATTATTTAAATATTTTTAATCATAATTTTAAAATTAGTTAATGGGGTTAATTTCATTTTTAGGTATAAAATTAAGTTACGAAGGTAAATATTAGTTACCATGATAAAATAGTTATTTTTCAAGGAATGATACTTTTCTAAATATCACGACTTTTAAATAAAATAGATATATTTTAAAATAAATACTATAATATAATGTTTAAAAATATATACATATAAATTAACAATAATTTAATTATTAATCAATGTTAAATAATATTAAGAACACTTAAGGATTGAAATGACATTTTTCTACAAAAATGGTTTTACAACACATTATATATTTTAATTTAAAAGTTAATTTTATCATATTCATAAATTGAATTAGATTAAATGGAGTCTAAATTAAGATTAATAATATAAAATTTTTCTAATAAGGGTCATATTATATGTTTAATAATAAAATAATTTCCATGGTTAAATTTTAATCAAGATTAATAAGTTTTAAAATGGGAAATATAACGTGTCTTGAATTTTAATAAATCAATTTGACACTTAGAACTTTTTAAATATCATTTTTAGGTTTTAAAGTTATAAATATATGTCTCACCAACATTTTTACACCAAAATCACCTAAGTATCTTGCAATTACATTCTTACCCCTTACCTAACATTCTTATCCAATGATTTGTCCCTAGCTTTCACCTATAAAATGATCTCACTTACACCCATTTTAAGTAACACCACGAGTTAAAAATTAACATGAATATATTCCCAATTTATTTATTATAGATTACCTATAAACGTTTTTAGTCTCTAACCTCAATAAAGTGCCTTAATTTCTTTATTTCCAAAGGATACTTCAAGAAACAAACAAAAATCTCAATGAGATCAAAGCACTTGAGTGGAAGTCAATAATTAAGGTTATGAAAAAATTAATACATTTGATATTTCTATAAGATTATATTATGTGGAGGATTTTTGGGACATGTTGAAATATTTTTATGGATTAATAATTTTCTTTTATAGTGGAAAAAATGGGCGTTAGTTGAAAAATACATGGGTTTCGTTAGTTAATGTTTTATCCTAACTATTTAAAACTCTAAACCTAAAAGGTCTTGAGAATTTATGTAATGAAATTTTTGATTTATGTCATGTAATTGAGATGGAAAAATCTACGAGGAATCATAGTTGGAATCAAATTATGGTTTAGATAACTTTATAGGTTAGGATGCTAGTCAACGATAATTTA
Source organism: Viscum album (assembly GCA_963277665.1). Lineage (NCBI taxonomy): Eukaryota > Viridiplantae > Streptophyta > Magnoliopsida > Santalales > Viscaceae > Viscum > Viscum album. The sequence goes on from OY728133.1 coordinate 1,111,679,828, forward strand.
AGGGTATATAAGTTAAGGTTGATCACAATTTCAAAGGTACATATAACCCTTTAGTTTAGATGAGATAATACAGAATATTTTAGGGATTAGGATAATAAAAATTTAATAAAAACCCTAGGGATAAGTTTAAGGGATAATTATAAATATATGATAACATTATGAAGTCTTGTTAAAGTATAGATTATGTGGTTCTCTTAATAATCACATCCCTGTATAGATACTAGAATGTGGATGAAGCAGTAAAATAGATGCACCTAGGGGTAATCACCCTAAAAAAGTTAAATAAGCATAAAATCAACCTTAAATCTAGTTCATGCTGTGCGGGCCTAAGACTATACACTTGGTTAGACATTCTTGAGGGATATACTTATGGTAATCATATTGTATTTATACGAAATTATAATGGATTTATTATGTTAAAGAATTAGGTTAAGGAACATGAGAGAACGCAAAATAAGGAAACCTATATTTAACTGAGAGTTATTTAGGTTTAACTGAAAGTTAATGTAATAATTTCTATGATTTGGACATTTTAAGGTTAAAATTTTCATCTTATAATAATTATCTTATGGTGTTAATTGGTTATCCCTCATGTTAAATCCTTTTAGTTTTATTAATGGATGAATCCTAAAAGAATCATATTAATAATGAGTACTATATAGAATACATAAATTTTACCAATGAGAAACCATATGAGATAAGAAATTAAGTGAGAAACCTTGTGATTATGCCAAAAAAGATATCAAGAATTATGTTTAACAACATGAACATAGTTGAATTCCCAAAAAAACCAAAGAAGATAAGGATTGAGTCTCATAGAAGTTCAAGTGACAAAGATGATAAAGGAAATAAGATTCAATTTCCTACGCTTCAAGAATGTGTGAAGATATGCCTAAGGGAATGTCATAAAGGAAATGTAATATTTTTCTTGTGTGGAAAAGGAGGGCATAGAACAAAAAATTTGTGGAGGAAAAAAATCAATTGGTTAATATGATGAAGGGAAAAGATGTGTTTCTTAGTCATACATAAGATATTAAGATCGACACATCATTTGAAAATATATCCTGAGTTATGAATACCTTATATATACCCTTAAATAATTTTATTAGGGAGTGAAAATTAAAATTTTGAGGAAGCAATTTATTTAAGGGGAGAATTTAGCACCCTGGAATTTTAAAATATATTTTTCTTTAAAAGTTAATGTGTTTAATAGTTTGCTTCACATGAAACACCAAACCAAATAGAACTGAGAAACATTATATAATTGTTAAAATATAGCCATTTAATTGGAAGGTAAATATAGAGGTAACTGAATTATGAAATATATGAATAAATAAAAATAAATTTCATTTTTAATACTAATTTTCTAACTAAATAACAAATAAAATTATTTTATTATTTTATTAAAAAATTATTTTTAATATGCTATAAAGTTTAATATATTATGGTTAAATAATTTTTTAAATAGAAATATTTATAATATATACAATAAAATAATTTATCATCTATCCAATAGTTATTACCAGGAAAGTAATAAATTTATTTTATGATGAGAAGATATATTTTTCATAAAATTGATTTTGTAAGTAACGCACACTAATATTAAAATTGATTTCTATCACTTCTAAAAACTAAATCATATAAAATTATTTTAGTATTTTCAATCATAATTTTCAAATTAGGTAATGGTTTTAATTTCATTTTTTGGTATAAAATTTAGTTACCAAGGTAAATATTAGTTACCATTATTGAACAATTATTTTTAAAGGAATGATACTTTTCTAAATATTATGGATTTAAATAAAATTGAAATATTTTAAAAAAAGTCTCTAATATTATGTTTATATATATATACAAATAAATTAACACCCATTTAATTAGTAATCAATGTTAAATAAGATTAATAACACTTAATGATTAAAACAACATTTTATACAATTTTTTTAACACATTATATCTTTTAATTTTAAATGTAATTTCCTTATATATAGAAATTAAATTAGATTAAATGGATTCCAATTTATAATTCTTCATATATAAATTTTGTAAGAAGGGTCATCTTATATTTTTAGTAATAAAATAATTATCATGGTCAAATTTTAATTAAGATTAATATGTGTTAAAATGGGAAATCTAATGTGGCTCAAATTTTACTAAGTCAATTTGACACATAGACTTTATAAAATACATTTTTAGGTTGAAAGTAATACCTACATGTCTCACCAACATTTTCACACCTAACTCACCTAACTCTCATGCAATTCCATTCTTACCCCTTACCTAACATTCTTATCCAATGATTTATCCCACTTTTTCACCTATAAAAGGAGCTCACTTCCACCCATTTCTAAACACATATATACATTTAAATTCCAATGAAAAACTACCCAATTTACTTCTTTTATATCCCCTGAATACATTTGGAAACCTCTATCCTCAACAATGTTCCTCAGGTCCTTTATTTCCAAAGGATACTTCAAGTGAAGATCAAAATTATCAACAAGATTTAAGCGTTTGAGAAGAAGTTGGGAATTAAGGTAATGAAGAAAATTAATATGTATTCCTTGTCTAGAAGAGTATCATATGTGGTATATTTATGAGACATCTTTAATGATCTTTATAGATTAAGCTATTGCTTATATAGTGTAACAAATGTATCTTAGTTGAGAAATACATGGTTTTCATTAGTTAATGTTTTTTCTAACTATATAAAAGTATCAACCTAAAAGCTATTTGGAATTTATGTAATAAAATATTTTATTTAAGTCACGTAGTTGATATGAACACATATATGGGTCATCATAAACCTTATTCATCATATAATCCCGATGAAGATCATAAGAGGTATCGAAATAATGTCCCTCCTCTATGGTGTATCCACATGTTAGATTGAATCACCATATGATTGGGTGGGAGTATCCATACTCTAATTACATTCCAATTCCTCATTAATTAAAGAGAAAATGAGGGATATATATTTTCAACAAGGAGTAATTGGTTCATCTGAGAATATGCATCAGTCTCACACACTACATTTCCATGGCCTATGGACTTTATATAATCCCTTGGGGATGTTCTAAGAGCCCCATGAATTTACTCATGCATTATCAAACACATGAGTAATGATTATTCAAACCATTAATTCATCATATGAATTCATATTAATTACTCCCATGCGTTTCATCTTATTAAACACTCAGTTCATTCAATGATAGCTTATGTTGGTAAGATTCAAATGTTAACACCTTAACACTTTACTACTGAGCTAATCAAAGGTAGTTCCATTGATATTATAATATAATATCCAATGATATACCAATATCACGCCATATGATATAACTAAAACTCATTATATGAGTTTATGGCTTCGGGGAATATCTCCTTCAATCTCAAACTCTCACTTAATCCTAAAATACTTGGTGTTATTTCACCTTATATTGTATCAAATACAATAATTTGTGAAATCATATAAAAAATTACTTTTGGATATCTTCTAAAGAAATTTTGGAAAGCTATCATCTACTTCACATTGTATCATATAATATGAAATACCTTGCAAAAATCCCCATAAAAAACTCCTTTTTAATTAAATATAAAACAATTTTAAATTAGATATTTGAGACAAACTCAATCCTCATTTAGTCAATCGTAAAGTGTGATCCCTTGGGTATTTATAATGTTAAAAAATATGAATACTATATTCATAAATGTAATAAAATAGAATCCTACAGTGAAGAATCAATACTACTCATGCTACAAAAGGATCCGATGTGATCTCCATCAAACAAAAGTATCTCTATATTTATGTACACCAGCTACGTCATATGCAAGCATGCATTCTTATATGAACCCTTTGTTTAAGAAATCAAGTGACCATGGGACAAAATTTTTTTCAATCACATATATTCAACTCACAAATTCTCGATTCTTTGAGTATAGACTAACCAAGTTTATGAATACATCATACGTCATTCACCTTTATAGACGAGCACATAAAATTCCCCTCGTTGAATAGATAATCACACCATATATAATAACTATGTAATATTTTACACTTCTATAGTATTTCTCTGTAAAGACCTAGAAATCCCATGGATTTTTTTAATACATGGGATTTTTACGAGTCTGAAAAAATTTACAACGCTTGATTCCGAGGCCCGGTGTGCCCGAAATCAATTTTTGAAATTTTGTTCAGGTACGCTCAGTAAACGTATGAGCGGGTTTTTATAACTTTTGAACTGGTGCTCGGAACTGAAATCCGAGGGCACCATTAAACTCGTAGCGCCAATATTCTCTTAATAAGACTTTCACATCGACGTCAGTTGGTCGAGAATAAAAGTTAGTTCTTGGTTTTTGATGAATAAGTTAGATAAAAATAAAGTGGTAGCTTTATTTTTATTCTAGTTAGTTAAAACCTCCATTTGGAGGTTGGAGGTGGGGCCACCACACCTTAACCTCTCATGAGAGGTTATAGTGGTAGGGCCCACCCGAACTAAACCTCCCATGAGAGGATTAATGTGGTGGGGACCACACGGGGATTAACCCCCCTATTAATGGGAGGAGAGTATAACCTCTCAACTCTCCCTCATTAATGAGGGAGAGCCTCTTGATTCCTTAACTACCCATTAAATGGAGAGAAACTCCTTTACCACCCCCACCTTAATGAATTAAACTCCCCTAACTTTTAATTTGTGCCAATCTCCCCTAATTAATTCATGATAACTCTCGTGAATTAATTAGGGGGAGCCTCTTAAATTAATTATCTAATTTGAATTGTTATGCCAACAAAATAATAGACAAACTCTTTCTTATATTATTTTCATTTGGAATTTGGGTGGAAGTTGGGAAGGAGTATTATTGGGAGAAGAGGGAATCCTCCCAATGAAGACTTAAGAACGCATTCTTCCAACGAAGAATGCCAGAGACGATCCTTCTTGGACTTCTTTCCCAGACACCTACCAATGTGAAGCATCTTCCACAACTATCATGCATATTCAGGAGTGGAAGAGTGCGGCAGATGGGATGAGAGACAACTCTGTCTTCTTTCCACGACTTCACCATCAATGACTAATAATCAAAATGTAGGGGGTTTACTTTGAGTAATATACCTTTCTTTTCCTCATCTTCATTTGAAAGGAATCGATGCGAAGGTTTGTAAGAAATTGTTGTTCATCGTTCTCTATTGATGAACCAATTGCTATCACCTCTAAAAGAAGAGGGTGTGGGCCAAACTAACATGGCCCGACTCCCTCTACGGATCTTTTGTGATGTTTCTTCGGCATGGAGATGAGGTGACAGTGACGATGGAGGCAATGAGAAAGGCTACGCTACCCACGGCCTCCGCGAATCGCGCCGCCCCTGCGGCACAATAATGGTTCCGGCCGAACACTGCCAGCCCGCGCCGGCCCGAACCGGCCAGCCCACGGCCTCCCGCGCGCTCTTTCAGCCTGCCCCGCGCCCCCCGCGGCCTGACCACGCCTGCCCGACATTCCGCAGGCATGCCCAGTGCCTTTCCGGCCTGCCCCACGCACAACGCAGTCTGCCCGCGCCCTGCCAGCCTGCCCGCGCCCCCGCGACCTTCCGCACGCCTTGCCCGGCGCCCCGCCGGCCTGCCCGGTGCCCCGCCAGCCTGCCCGGCGCCCAAACAGCCTTCCCGGTGCCCCACTAGCCTGCCTGGAGCCCCGCTGGCCTACCCCGCACCCCGCGCGGCGTGCCCGCTCTTTCCCGACGCTCTGACGGCCTACCCCACGCCCCGTGCAGCCTGCCCGCGCCCTGCCCGGTGCCTTGCCGGCCTGTCCGCGCGAAGTACGGCCTCCCGATGCCCAGCCCAGTGCCCCGCCAGCCTGTCACACCCCGTGCGGCCTTCCAGCGTCCTGCTGGCCCCCCGACGACCTCTTGGGCCGAGCAGTCGAGCCACGCCCCTAGCGGTACTGGCCGAACCGGCCCCGGCCTCCGGGTCGATCCACCTACGCGGCGACCTCCTGGCTGAACCACCACCACTGTCCGCTGGGCCGGGCCCAGCGGACTGGGCCGAACCTAGCAGGCTGACTGGGTCGACTCTGACTGGGTCGGCCCAGTCTGGGTTGGGCCGAGTCAGTCCGACCGGGTCGGACCGGGCCCAGGCCCATTACCGACCCTTTACTTTCTTTGGCCACATCTTTGGCACTGAACGACCGTTTGACGAACCGTCAACAGTGTTGGTTTTCTTGGAGCACGACGGTCCCTTTGAGTATACGCCACTAGAGTTCGGGGTAATGTTGAGATATGGTCTGGTTGGATCGTACACGAATCCAACCGGGCCCCCGAGTCTAAAAAGCTTATAACTCACAGACCGGGCATCCGATTGATGCGTCGTCTATTGCATTGAGACCCCTATGACGAGGGAGACCTTTAAGATACTTCTATGTGGGACTTCGTGACAGTTGGAGTATCGAACTATAGCTTGTGGAGCGGACCCTTCCAGAGAAGAGAGAGCGGAGTACGAAGACTTAGTAGCTGGATGAGACCTGGTGACTACTTGACCAATTCGACTCAGAGTGATTTGACTAGCCCAGTGGGGAGCAGCTGGTAGTCGACGACAGACCCATGGTGAAGGAGCTCCTGGAATTTGGTGGCATACCCGCAGTACTCGACAGGAGGAGTACCTCTGTAGGCTATTATGGGGAGAACCTGGTAGTTGGCGGCAGACCCACAGTGGAGAGCGCCTCTGTGTGAGCATGACAGACCCACGATACTCAATAGGAGGAGTACCTCAACATTCCAAGGTTAGTTGGAAGCGTCTGGTAGTTGGTCGCAGACCCACTGTACTTGATAGAAAAGGAGTTCTCCAGCAGCTGTGGTTTCGATAATGTGAATAAAAATCCTGGTTGAGCTCAGTCAGTAACTTTTGTGTTTACCTCATGATTGAGATGAATTACTTGATAACTTAGGTATATGTATGGGCATATAACTAAGTGAGGTTATCTGTTGATTTCATACTTTTTGGTTTTTCCTTATTGAATTTTGTGAGACCTTGAGGGTCTCGGGGTCCCTACTTAGTATCGTTATACTCACCCATGCACGGGCTATTCCCACACTTCGTTGTATTGGTTGCAGACGACGGGCAGTGCTGACCGAAGCTGAGTGGACCAGGACTGGACAGTACCCGGAGGTGGATCACATGACGAGACGATATGCGGAGGAGATGGATAGACGTGAAGTGATATGGAGGCTATCTGTACCTACCCTTTAGTTAGGATTTCATGGAGGAAAATCCAGCAGCTGTTTCACCTTTACTATGTTGTATTTTAGTTTCCGTGTACTTTATAGTTGGGATTGTACTTCCGACCCCTTTTACTTTTCAGAACTCCTTTTGTATACATTTTTACTTAGTGTTTTGCTTCCAGCTTATACTCTGTTGTGTGTGTTATAATTTTTAAAGGAAATGCCTTCCCAGTTTTAGGTATTTACGCCTTTGGTGCTAGTCGCCAGCCCCTGGCCTATGGAAGGTGGGCTTGGGGTAGTCACGGCACGGGCCCCGGGGGATGGTTCGTGACAAATTGGTATCAAAGGATGTCGGTTCTACTGTAGAACTTATAACTATGATCCTTTCTGTAAAGAAATAGTGTTAAGGGTACTGAGTGTGGTTTTCAGTTTAGGGAGTCCAGTGTTGGTGCGACGACCGACGTATCCATACACCAGGACCCTGACTTTTGATTTTCAACTTATTTCATGAAAACACTGATTGCGTGTGTGTTTTTAAAATATTTCTTTAAGTCAGCTCAACCAGGTCAGCTCACCAGATATAACTTTTGACTGTGTTGCATCTGTTCAGGATGCCTCTACGTAGACAACTAGTTAGAGTTCTGAGAGAGTACATGATGACGGCCCACCGAGCGACGAGGCTCCAGTGTAGGGCCCTCTTACTATGTTGGCACCTTCAGGTGGTGTACCAGCAGAACCACCACCCATTGGGCAGTAGATTCCACCAGCCACATTGGCGTACGGTGCATGATGACTGAGCATGTTGCATGAGTTTAGAAGCAGAGGCCTCCAAGGTTACGAGGTGAGACAGATTCCCAGGTAGCAAAGGACTGGATGGAGGCGATTGCTAGAGTTCTCCACCTAGTTGAGACACCCGTGGATCAGATAGTGATTTTAACTACTAGTGTTTTTTAATGAGTGACCATGAGGTTGGTCCACATAGTAACGAGGCTTCGGTGCATGGATCATTGCCCAAGATTATACCTTTAGGTAGTGTGTCAGCTATATCACTGCCTGATGGTCAGCAGTTACAACCGGTAGTACTGGTAGATGACACATGTAGGCTTAGTTCCATACATGTGTTTCAGCATCAGATATCCCTCAGGTTCCAAGGCGAGCCTGAATCATAGGCAGATCAGAACTGGCCCAGGAGGTGGCTGAGAGTTCTCTAGAGCTTGTACAGCTTCGTCAGGATGACATGTCAGTAGTTGAGAATTCATCGAGGCATACTGATCATTCTCGGTACTCAATGAATACGTTACGAACAGTGATTTGGGGATCAAAATACTGAGCGAGGTGTGTTTTAGGACATCTGAGCCAACACCTTTTCTCTAGATTCTAGAGAGAACCTTTGCGGTTGAATATTCTTTATTTGAGCGGATATAGCCAGTAAATGTTAGCAGTGGGAAAGCATGAAACTGGCACTAGTCTCAGAGGATTGAGCGTGTAAAAATGTTTTGAGAAGAGGAAGTGTTAAGGACAGATGAATCTATAGGGTAGAAGATGTGGAAGAAGAGTTAGGAGAGAAACATGAGGTGGTGTACATTTTGACATGTTACAACCACCCGCCTTCGTAGTCCCTTCTAGGCTCAAGGAGCTGGAGGGAAGGGGAAGAGAGTAGCTGCTGCGATCAAGGAGTGTGACCCAAGGGCTCTAAGAATGATTCTAGGTATGGTCTTTGTCTACTAATAGTTTCTGTATCAATAGACATAGGTACCAATCATTCCTTACTTCTAGGAATATTGTCCCAGACCTCAAGTTTCTAATTAAACCGTTGACTTGAACCTCACATATGGAGATAACTTTGGGAGGATACTCGATAATCACACTTACGGTGATGGTTTGATCTGACACTTGAGGTGAGAGTTTTGATTGGAACCTCTTGGTGGCAGCATCAAGGCCTTGTGACGTTATTTTGGGTATGGACTGGGCAACCACAATTCATACACAAATTGACTGTATTAGGAAAAAAGGTTTTGGTTTATCTACAATGTTGGGATGAGGTTTTCCTTAGTCGGAGAAAAAAAGGAAACCTTGGCAGCATAGGTTAAACTCATGCATAGAAGGGTGAAACTGATCACTCTTGAGTCGGCCAGCCTTACCCTCGTGGAATAAAGAGTTTTTAGTTTTTAGTTCCAAACATGAGTGACAAAACATGGGGACATCTTTTCGAAAGATATTTCCAGGATTACCCCCCCAAAGGGGGAGGGATGTCTACTTTGGATGGATACTACCAGAGGTTCGTTCCAGACTTTTCCAGAGTTGCAGCACCACTATCAGCCTTGAAAAAGAAGGGTCAACCCTTAGTGTGGTCGGAGAGATGCCAGCAGAGCTTTCAAGAGCTGAGGAAGAGGCTGACTAGTGACCCCATATTGAGGCTTGCAGAGGAAGGTGTAGGGTACGTAGTTTACTACGATGCATCAAGGACCAAACTCGGGTGTGTCCTGATGTAGGAGAGAGAAGTGATCACAAATGGTTCTTGGAAGCTGAGACAACACGAGCAGAACTACGCTACCCATGACCTGGAGTTAGCAGTAGTGGTCTTCACCTTGAAGATGTGGCAGCACTATTTTATGGGCAAACATTTTACCATGTACTCTGATTACAAGAGTCTCAAGTATATCTTCTCTTATAAGGACCTGAACCTGAGACAACGATTTTGGATTGAGTTTCTCCAGGACTATGACTTCGAGATAGTCTATACTCCTGGGAAGGGGAACATCATTGCAGATGCACTCAACAGGAGAAATGGTATACAACTTCTAGGAGATGCGACAGAGTAGCTAGCTGATTTACATATATCATTTGTGGATAGATATGGAGCATCCTTTCTACAGTCTCTTACAGTCACTCCCCCACTTCTTAAGCGAGTCAGGGAGGTGCAACGTGGATACACTAACTGCGAGACGCGATGTGCTCAGATATCCAAAGGGCATGCACCTGATGGATTTTCTGAAGGTGGGGATCACGTCACCCTCTTCAGAGGACATACCATGGTATTAGTGTCACTTCAAGAGGAAGTGTTGAGGGAGTACCACACATCCCCTCTAGCGGTATATCCAGGAGTGACGAAGATGTACTAGGACCTTTGACGATAGCACTAGTGGCCAGGTATGGAGAAAGCAGTAGCGGAGTTTGTCTCATGATGCCTCACTTGTCAGCAAGTGAAGGCATAGCAACAGGTACCAACAAGATTGGTTCATCCCTTAGAGGTCCCAGAGTGGAAGTGGGATGGGATATCCATGGACTTTGTGATAGGTATTCCACGTACATCTAGGGGTCATGACTCGATTTGGGTGATCGTCGACCGACTCACCAAGTCGGAACAATTACTATCGATCATAGAGTAGGGTTAAGTAGAGAGCTTGGGACGCCTCTATGTACAGGAGATTGTATGGCTACATGGATTACCTTCATCTTTTGTCTTCGATCGTGACACACACTTTACTTCTCTGTTATGGAAGGGGTTTCAAGAAGCTTTCGGGACGTAGCTTCGTCTGAGCACCGCCTTCCATCCTCAGACGGATGGCCAGACTGAGAGGACCATTCATACCTTCGAGGAAATGTTACATGCTTGTTTCCTCTATTTCGGTCACATTTGGTAGGATCACTTACCTTTTGTGGAGTTTTCATACAACAACAACTATCACTCCACCATCGGGATGACACCTTTTGAGGCATTATACGGGCGACCTTGCAGATCACCCTTGTGCTGGACTGACCCTAGGGAGTCAGCACTAGAGGGACCAGAGATGGTACATGATACCACATAGAAGGTGCAGATCATCTAGAAGCGGATGAAGATTGCACAGAGTAGGCATAAGTCGTATGACGACAGGAGATGGAGACCTATGGAGTTCGAGGATGGTGACCACGTATTTCTACAGGTCTCACCTCAATGAGGTTTACAGAGATTTAGCTAAGGTGAAAAGTTATCTCCATGATTCATAGGACCTTTACAGGTCCTCAATAGAGTAGGAGAGGTGGCTTACCGCCTGGAACTTCCACCTCAGTTGCACCGGGTGAATGACGTCTTCCACGTATCTCAGCTGAGGAGATACGTGCACGAACCTAATCACATCATCGACCATGGAGGGATGAACATTGATGATGAGGATACTTTCATGGAGGTTCTAGTGGAGATTGAGGATCGATAGGAGCAGGTCCTATGTGTATGGTCGATGATTCACGCTCAAATTTACCCAAGAGAAGAAGGTAGGACGGTCCTTGTAGTTTAGCTTGGGTTGTCAAATCCTTAGAGACCTAAGAAGAAACCTATAGACATGTACATTCTATGGAATATTTTTGGATATGAAGTGGACAACATGGGTTGATTTTATATGGGTTTAAAGTAACTCTAAGATACTTAAGTGAATTCAATTTAAAAGAATGAGTTGATCCTAGGTCATCACTTTGGGTGGATTGGACGTATTCCCTTTTCAATTATTTCAATTTCTTATATTTGAGTTGAGTTCATTTAAGGAGATTAAAAAACTTCATAACTTACTGATTTTATACCAACACACCATAATAATAATCACCTATACACTTGAAGGATCGAAGTTTTGATCACTTCAAGGTAAAGGTTCGTACTAGAACTTGAATTGTGTGGCCTTAAATTCAACAAGGACGATGAAGTTTAAAAATCATCAAATAAAAATCTCAATTAAATAAGTGATTAGACATTAATGGGGTGATAAATAACATCCAATACAGCCCCTTTCTAATCCCTTGGATCAACCCATAAGTGGGTTATCCCTCAATTTATTCTATGGTTTCAATGGAAGCAGAAAGTAGACTCATGAGGGAAGAAATGGAGAAGTAAAAAAAACACAATAAAATAACGATCACTCCACCATTGTGTGATAATTTCACAAGGTTTGGTGTGAATAAATTCACACCTTGATGCAACGGTATTAAAGTGATATTAAGAACAATAGAATAAAAGGATAAGAAGAAATTTTATTTAGAAACTAAAGTGAATTGAACAACTTACATGTGAAAGACAAACCTGAGACAACAAAATCACAACATAACATTACAATTGAACAAAGAATCAAAGGTGATCAACTCCTCCACCAACACTACCTTAAATAGGCATTTTTGGAGCATTGGATCGAGCCTACAATATTACAAAGCATCCCACTTGATTATGGTAGGCCTAGGGTGGTGAAAAGCTTGTGGAACTTGGACTTTTCCACACTTGACCCGAGGTGGCAGCCAACTTTCATCCACCGAACAGACATGCTTAGAAGACCTTCTAGATGGCCGAATAAGAGTGGGTCATATAAGAAGAAAATGGATCACCAGATGTCTTATAACCTCTTGTAAAATTTGGACCCATTTAGAGATGTGTATTTAGAGATATGAATAGAGTAGTGAACTGTTTTTCTGGGCCGCAGAATCTGGCCCAGAATTTGATCTCTAACTTGGGACGCCTTAATGACCACCATGGATGCTGAATTAGCACTGGATCCTGAATAATTATTTGTTCCTCTATATTTATTCTATCATACCAAGAAATTTGGGTTCCATTGTGTTTTTAATGTGGGTCCCACAGTCTCATCAGTGGGATAGTGTCCAATCTGACTTCTCCAGAATTGTTTCCTTTCATCACAAAATATCCCCATCTTCTTCCATGAATTATCCATTGATCAATGAATGAAGAATGTTCATTTTGAAGTTTAGATAAATTTAAAAAAATATAAAATTGAAATATGGATAATTACATTCCTTAAAATCAGATGAATCATTGGGTACTTGAAATGATGTTAAAAAATGTACCACATAATAGTGCATTTTAAGAAGGAATTACAATCATAATGTGAAATGATGTTCAAAGTGTAAAATTCACTAAAATGGTGTTTATTAATAATAAATAACATGAATATTATATAAATTAACAATTAATATTATCCTAATTTAGTGGCTAATCACACGCCCCATCTTGAGTTTTTCTAGTCCCGAGCAAAATGTATCTCAACAATATGAAATTCGAATTCCCTTTTCCAAAAACATTTTAATACACAATGATCACCAAAAACCCTTATACCAAAAAATCATGAAACCCATCAAAATATTTTAATATAATATAGTTTCATAAGAAGATCCCAATCCCAAGCCCATTCCTTTGTTCAAATTAATTTCCATATTTCATCCAATATCAATTAAGTATGAGGATGTGTTGTGTATCACAATAGACATGGGGGTTCATCTTTATTCAAGGATGAAATGACATAAGTGCTAGGTGGAATAAAATTTCAATATTAAGATGAGTATTCAATTTTTTATTATATTTTTTTGTTTTTTTTTGTTTTTGCAATTTTTCCATGGTAATTGAAATTGAAATCAAAAGAGTCAACCCCTACAGTGAGACTTTGCCGATGACTCCTAGGCTCGAAGACCTTAGGGCACCAAGTGAATCCCACGTACTCGAGCATAATATCGAGTTAACCCAGTCAAAAAATAATTCAAATTACCAAAAATTGAGATAAAATTACTAACTCTGGGCTAGAAAACTATGGAGTCACGATCCCCAAGTGCCGAAAGCCACACATTAGGTCATTTCATTTCTCTACGTGCAAATTTATTATTTTTTTTTAATTTTTTTTATTTAATAATCATATTAAAACTAAAATGATCACCAAACCTATGCTATTTATTTGGGGGACCCCATGAACTCAAACTAATATCCCACTATCCAAAGGACGTGCATTGTGCTTCTTTTTTTATTTGGATGAAAATATAAACAATGAAATATCACATTGGACAACCACAATTTCCAAAATCTATGCTCATGAAATTATACAAGGATTAAAATCAGAATCAGGTCATGCTAAATTATTTGATATTTAGTTTCAAAGTGTGCAATGTGTATTACTATGTTCAAAGTTAAAGAAATTTTTCCTTCCATTTACACACATTTTTTTTTCAAATCATTTTTTTTCACAAAAGAATTTTTTTTTATTTCATCCCCCCCCCAACTTAAAACAACACTGTCCCCAGTGTTTCAAGAAATGAAAATTTGGGAGTAGAGGCAGATAAGGAAATTTCAAAAAGGAAATTTAAATATGAGGATCATGGAATGAAGTCACCTGGTGGTTGAAGTTGAAGTTCTTACTACTCTAATTTAGTCCCTTGATCTCGATGTCACTCTGAAAATTCCCTAGTAGAAAAAGGAAAAAAACAATATATATATATAGATATATATTTATATAATAAAAATAGTAAAATATAATTATATATAATAAAATTATAGAATAAGGAATCACAAAAATCCATAGGTCAGTGGTAAGCACGTGCCCCTGTCTCCCTTCGGTCCCGGGTTCGAATCCCCACGGCTTCGCCGGTTGTGACGGGGTTTGCCCCACGGCCTACGATGTGGCCTTTTATTATTATTATTATATTATTATTATTATTTTTTATTTTTATTTTAACCTACAAACACATAAAAATAAAATAAAATAAACTGATGATACATTGTATTATTTTTAAATTTCTGGGTAAGGTATTACTCAAGGATCACACCATGTGACACATATGAATATAGCACTCCCCTTTTGTACCCATCCATACTCATAATAGAAGAACTAACAAAACAATCTATTTTTTACTAAACATCAAAATTATTAATTAATCCTATTTAAAATATAAAGTTGATTAAAATAACAAAATGATAGGAAACTTGAAAACCATGGGTTTCCTCCCATGAAATGCTTTGTTTAACATCATTATCTCAACTTGGACCCCTAATTGATTAATTATTTTCATCATCTAAGGCGGGTTCACACAATTCTTCATCAACTTCAAGTTTTTGGAATGGTTTAATGAATGGTTTGACTCTATGACCATTAACTTTCAAGGTTTGACCATTGGTGGGATCTTGAATTTCCACAGCCCCATGGGGGTACACCTTATGCACTATGTATGGACCTGACCATCTAGACCTTAACTTTCCCGGGTGTAAATGATGTTTTGAACTATACAAGAGCACAAATTTTCCCGGTTCAAAATGTTTGACTTTGATATTCCTAGATTGGTAGGCTTGAACTCTATATTTATTGATCCTTTAATTTTCATAAGCCTCCATCCTTAGTTCCTCCAGTTCATTGAGATCTAATTTCCTTTTTGTTCCAGCCAATGAGAGGTCATAATCTATTTTCTTGATTGCCTAAAAGGCCTTATGATCAATTTCAATAGGTAAATGGCGTGATTTTTCATAAACCAACCTATATGGTGACATTCCTAGGATGGTTTTGTATGCTGTACGATATTCCTAAAGAGCATCCAAGAGTTTCTCAGACCAATCTTTACTAGAAGTATTGACAGTTTTATCAAGAATTTGTTTGATTTATTGATTGGCTAACTCAGCTTGACCATTGGTCTGTGGGTGGTAAGCAGTGGATACTTTGTGATAAATTCCATACTTTTCCATGAGTGATGAGAATGGATGATTGCAAAAATGAGTTCCATAATCACTATTGATAGCTCTAGGAATTCCAAATCTAGAGAATATGTTTTCTTTTAGGAATCTAATCATAGTTTGATGATCATTGGATTTTGTGGGAATGGCCTCAACCCATTTTGAGACATAATCAACAGCTAAAAGAATGTAGAGGTATCCCCTAGAGTTTGGGAAAATACCCATGAAATCGATTCCCCAACAGTCAAAGATTTCAATCACTAAGATGGGAGTGAGTGGCATTTGATTTCTTTTTGTGATGGAACCTACTTGTTGACACCTAGGACAACTTTGAAAAAATGTGTAGAAGTACCTTGAGAGAGTGGGCTAGATGATACCACACTGAATAATCTTAGCAGATGTTTTATTAGAGGAAAAGTGACCTCCACATGCCTCACTATGAAAAAATTTAAGGATGGAATCTTGTTCAGATTCCGGGACACACCTCTTAATGACTTGGTTAGGGCAGAACTTATAGAGGTATGGATCATAAAACACATAGTTACTAACATTATAAAGGAATTTCCTTCGATCTTGAGTCCCTAATAATTTTGGGACGACTCCTGTAACTAAGAAATTGGCTATGTCGGCATACCAAGGGTAGTCACTCACATAGTATAGGTGTTCATCCGGGAATGAATCAGACACAGAAAGGTGATTTGAGTTGTCTTTGAATTCCATCCTAGAGAAATGATTAGCTACAACATTTTCAACACCCTTTTTATCCTTGATTGTGAGGTCAAATTCTTGCAAGATAAGGACCCACCTAATCAGTCTAGCCTTATAATCTTGTTTTTGGAAGAGGTATTTTAGTGAAAAATGGTCAATGAACACAATGATGGGGGATCCTAATAGGTAGGACCTAAACTTCTCTAAGGAAAACACAATAGAAAGTAACTCCTTTTCAGTAGTGGTGTAGTTTATTTGAGCATCATTTAAGGATTTTCTTGCATAAGCAATGACATAAGAAGTTTTATCACAACATTATCCTAACACAGCTCCTACAACAAAGTCACTCGCATCACACATAAGTTCGAAAGGAAGATTCCAATTTGGAGATTTAATGATGGGAGGAGGGGTGAGAGAGGATTTGAGGGTTGAGAATGAACCCTCACAACTTTTTGTCCAAACAAATGGAGTATCCTTTACTAGCAGAGCACAAAGGGGATGAGAGATTGAACTAAAGTCCTTGATGAATCTTCTATAGAAACCAGCATGTCCTAAGAAAGACCTCACTTCCTTGACAGTTTTGGGTGATGGAAGGTGACGAATGATGTCAACCTTGGTTTTATCAACTTCAATCCCCTTACTAGAAACTAGATGGCCTAGAACTAGTCCCTCATTAACCATGAAATGGAATTTTTCCCAGTTTAAGACAAGATTATTTTCTTCACATCTTGACAAGACTCTCTCCACATTCCTCAGATATCCCTCAAATTTATCCCCAAACATAGAGAAGTCATCCATGAAGACTTCAAGAAAATCCCCTACCATGTCTGAGAAGATTCCCATCATGCACCGCTGGAAGGTTCTAGGGGCATTGCGTAACCCAAAGGGCATATGTTTGAAAGAAAAGGTTCCAAATGGACATGTGAATGTACTCTTCCCTTGATCCTCTAGGGAGACCTCAATTTGATTATACCCCGAGTACCCATCTAAGAAACATTAGAAGGCATGACCTACCACTCTCTCAAGGGCTTGGTCATTGAATGGTAAGGGGAAATGGTCCTTATTGGTGAATGAGCTTAGCTTCCTATAGTCAATGCAGGCCCTCCATCCACTGCTCACCCTAGTTGGAATAATCTCTCCATCCTTATTGGTTATCACTATGATTCCTACCTTCTTGGGAACCGCTTTTATTAGGCTAACCCACTCACTCTCATCTATGGGATAAATGATACCAGCTTGTAACAATTTCAGAAGTTCCTTCCTTACTACCTCCAAGAGATTAGGATTTAGTCACCATTGAGGTTGACAACATGGCTTTTAATCAGATTCCAGAACAATCCTATGAGTCCCGATAAGTGGGATAATCCCAGGAATATCAGATAGGGTCCAACCAATGGCTTCCTTATGTTTCCTAAGGACATATATAAGCATCCTCTCATGATTGGATTCAAGAGAAGAAGAAATTACAATAGGATGTGTTTGATTGTCCCCTAGGAAGGCATACTTGAGTGTAGTGGGAAGATCCTTCAATTCAATATTAGGTTGGTTCGGAATTTTAGAAGAATATTAGGACATTAGATCAATATCAATTTCTTTTTTAAGAGTTTCAGATAGGATTGATTCCCCACATATAGAAGTTTTAACTACAATATTGGTTTGATCAGATTTATTGGTCTCTATGAATGTGGTTTGTTGAAAGGTTTCACTGATTGTTGGTCCTAAGACTTAATCATAAGAGAAATTTGAAAATGATTCAAGCCAAGGAGATAAAATTCCTTCATGTGAACAAAGGAAATCAATCTCATCCTGACTTAAACATCCATAAAATATTCCTTCATGTTATATGGATTCATTATCAATGCTTCCTATCATGTTTACTTAATTAATGTCCTCATCATCCCCTATTTGTGAGCTTTAATTATAGATGTTCAATTCTAGACTCATGTTTCCAAATGTGATGGTCATGTTCAAATTTCGGACTCGAATAACAGATTTGATTGTTGCAAGAAAAGGACAAACAAGGATGATTGGGGTTTGTTCCTTATTTCCTAAGTTTGGATGGTTGTCAAGGACAATGAATTCGACAGGGTAGATGAAGTTTTCAACCTTTAATAGAACATCCTTTAAAATTTCCTTTGGAACCCTAATGCTATGATCAACAAGTTGAAGTGTGACAGATGTGGGTTGAAGTTCTTCTATGCCTAACTGGTAGTACACAACATAAGGGATGAGATTGACACTATCACCTAGGTCATACAAGGCCTTGACAACTTTTCTCTATCCTAGTTCAACATTGATGTAAGGGAAACTCGGGTCTTTCAGCTTATGAGGAATGGTCCCTTGAATGGTGGTACTCACATTAGCAGCCAAAAGGAATTGGTTTTTATGTGAAAATTTTCTTTTAAAAGTGCACAAGTCCTTAAGGTATTTTGAGTAGGAAGGTATGTTTTTGATGGCATCAAGAAGGGGAATGTTCAACTTAACTTGTGAGAAGATTTTCCTCAATGTTTCACTCAATTTAGGCTTGGTTTCCCCCCTCATGCATTGAGGAAATGGTGTGGGTTGTGGATTTGTTTGTTGAAGAGTTGTTTCTTTGACAATGTTATCGTGTTTTTCAGTTTGATCATTTGGTTAATTTGAATTTTCATCCAAGTTTTAATGTTCAGGTGGGTTATGAATTAGTTTTTCAGGTTTCTCAATTGATTTCCCACTTCTTAAAACAGTCACAACCTTTAGTTGTTCATGAGTTATTTGAGTGAAACATGACTCTCCTCTTGAAGTTGAGGATGGTACCACCTAAGTAGGCATGGGTGCCTTTCCAGTTTTGATGGTTTGAAGTTCTTGTTTAAGGTAAGAGACTTACTAGTTCATCCTTTCCATTTGTTTTCATAGTTGTTCTAGTAGGCTTTGTGGAACAGTTTGGGTTGGTTCTTGAGAATATTGGTTTATCCCGGGGGGATATTTTGGAGGTGGGATAGTTTTTTGAAAATGGATCAGTGGCTATTGGTATTGGATAGGTTGGGTTTGGAGCTGGTTATGGGTTTGGTAGTTCTGATGGGGGTAAGGATTTTGTCCTTGTGGTTGGTTAGGTTGTTGGTTATCTTTCTAGCAGAAGACTGGGTGGTCATTATACCTTGGGTTGAAGTTGTTTTGGTATTGAGGCTTTTGAAATTTCAAAGCATTTAATTCTGCTGGGGGTCCTCCTAAAATAACATCCTTGATGGATGGAATTGTTGGTCAGTTGTCTGTCTTATGGTCATGTTTGTCACAAATTGTGCAAACAAGATCTACAGTTTGGATTTCATGGACTTTTCTAAGGTCCATCTCTTCAACATTCCTAGAGAGTACTGCGAGTTTAGACATAATGATTTCCTCTTCTCTAAGTGTATGGATTCCAGTAGTTCTTTGTGTCTTTTAAAAATAAGGTGAAGTTCCCCATGTTTGGTTTTATTCATAAAGTCTTTCTAGATACTCATAAGCATTATTTGGGGATTTTTTTTAAAGGTTCCATTACACATCATGTCAATGAATTGTTTGCTCCCCGGACCCAACCCTTCATAGAAAATTATCACTTATTCTAGAATAGAAAACCCATGATGTGGAACCATGTTTAGAGTGTCCTTGAACCTATACCATTTTTCATATAATGACTCTCCCTCTTTTTCAAAAAAGTTTAGGATTCTCTTTTTAAGTGCTATTGTTTTGTGGTGGGGAAAGTATTTTTTGTAGAATTCTCTTTGTAGTTAGTCCCAAGAGTTGATGGATGCTGGTCTCAAATTTTTTAGCCAATTTTTAGCTTGATCCTTTAAAGAAAAAGGAAATAGTATCATCTTAGCTGATTCTAGTTGATGTGGGGGACACATGGTTTCTACAATGTCATTGAACTCCTTAATGTGAAGGTAGGTCATCTCGGACTCCATTCCATGGAATGTGGGAAGGTGGTTTAGAAAATGGAGTTTAAAGATATAGTTGGCATCTTTTAGGGAATTGTATCTAATTAATGAGGGGGAATTGGTCGAGGGAGGTGTGAGGTAGTCATTCATGGTTTGATCAATTGCATTCCCCAAGTTTGGGGCTGCCTCATTTGAGTTTCCATTTTGGTTCCCACCCGGGTTTATGAGTTGGTTTCTTTGAAGACCTTCCATTGAAATAGGCTCAATTTTTGACTCTAGAGTATTAGGAATATTAGGATCTAACGGAAAGATTTCTCTTGGTGTACTTTACTCCCCAACCCTAGGACTATCCACCATAACTAGACGGTTTGATTGATCGCGGGTGTAGGCAGACATGCGCCAAAAGAAAAAAAAATGAGAAAGGGACAAGATAAGAGAATTTGGATGAGAAAAGAAGAAATGGGGGAGAATAGAATGGGTGTTTAGATGAATTACTTGGGTCCCCGGAAACGGTGCCAAAATTTTATTCACGCTCAAATTTACCCAAGAGAAGAAGGTAGGATGGTCCTTGTAGTTTAGCTTGGGTTGTCGAATCCTTAGAGACCTAAGAAGAAACCTATTGACACGTACATTATATGGAATATTTTTGGCTATGAAGTGGCCAAATTGGGTTGATTTTATATGGTTTTAATGGAACTCTAAGATACTTAAGTGAATTCAATTTAAAAGAATGATTTGATCTTAGGTTATCACTTGGGGTGGATTGGACGTATTCCCTTTTCAATTATTTCAATTTCTTATATTTGAGTTGAGTTCATTTAAGGAGATTTAAAAACTTCATCACTTACTGATTTTATACCAAAAAAACATAATACTAATCACCTATACAATTTAAGGATCAAAGTTTTGAGCACTTCAAGGTAAAGGTTCGTATTAGCACTTGAATTGTGTGGCCTTAAATTCAACAAGGACGATGGAGTTTAAAAATCATCAAATAAAAATATCAATTAAAGAAGTGATTAGACATTAATGGGGTGATAAATAACATCCAATCCAGAACCTTTATACTCCATTGGATCAACCCATAAGTGGGTTATACCTCCATTTATTCTATGGTTTCAATGAAAGTGGAAAGTAGACTCATGAGGGAAGAACTGGAGAAGTAAAAAAAACACAATAAAATAACGATCACTCCACCGTAGTGTGATAATTTCACAAGGTTTGGTATGAATAAATTCACACCTTGATGAAACTGTATCAAAGTGATATGAATAAAAATATAATAAAAGGAGAATAAGAACTTTTATTAAGAAACTAAATTGAATTGAACAACTTACATGTGAAAGACAAACTTGAGACAACAAAATCGCAGCATAACATTACAATTGAAAAAAGCATCAAAGATGATCAACTACTCCACCACCACTGCATTAAATAGGCATTTTGGGAGCCTGGGGTCGATCCTCCAATATTACAAAGCATCCCACTTGATTATGGTAGGCCTAGGGTGGTGGAAAGCTTTTGGAACTTGGACTTTTCCACACTTGATCCGAGGTGGCATCCAACTTTCATACACCGAACAGATGTGCTTAGAAGACCTTATAGATGGATGAATAAGAGTGGGAGATAGAATAAGAAAATGGATCTCCGGATGTCTTCTGACATTCTTTAAAATTTGGGCCCATTTGGAGATGTGTATTCGGAGATATGAATATAGTAGTGAACTATTTTTATGGGCCGCCGAATCTGGACCAGAATTTTATCTCTAACTTGGGACGCCATAATGACCACCATGGAGGCCGAATTAGCATTGGATCATGCAGAATTATTTGTTCCTATATATTTATTATATAATACCATGAAATTTGGGTTCCATTGGGTTTGTAATGTGGGTCCCACAGTCTCATCAGTGGGCTGGTGTCCAATCTGACTTCTCCAGAATTATTTCCTTTCATCACAAAATATCCCCATCTTCTTCCATGAATTCTCCATTGATCCCTGAATGAAACATGTTCATATTAAAGTATAGATCAATTTCAAAAAATATAAAATTTAAATATGAATAATTACATTCCTTAAAATCAGATGAATCATTGTGTATTTTCAATGATGTTAAAAAATGTACCACATAATAGTGCATTTTAAGAAGGAATTACAATCATAATGTGAAATGATGTTCAAAGTGTAAAATGCACTAAAATGGTGTTTATTAATAATAAATCACATGAATATTATATAAATTAACAATGAATATTAGCCTAATTTAGTGTCTAATCAGTCGATACCTCTGGTGCACGTTCGCTGGCATCACAGGAACCTCCAGGAGAGCACATGGGAGCGGGAGGCTCAGATGCATGCTCAGTACCCCCATTTGTTCCCTTAGTTCTAGTTGAAGCTTATAGGGATGTAAAACCCTAAGGTGGGGATAATGTAAAGACCTTGAAATCCCATTGATTTTTTTTAATAAATGGGATTTTTACGAGTCCGTGAAAATTTATGGTGCTTGATTCCGATGCCCGGTGTGCCCGGAATCAATTTCTAAAATTTTGTTCAGGTATGTTCAGTAAATGTACGAGTGAGTTTTTATAACTTTTTAACCGGTGCTCAGAAATGAAATCCGAGGGAACCGGTGAACTCGCAGTGCCAGTATTCTCTTAAGAATACTTTTACCTCGACGACAATTGGTCGAGAATAAAAGTTAGTTTTTGGGTTTTGATGAATAAGTTAGATAAAAATAAAGTGGTAGCTTTATTTTTATTCTCGTTAGTTAAAACCTCCATGTGGAGGTCGGAGGTGGGGCCACCACACCTTAACCTCTCATTAGAGGTTATGGTGGTGGGTCCCACTCGAGCTAAACCTCCCATGAGAGGATTAATGTGGTGGGGACCACATGAGGCTTAACCCCCCTATTAATGGGAGGAGAGTATAACCTCTCAACTATCCCTCGTTAACGAGGGATAGCCTCTTGATTCCTCAACTCCCCATTAAATGGGGAGAAATTACTTGACCACCCTCACCTTAATAGAGCCAAATCCCCTAACTTTTAATTTGTGCCAATATCCCCTAATTAATTCATGCCAAATTTCGTGAATTAATTAGAGGGATCCTCTTAAATTAATACTCCAATTTGAATTGTTGTGCCAAAAAAATAATAGACAAACTCTTTCTTCTATTATTTTCATTTGGAATTTGGGTGGAAGTTGGGAAAGAGGATTATTGGGAGAAGAGGTAATCCTCCCAACGAAGAATGAAGAATGCATTCTTCCAATGAAGAAAGTCGGTGATGATCCTTCTCGGACTACTTTCCCAGACACCAACCGAAGTGACGTATCTTCCACAAACATCGTGCGTATTTGAGAGTGGAAGAGTGTGGAGGATGCGAAGAGCGAAAACTCATTCTTTCCATGAATTCACCATCAATGACCGATAATCAAAAGGCAGGGGTTCACTTTGAGTAATATACATTTCTTTTCCTCATCTTTGTTTGAAAGGAATCGATGCGAAGGTTTGTAAGAAATTTTTGTTCATCGTTCTCCTTTGATGAACCAATTGCTATCACCTCTAAACATAGAGGTTGCATGCCAAATTAACATGGACCAACTCCCTCTGCCGATTTTTTGTGATGTTTCTTCGGCATGGCGATGAGGCGACGATGATGAAGGCATCAACGACAAAGGCTACGCTACCCGCGACCTCCGCGAATCGCGCCACCCCCGCGGCGCATCGATGCTTCCATACGAACACCGCCGGCCCGCACTGGCCCGAGCCGCACCGAACCGGTTAGCTCGGCCAGCCTGCGACCTCCCGTGCACCCTGCCGGTTTGCCCCGTGACCTGCGCGGCCTGCTCTCGCCTGCCCGGCGCCCCGCCGGCATGCCAGGCACCCTGCCGGCCTGGCTGGCGCCCCACGCAATCTGCCTACGCCCAGCCCGGAACCCTGTCGGCCTGATTGTGCCCTGCACGGCTTTACGCATGCCCTGCCTGGCGGCCCGCCGGCCTGCCCCACGCGGCCTGCCCCGCACGGCTTTCCCGCGTCTTCCTGGTGATCTTCCGGCCTGCCTGGCGACCTGCCGGCCAGCCCCGCGCCCCGCCCGGCGCCCTACCGGCCTGACCGTGCTCCGCGCCCCACCCGGCGCCCTGCCGACCTGACTGTGCTCCGCGCGGCCTCCCCGCGCCCCGCACGGCCTCCCCGCGCCCCGTCGGCACCCTACCAACCTCCTGGTTTGAACCGCCGAGCCGCGCCCCTCGTGGCGTTGGCCGAGCCACCTACGTGGTGACCTCCGGGCCAAACCGCCCCCACCGTCTGTTGGGATGGGCCCAACGGACCAGGTCGAACCTAGCAGGTAGGTCGGGTCAACTTAGACCGGGTCGGCCCAGTCTGGGTTGGTCCAAGTCGGTCCAACTAGGTCGGACTGGGCCCAGGCCCATTACCGACCCCTTTACTTTCTTCGGCCACATCTTTGGCACCAGACGACCGTTTGACGAACCGTCAACGACGCTAGTTTTCTTTGAGCATGAAGATCACTTTGAGTATACCCCACTGGAGTTCGGGGAAATGTTGAGATACAGTCAGGATGGATCGTACACGAATTCAACCGGGCCCCCAGGACTAAAAAGCTTATAACTCACAGACCGGGTGTCCGATTGATGCACCGTCTGTTGCATTGAGACTCCTATGACGAGGTGGTCCTTTAAGATACTTCTACTTGGGACTTCATGACAGTTGGATTATCTACCTGTAGCTCATGGAGCGGACCCTCCCAGAGACGAGCGAGCGGAGTACAGAGACCTAGTAGCTGGCTGAGACCTGACGACTGCTTGACCGATTTGACTCGGAGTGATTCGATTAGCCCAGTGGGGAGCACCTGGTAGTCAGCGGTAGACCCATGGTGGAGGAGCGCCTGGTAGTTGGCAGTAGAACCACGATACTCGACAAGAGGAGTACCTCTGCAGGCTATTAGGGGGAGCGTCTGGTAGTTGGAAGCAGACCCACAGTGGGGAGCGTCTTTGTGTGAGCGCAGAAGACCCACGGTACTCGATAGGAGGAGTACCTCAACAGTACAAGGTTAGTGGGAAGCGCCTGGTAGTTGGCAGCAGACCCACTGTACTCGATAGAGGAGGAGTTCTCCAACAACTGTGGTTTTGATAGTGTGAATAAAAATATTGGTTAAGCTGAGTCAGTAAATTTTGTGTTTACCTCATGATTCAGATGGATTACTTGATAACTTAGGTACATGTATGGGAATATACCTAAGTGAGGTTATCTGTTGATTTCATACTTTTTGGTTTGTCCTTGTTGGATTTTTGTGAGACCTTGAGGGTCTTGAGGTCCCTACTGAGTATCGTTATACTCACCCCTGCACGGGCTATGCCCGCACTTTGTTGTGTTGGTTGCAGACAACAGGCAGCGCTGATTGAGGCTGAGTGGACCAGGACTGGATGGTACCCGGAGGTGGATCACACGGCGAGATGGTACGCTGAGGAGATGGACGAACGTGGTGTGCTATGAAGTCTATTTGTACCTACCCTTCAGGTAGGATTTCCTAGAGGATGATCTAGCAGCTGTTTCACCTTTCTTATGTTGTATTTCAGTTTCCATGTACTTTATAGTTGGGCTTGTATTTCCGGCCCCTTTTACTTTTCAGCACTCCTTTTGTATACAGTTTTACTTAGTGTTTTGCTTCCAGCTTATACTATATTGTGTGTGTTATAATTTTTAAAGGAAATTCCTTCCCAGTTTTAGGGATTTACGCCTTTGGTTCTAGTCTCCATCCCCTGGCCTATAGAAGACGGGCTTGGGGTAGTCACAACACGAGCCTTGGGGGACGGTTCGTGACAATCTCAATTGAGGGACTATATTTCATTATTTTCATATTACATAGTCCATAAATTCATGATATTTTATTGATATTAAATTCATTTTACTCCCTCAAAACTATTTATTGTTTGAGAGTTTTAGAATTAAAGTGTCAAATCATTTGATTATGTAGATTTTTTTTAAAATTATTAAATTTGGAATCCAATTAATTTACTTTATTTTTTAAGTAATAATAATGGGATGATACTAATCATTATTTATTTTTCTATTATGAAGTTCTGGAGTTTTGAATGTGACATCAAATGTCATGATCGATAAGATAATTGTTTAAGTAATTGGTAATGCTTGAAATATTGTTTTGGTTTCTTCCCCATAGAAGCTTAAAGAAATGTTAAAGACATTGGATACATAAGCATAATTTCATGTCTATGTAACCATCATAAAGCACTCTATGTAACCATCAAACAAGTCTCATGCATGTTTGCGTAACGATCATCAAAACTCTGTGTAACCATCATGCCATATTCATAAGCATTAGAAAATTACCAGAAAAGTTTTCATAAGAATCATAAAATAATACATAAGTATAAGGAACTGACCTTATTACATACATAATCTTGAATTTAGTCAAGAAAACACTTCCTTTTACATTGAGGATATTTTCATGTTTAGATCTTTAGAGAATTAGGACAATACATTCATAACATTACACATTATTACAAAGTGGATACCTTAAAAATAGTTTCCATTTTTTTCAAAATATAAAACATTAAAACTTAAAACAAGACTCCTTGACAATTCTTCAACATTTAACATGGATTACTTACCCATCTTACACATACATTAACCTGTGAAAATCATTTGAAAACTTGGGATGAGCAAAAAAGTTCAGTAAGGGATGAAAAAGAAGGAAAGAGAACATTAGTCCATGAATACTCATAACTTATGAAAACATTTTCAAGAAATTCTTGTCACCCATATATACTTACTTTGTGTAACATGAGATTTACACAAGATCCACACAAAACATGAGAACATAAATATAATCATAGAGGTATCTTGGGGCATTACTTACATAATCTTGTAACCATTCTTGGCTACCTTATAATTTGTAACCCTCACAGCTACCTTACTTTGTGTAACCATCGCAGTTACACTTGGAGTAACCATACGACCAACCTCCAACTTACTCATACCCAATGCATTGGAGGGAAATATAGGTCCCACCCTTAATCATAAATAATTCCCAAGAACCAAAAAATAATCATACAACATGAATAATTCCATAAAAACATCACTTTGGAATTTTGTAAAACTGAATTTTAAAAGAGGTTTTTTAAAGAAAATCCCCTTATAAATATCATAAAATTGAAGAGAGACTTAATATAGTGGATTTAGTATGTATATATACTGTATATAAACATAATTAAACATAATATAAACATAACCCATCACACAATCAATTTAAATAGCACATAAATAATGAAGTAGATGCTTAACCCAAAGAATGGAAATCGGGTTAAGAATTCCCTTACCTTGGGTCTATCTTACTTAAAACTTGTTTAAACTTCCTGTATAATGGTTAAAAGAGTGTTATTAGTAGTTTAAAAAACATTTTCATGTTTATAAAATCTTATATTATCATTTCATAACATCATTTCACCCTTTAATTGTTAGTATTTTGCTCCTTGCACCGTTTTTGGGTGGGTTTTTAACATGATTTCCACGATTGGTTCATGGTGGATGTTCTTGTCGATTGGAAGTGAAATTATAGAATTGGAATGGAAAGGTATTTATATATTTCCAGTACAATAATTTAAACCATTTATCATCTTGATGTTTAATATGAGGATGATTCATAAGTTAAAACATTAATGATGTTCGTTTAGATCATTTTAGTGGTTCTTTGATAATAACAGCCTCATTTCATTTTATAAATTAGAAGAATGAGTAAAAAATAATTCCAGAACCATGGGTGAGTCATAAAAAATATATTATAACCTGGTTCAATAATATAAATGGTTTCATGACCATACTTGAAAGAATTAATGGAAAATGAAATCACATCGTCTACGATGTCGGTAATTCGACACATCACGGATAATGTTTTTATTACTTAAATAAGTGGGAGAGGAGAAGAATAATGATGAGGAATTTTAAATAAACATGATAAAATCCATAATATACATTTCATGACTCTTGGGTAAAGAGATATGAAGAAAGAATCAGGAAGGAATTCAAAATAAAATAAAAAGTGAGAAATCTCTTACAAAAATTCGGCAGCCTAACGGCTACGCAACATGGTTTTAGAAAATATTAAAAAGAGAGGGGACAAGGGTAACCAATCCAAAAATGAATCATAATATAGAGTAGATCAATAATTATAAGGAAATAAGAACATGTTATGGAAACTTGAAAGTTATAACACATAAAAGAGAACTTGAATGGAAAAAAGAAAGAAATTGAGAATTTTCTTACCTTGTAGAGTAACCCTTAGAACTTGAAGGTTGGAACCTTGGGGGCTTGAGGAAACCTTGGGAGGACTAATATGAAGGTAAAGAGGCCAGAGATTCATTGAGGAGGAATTGGGAATGATGTTAATGAAGTAATGGGTTGGTATTTATAGGAAAAGTAAGGGAATATTTTAATAATTTCCAAGGGACACCTCATGGGTGGTATTTGCAAAACCATGAGCTTGACCATCGTATTTTCCCATGGTATAATCCACTTGGGACACCTCAAATATTATTTAACTATAAAAAAGTCGACAAGATTTATGACATCATTATTATATCATTAATGATGTCATTAACACACCGAAACTAAAAAACTGTTTTTTTACTATTCACCGAAAAATCAATTGTGTTAAAAAAAACCCAAAACTTTACCCTAACCATTTTTCGACATGTAGAATTAAAAAATGAATTCCATTTTTTGAAAATAATTTTCTAAATATTATTAATTTAATTTTTAAATAAAATCATACTTAATTCAAAAATTAACAATTCTAATTCTATAACTACTTCTATATCATGATGAAAAATTAACCAAGATGTTATTATCTTAAAGCCTTAGGATAATAATATAATAATAAAATTTACTATTCATTAAGGTCATATTACTATTCATAAGGGTATGTTACTATTCACAAAAAAAACAAGTTGGTTTCAATAGAATCTAAATAAAATACTGAACACAATTGTAGATGATTGTTTCTTGAAATTCGAAACATAGAAGTGGAAAAGTTATGTTTTAAAGGCTAGTTAAAAATATCTACTTAAAAAAAAGTTCCATGCATTTCTATTTATTTTTATAAAAACTTGGGGTGTTACAATAAGTATTATTATCATTTTCATAACCATGAATTCAGCCTATATATACATCATTTCCCACCTATTTACACATCATTTTGGCCTATGTAAACATTACTGCTATTGCGTACACATCATGCCTTTGTAAAAATTAGTGAAAGAATGATGTTCTAATAGAAATTCATATAGATCATATGAAATTCAAGCCAAGGATTTTGGATGACACATCAACATTCATGCAACCAACTTGAGGCATGAATGTGAATTATAATATGTATGATATTTCAATCAAGAAAAAGAGAGATGGAGTTGTAGATTTTTAGGAAAGATAGGATCACATTTGGGAAGGAACTATGGGGAAGAAGGAAAATTTTTAAAATTAAAAAATCAAGGATATTGTAGGTTTGATAGAGACCAAATAAGGTTAGAAATTGGGATTTATAAGAAGAGGATGAGGCTGAAGAAATAAGTTTTATTATGAGTTCTCACGATTGAGAGTTTGATGCTACTGCTACTTCTATTTTCATTTTATTTTCTACTTTGTTTAATTTTTCTAATGAATTCTTATTTATCTTTTATATCTATAACACTTATAATGGAGGGGTAAAAATTAAGTGATTGAGGAAGGTAAGGAGGTCCATTATAATTCTTGAGTCCTGTACTTGATGAATAAAAATCTATTCTATTAATTTATTTCAGCTTTTAGTGATATTTTAGTACTTTTAATAAAATTGTTTTATTGGTTTTAAAATTGTTCATTTTTTCTAATTAGGTTGATTACTAAGAATCTAACTCCAAATATTGTTACCTTTATTTAAAGTAATAGGTTGAATTGGGTGGTGAGTGGATAGTAATTACTAGAATGTGTTTGAAGGCAATGGGTTACTTATGAAATGTCTAGGATCCCCAAAACCAGATTGGGTATTGCCTTTGTATTTTAGGAGTGGTTTAATATTTTGTATCTTAGAAACTTTTTATACTCATAGAAGGGGGGGGGGGGGGGTGAATAAATAGTAATAACCATTATATTAGTCTCCAAAACATCCTTCAACCTCAGGTGTTTGATAAATCAATTGAGGAATATTTCATTTATCAATTAATTAGAAGATAAGTAAAACTATTTCAGAGACTATGATATCATTGAAAATGGAAATCCAACCCTGAATGAATCAATTTTTTCATTAATTATATTTAATCTTAGTGCTTTCCATTTCTTTTAAATAAATTAAAACAATTTCAGAACACCCCCTTTTTCTCTAACCAAAGTGAAAACCAATTTTTGAGTACTCCTCTCTGGAGACAACCTTTTGTTACCATTATAACGACATTTAAACTAGGAAGATAATTTATTTTTACACACCCTAGAATAGGTTCATGTTAAGTTTTTTCCATTGACAGGGAAAAAGTTCCAAAACACTAACCTGAAATCACATGACTAGATCCTTGACTAACCAAATTTTCACCTTTGACCAAAAAATTAAAAGAAATTTTCTAACCAGACTTATAAATTTAAAATTAATTGCTGAATTTTAGGAATTTTTATGGATATAATTAAGTGATACTTATAGTGTTCATCTTGATCCTTCCATCATGGAATCTAAACCAAATCAGGCCTTAAGGGACATGCACAACCCAAAATTAATAAACCAGAACAATCAGATTGTTATTCATGTTTTTTAAAATGATTTCGAGTTAAAAAATAGTTTGATTAAACTAATTAAATAGTTACATGGTATTTTAGGAGAATATATAAATAATAATATTAAGTATTTTACCCTTGTTTTCTATATATTAAATCCCTAAGAGGTGGTCAAGGAACAAGTTAAGTTGATAAAATTATCCATTTTACTCTATAGAGTAGCTATGTAGTGGTTATAAAACCTAAAACTAAGATAATTTTATGACTAGAAGGGATTATAAAGATGTTTCCTTCAGATATGTTTCCCCACCTCCAAAATCACAAGCATTAAAATGGAAATCTATAGTATTAGAAAAGCATATTGTGATAAATTTTATTATCACTGGGAGCTATTAAAGAAGATTTATACCGGTTTCCCACATCAAGAAATTAAAGAGAACCACTTTATTGTATTATTTTACCAAGGATTACTTTATAATGGCAGAAATATTTTGGATGCACCATCTAGAGTATAATTTATAGAAAAATTACTAATAAAATAAAAGGGAATCATTGAAAAGATTGAATAGAACACACAACAATTTTACATAATAGGTACAAGAATAGGAGGAATTCATGAGGTAATATCTTCTAATTCATCACCATTATTGGAATCAAAACATGAAGAGATAAATATTCTTTATATACAAAATTCCATAAAGCAATCCAGTGAAAAATAAACACCATGGAATAATAAGTTAACTTAATAGAAAATTTTTAGTCGAGAAAATTCCAACAACCCAATCTAGGATAGAGAGATAATTCCAAAGTTTGATATGGATTTGGAAACTAATAAAATTAGTCTATAACACCCATCCAAAACCAATATCATCAAAAAACCTTATTTTACCAACAAAACCCACAATTCCAAAATCTTCCACCTTTCCAACAACCATACAATAAACCTTACATCCAACCAAATTATCAATGCCTAACTTTATATCAAAAGAGACCCTATGAACAACCCTGAACTAGCAATCAAGACCCTATCCAATATTAACCAGGACCTAAAGTCAAGAAGACGAGGATTTAAGTGGAGTAATTAAAGAATGATATTATATGTTTTATAGAAATTCTATAAAAGATATAGGAAAACACTAACCTAATTAGTCCCAAAGATGAAAATAAATGTGAGTATTATGAAAAAAATAAGTGGTAAGTAAATCAATCCACCAACCACAATTTAATCAAAACCAAAAAAATTCAAACTTGAGGAAAACTAAGATTAAAATTATGGGAATATTCACAAAAACCATCCTAGAGAAGAAGAGAAGAGAGAGGAAGAGGAGAGGTATGGGCCAAAGATAAATAATCAAGAGACCCTATTTCAAAGGTAAAGAATGGATATTAAATACCTTCCACTTAAATTCTCATTAAGAATGATCCAATCAAATAAAATCATAGAAGAATAACTTAAAAGGTAAATTTTGTAAACATTCTAGAAATTTGAGATTAATATTCCCATTTTGTGATCTCTCAATAAATTATTGAGTATACTGAGTTTCTTAAAGTTTTTTATACCAAAAAGAGGAGTATTCAAGGTAATGAGAGGGTCAACACTGGAAGAGGTGTTTCATCTTTGATTACACTATAATTTCAAATAAAATTTAAGGATCTATGGATATTTTAAATCCCTTTCACCATTGGTTCTATGAATTTTTATGATTTAATTTCTTACATTAATTTTATTCCTCACTTATTTTTTACTTCTTTACAAATTATAGAATTAAATACCACTATATTGGTGGTACAAATTGAAAATATATTGAATTATTTTCCAGTAGGATTATTAGAGGATGTGCTAGTTAT
Organism: Viscum album; assembly: GCA_963277665.1. Lineage (NCBI taxonomy): Eukaryota > Viridiplantae > Streptophyta > Magnoliopsida > Santalales > Viscaceae > Viscum > Viscum album. Next base: position 1,111,712,708 of record OY728133.1, read on the forward strand.
AATCCAAGATCTGATATTCTTAATAGACTTGTATATAATCAACATATAGTAATATATAACAGTAATACACTTACACATCATCTTGGGTAGACACTTTTTAAATATATCCAAGACAATCATAAATATGCATGAAGAAACCCTTATCATGGAGTTTGGATACAATGCATTCTACTTTATCATTTTTGATCCCACGATCCACCCTTTATAAGATAATTACATTCTAATCCCACATTTAAGAGGTTGAATATAGTGAATATCTATGTATGATTCCCAAAATCTTAGTTTTATGGAAACACTTAATGATTGAAAACTCTATGGAGAAGAAAGATGTTGAGGAATATTAAATAACCATTTATAGATTAGAGGAAGAGGTAACCCCCAAATTATATTATTGTATATCTAATAATGAGTTATATTATATATCATTATATTTATAGATAATCCAATCTATATAAGTGATAAACCAAATTGTATTTCATATTTAGAGCATCCCCCAAATCTATAATTAAAACCATTTACCACTAATTTCAAATATGTGTACTTAATGGAAGAGAAAAAATCACCAGTGATAATTTATAATAACATATCTAAAAACCAATATAATTAATTTATTTAACTTTTAAGGGATAATGTGTAAGTAATATGTTGTATTTTAAGAGATATCCTATGCATAAATTCTAAAATCCATATGCACCAAATTCTGCTTGAAGAAAATTCCAAACCTATTTGGTATCCACAAAGAAGGTTCAACCCAACCAAGAGGGATGATACAAAAATGATATATATATAAGGTATTATAATATTACATCATTTACCCCATTTTATGATCATAAGGGGTCAGTCCCATTCACATTTTTCCCAAAAAATTGGATTGACCATAGTGAAGAATGAGAAAAATGTGTTGATACCTATTAGAATTCAGAATAGTTGAAGAGTCTCTATAGACTATAGGAAGTTGAATCAATTCACTAGGAAATATATTTTACCCATTACCTTTATTTACTAGATATTAGATATATTGGAAGGAAGAACTCATTATAATTTCTTAGATATATTTTCAAGTTACTTTCAGGTACCCAATACACTAGAGGATCAAGACAAGACTAACTTTACATATCCATTTGGAAAAATTTCTTAAAAAGGATTATAGTTTAATTGTGTAATTCCCCATTTAATTTTATATATTTATGGTAAGTAACTTTTTATATCACAATGATGGATTCCTAAAGGAATTTTTATATGATTTTATTATTTTTGGTAATTATTTTGTCAATTTCTTGAAAAATATGAAGAAATGTTTGAAAACTTTCATAAAAAGGAACTTTGTTTAAAATTTTTAAAAGTTACATTTTATGGTGGAAGGAGTAATATTCCCTAAGAATATCATTTCTAAAAAGGAATAGAGGTGGATAAATCTAAAATTAAAGTGATAAATTCATTACCTTATCCAACTTGTCTGAAACTTGTTAGATATTTTCTAGGATATGTGGGATTCTATAGAAGGTTCATTAAATATTTTAGTAATATTACCCTTCCCCTTTATATATTTATTCTAAAATATTTTTATTTGGATTTTAATATTGAATTCGGGGAATATTTTGATAAATTAAAGAGAAGATAGGTCACACCACCAGTGATGTAACCAAAAAATTGGGAAAAAACCCATTAAGATACCTTTTAATGGTTCCAACTATACTGTGGGAGTAGTTCTTTCCCAAAATATTGATGGAGAATCTCAATACATTACATATGTATCAAGGAAATTATATGTTTCCCATATTAACTACACAAATGATGAAAATGAGTTTTTAGTAGTTGTTTTTTCTTTTAAAAAATTCATATCTTATTTGAGGATAAATAAAGTCATAATATTTTATAACCATTAAACCCTTATATTTTTGATGAAGAAGGAAGAGAAAAATACTAGGCTTGTAAAATGTATTCTTATACTTTAATAGTTAAATATAGATATTAAATATAATAAGGGAGTTGAGAACCAAGTGATTAATCACCTGGGATAATTACCTAACATAGTAGAAGTTGATATTATAAACCAAGAACCACTAAATGATCACATTATTGGAGAGTAGTTGTACTTTATTTAAGGATAAGTACCTTGGTATGCTGATATGGTTAGCTATTTTCTAACTTATCAAGTCCCATATCACCTTAACCCTCAAAAAATTATTACACTTAAATATGAATCAAAATTTACATTTTGTGATCGGCAGGTACTGTAGCGGCGGCAAGGAACTGTAGCAGTAGAGGTACTATGCAGGTGCTATAGCTGCCGGGTTACTATTCACAGCATGGCAATTGGGCCAAAAAATTGGGCCTATGGGCTATGTAATGGGATATAAGCTCACTGGGACTTCGGTCTATGTAATGGGTCTCCTTCTACCCAGTTAAAAGAGGTCTTTGATTTGCTTTAATAATAAAATGAGGCTTCGGCCTCAACCTTTAAAAAAAATCAAAATTTACATTTTGTGAATATATTTATTGGTGGAAAATCTATAATTATCAAGTGACAAAAATATCATTAACTGAGAATGAAATTCCTTCTATTTTTAAATTTTTCCATACTCTACTTTTTGGTGGACACTTTAGACCTTAAAGGGATTATAGGAAAGTTTTAGAATTAGTGATTTATTTTTCCACTTTGTTTAAATATACACATGAATTTTTTTAAAAAATTAAGAAATTTCGATTCACTGAAAATATCTCAAAGTGATAAAAAATGACCCAAAAGCAATCAGTTTTTGTGAAATTATTAAGTATGGGGAATATATTTCAGGGGACCCTTTCCAATTTCCTTTAGTAACTCTTACATTTTTATAGATGTTGATTATGTTTCCAAATGGGTGGATTCCAAGTCCAACAAAATTGATGATGCTACTTTTTTGTGTGATTTTATTGGGACTAACATTTTTTATAAGTTTGGAGTTCCAAGATCCATAATTAGTAATCAAGGGAATCGATTTTTCAACACAAACATAAAATCTTTGATGAGGAGGTATGGAGTACATAACAATACATCTACACCCTACCATCCACAAAAAATGAGAAAGATAATGTTTTGAACAGATAAATAAAAGGAATTTGAGATAAAAATGTTAAACCAAATAGAAAAGACTAGAGAAAAAGGTTGGAATAAATCTCATCAGTTTACATGAAAAATTAAAAAACCCCCATAGGAATGAGCCTATATTGGTTGATTTATGGGAAGATATGTCACCTACCTGTAGAATTAGAAAACAAGTCATACTATTAGTGAGATAAATGAATTTGGACCGAGATAAGGTTAGAAAAGAAAGGAAACTACATCTGGAAGAGTTGGAAGAAACCTAGAGAGAAGATTTTGAGAATTCTGTAAGATATAAATAAATAAATTGAGTAGATCATGATAATTAATTTAATATAAAGACTTCCATATGGGGGACTGATTATTGTTATACAACTCAAGACTTAAGCTATTTCTAGGTAAACTTCATTCGAGATGGGAAATTTCATTTATAGATACTAATGTATATATGTTTGGTTTTATTTAGACCACTAATGGAAAAAATAAGAACCCATTCAATGTTAATTGCAATAAGATGAAGAAATTCATTGGAAACTTACCCTATGTAAGGTCCCATGTTTTTCGACTTGTAAATTTCAAAAGGAAATTGAATTTCCAATTACTCAATGGGTCAAGTTTTGATTTAATATTTGGAATAATATTTAGAAGGTTGGAATTAATCAAATTTATTTTTTAGTTGTGTAATAAGTCTTGGAATGTAGCCTAGAGGTTTTAGGAGAATCCCAAGGGTCAAAGGCTCGAAGAAGGTGTTTTGAAAAAATATAGCATAGGGTAAACAATTTCCAAACTATTAGTGAAAACCGTGAAGCCAAACTATATGGACCAATTCTCATAGGATCATGGGATAGATAAACTATGCATCCAGATAGAGAAAACCATGCTGGTGAAT